>CADEHL010000273.1:112500-712500 GCA_902827135.1 Harpagifer antarcticus
GAGGCGGCTGGCTTCCCTTGCCTCACAATCCAATCAAATCGCATCAACTTAGTGTTGCAGTGACGCGTCCTAAAACCCGGAAGTAAGTGCGCTCGGGTTCCCTCGACAGAAAGCAATGGGATTTCTCCATAGGATTTTGGAAAATAGCTCGAAATAAGGTCAGTGGAAAACGAACCTGTTAGATAAATGCACGTTTTGTTCAGCCGGATAATATCCACATGTCTACCCTACTTTTATAGTTTTCGAATCATAAATCGAATCGATAGAAGATAGATAGTGTCACTGCACCACTCTCACCGCCGATAGAAAGTAGCAAGCAACTGAAGCAAGTGCAATTATGGAGGGTGGAGATTTGGAGTATTTACTCCAAAATAATTGTACTAAACTTCCGCTACAGCAGCAACAACAAATACAATCTGATGACAGGCCAATGCCCAAACTGGAGCTGTGTACAGCGAGGAAAAGAGGAGCGAATCTGACGTAAAACGTTAAAGGTCTCCTGATTTAGTTTATGAATGAATGCTTATTAGAGTTTGGGCTGGAGAGTGCGTGCGGACCTGTCGGTTAGATAACAGGTGTGTGTCCTGCATTTGTATGATACAAATGTGTGTAAAATGATACCGGGTGCTGTAATCACTCATCTGGTTACGTTATTATATTGACCACCACACCCCGACCCAAAAGAAAGGACGTATTATTGGCTTCCCCTAAATTTTTTCCCACGCCACGCTACTGCTCCACACCGCTCCACACTCGTTGGTTTGGAACAGCACTTAATATGGCGGACAGCGTGAACGCACAAACGGAGGAGGTAGGTGTGTAGGGGTAGGGTGTAGGGGGGCGGTTTGGGATTGGGCGGAAGAGAAGGGATTAGATGCTGCGGCAGACAGGGAGAATGAAAAAACATGGATACAAATCAAAGAAAACGAAAAGAAAAAGGTGGGGCCGAGAAGGCAAGAGAAAAAAAGGTGAAGTCACTCGCAGGTGAAGCATATAAATATCGCAAATCGACAGATCTTTTTGGCAGCAGCGCTGCTACAAGCACTATCAGCAGCAGCTTAGAACACGTGCAAGATGATGAAGAGAATGATGAGGGTGCAAGTTCAGATATACAGCCAGCCTCCTGCGTACATGATGAGGGACAGAGTTGAGCTGCTGGAAGAACCAGCTCAACTGGCACATACAAGTGCAGGGCAAGAGCAAGAGGTGGGTGAGAATTATTATTACGGCAACTCTTATAGGACACTTGACACAGTGGCTTTTTGGAAAAGCAGAAAAAGAACAGAGAGAGATGAGTTATTGTTATTACAACGTGACTTCAGTATTATTTAACCTGTTAAGCCCCAAGGTCCCCGTCGGCGGGTACTTTTTCTTTTTTTTTCACGACACTGTGTCTCAGGGGATCTTAATATTTAAGAACCTATTAATGTGTTATACCAGATTAACGGGAATACTCTCAGCTAACTGACGATACAAACCATTTTTACTAAAACAAAACACAAGTCTCATAAGAAGCATCTAAATGACCCCTGAGCGAAAAATGCTAACGGACTTTGGCACAGAACTCAAGATAAAAGTACCCTTATTACTTATCGTAGCTGCACATACAAGATATCCGATTAAAGCTGAGGTTCCACAGATTATTTAGGTATATCATCACTGAGTCATCCGAACTCCGGACAGGGGAAGCAAACACAGACATCACAACACGTACCTTTACATAGCTTTTACGGGAGATCCTCTCACTGTAGCTGTCAATCTGATCAAGAGACGTGTTTCAATGGCATTAAAACGAGAAAAAAAGGCTGAATCGTTTAATCCATAGGTTGATAATGTTTCTGGGTAATATTTTTTTTAATTTATAATCCATAATTCAATTTTTATGTAAAAATCGGAGAGTAAAAGTTAGCTGCTAATGGTAGCCACCAGAGTTATCGCAGCTTCCGGTCTTGGCTATAAGGCAGTCTCACACACACACATATGTATATATGCTGACAGTTATTTTACTCTTATTTTTATTCATCTTCTATTTTCATAGTCTTTTATTATCACTATCATTATTTCCTTGATTTTATGTTATTTATTATTTATTTTAGATTGTATTGATCTGTGTGAATCTTTGTTGTACTGTTTTTTTTTTTCACGCTTACCCTGTTGCTGCTTTGTACAACTGAATTTCCTCTCGGGGATTAATAAAGGTTCATCTTATCTTATCTTACCAAATAAGGAGTATGTGGGAGTTCCCCTCGATTCCATTGGCTCTGACGGTTAGAAAGAGATGTCAATCTGCAAAATCGAGCAAGGGGGGCCAGAGATATGGAAAATCCACCCAAATGACCCCAGAAGTGTTTTTTTTTGCTAAATCTGTCTAAAAAGGTCAAATTTCACTTGTTTTGCATCAATCTTGATACAGGGTACTTATTATATGTTGTAGTTTGGATTCCTAAAGCTTTTAGTCTACCATACCATGATTCAAGGGTGGTATTCCCTATAAGTAATTATATATTTTTTGGACGGACACAATCCTGTGTTTAATCTGAATTTACTTTAAAATAAAAACATCTAAATTGATTCTGACACTTCTACATCCAACTCACAGGTGTAACCTTGCTTTGTGAAAAAAGATTATTAATGTAATCAATCAATCAATCAATCAATCAATCAATCAATCAATCAATCAATGTGTATTTATCTAGCCCAATATCACAAATATTACATTTGTCTCAGTGGACTTCACAGTTTGTACAGAATATCAGTATGACAATACGACACCCTCTGTCCTTAGACCTTCACATCGTACAAGGAAAACTTCCGGAGAAAACCCACAGTTTAAAGGGAAACATGGGAGAAACCTCAGGGAGAGCAACAGAGGAGGGATCCCTCTCCCAGGACGGACAGACGTGCAATAGATGCCGTGTATAAATTGAAAAGATAATACATTTGCAACATAGGTAGTCCAAATGTTTGGAAATGCATGTGTGTATAATAGGAAGATGAATCCACGAGGATATCCATCCAGGACCTATGATCCACGACCACAGCCACGACTCAAGAACCAGGACACAGGACCGCAGCAACAGGATCATCCATGACTCCGGATCCCGGCGTATATAGACACCAAAAAGAAAGACATTTGGGGAAGCTGGGTTAATCGGAACATGAGTACACAGGTATAGACAGAGAGAAGGAAGAAGTAAGATGTCCCCCGACAAACTAAGCCTATATCAGCAAAACTAGGGGCTGAATTGAATCAGCCCTAACTATAAGCTATAATAAAAATAAATAAAAATGAATATGTTGCCTTGAAAATAAATAATATAATCAAATAAATACATATAAAATCAAAATAATCAACTTATCTTTGCTATATATATATCTTGTAACATTTAGGCTTAAACCTGGAGCCCCTCTGAATAAGTCCCCTTTAAACAGGCATTTAAACTTTAATTCAGGAACAAAACACTTGTATTCTGGTAAATAATATCCAGAATCAGTATAGGCCTAGCAGTTTCTTTTCACCAGTCATGTGAGCTTTAATGAGACACTTGAGCTTGCTTGTCTTTCATAAGCTTTGATAGTTCTGGAGGCAGTGTGGAAACAGCTGTGACCAGGCTGGTCTCCACATCCAGTATGTTCCTCTGCTTGGTTTTGATGTGTGTTAAAGCTGACAAGGTCACCTCACACAAATAAGTAGAACCAAACGGCAAAACGGCAGTGCATGTTTTCCCCGTTCAGGATATTCCTTCTCCACATCACACCAAAACTCAGTCAATGACTTCTCAGCATATGCCATCTTCAGACCGTGGTCTTCAGACCGTGGTCAGATGATCATTCCATAAGAGGCTCCTGCAGCATTGCTGGAAGGCTGTTGCTGCTCTCACTCACAATGAATGGGTTCCTCACCCAATCCAGTCTTTCTGACTTATTTTCAATGTCCTGAAAATAATGGCTGAAATCAGTGCAGAGTTTGGACAGGTGTGCTTGCACCAGTTTGACCACTGGACCCCTGGCAACAGCAGTGGTGGCAAGATGGGCATTGAGTAGTGGGAAACAGCTCACGTCTCCCTCATCACATTTCCTCTCTCATAGTTTAAACTTTTTTGTGAATCCTTGAAGTTTGTCATTCAATTTCAGGATATGTGACTCCTTGCCCTGAAGTGATAGGTTGAGCTTGTTGAGTTTGGTAAACACCAGAGGTGTGGACTCGAGTCACATGACTTGGACTCGAGTCAGACTCGAGTCACCAATTTGATGACTTTGGACTCGACTTGACAACATCACAAAACACTTGCGATTCGACTTGGACTTGAACACTAATGACTCGGGACTTGACTTGGACTTGAGCCTTCTGACTTGAGATGACTTGATAATTTAATTCAGAGGTCTCCTTCTCCGCTAGAAGAGCAGACTCCCGTCGGGGAGAGCAGAATCTCCAGCCGCTGCAACTCTTGCTGTGAATCCTTGCAGGCAGGGGCGGGACTTTATTTGCTGAGCCACCATGCGGCCAATCATATGCGAGGACACACTAGGATCATACCATTATGTGAAAGAAGGGTGGGGGCCAGACGCAGGTGTAGTGGTACAGGCCAGCTACACAGAGCATCAGAGAGACGGGGGAGCCAGATTTTAAATGCAAGCGCGTCGGAAAAAGTCAAGAAATGTGCGAAAACCGAAAGAAGAAGCAGCATCTGGCTGCTTTCAATGATATTGGAGAAAGCAAAGCTGAGTGCAGGATTTGTAAAATGAAAATAACCTTCAGAGCAGGGTTTTTTTTTTTGGTAACCACTCAGGATTTAGAGGTGGGAGAAGTTCAGATCTTGTACTTGAGTAAAGGTACCAGAGTGTAGGAATACTTGGTTACAATAAAAAGTCCTGCATTCAAAATGTTACAAGTAAAAGTACAAAAGTATTAGCATCAAAATACACATAAAGTACGACCTGCAGAGGGATCTGGATTCAGGTGTTCTTTTCCCCATAGAGCTCGCCTCGCTGCACATTATCCCTTGCATAAAGATAGATTGTGGGTCCCTCATAACATGTTGTACACAGTGGAAATAAACATTCTGGTTACCTCAACATCAGGGATCTTATACATTAAACTCCTTCTGAATCAAACCAACCGTCACAGTAGCATTACCTTTCTTATCCCTCTTAAAATATAAAAAATACGTTACTTTACCAGCAGCGAGTAAATGGATTATTAAATTATTAATGTGACTAATAAAGGGCAGTATTATTCTGTTGATCAGGGCCGTACCTGGCCAACTTGGGGCCCCAAGCGACATTGTGAGAGGAGGCCCCCCCCCCCCAACCGACAAGAGTGAAAAATATTTTTTGGAAACAAAGTACTTTGCAAATATAATTCCTGTTTATTATTTTTATCAACACAGTTACCTTTTATACAGTGAGGTAAATGTGCATGTATGTCGTTCAGTATGCGTTTACAGGTGAATACGTCTGCATTTCCTGCCAAATACTAGCCTCAAAAAGATTAGAATATGATTAATGCAAATAAACTACTTCTAATAATAATAATAATCATAATCAATTCAATAATATAAATACTATATTGTTTTATTATAATATAGTTGTAATATAGTCAAGACAAAACATGCTTATCACATGCTCAAAAACTGATATTTCTTAAATCTGTATTCAAATGTAGTTCCCTCTGTCAGCAATGTATCAACAACTACACACACATTTCTATCAGTATTTCTCTGTGTTGTGGTTGACATGACGATGACTGTTAGGAGTTAAGGGGAGAGGCTGAGCATCACCACGAAATGTGCAAATTGACGAATAAAAGGGGAGGAAATGCTCCATGTTTTTAGGCTGTAAACTTAACTGTTGTGTAAGCCAACTAGACAGACAGTTTATCTCTCTTCCTCCTGTACATTAGCAGATACAAGGGAGGCATAAAATACTTGAATGAATGGTAAATAAAGAATGCTGGAAATAATTGCATCTCCATTAGCCTTCATGCTATGCAGAGACTGCCTTCTTCATGTCGTGAATTGCAGCTGATGTTTTTTGGCAATTGGCAAAAAGACATTTGACTTATACAACATTCGCAAGTTGTACATTTGACTCATACAATAACCCACCTTCGGGTGATGCTCTAGTTTCTTCATGTTTTTTTTTTCCCCTCTTGCTTGCGCCGAACTGAAACTGTCTTTTTCACCGACATCTCTTCACCTGCACTAGTGGCCGTATCAAAGCCGTGATTGGTCAGATGTCGATTAATTGCATCGGTGTCGGGTTACAGACGTGCTCCCCTTGTCACCTCTCACTCTCGCGTATCAGCGGGGGGGGGGGGGGGGGGGGGGGCAATGTGAGGCCCCATACAGCCTGCATGATCGGCCTGTAGGGAGGGACGGCCCTGCTGTTGTTCGATGTCATTTACATTTGTTTGAAAAGCACATAAGGACTTGTTTAAGACTTGTTTGTCAAAGTTTAGGACTTGGAGTTGAACTTGCCCATCCTGAGACTTGACTCGAACTTGAGCGCAAAGACTTGAGACTTGACTCGGACTTGCAAAACAATGACTTGGTCCCACCTCTGGGTAAACACATCAGCAAGATAACATAGTCTATTTCTCTTTGAAATGTGAATGGAGTAAAGGATAGTAACTGTGACTATTCATGTTAAGTACCCCACAAGTAACAAAACGTATATACTTGAAGGAAAGGTGTAAAATGTTTCCATAAATACCAATATCACACACTACACAGACTATAACACCCCTTTTTGTTAAATACCAACCATATGTATATATATATATATATATATATATATATATATATATATATATATATATATATATATATATATATGCCGCTAAAACTGTGTAATATACCAGGCTGCTAAATCCTCCAAACTGTTACAGTCAGAACACGTAACATGAACGTGCCGGGCAGCGCTGTCCCGTGGGTTAGATGTGCGTTCATAATGCCGAGGAAAATAACTCTCAGAATAACGTTATTAGCACATTTTACAACTTGAGGACCGAATGTTTTTAATAAGGGCTATACAAACGTTCATACTGGGTAGTTTATTTAGTTTAAAAAAATTATCCAACGATTTACAGACCACTCTTTCCCAATGTTAGTCAATGGGAAAAAGTGTTTCCGGGCCCAGCAACCTAAAGGAAGTGTAGTACCGTCGTTTGGCCACAACGAATATTCTCATCAGAGTCCGGCGAACACAGACAGGGAAAGGGAAAACAAACACAAGGGAGGCGGCTGGAAGAGTACAGCCACCACACAATTAAAAGAACCCAATAAAAGGAGTTGTTAAATAATAGTGAAGTCACGTTGTAAGAACAATAACTCATCTCTATCGGTTGTTTTTCTGCTTTGCAAAAAGGCACTGTGTCAAGTGTCCTATTGGAGTTGCCGTATGTAGTTGTCCAATATGGCGGACCATCTCACACATGAGCAGTACAGATCGGGCAGGGGGGCAGATCGGGTAGTGACAGAGGCTAGCCGAAATTGGCTTCCCTTGGTGAAAAAAAATTGAGGGACTGACCAATCACGAAGAATAAGAAGGCTGGGAACAATACAAACCTGCCGCTGTGAAAAAGTAGAGACGAAGGTCATACTTTGTCCAGCGATAGAAGAAGGGGAACAGCAGCTCTCTGCGTGCAGACAGACAGGAGAGCGCACAGCTGTAAAGTTGATTCACCTCAAAAAAACATTATAAGATTTATGGACGTCTCTTTCTCAATGTAATTCAATGACAATTTGCTTCAGTGCCTGGCGAACTTCCTGAGTGGCTTGCTCTAAACGTCGACAATTCAAAGAAGAAGTAGAGTGTCAGCTAATGATTTTGCTAACAAGAAGACCCGTCAAATTTACTGGGGAATGAACTCCAATATCATCAGTTCCATAAGATATATTAGAGTTTGAAGTTAGACAATTCTCTATATTTGTTCAATACTGCAAGATCAATCATATTATCCAAAGCATAACTTGTAAAGATGTTTCAGATTTCTAAAGTTTTAATTATTTAGCTTTTTGGCATATATGCTTTCAGATTTTGTGTGTGTTATTGTTTATGCAAATAAACCTGACTTGTGAAGTCTTGTTCAGTTGTCTGTTATCATGCAGTATAGTAAGCACTCTCTCAATGTAGTGGTTAGAAAACTAAGATGGTGTTTCTTTTTTTTTTGTCTTTGATAAATACTTAAATAAACATGAAGAATGTTCTCTTAAGCATGATACTGCAAGCAAACCTAATTCAACCATAGTAAAGTAATTGTAAACTACAGTATGTTGAGGAAAGAGGTTTGAAATGTGCACAGATTATTATTACTTCTATTATTACTATTTATACTTTAGTTCTACTTTAGTTCATTAGTGACTTCCCTAATAACCGCTTCAGATTCATTTGTACAGTTTTTGGCTCAGTAATTTGTAAATACATTTTAAAAGGTGCATTAGATACATGGATCAAGAGAGGAAGGGGGCCCACAGAGACAGCTTATGTATAGGGCCCGTAGTTTTGTGCTTCGCCCCTGAGCGGAAGTCCTTTACTATTCCACGCCTCCCTGTGAGGATGAATATGTGTATCGACACATACTCATCCATCTTTTCTGCCCAATGACCGGGCTGAACAAAGATTAACCATTCATTGATCCTGACCGCGTGCCATTGTGACCTGACCATGTAAGCCTATTTAAGCATGCATGTCAATCACAGGAAATGTGATCTGTAACCCTGTGTGGAAAAGATTTGATCTGTAGTGCAGCTCTTTTCTTTTCAAAATATTTTTATTAATTTTGTTGTTCAACACAGACATCCCACAGATGGGCCAAACAGTATCACAATTAGGGTTGGGTATCGTTTGAATTTCCCACGATTCTGATTCCGATTCCGATTCTACTTTTCGATTCCGGTTCTTAACGGTTCTCAATTCCGATTCTTTGAGGGGCAGGGTAAAAAAAATAATACATGCTTCTTCCACCAAAAAAATTACATTTATTCGAGAAACTTTTACACAAGTTAGTTTACAGTAATATTCACATTAATCAGCCTGTTTATATTCACTGCAATGTAACTGTAACCTGAGAACCACTGAAGCTACAACAGTGCAACAGTCCAACTTTTAAAGAACAGTTCTTGTTGAGAAAAACAAGCATATCTGCCTTCTCAGGCATACCGGGAAGAAACGTTTTGAACATTTTAAAGTAAAATGCTTCAATCTGGTGCACTTTAAGCAGAATTACTAGAGACTAGATCTAGGGGGTACAACTCTAAACACCCATATGAAAAAGATCGGTTTACATTTTAATAATTAAATAAGTATGTGAACATAACCAATAACCTACCATAGCCAATAACAAATATATGTAACGTATTTTATTTTTGTTGTTCATTCATATCTTATTTTACTATTTTATTTATGCATATTTTTTTATTTCTCCAGTTTAAAACGATATGTCTGGTTTACTGTCCTATAGTACAGATGTAGCACTTAATTTCAGACGCCTACCCGTGCGGGTCCGTGATCGGCACGGGGTGGGCCCCTGCTGAAAGGAAAACCCCCCGCAGGACTTGAAACGCCCCCTTGATAAATACATTTAATTATAATGAAACCAGCTGCAATGGATCATGGATCCACCAGGGGGAGCCGTGATTAAAAAGCTGCCACACTGGAACTCATGTGAAATAAACAGCTGATCTACAGGTATCTGATATAGCGGATATTTGTTAAGATCGATATGTCACGGGTAGGATCATATTCTGTGCTAAATAAGAGACATGTTTACTAAACATCACCATGTTTTTATTTAACAAAATAATGTTTAATTCACGTTGGCGTAAGTACAAAACCATCGCTATGTTTTTAGATCAGGAAATTCAGCCCGACTCAAACAAACGATTTTCAATCATCATCCTCACGATCATTAATGTATCATATGTTCGCGAGTTGAAATTAATGCACTAAATTTAATCCACGTGAGTTTACAACAACAAAAATAATCGCTTTGTTTTTATATCACATCCGACCGGAGGAAAATGAAACACGGCTCTCACTACCGATCATCCTAATCCCACGGGCAAACAATAATATGTACAGTGTTAATAGTTTACTGTATTATTAGTGTCTAATATTACTGGGGATTTCGGAATGGTACTGGATTTTGATTTATTGTATCGGCTTCATATCGCAATATATTCCCGAAGTCTGAAATGCAAAAATGTCCCACATTAGGGCAATTCACCCTACATTTAATCATTCAAACAAAATCATATTTAGTTTATTTTTAACTAAATAAATGTGGTTTAATCCACATAATTTACTGTGTTGATTGTTTACTGTAGTATTGTGCACATTACTTTTCGCTGCTTGTTGCACCCCTGGTTAGAAGCTAAACTGCATTTCGTTGTCTCAGTACCTGCAATATGTGCAATAACGATAAAGTTGAATCTAATCTTGAGCAGGAACAAATGTATTTAGGCTACTTAGTACATATCTGACATTAACGATTAAACACATTTGTGCATTCTTTAAACTGAGTCAAGCCGACTCCGGAGGTGGCGGCACATTAAAGTGTGCACCTGATTGTTTAACTTGAAGGTGCCTGATGACATTTAATCATTCATTTATTTTAAACAAAATAAATGTGGTTTAATCCACATAATTTACTGTGTTAATTGTTTACTGTAGTATTGTTTAACTTGAAGGTGCCTGATGTGAACATTTCCAGAAGAACTCTAGCTTGAATGGCCTTTGTATACAGTAGGCCTACAGTATAGCCCAACCATTTACACCTTCCTTTTTTCGCGTCCAAAGTTTGAATTGGATAAAGGTAATGGTTATCGATGGTGCTTTTATAGCCTATTGTATAATAACTGTGTAATTTATATTGCTTTTCAAATGCATATGGCCACCCATTTACACTGCTCTTCCCGTCAAGAATATGAATAGAACTTAGTTAGATCACTTTACATTTCTGCAAATTAATTTTAATCACACACGTCTCCCCACGTCTCCCCGTCCTGAAAATAATAAATAAAATAAAAAGGAGGAAACAATTTTCAAGTTCAGTTTTCACCGTTTTATATAAAATAACTGCCATAACAGACACCATACTGTAGGCCTATCTGCTGCGGAAACCAGGACGAGCTGTTTCGGGATCTGTTTTTCGGGGGCTCCTCAGTCTCTCATTTACCCGGCTCCTGATCTTATGCCACTGGTCAATATTCAGATTTGGGAACCAATTGGAAACATAGGACTCAATCTTTTTCAACCTCTTGACGGAAAAAAAGGAAGGTGTAAATGGTTGAATGATGAATAAACAGTGAGGAGGGGTACCGTATGAATACACTAGATATACACAGCAGCCCAGCCTGTGAGCAGTATGAACACCAATGAGCGCTCAGCTCGAGATACCAGCGAGTCGAGAGAGAGAATGATATCTGCATTTTCTCTTTTGGTTTGATTAGGACACAGTTATCAGCCTCAGTCTGACTGGAGAGGACTCTCCCTCCACATCATTGTAGAAACATCTTCTTCTTCCGTTAGAGCAGCTAGCACCAGATGCTAATAACAACAGCGCATACCGGTGCACCCTCCCTTTCTCCCTCGCTCGCTCCCACGCTCACTCGCACTTTGGCTGTGAGCTGCGGGTGCCAGATAAGCCAACATCCCCCATTTTCATCACTTACAGCGCCCATCGTACGGGGCAAATGAAAAGTGTAACCGGGATGAAAAGGGTGTTACATTTACTTAATTATGAATGTTGTTACATCAAGGCCGAAAATTAGGATGAGCACTGTGGAGGAAACTTCTGTGTAGCAATTGCATTAGGAGTCACCGACTCAGGAAGGAGACACGGTAGAGCAGGAGCTTTTGATGTCAAACACTGATGGTTTATTTGGAGTTACGGCCGGAGGATTCACATCACAAGTCACAGCAGTCACGGTGAGACTGCACGGGTGGGTTGCCACGTCAATTCTGAAGCGCCTCTCTCTCGTTAGCCCATTTAACTGGTTTCACAGAGGGTGATCAACATATTTTGATAAGATAGTTTAGACAGTTGGGCACACTGAGTCACTTGCATCCGTCACCTATGGCCTCGAAGATTTCATACCTTGGAGTCCACAAACAACAAAGAAGGAAGTGTCCCAGTGCACCCACAACAACAGACCATCTGTGACCTAGTGTTGACCGGTCACAGAATGGGAACAATAACTTTATGGCTGAAGCAGCCTATGTCCTTAAAGGAGATAAACAGACGTCATGGTTAGTCATGCACGTCATATCTAGGAGTCGAGGACAATTATTTCCCTAACAAGCACCAACGGTCAAAAGATTTTTTTTCCCTCCCAGAGCTGTCAGCGCAGCACCTCCACAGATCTGGCGCCCTAGGCGAACATCTATAACGCCAGTGCGATGGGCCGGCCCTGGTCTCAGGTTACGCTGTAGGAAGTGTAGGTACAACCATAGATATATATATATATAAACCTATGATATAAACATGTGTTTATATATATCTATGGGTACAGGGTACAACGCTACATTTCCCGCCCCGCCGCAGTCATACAGTAGGCTACGGAGAGCGGCGAGAAACATTTCCTCAGGCATCGAAAAGCGGAACCGAACTTCACATGTCTAAATGATGCCGTTGGGAGCGAAATGTTGGAACCGGTTCTCGGTACCCAACCCTAATCACAATGCAGTGAGTTGTGCAAACATGTAGCATTACATACAAAAAATGAAGACATTTTTATAGAAAAAACAAAACACCATCAGCAAAGTATTGTGAACAAATAATTATGCCGGAGATGGCCCATTCCTCCCCAACCCTCCCTGTTCCAGTGGATGATCAAACTAATTATATAGCATATATATATATATATATATATATATCCAGAGTAGAGAATATAATTACTATATGCTATTGTATATTAAAATGGAGTCACACTGTTTTCATGTCAAGGGCCAAGTAACCACATCAAGTTATTTTGGTCTTATTAAAGTAAGCCAAAAAGGGACCCCAGGTCTTATATAATTTCTCATCAGAGCCTCTGATTGAGAAGCGCAGCTTCTCTAAGTTACAGTAAGGCAGGACATTATGTCCCGAAGCCATTGATTGCATGTGGCAGCGTCCTTCCATTTAAGTAGAATTGCACGTCTGGTCAGAAGCAAGGAAAAGGCAATCATGCGGCGTTCCGAGGGTGTCAAGTGCAGCACACCTACAGTGGTTGTACCAAACATAGCCACCAGGGGGTCCGGGTCTAGTTTTTGATTTAGGATGTTGGACAAGGTAAGGAAAACGTCTACCCAGAATTCCTGTAGGCGGGGGCATAGCCAGTACATGTATGAAAGAGGGTAGCAACATTGTTTTTACATTTATCGCAAGTAGGGTTCACATCTGGGAAGAAGCTGGACAATTTAGCCTTTGAAAAATGTGCCCTGTGTACTGTAAAGGCAGTGTCTTGCACAGAGTGAAGATTTATGAATTGATGTGAGGATTGTGTCCCATATGTCATCATCCAGGGACTGCCCCAGGTCATGTTCCCAAGCCAGCTTAATACTGACCAAGGGTGCCTGAATCAACATGGAGATGTTTCTTATCTTATCTTTCTTACAGTGCAGACGCTTTTCTGCTTGCTCCTGCCTCTGCTTACTTTTTATGCTGATTGTCTTATTCTTATTCTCTAAAAACTTCGAGCAGCGGCTCCTGGACATTAACTTATCACTGGGACAGTCAATCTTCGTAAATAGACGGAGGGTTTCAGCCATATTTCAACATTTTTACAACGACCTCAGTCTTACAGTAGCGTGGCCTAGTAACAGCTAAAGCCTGGTAGGCTACTGCATGATATTTAGCTTAAGCTAGTTGGTAGCAAAATGCCTCCGTTCTCTACAGATGAATTCCACAAACTTATACAGAAGATGGCTGTGTTGGAAATGAAAATGCAACGGTTGGAAGTTAACGTGGAAGTGAATGGACTATGTCGTGGGAATGACACCACTTTACCAGTGTTGCAAAATAACGGAGAAGGGTATGCCAACTCACAGCTAGTTAGCAGCTACAAGGATTCCAAGGAACAGGAGGGCTGTGTACTGGGTAATAAATCTACAAGTGGTAGTCCTCCCTGGAACTCTCTGGGTGCAAAGCCGAAGAGTAAATCATTTCCATGGGATTTGGGAGAACGGATAACAGGCAGAGCCCAGCGCTCTGAAATCTGTGATGCGACCGGCTGGCCTGCATTGTTATCACCCAGGAAGAGCGCCTCTTCAACCCCTGTTCCTACCAGGAAACAGCAGTGGATAGCTGCTAAAGGGAGAATTACAAACAATCCTCCTAAACCACCAAGTGTGCCAATCAAGAACAGATACGCTCCGCTGACTGAGAACCGGAGATCTCTTTCTGATGACCTGGATAACCTGTCCTCTTCACACAGCAGGGTAAGGACCAATAGCTACTCGAAAAGTAAAAGGCTAGAGGGAAAGCTAACGACTGGGCCTGAAACTCGGATTGTGGGTGACTCTGCTGTAAGAGATGTAAAAAGTCTGTGTAGTAAGAACAACACCAAAGTACTCTGTTTTCCCAAGGAAGTGGTCTCTGACTTGGCTGAGAAGATCCGGCATATTGGGGCTGAACATCCAACTGTGAAGAATGTGGTACTACACATTGGAACAAATGATGTTGTGAAACAAGAGTCAGAAGTGCTGAAAGAAGACTTTAAATGTTTGTTGGAAACTGTCAGCTCTCTAAATGTGGAGGTGTTCATCAGTGGCCCTTTACCGCCAGTCAGAAGAGGAGTGGAGAGATTCAGCAGATTGTTTGCACTGAACACCTGGCTTTCAACCGCCTGTACTGACCATGCTGTCCATTTTATTGACAACTTTAACTTTTTCTGGGATCGCAGACATCTGTTCAAGGCAAATGGAGTTTGCCTGAACAAGTCAGGAGTGAAATTCTTTATCTCTAACATTTTCAACTGCCTGCGTCATCAATCTGTTCCCTCTGCCAAGGACAAGCGGCAAGAGGAATCAAAACAGGAGAAAGACACAACACATCGCGCAGAAAACCCTGAAGAAGTATCACTGCACCCGCCTGAGGAATGTTCTGATTATGGGAGACACATGATGGAGGAGTCTCCACTGCCCGCCACCCCCCCCCCCCCCTGACAACGCCTTTGAGGATACTCCGTTCACCCTTTCACCCTCGCCCACCCTCCTGGAGATCGTTGAACACATGAAGGCGATACAGAGGGTTGGCACTGATTCCTTCCTGGAGTTCAATAACCAAACTAAGGCGATACGCAGGGCTGGCAGCATGTCCTTTACCCCCGCTCCTCAACGACGGCCACCAAAATCACCGCGGAGACGCGCACCATCTCCCCCGTCTTCATCACCGAGCCTACGTCAACCACGTCCCCCCCCTGGCAGCATGTCTTCCTGGCAGAATGCATAAGAAAGGGGGTGGAGTTGCTATTCTGTTCAATGATTCCCTTCAATGCAGGAAGACATCTTATGGGAACTTTGATTCTTTTGAATATGTGGCCCTTCAGCTGAAATGCTCCTCTCGAGCTCTGTTCCTAAATATCTATAGACCACCCAAATACTGTGCAAGCTTTTATGATGACTTTACTGAACTGCTGTCTATAGTGTGTATTGACTTTGACCGTTTAGTCATTGTCGGTGATTTTAACATCCATGTTGACGACCCTCAAGACAGAGGGGCAAAATAACTGTTTTGTGTTCTTGATAGCTATGGACTGACTCAGCATGTGACGGAGCCCACGCACAAAAAGGGGCACACTCTGGACTTAATTATCTCAAAGGGTCTGAATATCTCTAAGGTTGTGGTGTCTGATGTTGCGCTCTCTGATCATTCCTGTGTTTTATTTGAGAGCTCTATTTCTGTTCACAAAAATGTTCAAAAAGAGGTAACCACAAAGCGATATTTAACTGAAAATACTAGGGAAATGTTTACTCAGAATTTCTTCCACACTTGCCCCTGCTAACATCTCAGTAAATGAGCTAGTAGATAATTTTAATTAAAAAATTAAAAATGTTATAGATGCCATTGCTCCAACTAAGGTAAAGGAAGTGTCTGGCAAGAAAATATCTCCATGGAGAAAGGCCATGACCGTGAAAACAGAAAAAAGAGAATGTCGAAAAGCTGAACGCAGGTGGCGAAAAACAAATCTCCAGGTTAACTTTGAAATCTATAAAGAGAGACTTGGCCTTTATAATATGGAATTGAAAAACGCACGACAATCGTTCTTCTCTGACATCATTACCAAAAACAAAAACAACGCACGTGCCTTGTTTGCTACCGTCGACAGACTAACTAACCCCCCAGTGTCAGTAGCCTCTGAATTTCTATCCACCAATGCGTGCAATGATTTTGCCTCCTTTTTCACTGACGAAATTCAGAAAATCAGACAAGCAGTCAGTGCCTCTGCATCAGGTACAGCAAATGTGTTGTCTCTGTGTCCACTTAACATCAATTCAAACACCATGATACAATTCCATCAGATTAATGATAAAAACCTCGAGGACATTATACAACTTCTGAAATCCTCCTCCTGCTGCCTTGATATTATTCCAACGGGATTTTTCAAAGATGTTTTGCCTTGCATGGCCTCAGATCTACTTCATATAGTAAACAAATCTCTTCACTCAGGTATTTTTCCACAGGCCCTGAAAACTGCAGTCATTAAACCGCTCTTAAAAAAGAATAATCTAGATTCTTCAGTCATGAACAATTATAGGCCCATATCAAACTTGCCATTTCTAGGTAAAATCATTGAAAAGGTTGTTTTTCAACAGTTGAGTAATTTCTTGCATTTAAATAGTTGTTTCGATGTGTTCCAGTCAGGCTTTCGTCCAAACCACAGCACTGAGACTGCTCTTGTAAAGGTCTTTAATGACATCCACTTAAACACAGACAGTGGCAGAACTTCAGTGTTAGTATTATTAGATCTCAGTGCTGCGTTTGACACTGTTGACCACAGCATATTACTAGACCGACTGGAAAACTGGGTGGGACTTTCGGAAACAGTTCTAAATTGGTTTGAATCCTACTTAAAGGAGGACAGAAACAACTTTGTTTCTATAGGTAAATACACATCTGAGTTGACAAATATGACATGTGGGTTTCCTCAAGGCTCCATCTTGGGGCCTCTTCTCTTTAACATCTACATGCTACCACTGGCTCAGATAATGAAAAACAACAAAATAAGTTACCATAGCTATGCAGATGACACACAAATGTACATAACAATTTCACCAGGAGACTATGCTCCAATTCAAACACTGAGTAAGTGCATTGAACAAATCAATGACTGGATGTGTCAGAACTTTCTCCAATTAAACAAAGATAAAACTGAGGTTATGGTTTTTGAAGCCAAGGCAGAACGTATTAAAAGTTAGCGCTGAGCTTCAGTCTGCAATGTTCAAAACAACAGATAAAGCCAGAAATCTAGGTGTAGTCATGGACTCTGACCTGAGTTTCAACAGTCACATTAAAACAGTTACTAAATCAGCCTACTATCACCTAAAGAACATATCTAGGATTAAAAGACTAATGTCACAGCAGGATTTGGAGAAACTTGTCCATGCTTTTATCTTCAGTAGACTCGACTACTGCAATGGTGTCTTCACAGGTCTCACTAAAAAATCTATTAGGAAGCTGCAGCTGATTCAGAACGCCGCTGCTCGAGTCCTCACTAACACTAAGAAAGTGGATCACATAACTCCTGTTCTGAAGTCTTTACACTGGCTTCCTGTGTGTCAAAGAATAGATTTCAAAATACTGCTGCTGGTTTATAAAGCTTTGAATGGTTTAGGCCCAAAATACATTTCTGATCTACTGCTAAATTATGAACCATCCAGATCTCTCAGGTCTTCAGGGACTGGTCAGCTTTCTGTCCCCAGAGTCAGAACTAAACATGGTAAAGCAGCGTTCAGTTATTATGCTCCAAATATCTGGAACAAACTCCCAGAGACCTGCAGGTCCGCTGCAACTCTGACTACTTTTAAATCCAGGCTGAAGACTTTTCTTTTTGTCGCTGCTTTTAATTGAACTATTCATATCTTAGACTGCACTGTAACTTTTATCCATGTATTTTTTCTTCTAATGTTTATCCATGTATTTTTTTTGTATTCATGTAATGTTTATTTTTATTAGCTTCTCTTTTTAATGACTGATTTTAAATGCCATTTTCTTAATGTCTTTCATTTTTTGTAAAGCACTTTGAATTGCCTTGTGTTGAAAAGTGCTATATAAATAGCCTTGCCTTGCCTTGCCTTGCCTTGCCTTGCCTTGCCTTGCCTTGCCTTGCCTTGCCTTGCCTTGCCTTGCCTTGCCTTGCCTTGCCTTGCCTTGCCTTGCCTTGCCTTGCCTATAAGGTTGACATAGCCTTTTGAGACATTGGGTTAAAGGAGAGGAACATATCAACAGGGTTACTATCCGGTTCCTTAGGAAAACACGGCAAGACAGAACGCACATAGTGCCTAGCCTGTAGATATCGAAAGAAATGTGTCTTAGGTAGATTGTATTTCTCTGAAAGTTGGTCGAAAGACATGAAATTACCATTTGTAAACATATCCTTGAATTGACTGATACCCTTCCCGTGCCAGTCCTGAAAGGTGGAGTCATGTCTCGATGGAACGAAAAGATGGTTGGAAGCCACAGGGCTGAGAAGTGAGAAATCTTTGTGACCAAAAGACCTCCTAAACTGGACCCACGAATGAAATTATTTGTCCTCTTAGGTAAGCTTTAAGTGCATCCCAGACCATGAGAGCAGAGGTATCGGATGTGGTATTTGTTTCTAGAAAGAAGGTGATGTGATCCTCCAAGTATTTTACAAACTCATCATCAGACAGTAAAGATGAGTTAAAACGCCAGTGCCTTGTGGGCATCGGGACACCTGGGAGTGCCAGTGACATCACAACAGGTGCATGGTCAGATATAACAACACTCTGGTAAGAACAGGAACGGACTTGGGAAAGTAGTCTATTATCAATGAGAAAATAATCTATTCGAGAATATGTATGATGAACATGGGAGAAAAAATAAATGCTGTTTCTCTTTTGGGTGGAGGAACCTCCATACATCTGAGATACCACACTCTGAGAGAAAGGATTGAATTTGCAGTGTTGATTTACTCACTGCACCTGGCTTGGTGGAAGAGCGATCCAGCGCCTGGTCCAGCCAGCAGTTCAAGTCCCCTCCAAGTATCAAGTAGTGCTGGCCCAGGTCGGGAAGATTAGAGAAAAGGCGGACAAAGAAGGCAGCGTCATCTATATTTGGGGCATATACGTTAGCCAGGACAACGTTCATGTTAAATAATTTCCCAGTGACGATTACAAATCTACCGTTCTTGTCAGCCGTAATATTGAGTGGTTCAAAGACTACGCCCCTTGCCAAAAGGATAGAAACCCCTCTTGCTTTTGCCTGGAAGATAGAATGAAAGTGCTGCCAAGATGCCAGAAATCTGTCATTGTCTGTGGAACGCAAATGTGTTTCTTGAAGGAAGATAATGTCAGCGTTAAACTGCTTCAGATGATTGAGTACTTTACTTCTTTTAATTGGGTGGTTCAGACCCTTGACATTCCAACTCAGTGTTAAGAGAGCAACTCATATGTTGGGAGAAAAAAGTACTGTTCGTATAAGGTTGGTTTGGTGTGGACTCGTGTCAACATTAGGAAAAAGGAAATAGACCATTTTATGTTTACTATCCACACCAGACCATTGTAAAGAGAAAAAAAACAATGTGCAATTATTATAACATCCCCACCCTGTCCCAAAACCCCAAAAAGCTTCCAAAGAACTCAGAAGCAAAATATAATACATATATATACATACACAAACACATACATATATACATGCATATATATATATATTAGGGCTGTCAAGTTAACGCGTTAATAACGCGTTAATAACGCGTTAATAACGCGTTAACGCAAAAATTAACGCCACTAATTATTTTAACGCGATTCACGCATGTGTATTTTTTGTACTCGGCCGCCCCGTAGTTTTAGAGCGCATCGAGTTAAAAATACCATCTACAAGCTGATGCTGACAGCCCCGCTCCTGCCGCCCGCTTGCAGCAGACCACACTTCCACGCTCACCGGCAGGCACCGACTGGCCATTGGGAGGACCGGGAGGGTGTGTGTATATGTGGCTCGAGCGAGACCGCACGTGTTGTTGTTAGCATCTGGTGCTAGCTAGCTGCGCTAACGGATATAAGGAGCTGTTTAAATGAAAACAGAGGAGCGACATTTCGCCGACAACTGCGCCAAGCACTTGACTTTATGCAGGAAGCCAGACAGTGGGACATTGTACGAACAGTCAGCACACTCAGCACGGATAGTGCGCGTAACTTGATTGCAGCGTCCAGGCAGCTCCCGTTCGAGCATATGCCTTGAGTTGCACATAGCTCCAACGAACACACACACACACACACACACACACACACCACACACACACACACACACACACACACACACACACACACACACACACACACACACACACACACACACATACACACACTGTATTGCAGTGTTTCTCAAACTTTTTCATACCAAGGACCCCTTAACCAATAAAAAAACACTCGCGGACCACCTAACTCCACAAATATCCAAAAACACATCGTTTTTTACAAATCGCCTGAAAATGGTACAAACAAGTGGCCACATGTGTGATGAAGGTGTTTATCTGGGCTATATCATGCAATTGAAAGTGAAACTTAAGCTCGCTCCATTGCGGAGATATTCCCGCGAGAGCGCGGAAAACTTTAATTAATTTATTTATTTCAAATGTGAAATGTTACCAATATACTCACGGACCACTAGGGGGCGCTCACGGACCACCAGTGGTCCGCGGACCACACTTTGAGAAGCACTGCTGTATTGTATGAGAGAGGTTCCAGGTTGAATTGAGGCGAATATTTGTAATGTTCAGAGGTTGTTGTGTTTAATATTCATGAGAATATTTGTCATTGTTCAAATGATAATAAACATTTGCATAAAGCATATTTGTCCACTCATATGTTGATAAGAGTATTAAAACCTTGAAAAATATTCCTCTAAGGTACATTTAGAACAGATAAAAAATGTGCGATTCATTTGCGATTAATCGCGATTAACTATGGACAATCATGAGATTAATCGCGATTAAATATTTTAATCGACTGACAGCCCTAATATATATATATATATATATATATACACACATAAACACATATACAGTATATGCACATACATACACACACAGACAAATATAAGATTGTTATTCACGTCGGTGGTAATGATGTTCGTTTCCGCCAATCAGAATGCACCAAACTTAATGTGGAGTCGGTGTGTAGTTATGCTAAAACAATATCGGACACCGTAATCTTCTCTGGTACCCTCCCAAATCTGATCAATGATGATATAGCCGCATGTCATCGTTTCAGCGCTGGTTGTCTCGGTGGTGCCCAGCAAATAATGTGGGCTTCGTAAATAATTGGACAGCCTTCTGGGGAAAACCTGGTCTGATTAAGAGAGACGGCATTCATCCTACTCTGGAAAGTGGAGTTGAGACCAGGAGGCGGAGTCTCAGTTTTATATGTTTCTCTGCGCTCTCTCCAATAAAATACCCAATATTAACGGTGTGTGAGTCTGCCCAAGGACAATTTAAAGTAAAACCTAATAGAGGTGTCACACATAATAACTTAAAGGTGACCTATCATGCTATATTTAAATGATATAGTGTATGACCATACCTATATAAGGTATATTTATACATTTTATTTTTCAAAATACCAAACAGATCATTTTTTAGCCATGCCTCGTTTCGCTCATTTTCGCTTTATTCCAAACCTGCCTATGAAAATTCTGAGCAGCAGCTGACCACGCCCCCAGCAGAAGAGCCGGCGAGAGTCACGTTACCATGCTTGCTGTGATTACGAGTGTGGAATACACATGTCATCTCAGAGCAATGCATGTGTTCAAGCATATTATCAATTTGATCCAGAAACTGAAGCAGCGGAGGTTTTGGTGGAGGTGCAAACATCTCGGTTGCAGCAGGACGTTTCTGAATGGTTAGTTGACAAGCTGTTGTCCCTATTTATTTTTACTCTGTTTGTTACGATGGTGGCTACTTATTCCGTTCATATTTTGGCTAATTAGCAAGAATGCAATGTGTACAGTTTGTAACTTAGAGTTTGGAACGCAAACACAGCGATACATATATATATTTATAAAGGGAGACATTCATATTTTCAGCATATATACAATGGCCTCATTGCGTTTAATAGTTTACAGTCCTTTTCTTCCAACATCGTGCAACAACCGTTGGAAAGTTCAATAACTTAGGGTGATAAAAAGTATAACTCCAACACCTCAGTTGTCAGCAATGTGTGTTTCATGTGTTTTAAAAGCTCAGTTATTGACTTCTTTCTAAAGGGGTACATGTGCAACTTGCGCCACGATGCCTTCTGAACCGGAGCATGTGCTGCATGGAGATACCACACGTAACATTAGCTTCACTAAGTTGTCTGTTTAGAGAATACATTTTTCACATGTCATTCAATATATGTTTATCACACTAGGTGTAAAGACGGATGCAGGAACTTGAGGACTCTAACCTGTGTGGTGGACCATCCTGGATTGTGTGCCTAAATGTGTTGTCCCTGCAGAATGCATTGAATATTTACAGAGCTGAACACAGTTGGACTACAGTTGAGGCAAATAGAGCACTGAGTGGTTTGTTTTGACTGAAATTGTAAAACGAATGCTAATATTGTTCATGGAAATAAATACTGGTGTATATGGCTTTATGCAATCTTTCATTCTGTCATTGTACATGTACTATTATATACCCATGTGTATGACAAAAAAAGTCCACACACAACCTTATGCTTTTGAAATCAGAATATTCTTTACCCATCCAAACATGAATAATCACGACACATTTGATATCAACTCGGAACTTTATTGTCAAAATCAACGGTTATTTGAACCCATAAAAAACAGGAGCTTTGTGAGCTGGTGCTGGGGCTTCCATGGACACAGGATCAGAGTGGTGATTCCGGCCTGCGTTGTCCTCTGATCCGTGAAATGTCTATGTTAGGTTCAGACAGCAGCCAAATTGAACCGTGTAGCATACCCGGCGATGACCTCCTCCCTGTCAGGTTGCTCATAATGGTGCAGGGTCCACAAAGACTTGGTCGAAGATGAGGTCCATCAAGTTGGCCACGTAGCCTGTGCAATGTTAAAAAAAGCACAACAAAAAAAGTGGTTTAGATTAGTAAATGCATGTCAACAACAACATACCAGGGCTTTAGCTCCGTTTTACTCGTGGTGTGTGTCCCCTCGCATACATACAGTGTTGTATCCTAACACACCCCCATTTATATTCATGTGCGCAAACAAGTAAACATACTGCAAAAAACGGCATGTCTCATTAGCTTAGCGTAGCTTAGCGTAGCTTAGCTTACAGATCGATGATATATGATCGTTCTTACAGACTACAATCACAAAAGCTTTTACATAACGCTGGAAAAAACGGCACTTACCTCCAGAAGATTACGTTTGTTATTATAACTTACTCAATATGATTTTTTAGAGGATACAAAATACTAATACATAGGAGAATAAATACTTGTGTTATCGGCTAGGCTAGGCGTGGCTTTACAGCCTTCACACAGATCGCCATTACGGCAGTCTGAACATGTTCGCAAATGCCTGATAATTAAAATAAAAGACAAAGCAAAGACTGCGGAGCGTACAAAATAAAATGTTACAAGAACATATAAACACCTAACCGATTACTAGTTGGGGTTGAGGCGACATTGATACGGCTAAGCTACATGCTACATGCTACATGCTAGATATAGCTTTATCAGGAAAAACACCGCTAAATAAAAACTTACAGCTTCAGAATTGGATGTGTCCTCACTGGCCTGGTCCCGGATGGTTGGTATTGATCCCGGGTGTAGCATTAGTTTGGAGGCATATCCGTGTTGGACTTGAGAGAAGTTCATAAACATGTCCGTGGTTTAACTGGCTTAGACATCCTGGCAATAGCAGGAAAAAACACAGATGTGACTGGGGTAGCCTGCCGATAGCCTATATGCGAATGAGAGGTTTGGCAATGCACGTGGCCGTGGCTCATTCCCCTGATAGGTGGAGAGTTGACCAATAAGCGGAGTACGTCTTTGTGACGTAGAAAAGTGTCGGAATGTGCATCCATTTTTTTCAGATCCGTTGCAGCCCCTTTTTTAGAGATTTGGCGAAGGAGGAAAATAGAGAGGGTTGTGTTTTCTGACACTTGGTGAGTTCCCCGGAACACCGGGAACACATAATCATGTATAAAAGACGTACAAAGGTGCATTTTGCATGATAGGTGCCCTTTAATAAAAGTAAATGTAACAACTACTACAGTGCAACAAAACAGGAAGATTAAATGTGGACTCTTAAACATAAGATCTTTAGCATCTAAAGCAATATTGATAAATGATTTAATATCAGATTATAATATTGATATATGCTGTCTCACTGAAACTTGGTTGAGACATGAAGAATATGTCAGCATAAATGAGGCCACTCCACCCAGCCATATCAATACTCATATTGCCCGAGGCACAGGCCGAGGAGGTGGAGTTGCAGCAATCTTTGACTCAAGTTTACTTATCAATACTAAACCAAAATTACATTTTACCTCTTTTGAAAGTCTCGTTTTTAGTCTTACGCATCCGACCTGGAAAACTTTGCAGCCAATCTTATTTGTTACAGTGTACCGTGCACGAGGTCCTTATTCAGAATTCTTATCAGAATTCTCTGAGTTTTTATCAACTTTGGTTCTTAAAACAGATAAAGTAATTATCGTAGGTGACTTTAATATTCATGTTGACGATGATAAAAATAGCCTTACTGTTGCATTTAACTCTGTTGGTTTCTGTCAGAGTGTAAATAAACCCAACCCACTGCTATAATCACACTCTCGACCTTGTTCTGACTTATGGTATTGAAATTGAGCAACTATTTGTCGAACCGCATAATCCTGCTTTATCCGACCATTTCTTAGTAACTTTTGGAGTACTGTTACTAGACTACAAAGCATTAGTCAAAAGCTCCTGCAGCAGAAACCTATCTGTTAGTGCTATAGCCAAATTTAAGGAAGAGATACCACCAATGCTTAACTCGATAGCAGGTCTGCATGTAAGGCAGGAAACTTATACAAAATGTACACCACCCCAAATTGATCATGTTGTTGATAGTGCTACAGATGCGCTGTGAATAAAATTAGACTCTGTTGCTCCTTTGAAAAAGAAGAAAATAAAACAACAGATTAGCTCCATGGCATAATGCCGAAACCCGCAAAAATAAAGCAAAGGTCGAGACAACTTGAAAGGATATGGCGTTCCACTAAACTTGAAGAATCTCGTTTAATTTGGCATATTACTCTCAATGAATATAAAAAAGCACTGCGTAAAGTGAGAGCAGCCTACTACTCTTCATTAATAGATGAGAATAAGAATAATGCAAGATTTATTTTCATCACTGTAGCCAGGCTGACAGAGAGCCATAGCTCGATTGAGCCTTCTATTCCCATAACACTCAGTAGTAATGATTTTATGTGCTTTTTTAACGATAAAATTGTTACTCTTAGAAACAAAAACAATGACCTCTTGCCTTTGACCAGTATAGCGTTATCAACAGCTCCCGGAAACGTAAGTTCTAATGTTACACTAGATAGTAAACTAGAATGCTTTTCAGCCATAAACCTTGAACAATTAAATTCAATGATTCTTTCTTCTAAACCATCATGTATGTTAGACCCAATTCCAACTAAGCTGTTAAAAGAACTTTTTCCATTAATTAGCACTTCTTTATTAAATATTATGAATATGTCTTTATTATCAGGCTATGTTCCACAATCATTTAAAGTTGCAGTAATAAAACCTCTTCTTAAAAAGCACAACCTCGATCCAGAGGTTTTAGCCAATTATAGACCTATTTCTAATCTTCCGTTCCTCTCAAATTCTTGAGAAAGCAGTCGCAAAACAGTTGTGTGATTACTTAAAAAACAATGATTTATTTGAATATTTTCAGTCTGGCTTTAGAACACATCATAGCACAGAGACAGCTCTGGTTAAAGTCACAAAGGACATTCTAATAGCCTCTAACAAGGGACTTGTCTCTATTCTTGTTTTGCTCGATCTCAGTGCTGCATTTGATACTATCGACCATGATATCCTATTGCAAAGACTAGAGCACTTAGTTGGCATACAGGGAACTACTTTAGGCTGGTTTAGGTCCTATCTATCTGAACGCTCTCAGTTTGTACGTGCCAACGATGAATCTTCCATGCAAACCAAAGTTAGCCATGGAGTGCCACAGGGCTCAGTGCTTGGACCTATTTTGTTCACACTATATATGCTTCCGTTAGGCAATATTATAAGGAATCATTCTGTACATTTCCACTGTTATGCGGATGATACTCAACTATATTTATCCATCAAGCCTGATGAAACCAATCACCTAAATAAAATTCAAGACTGCCTCAAGGACCTTAAACCTGATGTTAAACATGACCGAAACTGAAGTTATTGTACTCGGTCCAAAGAATCTACGAATCAAACTATATAAAGATATACTAGTTATAGATGGCATTAATTTGGCCTCCAGTGAGACTGTAAGGAATCTTGGTGTTATATTTGATCAGAATTTATCCTTTAACGCCCACATAAAATCAATATCAAGGACCGCCTACTTCCATCTACGCAACATTGCCAAAATCAGGCATATCTTGCCTCAAAACGATGCAGAGAAACTAGTCCATGCATTTGTTAATTCAAGGCTGGATTATTGTAACTTTTTATTATCAGGGTGTACCAATAAGTCAGTCAAGTCGCTTCAGCTGAGTCAAAATGCTGCAGCTCGTGTACTAACCAGAGTTAGGAAAAGGGACCACATTACTCCTGTTCTGGCTGCCTTACACTGGCTCCCTGTAGAACACAGGATAGAATTTAAAATTCTTCTTCTCGCCTACAAAGCCCTTAATGGGCAGGCGCCATCTTACCTTAAATAACTCATTATACCCTACTGTCCTACTAGGGCATTGCGTTCCAAGAATACAGGGTTGTTGGTTGTTCCTAGAGTCTCTAAAAGTACAATGGGAGCCCGAGCCTTTTCTTATCAAGCTCCACATTTGTGGAATCAGCTTCCAGTTTGTGTTCGGGCGGGAGACAGCGTATCTGTTTTTTAGAGTACGCTTAAGACCTTCCTTTTTGATAAAGCTTATAGTGAAAAAATAAAATAATCGAATAAGAGTGCATTGACGTAGACACGTTGTGCCTTTTCATCTATACATTTTAGTTCTTACTCTTTCACTTAAATCCTAAAAACTTAGATCTTATATTTAAAACTTTATCCAAAACCTTTCCCCTCTCTGACCTCTCGAGGTCATAATAGAGGGTAACAGGTTGCAGAGAAGGCCTAGCCCGGCCCGGGAGTGTGGAACGTAGCCACAGACCTACTCCTTACCTCTAACCAATTCAGGTTCCAGTGATCCTTTCTCCCTGTGTGCCTCTCCACCTCTGTTTCCTACTTCTTACTTGCTACCCTTTTCCCTCAACCTATCCTAAGGGAGTGCATGTATGTAGACACGTTAGTTTAGCTGCTATAGGCTTAGACTGTTGAGGGGGGCACCTTACTCCGTCTTTCTGGCTGTTTGTACCTGTGTACTCTCATGTTCCGATTAACCCAGCTTCCTCCAAATCTCTTTTTTGTGTCCATATATACGCCGGGATCCTGAGTCGAGGCTAATCCTGTTGCTGTGGTCGTGTGTCCTGGATCCTCTATCCTGAGTCCTGGACTTCGAGTCGTGGCTGAACCTGTCTCTGCGGTCCTGCCAGACTCTCACCATACTACTTCCCTGATGGCTCCCACAGGATTGCTGACATCCTCGTGGATTCATCTTCTTATTATAGACACATGATATAAACATTTGGACTACCTATGTTGTAAATGTATTATCTTTTCGATTTACATACGGCATCTATTGCACGTCTGTCCGTCCTGGGAGAGGGATCCCTCCTCTGTTGCTCTCCCTGAGGTTTCTCGCATTTTTCCCTTTAAACTGTGGGTTTTCTCTGGAAGTTTTTCCTTGTACGATGTGAGGGTCTAAGGACAGAGGGTGTCGTATTGTCATACTGATATTCTGTACAAACTATGAAGTCCACTGAGACAAATGTAACATTTGTGATATTGGGCTATATAAATAAACTTTGATTCATTGATATACATACAAAATAAAATAAAAAGGTAACTAGATAATAACAATAATGAAATAAGTGATACAAATAAACAATGGTAAACAGCAATATTAATTAAAAATAAGAAATAGTAATAATGAATAAATAAGCATTTGGAGGGTCAAAATGTGACATTCTTTTCAGGACACACACACAGCCGAGGGATTCACAACTATATGGAGCATAGGTGGCATATCTCAATGCAAATCACTCCGAATAGAGTAACTGTGACTGGGGGTTTATTCATAACAGAAATGAATACATATATAGTCACAGTAATGTGATGGGAAAGCATAAGACTGGACCTCGACATATATAGTATGAACAAAACAGCAAAGAGTGTCAAAAAGTCCTTCTCCACAGCTTTATAAGATATATTAGCTTGTTATGGAGTGATGTATGAAGCGCAACGGCGGTGATAAAACATACACTGAACAAAAATATAAATGCAACACTTTTGTTTTTGGTCCCATTTTTCATGAGATGAACTCAAAGATCTAAAACATTTTCTATATACACAAAATAACCATTTATCTCAAATATTGTTCACAAATCTGAAAAAATCTGTGATAGTGAGCACTTCTCCTTTGCCGAGATAATCCATCCCACCTCACACTACAGAGGGACTTCTGGCGACGAGGAATGGAGTAGACGCGTGTTTCTCCAGCTCCCACTACTTTTAACATACAACTCACTTTTAAACCTCTTACCTGTAAACAACACGGGGATTTTTGTTTAATTGTTTTATTTATTTTACGCATAACTATCTACTTTCCGTTGAAACGGCTAAATTGCTTCGAAAGCAAGCAAAAAGGAGAAGAGAGACAAGGCACCTGCTACTGCTGTAGCTAGCATGCCGTTCTTGGTTAAGCTACTGGAGGATCACAGAGACGCCCTTTCCAAGGAATTTAAGTCGGCTCTGGAAGCGAAATTAGACCTTTGTCCAGGGGACAGTCACAGACCACGGTAACCGCCTGACCTCCCTCGAGGCTAACGCGAATCAGCGACAAAATGGAAGAGTTGAAGGCTAAGTGCGCAGCAATGGAGGGAAGCTATAACAAGCTAAATGCTAAAGCTATAGACCTTGAGTCACGCAGCCGCCGCAATAACATAAGGATAACTGGCCTACCGGAGTCGATTGAGGGTGCACGTCCCACAGACTTTTTTTCGAGACTGCTGGTGGAGCTTCTGGGTGACCAAGTCCTCATTACGGCTCCGGAGCTGGACCGAGCACACAGAGCCCTGACTGCCAAGCCAAGTCCCGGGTCAAGATCAAGAGCGGTAATAGCCCGCATCCATCATTTCAGGACGAAAGAGCTGATCATTCAGGAGGCCCGGAAGTGGCGGGGAAAACTGTTTTTCCAGGGGAAGCCCGTGGCTATCTTTGAAGACTACTGCCCAGAGATCGTGGAGCAACGTGTGGCGTACCGGGTGGTGATGTCCGCACTTTATCAATGCGGCATGAGACCGTCACTCCTATATCCAGCGAAGTTACGGATCACAACCAAGGACGGGGGGGGAAAGCATTTTGCATCGGTGGAGGACGCTACATCTTTCCTGGAAACACGGCAGGGTAACACGTCTTCGACTAAAGAGGAGCAGTGATGGCCAACTTTAATAGCAGGTTTGATCTACACTGAACAAAAATATAAATGCAACACTTTTGTTTTTGCTCCCATTTTTCATGAGATGAACTCAAAGATCTAAAACATTTTCTATATACACAAAATAACCATTTCTCTCAAATATTGTTCACAAATCTGAAAAAATCTGTGATAGTGAGCACTTCTCATTTGCCGAGATAATCCATCCCACCTCACAGGTGTGGCATATCAAGATGCTGATTAGACAGCATGATTATTGCACAGGTGTGCCTTAGGCTGGCCACAATAAAAGGCCACTCTGAAATGTTCAGTTTTATCACACAGCACAATGCCACAGATGTCGCAAGTTTTGAGGGAGCGTGCAATTGGCATGCTGACAGCAGGAATGTCCACCAGAGCTGTTGCCCGTGAATTTAATGTTCATTTCTCTACCATAAGCCGTCTCCAAAGGCGTTTCAGAGAATTTGGCAGTACATCCAACCGGCCTCACAACCGTAGACTACGTGTAACCACACCAGCCCAGGACCTCCACATCCAGCATGTTCACCTCCAAGATCGTCTGAGACCAGCCACTCGGACAGCTGCTGCAACAATCGGTTTGCATAACCAAAGAATTTCTGCACAAACTGTCAGAAACCGTCTCAGGGAAGCTCACCTGCATCGGGGTCTCGACCTGACTCCGGTTCGTCGTCGTAACCGACTTGAGTGGGCAAATGCTCACATTCGATGGCGTCTGGCACGTTGGAGAGGTGTTCTCTTCACGGATGAATCCCAGTTTTCACTGTTCAGGGCAGATGGCAGACAGCGTGTGTCGCGTCGTGTGGGTGAGCGGTTTTCTGATGTCAATGTTGTGAATCGAGTGGCCCATGGTGGTGGTGGGGTTATGGTATGGGCAGGCGTATGTTATGGACGACGAACACAGGTGCATTTTATTGATGGCATTGTGAATGCACAGAGATACCGTGACGAGATCCTGAGGCACATTGTTGTGCCATTCATCCACGACCATCACCTCATGTTGCAGCATGATAATGCACGGCCCCATGTTGCAAGGATCTGTACACAATTCCTGGAGGCTGAAAACATCCCAGTTATTGCATGGCCAGCATACTCACTGGACATGTCACCCATTGAGCATGTTTGGGATGCTCTGGATCGGCGTATACGACAGCGTGTTCCAGTTCCTACCAATATCCAGCAACTTGGCACAGCCATTGAAGAGGAGTGGACCAACATTCCACAGGCCACAATCAACAACCTGATCAACTCTATGCCAAGGAGATGTGTTGCACTGTGTGAGGCAAATGGGGGACACACCAGATACTGACTGGTTTTCAGACCCCCCCAGACCCCCCCAATAAAGCAAAACTGCACGTTTTAGAGTAGCCTTTTATTGTGGCCAGCCTAAGGCACACCTGTGCAATAATCATGCTGTCTAATCAGCATCTTGATATGCCACACCTGTGAGGTGGGATGGATTATCTCGGCAAATGAGAAGTGCTCACTATCACAGATTTTTTCAGATTTGTGAACAATATTTGAGAGAAATGGTTATTTTGTGTATATAGAAAATGTTTTAGATCTTTGAGTTCATCTCATGAAAAATGGGAGCAAAAACAAAAGTGTTGCATTTATATTTTTGTTCAGTGTAGATCAAACCTGCTATTAAAGTTGGCCATCACTGCTCCTCTTTAGTCGAAGACGTGTTACCCTGCCGTGTTTCCAGGAAAGATGTAGCGTCCTCCACCGATGCAAAATGCTTTTCCCCCCCGTCCTTGGTTGTGATCCGTAACCTCGCTGGATATAGGAGTGACGGTCTCATGCCGCGTTTATAAAGTGCGGACATCACCTCCCGGTACGCCACACGTTGCTCCACGATCTCTGGGCAGTAGTCTTCAAAGATAGCCACGGGCTTCCCCTGGAAAAACAGTTTTCCCCGCCGCTTCCGGGCCTCCTGAATGATCAGCTCTTTCGTCCTGAAATGATGGATGCGGGCTATTACCGCTCTTGATCTTGACCCGGGACTTGGCTTGGCAGTCAGGGCTCTGTGTGCTCGGTCCAGCTCCGGAGCCGTAATGAGGACTTGGTCACCCAGAAGCTCCACCAGCAGTCTCGAAAAAAAGTCTGTGGGACGTGCACCCTCAATCGACTCCGGTAGGCCAGTTATCCTTATGTTATTGCGGCGGCTGCGTGACTCAAGGTCTATAGCTTTAGGATTTAGCTTGTTGTAGCTTCCCTCCATTGCTGCGCACTTAGCCTTCAACTCTTCCATTTTGTCGCTGATTCGCGTTAGCCTCGAGGGAGGTCAGGCGGTTACCGTGGTCTGTGACTGTCTCCTGGACAATGGTCTAATTTCGCTTCCAGAGAAGTCATAGCCGACTTAAATTCCTTGGAAAGGGCGTCTCTGTGATCCTCCAGGAGCTTAACCAAGAACGGCATGCTAGCTACAGCAGTAGCAGGTGCCTTGTCTCTCTTCTCCTTTTTGCTTGCTTTCGAAGCAATTTAGCCGTTTCAACGGAAAGTAGATAGTTATGCGTAAAATAAATAAAACAATTAAACAAAAATCCCCGTGTTGTTTACAGGTAAGAGGTTTAAAAGTGAGTTGTATGTTAAAAGTAGTGGGAGCTGGAGAAACACGCGTCTACTCCATTCCTCGTCGCCAGAAGTCCCTCTGTAGTGCAGCTCTTACACGTCAGCTGTGTATCAGCGGATGAAAATCAGATACAGCTCCTGTCTATGAAGAGCTGAAGCACAGATCTGACATCTGGTGATCTGTCTGTGTCCCTCAAATGATCATCACCTTTTCAGATTCATACATTGTGTCAGGTTGGACCTGTTGGACATACGGACCAGATTTATTTTGATGCACTATACAGTATTCTAGCCTAGAATAATAGTATTAATCTGGTACACTCCTCCATTTTTGTACACATCTGTGCCAACAGCTTGGGCAGACAGTGGCTTTTTTTAATTTGTAAAGACATAAACTTGCATATATACATATATCATATAAATAAAATGAAATAATACACTTGTTCTTGTTAATACAGAAATGTCTTGAGTTTGCATCCTCATTTCATTTAATAGGACTTCTGCTGTTGTCCAAAGGCTTTGTAGCTAAAATGATATATTATACAGAAGTCTATTGATGGGATAATGTTATTTTAATAAATTGTTAATATAGTAAGTATGTATCGGAAATGGTATACTTGTTACAAGGTCCTGACAGGAGTGATGCGCTGCTTTTGAAGTAAGATTATGTTTTTTCAAAATAATAAATTGTCAATCAGAAACACGGGTACAATATTTAATGGAACAGCCCCATCCGGTGACCATTTCAATACATGTTCAATACATGTTCACTGAAATAATCAAAAAGAAATGTGATTGTTGTAAATGAAATCATAATCCCATATAGTGAAACATTTAGTGATGCAAATATGAAAATGATTATCCTGCAGTAGAGAATATTCTCTACTGCATATAAAGGACTAGAGGAGCAGCACGATGATGTTGGAAAGTCTCCAGGCGGAGATCCTGCAGCTCAACACTGGAATCCATATTATAACCAAACATAAAGATGATTATGTTGCAAAAAGTCAAGGAGTCTGAGATGAACATTGCTAAATTAAACATTGTGGAAAGGTCAACATTTTTTGTTTATTTATTTCATTAAGTTATTAACTATTTTTTAAAGAAGGCACGATGCAAATTATATTATCATTTATTTGTCCAAGGTTTAGCCATAGACAAACATAAAAACACATGCACACGAGCACAGACAAAAACACATGAGCACAATTAAAGAAGGGCAGACCATGGGACGTTTTATAGACGAGTAAAATATCTGTAAATGTGATCATGTTACCTAATTTAAGAAATCATGGCTAGAGTTTTATGTTGATGATATGAATTTGACTTTTCACCAGCATTGTTTTCATTTGTTGTGAAGTGGATTGTTTGTCTGTGATGTATGGTTGTATCCAGTTACATTACATTTGGTGACAAACTCAACTTTGGTAACTTGCAGATTAGAACCTCATGGTTAACTGTTTAGTTACTAATGACCATGTATTCACCTGATTTCAAAACTGTGCTCATTGCAGTTTTCCTAAAAACCTCCTTCATGAATGGACCAATGAACTGGTTTTGTGATAGGAGGAATGCTTTCATTAATACCGCTTGGAGTCTGTCACTTAAAGTCTGTCTCTAAAGGCCGAAGTCCAGAGAGAGCTTTGATCCAGTGAAATTCTGAGTCAGTCTTTTTATAGAATCAATAAATAAGTATTAAATGCTGTTTCCACTTGGGTCAGTGGTCGAATTGACCTCTATATTAAGTTCAGTTGTTTTATTAATTGTAATATATTTCCCTGTTAATTTCTTTCGTTTCTGCCAGATTTCTTTGGGATTTCTTCGTTCTTCCTGAATAGCATTAATGAGAAATGTTGCTTTTGCGTTATTAAGCTCTTTAACAACAGTATTTCTCAGTGTGGTAAATACACGGCTGTCATTACTTGTGTTATTCTAGAGTACCATCTTGAGGGTATGGTTCCTTTGTCTCATTAGTGACCATATCTTTTCATTCAACCACAAAGTCTCTTTGACCTGGTTTTTGTTTTAATTTGTTGTAAGGGTTATGCAGTTATCTGTACTTTGATGTGAGGTGCTCATTCCAATTAATTACTTTATTTGCATGTTCAAGATTGGTTAGTTGACTATTATGAATGTTATACTGCTCTGGCTTTTGAAAGCTGATAGATTGTTTTTTAATGAATGTTTCTGAAGAAGAAGTTATCATAGTTGGTCTTTAATAAACTGTGGAAGATCAAATGTACTTGTTACACTTTTAGCTCTTTCTTTTTTGCTCTATGTTTTTCATTTATTTTTCAAATATTGTAATCAAATGCTTTTTTTATTTTGTATTATAACATTAAGGGTATTTAAACTGTAAGGGAAACTTCTGCAGCAATGGAGAGTCAGGACTCAGAGAGACACGAGGAGAGTTGGAGCTTTGACGTCAAACAATGATGTTTATTACAAGTCAACGGCCGGAGAATTCATATCACAAGTCACAGCAGCAAAAGGTTCTGACTGCACGGGTGGGTTGTCATGTCAATTCTGCCCAGCCTCTCTCTCGATAGACCTTTTAACTAGTTTACAGAGAGTTAATCAGCATATTGGGGGAGGCGTTAACATCTGTGGAGCTAGAGGAGATATCCCCCAACTGGAAATACTCAATCACTTGTCAGTGGTGTTTAGAAGCCAGCATTCTCACAGTCGTAAACCCCCCTATCAGGCCATAAAACTGACACTTAAGTGCTGGAGCACATCCCTTAAAGGAGATAACAGAATATTGGTTGGTTATTAACGTCAACATCTGCAGCAATAAGGTTAAATATCTAGGAGTAAAGACAAAATTATTCCCTCACATAAACTGTCAAAAAACAAATTTGTTGCAGATGTTGGCCTATAAATACCAGTTATAGCGAGAGACAATTTGTCTGGGATGGTTAACACATGAGCTTTGGATTTACTTTGCTTTACTTTAAAGGTCACTTATTATTATTATTATTATTTATGCAAAATCCACTTTTTTATGTCTTGTCTACATAAACATAAAGAGATTCTGAAAGTTTCAGGAACAAAGATTCTCTCTCTTTTTGTCCTGATCCATTTCTGTAAAAACCTGTCTGAAAATGAGCTGATCAGATTTTGGCCACTTTATGATGTCATAACGATGTTTTGTCTTGTGTAACCATTAGCCAATCAGCAACCAAGGTAACCCCCCCCCCCCCCCCGAATCTCCTCCCAGAGCACCATTGAGTTCTTTGTAACCAAATCTCTCTCAGAGGGGCGTGGGGAGGGGCTCCTTGTTTTCATCTAAAGTAACAGACAGAGAATCAGCACTTTGGAAATTGTTTTTAAATACTGTATGTGTATACAGTATTTTTTTTTTTGTTATGTAAAAAATGATGTAACTTTAGCTGCCACAAGTGAATTGGCTGTATTTATATAGCGCTTTATCCGACCGTATTATCCACAGCCACCGTCAGCTACAAGTGAAAGTTGGATAAGAGTACAAATTGAATGAAATTAAACTACTGACTCAGAAAAGACATACATTTTAAAGAGCAAAGTCGATGGGATACTGGTCATACTGAGTAAGGCTGTAACCACTGAATGTATTGAATCAACCAACACTTCATTTTATAGTGTTATGATTATTATTTTATTATTACATTTTCATTCATGAGAAAATTGTGTTTTATTTTTCAGTTACATAGTTTATTGTTAATTATATACTGTGAACAATGGGTTGGATTTTTTCCCATTATATACAGTGTAAATGGTATTGGTGTGTTAGTGGTACTACTTTGAACCCAAACTATGGAAATTAATATTTATACACCAATATACAAAGTTTATTTAAAACAATCCAACTTTTTCATTGTAAAAAGTCTCATCTCAACAGAACAACATCAGCAAACATTTACTTATAATATACTTTGAAATCTATGGCATTACAAAATGCTATCCTGTTAAAACATACTGACTATAGTGACCTCTGTTGCCCGCTGCCCATCTCTGCTGCATGCTAGATGTTCCAGGCTATTAGCTGCTACTTGTATCACACCCAACTGTCAGCGACAGAGTTGCATTGTGGGTTGAATGGTTTCGCAGCCCCCTTTTTTCTTCAGAAATATTGAATAATAGTTTGTATACAGCATACACCCAACAGGAAGCACAGCCAGGCATTAGAATGCAAACTAGTTGCAGTGTTGTTCAACTCCCATGGTCTCTGGCAGTCATTGGACAAAAATATATCAGGCTACATAGATGTGGTTTTGGCATTTGAGTATAAAGCTACAATAACTTATCAAATGATACCCAGGTTTTCGTATATGATATCATGTTCTGTGCTCATACTGTCAGTAAGAGAGGCAGAGGACACAGAGCAGGAAGGGGTGGTGTTACTGGATGAAGAAAGACTAAATGGTGGTTTTGTTTTGCAGACTTGAGCATAAAGGTGGGCATATGGGTCAGGTTTGCTTTCATTTTTATGAGACACTGCCTCCTTCTTACTTATTGGCTCAGCATAAATGGGTTCATCATCTGCAAAAGGTATACATTTTCCTTTGCGCTGAGTGACAGTATCCTGGACCAGACTGATTTTGTCGTACACCTCTGAGTAAACAGACTCTGGTTGATGGGTGGTAAAGCATGGCTTTTGAGCAGAGGAGTTAATGGGGGTGACTTCTCTTAAACCTGGGGGTTTGAGGGGTAACACACATGCAGGGTCTACATACAGAGCCGTTGCCGATGGCATTTTTGGTACAGATTGCATGCAGTCAGCAGGGTCAGCATATACAGCTTCTGATTGGCCACCAAGTGGAGCTCCGCAGTGACTGTTATGTGTGGGTACCAGTGGAAGGGGCATCAGTGTGATAGGAGCTGGCTGCACTGACACGCTCTCTGATGAACAAAGCGAATCTCCCTGGGCATGTGCGCTCTCTTCTGAAGCAGCAGATTTACTTTCCTGTGCCCTCACTTTGTTCTCCACAACGGCAGCCATAAAGGTCCCATCTGGTATTTTGGGGAGAGGGGAATGAGCCCCTATGCGAGTCACGATAACTTTCTCCCCCTCTTGGTTTTGGTTGCTGAGAGGCACCGTTGAAGTCTTCGATTTGATGGTACTCTGAATCAGGGAGAATATTTTCTCAGCCTGCTGTGTCTCAAAGGTGAATGTTCCTGGACCGGAGTTACAGCGTCTACCTGCTTCAATGGTTAAGGCCAGCTGGTAAGAAAACACAAGCATGTTTTTAGCATGTTCATATGAAAGCAAAGCAAACAAATAAAACACACCTATTCTTATTGTAAGTGGAATTTTTTTAATCGACACCCTGTGAGTTGTTAAAGGTAACGTAAGGATTGTTTATGATCCTGAGACCCTTACCTTATCTTTTCCATATCGTCTCAGCAGTTCGTAGGGCCATTCTCTAACAGTGTTCTTCTTCTCTGTTTCCCTCAGTAGCAGTGCCTCTCGCCCCACCTGCAGCCAATACGCCCCCTTCAGGCCGCAGCGCCACGCCGCGTCAGTCCTCTGAACCGTCACCCAGAACTCTGAGGCTGGAAACAAAAAGAGGAAATATCCTTTGTCATGGCTCTTCAAACAAATCAAATATTATTTATTACAGTAAATATATAGCAACATTGGGTAACTGGCAACTGGCATGAATGCAGGTATTGTGAAAACAAGTAACCAAAGTTAACGGTATTAAAGTATAAGATCCTTGCCAAACTCATAAGAGGTATGATGATGTACCTTGGTATCAACGGTTTTGGTTGATTGAAAACCACAAAGTCTTGGAATTTAAAATATGACACTTTTAATGCGATATTCAGACGATGAAAACATTTCTCACCTACAGTGACCCCGAACTGGGTCAGTGCTACATCCTGATTGATGACAAGAAGTTTGAAAGCTAAGAGCCACGCCTTAAAGAGGTCCAAGATGTTGTGAGGAAATCAAGATCTGGCTCAGCGCCAGGCCCAAGACCAGTCGTGTACAAGGTCAACAAGAACTGTCCATTGTTACCAAGACAGCTGTGGAAGATCCTGAAAGTCATCTGGAACACCAATGAAGGCCCTTATGGATGACCTGACATTCACCATCGACTCAAGCTGGAAGATTCTGCAAGGAATTGATTGCCTGATGGGCAAGCATGAGGTTCAATCCTGGAAAATCAAGGTGGCTGGTGCTGAAGAAAGATAAGGTCATGGATCTGTTCTGTTTTTGTCACGACTGGAGGGCAGAGTGCATAGGACCAAAATGCAGAATGAGTCTGAGTCCGCACGAGTCTGCAGGAAGTCCCCTGAGCCAAACGATAACTTCTGGCAGCTTTCCTACTTGCTAAAAGCAGATGGACTTGGGTACGTTGTAATGTGATTTGACATGTTGTGAAGCTGACCGTTGAGCGGCCCGACCAAGCAAGGAGGCAGAGGCAGAACGTCCAAAATACAACCCGGTGTGGGCATTTATTAAGTCATGAACACATGACACACAGCCTCAATCTGCTGTTTACGTGAGCACAGCCACCAGGGATCTCACACACACTACCAGCCTTCACCAAACAGGAACCACAGAGCCTAAATACACACCCACTAATCAGCAATTAAACACAGGTGAGGGGGAGCAATTAGACACAGGTGGGGGGGGGGGGGGAACATAATCAACAGCAAGATACATGGGGAAAGGGAACACTTTTCAAAATAAAAACACACGTGCTATATACAAAGCCCGAAGCCGTCAGTCCACAGAAGCTTCCCTTTCTTCCTCAACTCTTTCTCCCGCTCCTTCGCGATGGCCTCCGTCAGGTTCTCCACGTACGCCGCCTTCTCCACCTGCAGCGTCTTCATCACCTGCTTCTCCACCTGAGTCTGAGTGGCTAACAGGGCCTTTGCATGAGCCTGAGCCCTTATCTCCTCCAGCTGTTGCTGCATGATGCGCTCTCTCTCCCGACGGATCCCCTCGGCCATTTTCACCCACTCCTCCTCCGCTAGAAAAGCATCTTTCTCGTCTTTAATTTTCTTCTCCTCTGCAAGTTTCTTCTCGTCCTGCAGGCGTATCAGACGAGCCTCCTCCGCTAAGCGCATCTCTTCTTCCTTTCTCAGCTTCTCCTCTTCCTCCCTCTGCAACCTGGGCTGCTCCTCTTTCTCTTCCATCAGGGAAACCTGTTCCTGTATCTGTGAAAACGGCTGCTCCATGTTCCTCAAACGGTACTCCTCCCGCTTGAATCTGGCTGTCTCATACTGCAGGAATGACTTCATCTCCCTCAGTTTCTCCATCGTTTTCACCTCCTCACTTGGTCAATCCCACCACTGCCACCAAATGTGAAGCTGACCGTTGAGCGGCCCGACCAAGCAAGGAGGCAGAGGCAGAACGTCCAAAATACAACCCGGTGTGGGCATTTATTAAGTCATGAACACATGACACACAGCCTCAATCTGCTGTTTACATGAGCCACCAGGGATCTCACACACACTACCAGCCTTCACCAAACAGGAACCACAGAGCCTAAATACACACCCACTAATCAGCAATTAGACACAGGTGAGGGGGAGCAATTAGACACAGGTGGGGGGGGGGGAGACATCACAGGGCACCAGGTGAACATAATCAACAGCAAGAGACATGGGGAAAGGGAACACTTTTCAAAATAAAACACACGTGCAATATACAAAGCCCGAAGCCGTCAGTCCACAGTGACGAAGCCATCTTCGTCACACATGTTATAAGGAGAGTAGTGAGTGAAGCAATTTATAGTTTTAATTTGTACGTCACCAGGTGTAGGACTCAAAGGACTCGGGTTAATCGAGAGGGGAGACTCGTCACGGCCAGCTCATTACTAGGATCCGGGTTAATGATCCGGATGAATCAGGACTCACCCATCTCTACCCCCTATTGAACATCTGAAATCAGATCGCTCAGTAATTCTGCAAAGCTGCGTGTGCATTAATGTTAGACTCCTTTCGTGCTTTTGCAACTGATAACAAAGATTTTACAGGGGAGTGAAGTGATATGTTTAACAACACAGTGGTTCATTTTTCTTTCATAAGACTGATCATGTCTAAGTTCAATCTATGGGCTTTTTATCGCACCATTATCATGTCAAACATTCAACTTTTTACAAAGCCTGTTTTCATTATGAAACATTCCTCTACGGAGGACCCAGGCCACAGTCTTACAAGAAGAGGAGAAGATACCAAGCATAGGAACAGAAGACTTACCTTCATCTACTGAGGCGTATATCTGGTTCTCCTCCATTTCAATCTGAGTAGAACCTGAGCCGTCACCTTTCTGAGATAGTAGAGGGAAGCACAGAGGTGAAAAACAGGCAGACAATGTATACAAAGTTTATACTAGCTAGAAAATATGGGGACTTATGGCCTCAGTTAAAAATGATTAAGGCACTAACAAATGTTGTCATTTGGGTTTGGCTCTAACCTGAAACGTGCTGGGACAAAGTTTTTCGACCCACTCCACGCAGTCGTCTTTGAGCACAGCAAATACCATGGTCCTGTCCCGCGTCTCCACACAAAATGCTGACATGCTCTCCTGCAAACAGCACAGACAGTGAGTGAAAATATGTATTTCAATAACACTGATACATGCAAACATTATACACCATCAGAGAGGCTGACCATGGGACAGGCCTCAGCGTTGGGGGGGAGTCTGAGGACACTGATCAGCTCGGACAGTTGGACCACCTTCAGCTTCCTGTCCCCATGAGGCTGGTGGTGTCTCCTGACACCAGCCACATGTTCGCCTCCAGCACCTGCAGGACAGACAATGTTCAAACAGACCCAGGATTACTATATTAAGATCACTAACTACAAACACATCATCGTCAATTTTTCTAAATTTAAAAAGAAAATTGTATTTGCTCCTTTTAAAAACATTAAATGAATTGTCCTTGTTCATGGGACAGCTAGGTACCAACCTAATTGAAGATAAAACATGTGTGTGTGTGTAAAGAAAAAATCAGCAGTGTGTGCAGGCCGCATGTTGACCTGATTCCAAACCGCTCCCGACCTCTACACGACCCCTCCATTTACGCGTCTGTGCCGAGGGTCACCTCATTAAGTGCCGTTCCAAACCAACAAGTTCACTTTGTGACGGAGTGAGTGGGTAGGGTATGGTTTGGAGCTGGGCCTAAAAGTCTGACACTATTCTGACATTCTGACAGTTTGACCTCTCTGACCGGCCCTCAGGAGGAAGTTTCCTGGGGGCCAGAGGCTCGTTCTGGCCTGACCTGCCGTCAACCTTTTTCTTGGCCTGTTGTGAACTTGACCAATGACAAGAAGCAATATAACGTATAGCAATGAGTTGATGAGCCTTTCAGAATTCACAGAACTTTCTATAATTATTCCTGGAATTTCTCGTATTGCAATACATATCGCATAATATAAAAGTATTTAAAAATAATATTGTAGTGTCCGTTTCAAAGAGAGGTGCAGCAGTACGTTAGCAGGATTTTATCACGTGGTGGTAAAAGCAGTGCTCTTTTAATTTTATAATGACAAATACAAATGTCTCACTTACACCAATGAATAATCACGATAAATAATCATGACCTCAATTTTAATCAAATTATCATGATTTTCAATTAGCACATTATCAGCCAGGCTAATGTACTGAGTAGGCTACACATGTATTTGTTTTCACTCTTCTCTAGCAAGTTTGCAAGAAAATGGAAATTGGAAATGTTAGAAATGGCCCTCTTTAATGGCCATTTCTAAAATGGCCCTCTTTAATAGCCATTTCTAAAAGGATGATGGAATATTGCCCACACCTGAAACTTGTGCTTGTCTTATTGTGCACTTCTTAAATATATACAATAGAGGAAATAAGTATTTGATCCACTGCAGATTTTGTAAGCTTACACACTTACAATGAAATTAACAGTCTGTAATTTTAATGGTAGGTTTATTTTAACAGTGAGAGTAAGAATGTCAAGGAAATCCAGAAATTGACATTATATAAAAGATCAAAATGTATTTGCATTAACTGCGGGGAAAAGGTATATACATGTGTGTGTGTGTGTGTGTGTGTGTGTGTGTGTGTGTGTGTGTGTGTGTGTGTGTGTGTGTGTGTGTGTGTGTGTGTGTGTGTGTGTGTGTGTGTGTGTGTGTGTTATGATTGGATTTTCTTGTTGGTCATTCAAGTGTTTGTAACCATTTGTTACTAAACAGATATTAATGAATAGGGTTAGCCCACACAATCAGGGGTCTGGGGGTTTGGCCGGGCGAACAGGTTTGCCTGGGATGGAGTCTAACTCTCAGTCCTCCACTCCCTACATACACTATTCAAGTAACAGGGCATTTCCACTGGCTTTACGGAGGGGGGCTGGACCTCTATGCATCACACTTTGATCTCCATCTCCAGTTCACTTTAAACCCGAAGAGACTCAAAATGCTGGTGAGGAGACCTTCCCTGAAGGCCAGATACCCACAGGTGTATCTTGGAGTACTTTGTTATGCCTTACTGTTGAAATCAATCACAAGTATTGGACTTCAGGTAAATACACTGAGTCTTTGTGATGTGCATACTTACAGTGAGTGCACTGTTATAACTTTATTTCAATGAAAATGCTGATTCTTTCTGATAAAGCTGACTTTATTTTGGAGATCTAAGAGAAAAGGCAGCCCTCAGGGAATATAATGCAACTTCAAACATTCCTGCACCCTCACACTCCTGCTCTGCAAACAAAGCCAATCCCTCTGAACTCTGTCACACTCTGGACTTTGGACACATAACACAACACCTGTATCTTAAGAGGTTCTGATGGAATCACTTGACCCCTGGTTGATCCTGGCTGTCAGTGAGTCCAGCTGGACATGCCTGAGGCCATCTCTCCAGCCTTCATCTTTTCCTTCTTGCTCCTCTCCAAAATAGATGAGGTTGTTAAACATTTAAAACGTAAGACAATCAAATATTTCAAATTTTAAATTTAGAAAATGGTAATTGTAAACTAAAAACTGTAGGAACAGATAGTGCTGCAGTATGAATCCTGCCATACGAGCATATGTTAGTGCACATCATACAGAGGGGAGTCTCAGCGGCTCTCTGTGACAGCAGCTCTGTCCGTGCTTTAGTGTGGGAAAATGTACTTAATACGATCATTTAGGTTCCATGTTATAATAAACCCTTTGATTTCTCATACCAGTTTGTCATGTATTTCTCCATCACAACACCACATGTGTATTTGTCCCCCAAAATGTAAGTTAATACTGATATTTTAACATTGTGATTAATAATGATTAATCTTATATTATTGTGATTCACGCAATTACTATCGATTGACACCACAACTACATTCAAGTTCCAAACATAGAAACAAACACTGGAGGTCAACATTTTCATTTGTATGTCTTCAGCTGGGCCTGCTATGGTGTGTGTGTGTGTGTGTGTGTGTGTGTGTGTGTGTGTATGTGTGTGTGTTTGTGTGTGTGTGTTTGTGTGTGTTTGTGTGTGTGTGTGTGTGTGTGTGTTTGTGTGTGTGTGTGTGTTTGTGTGTGTGTCTGTGTGTGTTTGTGTGTGTGTTTGTGTGTGTGTTTGTGTGTGTGTGTGTGCGTGTGTGTGTTTGTGTGTGTGTTTGTGTGTGTGTGTGTTAAGGTAAAGAAGACAGCGAGGGATACAAGTGAAGTCCTTCCTTCTCCTTCCTTGTTAATCCACACAGTTCTTATCATGGCAGTCACTTAGACTTGTCAGCGTCTAAATGGACTGCAGTCCACATGTGCTAACGCCCCCGCCCCCCCCGTCTCAGTGGGCATCACGTCCTGGGGGACCCACACCAACTGGCGTCCCACACAGGTTAGCACCACTGCCTCTTCACCTCCGCCTGCAGCTGTTCTGTCACTCAGTCTAATGGCTGATTCATGTTTTCCCTTTTTGAACTATGCTACTCTGCCTTAGTTATGATTTTAAAACTCAAGTCCATGTTACTATACAAATACATGTCCCCCACACCCATCAAAAGTCTACTTTGACTTCTAGTAACACATGGACAGAGTTTACTGTATACAATGAGCCTCAATGTCTTGGAAATCTATTTCACTTCAAAGAGACAAACAGTGAGAGAGGTAAAAAAGGAAAGTGTACCTCCCATATCCTGGATCTCAAGGAGACCCCCCCCACTGCAGTGAGGAAACAGAGACAACCACACCGGCTTCCATTTCTGCGAGGAGAAACGCACAGCATGTCATAACACTACCTCATGAGGGAGTGTAACATTATACATTGGGTTACATACTTTACTCATCCTGCAAGTCTACCTTTTCCTATGAGGGGCCGGGCAGGCCGTAATTCATACTGGTCCTCTCACACACATACATTCTCCTTATACATAAATATATTTTCAGTCTTACACACATATATTCTCCTTTTACATACATATATCTATAGGTTGGGGACCCCTTAAATATAACAGAAATATAAATTCACTTTGAACAAAATCTCTGTTAAACAATGAGTTATCTTTAAGAAAAAACATGGTCGCACCACATTACACCACACTTAGCTCTCCTCAATATTATTTTTAATATGAATGTATGCATCCTCAACATTCTAAACGTTAAAATAAAATGTTAATAGATATTGTTATTGTTTGCATTTTTATAATTTCCTGTTGAAAATCGGTAAACATCATTGACCTGGGTGCTGTAGTCTGCAGGAGGAAAATATGAGGGGCCGTGCAGGCCGTAACTCATACTGGTCCTCTCACGCACATACATTCTCCTTATACATACATATATTTTCACTCTTACACACATATATTCTCCTTTTACATACATACATTTTCACTCTTACACACATATATTCTCCTTATACATACATACATTTTCACTCTCACGCACATATATTCTCCTTATACATACATATATTTTCACTCTTACACACATATATTCTCCTTTTACATACATACATTTTCACTCTCACGCACATACATTCTCCTTATACATACATATATTTTCACTCTTACACACATATATTCTCCTTTTACATACATACATTTTCACTCTCACACGTATATATTTACACTCACACATTCATACATTTTGCTCTCATATTATCATATTTCAATGCACACATTCATATATTGTCACTCACACATTCATGCATTTAGTTCTCATATTCATATATTTTAATGCTCATATTTATACATTTTGCTCTCATGCAAATCTTTCAATGTTTACATTTAATATTATAAATAATATATGCATGTATGAAGACAATGTATGTATGCAAGAGAAGAATGTACTGTATGTATGTATGAAGACAATATGGCCCAATCCCAAACCACTCCCTCGACCCTACCCCTCCGTGATGGAGTGAACTCCGTCTGTAGCCACACTCGCAGCTCAACGAGGCTCCCTCCTGTCAGATGGAGGGAGTAAATACAGCAGCAAGCTTTGGGACGGCCTCCCCTCTCTCCCCTCTCTCCCCTCTCTCCCCTCTCTCCGGCAGAAACAGGAAATGCCGTAACTGTATGTAACAACGGTTTCAAATCAGCATCTCTTAGACAAAAAGTTTAAATGAATAACTCAAATAAAACTCCAAACATCTTTCATTGTGTTTCAAAGCTCTTTTAGTTTTAAACCGGATGTTTATAAGCTTCTTAGTTTTTGCAACGGTCTGTAAATATACACAACTTTATAATAAAATGCACACATTTACCTTTTTCTAGACTAAACACAGGTATGATCCGAAGTTAAAACATATGAGGTTATCATGAGGTTGTTAACATCGCAGTTTATCAGTGGATGTTTGCTGGAACTACTTGTAAACAGCGTGTTTCCTGACGGACACACACAGCGTGACTCCGGTCAGGTAGAGACCGGTCTCAAGTCAGCACCGCTGCAGACTCGCTGTTTGAGGGCTTGATAGCCCACTCCCCCTCCACACTCGTTGTTTTGGAACAGCCCTCAATATGGCGGACCCTCCGCGTGAACGCGCAAACGGAGGGGTAGGGTGTAGGGGGCGGTTTGGGAATGGGCCTCAATGTATGTGTGAGAGAAAGTATAGTGCAAACGGAAGGAGTATGGTTGAAACGGAAGGCAGGTCATTATCGCGCTGTGATTGGCTCAGAAGTTCGAGCGGGGCGGGCTCATGTTCAGAACTTCGGATTCAAATCAACATGACGGAGGGAGATGAATCCGTGTATCTACGGACCATTTGTTTTTCTTTATTAAAAAAGTAAACGGAAGAGCGTCTGAGAGGCGTTTTTGCCCTTTTGCTTTTTACCTTACTAAATGGTCTAATGGTCAGTGGGGGGAGGGGAGCCCCGAAACTCGCGGAAGTGATTTCAAAACAAAAAGCACTCGTTTTCTTGGAACGGTGATATTATAAACAAGAGGAAACGATCACAACGAAAACGGCCAAGACACACATTGAGCCCAGAAAATGAATGTTATTTGAATGAATGTTATACAGCGGTTCTGCACTGCGGTCACCTCAGCCGTCTCTCTAGTTTTTTTTTCAAATCAGCAGCTCTTTTTTCCCCTGCTATATTTGATGATCGATACAAATATTTGTTCTCAATAAAAGTGACACTGTTGGACTCGGTACTACTTGGACTACTACCACAAGTACAATCAAGTAGCCTACTTTTACTGTGTTCTTTTTTTTTAGTAATCCTTTGTCAAACTCCAACCATGAGTACAAAAAATCATTTTATCTTTCATCAAAGAGGGCAGAAAACATGCATTATTGAACTCTGGAGGGGAGTTTGACAGAGTATTACTCAAATAGTACACAGTAAACGTACTTCATTGTATTTGTGGTAGTTTAACAAGTACTGAGTCCAACGGTACCAATTTTATTAAGAATTATGGCTAAAAATCATTTGATCCCTCATCAAATATAGCATAAGCTCTTGTACTACCGTCAGCGCCACTTCTATGCGATTACCGTAAAGACGCTATTAATCGCGCACTCAAAAATGAAGAGCTGCTCATTTAACCAAACAAATGCGAGAGGCGGCTGAGTTGACCGCAGTCAATATCATTAAGAACTAATGGTAAAATTGTCTTTTTATCATTCATCAAAGATAGCAGAAAACATGCATTATGTAGGCTACTATGGAGGGGACTTTGACAGAGGATTAGGCTACTCATAAAGTACACAGTAGCAGTCAAACTAGTAACAAGTCCAACAGTGTCACTTTTATTAAGAACTTGTGGTAACAAATATTTGTATCGATCATCAAATATAGCAGGGAAAGAGCAGCTGATTTGAAAAAGAAAACTCGAGAGACGGCTGAGTGACCGCAATGCAGAACCGCTGTATAGGCAAGGCAAGGCAAGGCAAGGCAAGGCAAGGCAAGGCAAGGCAAGGCAAGGCAAGGCAAGGCAAGGCAAGGCAAGGCAAGGCAAGGCAAGGCAAGGCAAGGCAAGGCAAGTTTATTTATATAGCACCTTTCAGCACCAGGCAATTCAAGGTGCTTTACAAAAATGAAAGACATTCAGACAAAGGCATTTAAAAACAGTAAAAGATAATAAAAGAAACATTAAAAGAAAAACAAAAAATGAAAGACATTAAGAAAATGGCATTTAAAATCAGTCAATAAAAAGAAATGCTAATAAAATAAACATTAAAAGATAAAAGTTACAGTGCAGTCTAACATATGAATAGTTCAATTCTTTCGGTTCTTGATTTTAAATTTATTCAAAGAACCTCCCTTTGGAAATCCGAACATTTCCGTCCAGATTTTTTATTTAGACAGACTGTTTTCACCATGTTTTGCTCGCATGACATTCACAATCGGACCCTCAGGAGGGTGTACTAGCCCCCTACTCTGCTTTGCGTTCCATAACAAAGTCTTTAAGTGTTACCTGAACACCCCATGTTACCGAAACACTATTTTTCACCCGTTGGTGATGTGATACTTGTTGCTCAGTACAAATCACCCAAAAACTGATCGTAAACCCTGGCTACGACGGATATCCCAAATATCCTACGTTCGAGCAGTCCCTCTCATAAATGTCATGGAGTTGAATTACTTTGAACTTTAAACAATTTGGACACTGTACATCTCACCGAGCATTGAAAGCCTTCTTTCCTTCACATTCATCTTCAACCTTAATATTTTCTTAAATCCATGAGGCCAACTGCCTTCTTTCACGGCACTCTGCTTCATCCTCCCAGTATTATAAACACTGTCTGTGAGTGTCCAGCTTTTCTAAGTCTTTTACTTTAATTGTATTTTTACCCTTCATTCCATTCTCATGTTCTTGTATAGTTTAAATCTCCTAACAATGTTGTCCATTTTAGACACAGGCTTATTATATTTACAGCCCTTAATAACATTCATTTTCTGGGCTCAATGTGTGTCTTGCCGTTTTCGTTGTGATCGCTAAATTCCCCTAGTTTTCCCCTTGTTTATAGTATCACCAAGCAAACGAGTGCTTTTTGTTTTGAAATCACTTCAGCGAGTTACTCATCGACTAAAAAACACCAGATTATCCTTGTTAATTACACAACATTGATTGGTTTAAATTGTGTGCAATGCTTTTGTATTTTTCCCCTTCGATTCGGAGAAACAAATATTTTTTCTGAGTAAAGGATGGCAGAACACTACACTACACTACCCAGAATCCCCAGCTATCGTTTGGACTACACCATGTGCTCTGTTTGACAAACCCCGTGATAGTCCTCAAGCTCTGTGATTGGAGAGTGTGCTCCGAGGGTTACGCCAATTCTCGAACAGCACTTAAAATGGGATGGAACCACGGCAGACTGTCCAAAACTGGATTTGAACGGGTCCACCGCGTCGTCCCCCAATAAACCTTAGAACATCTTGAAATCTTGAAAGGGATGTGCAAAATAGTCATTATATAAAGTCTTTAATTAACTATTAGTAGAGAATAACGAGTAATGAATATACTTTATCTAATAATAAAAATAATGAAATTCAATAACATGCTTTAGCCACTAGGTGTCCCTTTATATCAGCTGTGCACGTTTATGGTGTAAATACATCTACCAATTGGATCAAATATAAAAGTCAGCCGAATTAGTGTTGATACTGCAAGGAGACGTATTGTGTGAAAAGAAATGTAAGATGTTGTTTAATTGTTGATATATTTATGATCCACGTCACGTTTTCAGTTCCTCATGTTTGTCTAGAAGTCTTCTCATCAGGGCTCTATAGATATAGAACTACGGCAGATATGTAATATTTAATGCAGCCGAACCGTGTATTACAATGCAGTTATGTGATGACTTTCAAAGAGAAAAGCAAGCACACTCGGAATAAAGTGTTTTCGGTCTGTTTCCGGTATTTGTTTATGACGATGTGATGTGAGATGTGAGACTGGAATTGCACAGGGGAAAATAAAGTAGGCTATCTTTAGATGTGGATTTTGTGAAACTAATATGTTTGCGCTGTGGACCAACACTATACGTTGACGGGGGTAGCAATAAAGATAACACCATTAAACAGTTACACAACATAACAGAAATAATATCAATAGCAGCGTCCCTAGCAACCACCTTGGTAACAATGAAAACGTCGCGATTTCCTGAAGTAATCTTCGTAATAACTAGCAAACTAAAGATCATGTACATCCACTGCACACATAATCTGAAATAACAACTCATATTTTTCGCATCAAATGACATCAAAACACATTTTAATGGCCAAACTAACTTTAAAATAGGCATTTTACACCGAGAATAAAACGAAGTTCGGCCATGTTTTCTTTTTCTGCAGGGAGAAATTTGAAGATCACGTGACATAGACGCCAGCCATTGGAATGAATGGTGAAAAAAACGGGGTTTGTCAAACAGAGCACATGGTGTAGTCCAAACGATAGCTGGGGATTCTGGGTAGTGTAGTGTCGTCTGCCATCCTTTACTCCGAAAAAATATTTGTTTCTCCGAATCGAAGGGGGAAAATACAAAAGCATTGCACACAATTTAAACCAATCAATGTTGTGTAATTAACAAGGATAACCTGGTGTTTTTTAGTGGATGAGTAGTGCAGATATCACTGTAAAATCAATCGACAGTAAGGGGAATACTTACTTCCGGGTTTGCAATTCTCCGTTATCCTATGGGAATGGACGCTCACATTGCCTTTAAGGGCAGCCGACACAAACGAATGCCGTGCTTCCATGAGCGTCAAATCCCGCTGCAGATGGGAATACATTGCAATTATTTGAAAGCTATTTGCGTCCTTTTATGACGCTGAAGGAGCCTAGGAGCATCACAACTAGACACCACGGACACTGACCAAACGTCGCTCCTGGACGCTTAGGGAGTGAGAGTGTGTTGTTTCGTAAGGTAAAAAGCAAAAGGGCAAAAACGCCTCTCAGACGCTCTTTCGTTTACTTTTTTAATAAAGAAAAACAAATGGTCCGTAGATACAGGATTCATCTCCGTCCGTCATGTTGATTTGAATCCGAAGTTCTGAACATGAGCCCGCCCCGCTCGACAATCTGAGCCAATCACAGCGCGATAATGACCTGCCTTCCGTTTCAGCCATACTCCTTCAGTTTCCACTATACTTTCTCTCACACATACATATATTGGCCGTGTCTCAATTCAGGGGTTGTATCCTTCGGGGTACGCAGCCTACGCGGTCGACGCAGGATGCGGCCGACGAGACCGCGTAGGCTGGACCGAGCGGCCTACGAAATGAGACGGTCTAGCCTACGGAGCGCTTCGTATTTACGTCACGTGATACGCGCTGTTCGGTTGTGTTGCTCCAGCAGCCTGCTAGCAACTCAGCTGAAAAGGATCCAGAAACTTTACTTTTACATTTTTTGGAGATCACCGTCGGAGATTAAATGTCCCACTGACCCCAGGTCAGCACCTCCAGGTCAGCAGCACCGTGCCCCCCCCCCCCTCTCTGCTGAAATACACAATTAAACATTTTCTATGACCTATTAATAAAATTAAACTGAAGACAGTTTAATGACCTAGAAATATCCTATTATTCCACTGCTTATGTACACGTGTTGTAAATAATCTTTAAAACCTCAGTAAATGAAATAAACAATGTGTTTAACAATTACAATTTAATATTGTATTTTCATCTTATCACAAAGTAGAGGTAAGAATATATCCATCCTCTCTCTGCAACTTCATGTCTTCTATTATTATAACTTTCATCATTGAGACAGAGGAAATCAATCATGTTATTTAACATCACCAGTAGTAACACAAATATCAGCAAAAGTGTGTTTATCAAGTTGTTTATTTGTATTATATGTGCAGCAAGTATATAGAAGCAGCTGTTTGGGGAATCAGACAGACTCAAGCTATAATCGTTAGATATCTATTAAAAGAAAGGACACATACAAAATCAAATTCTGAAAGTAAGACACAAGTCTGTAGGACGGCTGGAAGCAGAGGTCTGGGTGGAGGATGCTCCTGATCGCCGTTTTGCTTTCTTCAGCACCTCGGGGGGTCCAGGAGGATGCAGCTCTGTCCTGATGATCCGCTGGGGTTAGGGGTCCTTCTCCAGCACCTCGGGGGGGTCCAGGAGGATGCAGCTCTGTCCTGATGATCCGCTGGGGTTAGGGGTCCTTCTCCAGCACCTCGGGGGGTCCAGGAGGATGCAGCTCTGTCCTGATGATCCGCTGGGGTTAGGGGTCCTTCTCCAGCACCTCGGGGGGTCCAGGAGGATGCAGCTCTGTCCTGATGATCCGCTGGGGTTAGGGGTCCTTCTCCAGCACCTCGGGGGGTCCAGGAGGATGCAGCTCTGTCCTGATGATCCGCTGGGGTTAGGGGTCCTTCTCCAGCACCTCGGGGGGTCCAGGTGGATGCAGCTCTGTCCTGATGATCCGCTGTGCACTTTTCAGATTAGGGGTCCTTCCCCAGCAGATCAATTTCTCCAGAATTCTCCTAATTACAGATAAAAACAAGAGAAAAAAAAAAAAGTGAATTAATCATATTAAACACAGGGTTGCAAGAGTATTATTGCAAAATGTAACTCTCAGCATTTCAGACAAACAATCCTTAAGAGATCATTTAAAATGATGTTCTGGTTTTTAAAAAACTAAAGAGATGAAATGACAGTCACACCTGCATCCCTTTGACAGCACAAACTAACATCAAGCAAAAGGCTGCTGTCTATTTTTGATTGTTTTATTATTATGGGATTAGGATAAATTAAATAAACTTTAACCTAAATAAAAGATGATCAAATCTGGTGGAAATATTTAAAAAAGGCTTTTCTTTTAGCCCTACCTCAAAGCAGCATGAGCGGAATAAAAATGTTGTAATTGTGTCCATAAACAGTAAAACATGTCAGAAAAATAAATAAAGCTAACAGCAGACGTCAGGTTAGCATTTTATAAATCCCACCGTACTGTAGGCTATACCGGTCTAAATGTTTTCACTTTGGTCTATTTATGTAATATAAAGTATAACTTATCTATAACAGAGCCAAGATCTCTGTATGACTTTAGTAAACTTCTGAATTTAATTAGAAAATAAGTGTAAACAACAGTGCAGTACGTCCAGCTAGCTAGTGAGCGTCACATATTTATCTGTATTATTTAACGAAAATGTACGTTGTAATGCCCCTTGGTTTTGACGTGTGTGACGTCAGTTAATTTAAAGTAAGTTAAAACCCAATACTCACATTTATTAGTGATTCCTCCGCTTGCTGTTGCTTTTAAATCCATTCTGCTGGGGAGACCGGAAGCCATTTCATTTGAAAAAAACTCCCTCTTCCCTGCGCGCATTGCACCCTGGGATATGGTAGGACACGGAGTGTACATCAGATGTATCCTTCAAATTGGGGAAAAGTAGGCTGCATTCGTGGGCCGCATTCGGAGGAGTCTCGTCTTTTTTTAAAATTGTGACAGCCTTCTTTCGGCGGAAGGGACGTGTGCGGTCTACGAATGCACCCTTCGAAGGATACAACCCCTGAATTGAGACACAGCCATTGTCTTCATGCATACATACATTCTTCTCTTGCATACATACATTGTCTTCATATATGCAAATATTATTTATAATATTAAATGTAAACATTGAAAGATTTGCATGAGAGCAAAATGTATAAATATGAGCATTAAAATATATGAATATGAGAACTAAATGCATGAATGTGTGAGTGACAATATATGAATGTGTGCATTGAAATATGATAATATGAGAGCAAAATGTATGAATGTGTGAGTGTAAATATATACGTGTGAGAGTGAAAATGTATGTATGTAAAAGGAGAATATATGTGTGTAAGAGTGAAAATGTATGTATGTAAAAGGAGAATATATGTGTGTAAGAGTGAAAATGTATGTATGTAAAAGGAGAATATATGTGTGTAAGAGTGAAAATGTATGTATGTGAAAGGAGAATATATGTGTGTAAGAGTGAAAATGTATGTATGTAAAAGGAGAATATATGTGTGTAAGAGTGAAAATGTATGTATGTAAAAGGAGAATATATGTGTGTAAGAGTGAAAATGTATGTATGTGAAAGGAGAATATATGTGTGTAAGAGTGAAAATGTATGTATGTGAAAGGAGAATATATGTGTGTAAGAGTGAAAATATATGTATGTATAAGGAGAATGTATGTGCGTGAGAGGACCAGTATGAGTTACGGCCTGCACGGCCCCTCATATTTTCCTCCTGCAGACTACAGCACCCAGGTCAATGATGTTTACCGATTTTCAACAGGAAATTATAAAAATGCAAACAATAACAATATCTATTAACATTTTATTTTAACGTTTAGAATGTTGAGGATGCATACATTCATATTAAAAATAATATTGAGGAGAGCTAAGTGTGGTGTAATGTGGTGCGACCATGTTTTTTCTTAAAGATAACTCATTGTTTAACAGAGATTTTGTTCAAAGTGAATTTATATTTCTGTTATATTTTAGGGGTCCCCAACCTATAGATTTTCTCTGTGAATGTGCTCATCAGTGACTTTCGACCCCCCCCCTCATGTGACACAGGGAGGTCCACATGAGTCCCGTCCTCTCTGTCCCACTGTGAGGACAAACATCACCTCTTACCCAGTCTTCCTTCAAAATGTATCACTGCTGTGAAGGGACACATGTTACAGTACCATATACATCAATTATTATCACTCAACACAAGTCATATATACCTCATGTTTCATGTACTGCAAGGTGATGTAGTGGATATTTACATTTCTTTACCAGTTTCCGGTTATTTGTGAGACGTTTGAGTTTCAGATTAAGGTTCAGGTTCCTCTGCCCTGAAACGCAGCGAGTGTGAGCTGTGTGTCGGGGGTGCTCAGGAATGTGCAGCTTGAGTTCTGTTTCAACTTGTTCATTTGGATTCCTGCTCTGGACTCTCCTTAGCTACAGGGAAAGGCTCACATTTGTTCCTTCAGATAACTGTAATCTGATTCAACTTGGACAGAATGATACACATGGACGTTAAGTCTGTTGAATACACAATGCAATAAACAATGCAGTATTATCAGCCAATCAGATGGATTACCGTTTACCAAGTCAGTTTTCACGCTCCTATGAGGTGGATATGATTATATTTTTAAGAATGTAAACGTAACACAAAGGAATTACTATCCGCTGCTGGTAAACATGCAATAAAATGAATCCTATGTGCTGTCCCAGGCTGAGAAATAGATATGATCTGTATATGTACTCACTTTGCCAGCTTTGTGTGGTTGGAGGTAAGCCTTCCCTGTTTTGGTCTCAGGGTCCATCTGGAAACAAAAATACTTCAAATCGGTTAGAAAGACGATGAGGTTTCCTTCTTTCGTTCGTATGGTGAATAAGAGAGAGGGGCGTGCCCACAGTGAGACATTCTTGAAATATGATCCTCACCTGAAACACACATAGAGGTGCAGCTGTGAGTCAAACACACACACACACACACTTTCATAATGGCGGCTCTGAGACCACAGGTCTGATTTGTTCCTGCCAAACCTTTAACCCTGAGACATCTACTGCGATCATCCATCATCGGCTGAATTAACCAATTTAACTGCATGAATATGTATCCGCTTAAATGTTTGGTTTACGGATCCACCTGTGTGACGGTGAAGGCCACAAAGACTCTGGTCCAGTTTTGTACAGTATTCAGGGTGACTTTTAACAAGGCTGATGATTAACAGGGTCAACTCCAGCAGGCTGAAACATTTTCTGCAAAGCACAAAACTACTCTTGATGTGAAGATTGGTAATGCAATAGAACTACTAAACAACAACTTGTTTTTCTTTTTGAAGAATTATTTTGGGAAAGCACTGCCTTTATTTAATTGTCTGTGTTTGAAAGAGGGAGATAGAGGGGATGACAGGCAGAAAATGGTCCCAGGTTGGATTCAAGAAACGGAAACTGTTACTAATTACTTGGAACATGTAAGCTGGAGAGGTCAGTCCAATGAAGGTAGAAACTGTAAGGAAATATGTTGGTCACCTGACAAATGAAAATTCAATATTCACTTTCCTTAAAAGGTGGGGTAGGTAAGTTTGAGAAACCGGCTCGAGATACACTTTTTGTTATATTCAAAGGAATGCTCTTAACATCCCGATAACAATGAATATCTGAAGTGTTTTGACAAAAAATACACAAAGAAATGTCATCTCTAGAAGCCGTAGTGCTGTAAAAAGCACGACCAATCATCTGAGCCGGCCCGGCTAAAATAACTGGATGGCCTATCTGCCTGTCAGCCTTCCATCTGTGCACAAATTTATCTCGTGCCCTCATTGGTCATGTGCGCGTTCGTGTGTGTTGGAGGAGGGGCTCTGTGAGGAAGTGGCAGATTTTCTCCGGTTGTGTATTTTCAAGTTCTAGCGCACTCGAGCTGGTTTCTCCAAAATGATCTACCCCACCTTTAAGCTCTCTTTTGGTTTTAACAACTGAGGAAATTAACTGGCAAATTACATTACATGTCACTTGTTAGACACTTTTATCCAAAGCGACTTACATACATTCAGTACTATGGACACTCCTCACAGGAGCAATTTGCGGTGAAGTGTCTTGCCCAGGGACACAACGACATGCTGACTGCAGTGGGGTTTGAACTTACTATCCCCTGATTCGATGCCCAGCACACACCACTGAGCCACAGCCTCCACTCCAAATTAAACATAAATGTATATATAGTATATTTATTAGTTGAATTAAAACTGGATGACTTGTATATGGAGGAGATGTCAATATATACCCAAAGATAGACTTGATACTGGTGTTTTAGTTATAGGACTATTACATACATACAGACTATAGACTATAGATAATATATAGCCTATAGGCTATATATTATATATATAGGCTATATATATATAGGTATATTACTGTATCTATTACTATAATAAAGTACATACAGACAGGCTTTTCTTCTCATTAGTGATACATCTGGATCCTGCTTATTCTTGCTGACATATAGACTTGTTCTACACTGCAGAATCTTAATCTTAATGCTCAAGGTGATGCATTGCACAATTAAAATGTACCGCATTAATGGGGTCACTTTACCTTCTTTGCTCGTGTTACCTCTTGGTTCTTAATCACAAAGTTATTTAAAGTTCCACAGGAAGCTCAGCTGTGAAAGAGCTGTTTCTGACCAGGATGTTGAATCCTGGCACCAGGGGAGGCAGAGAGGACACACCTTGATCACACATCTCAGGGAGGGCGAGGGAAAGCTTTATATCCATGTCGGAAAGGAGAATAAATATGGTCAAGTGTATTTCCGCCGCGCGTCGGGCAGCTGATGTGCTGGTACTTCAGTAGGACTTACTTCATTTTGACAGAGTTAAAATCCACAATGAAGCATAGGCGGCGCGTGAGGCTCAGGTTTGGGAAGGCTAAATAACTTTTTTTACCTGACGCTGCCCGCCTCGGGCGTCTATAGAAAAGAGATCAACTCAGTGTGCGGAGTTTACATCTATCAAGTCATATTACAAGATAAAGGAAATACAGTTTAAACTGCCGTATGCAGAGAAGACGCCAACGTGTCGCACTTATCATTCATATCACATCATCGATCATATCATAATATATCATATATTTCCTTATCTGAGTCAGCTTCTCGAGCCGTATCTGGCCGTGCAACACTTACAGTGTCACATATACTGTTGACGAAAAACACATTGGGTTGACGAAACACTCAACTCAAATGTAATAATAAAGTCAGATCCACTCGTGTCTTAGATGGGGCAGTGATATCATAAAACTGTTAATGTACGTAGTTTATTCATTTTTTAACCAGTTGTTCTATATTCACCTTGCAGGTGCAACTATGTGGCTTGTATCCTGGATTATATGTTTATGTTCGTGCATTCACACCTAATAGTCCGCTTCTCTGGTGCGCACCAGAGCACAGTTTGCTACATTGTTTCATTTTTCAGAAGGTTCGGTTTGCGTTCACACGGTCAAAATTCAAAGGGACTATAAACTTTCTACCGGAGCATCGGCACTTTCGGCAGGTTATTCTCATGCTGCTGTTAATCTGGAGATCAACAGACACTAGCGGCCCGCGCATATGATTATATAATCAGACAACGTCCGTTAAAAAACATTATAACATAATGAGACGTTCTGCAGTAAGGAGGGGCGTTTCACAGACGACAGGTGTTCTTACTTTTATGTAGCTGACGGAGAATTTTTACTTTACACGACACTGTTCAACACTTAATTCTGCTTCACTCTGTAACTAGACAACCGCGGATGTCTTGAAAGACTCTTTCGCTGAAGATTTTTGAAGATATCCGCGTTCTTGTGACACGTAAATACTACGTTTCCTATGTTTTGGTGCAGACTGCGTTCACACCAGCAATGAACCGCTCCAGAGTTCGCAAGCAAGCGTTCCGAGACCACCTATTTTAGGCGGACCAGAGTCCGGTTGTTTAGTTCACTTAAGAGGTCTCGGACTGCGTTCACACCGACCCAAACGCACCAGGGTTCGATTCAACCGGACTATAAAAGGCTGGTGTGAACGCATTATGGATGTTTAAAGTTTGTATTTGTCTAATATCAGTTTACTTTTCATGAATGAAGTATGACGCTGCGCTGTCAGTACACTTGTCCCTGTTTGTGATTGATCAAATGTAGCTAACCCCGACCCTTTCACGTGAACGCGCTCTCAGCCGGACAGAGAATCCCTGGCTTGATTTACCGAGTTGACAACAAGGGTCGTAGGACCGCTTAGCGAGATCTCGTTTGTTTGGGCTAGATAAGATAACTCAAACATATCCAGGGTCTGTTGAACTGACTTTGTACAGGGCACTGGTGGCTGCATCGCAGCGCTAATGTCAAAGACACACACATTATACATTATTTTTTTTATTTTACCAGGATGCAGTGACAAAAATATTTGGGAAGGCTTAGCCTTCCCTAGCCAGTACCCGCCGCCCCTGCAATGAAGGCTATGAAGTTTCTGTCCTGTCTTTAACTCCAAACAGCTCGCCCAGCGCTGTGTTGTTGTCAGCGTGCGGCGGAACATACACTGCTGTAACAGATTCCCTCGGCAGGTAAAAAGGCCTATAAGGCCTAAAAAGGCATCTGATCATGAGGTGCTTTAAATGAGGAGAACAGTCCGAAGAAATAATCCCCACATCCGAGCACCAGTTATTGCACCATTGCTTAGCCTGATTTCGGACTCGGAGTCTTCTGAGTCAGTCATTGAAGAGATCCGGATCATACGAGTCATTTGAGTCATATGAGTCAGCATCAAGAGCAAGAGCGTAGAAATCCTACCGGTGAAACCGAGAAGTTGTTGCATTTCACGAGCATATTGAACTAACGTTACATTAAACTCCGCTACACAGTGTCTTTTGCTTTAATAAAAAATGTTGATCACAAAAAAAGGGTTAATTTGCGATTTGGCGAATCTGAGTCTGCTGTTGACTCGTGAATGACGACGAGTCTGCTGGATCTCTGGATCTGCTGCTAAACGGTTACGGCTCTGAGTCCGCACGAGTCTGCTATGTTTTGCATAGTGAGTCGGGATTTGCAAATCTTTGAGTCTGCTGTTGACTCGTGCACAATAGCCGTGGGACGTAGGGGTGCTTGAAAAATATTCATGGGGTGGCAAGAGGGTGGCAGGAGAATTTGAGGGGTGGCATCCCCTGGCAGAGGTATATGCTGATTTAATCGCAGTCATATCAATCAATGTTAACTTGGAAAGCCACAATATTTATATTTTAACTCAATAACATTAGGTGACATTATTGTGTCACATCAGTAAAGCCTTACATATAAATATAAGGTGGCAGACATCATTTAATGAATTTTAACTGAACAATAACTGAATGAGTTTGTTTCACTCTTAGACCAGCAGGGGAACCAAATGTATGCAGACAGCTGCAATAAGTACATTTATTAACTGTCTCATCGATGTTTGTCTAAATTAATATGATACTAATAACAATCATATTATTATTATTATTATGCCTTCCTGTGGGTGAGGGGTTTGGTTCATTTGAGTTGGGAATACAGATGGGTCTTTGTCCCAAGGTCTGGTAATGATTAGGAAAAGGCGGGCTTTCTAAAACCGCCTTTTCTCTCTAGATCCATGTTTCTACTCTTTGTGTGGCAGAGTTTGCTTGGTAGTTCACATGTAAAGTGTGAAATGCTCTGTGATCTCTCCGGCCGTATTATACTCTCAATAAATATCTGTGTTTGACTAAAGCCGCTCCTGCTTCCATCCTTTCCTGAGCCTTGGCTCTGCATTGCTGCTACAGAAGTTTTCTTCACAAATTGGCGTTGTCGACAGGATACCAAAAGATTCTCAGAACTGGTAAGTGTAATTTAAAATCTATATTTGGACATTGCCTTACCAGAATCTGTGATTGACGGTATCATAAAAAATTACCTGTGAAACTGAGCGGCTGCATTTTTTTTTGGTTTCTCTATTCTTTACATTTGGGGTTTTAATGATAACCTGGGGAATCGGTGTCTAAGGGATTTCGTCCCGGCCGATTTTCCCTGTGACTGCTGCTGGGGCATGTGCCTTCAGAGCAAACACAGCTCATGTAAAAAACAATAAGAATATTTGGGGGTAATGATAACCTAGGAATATCGATTTTGACTGATTTCCTCTGTGTGTGTTTCTTGGAATTAAATTACCAGACAATTACACACAGCAAATATTCGGAGAGACCTCAAAGAGAGCATCAGTAAAGTGGACTTCTGTATCAGGAGCAATGTGATAGATTTGTATTGAAACAAATCGCCGAATTCTGGAGATTTCAGCGGTCAACCGGTTAAATCAACAGCAGGCATCGCCTCGGATCTGCCTACAGCTGCTGCAGTGTGTGTGTGATTTCACCCCCCCTGCGGGGGCCACAGGCAAAGAGGAAGAAAAGCACAGAGTGTCATATATCTTTTCCTCACACCATTGCCAATTTTCTTCGGTCTAAAAGCATTTCTTTTGTCTGCGCCGCAGTTTCCTACTTGCTGGAGAAACTGGGTGTCTGCCCGGGATGCACACATCAAAATATAGGTTAATTGGTCATTAATGGGAAGGGTGGTACGCGAGAATGTGACATAGCGCTATATTTCATCGTTGTAATGAACTGATGGGTTGTTAAATTTGACTGTTGTTGGAGAAGAAAAGGTACGGAATAAATAAAAAGTCTATGCTCTCCGGATCGGGGTGAGCAAAGCACCACTAAATTGGCATGGTGGTTGTTGAATGAGAACAAATTAGTTATTGCTCTTCAACAGATTCCGTTCTTAGCACTTGTACAAGTATATATGAGTAAGAAGGCACTCATATTAAACAGATATTTCCCTACCTCCTCTGAAATCTCTCTATTCGGATTAAATTAAGTTGGATGAGCTTTGCTGTCACGCTGATGTTTGTTGCGAGTTCATGTTTGTTTGTCTAATTGTTTCTATATTGGTGTGCCTAATAACTAATAATGAATCAGTCCATAGCCAGGGTTAAATGAACTAAACTTTAGTTATCTCACCAAAAGTAAATGACTTGAGAAAAATAGAAATAAAAATAATGTAAAGATGTAAAGCAAAATTATATATTATAGTATAAATGTGCTGCAAATGTGCTGCATAATGAAAATAAATATGAAAACAGTGTTTTTATGTCCTGCATCTGTCTCACACCCTGAGACCATCAGAGGCATCACTGCTGGTCATAAATACCGGCCTGAGGAGATCAGGGTTAAAAAAAAATCTGTCTGCTCAATTAGGTCAATGTTGTATTATTTGTTTCATTTATTCTTAATCTATGTATTGTATGGTAATAATGAATAAAAAACGTAATGTATTGAACACATTCCGAAACAAAGCAGATAAGACAGAACTAGACTCAGACATAATACTAATTGTGGTTGAAACCTTTTGCGCTGTTGCTGCAAAATGGAAACTTTGTTGATTGTCTATTCCAACTGGCCACTGCAATCAGATAATTGATATAAGTTGAAGTTCAATTACAGTTTTTTTTTAAGTATAGTTTAACATTCTTTATTAAACTGTTTCAAATCATTTCTAGTACAATTGGTCTACAGACATTACTACAATTCTAATAGTTGTTAAACTACTGAGCTTATAAACAATAGAGTAAAGGTCGCTGGTTAAGCCAGGATCAATTATATGTGTTGATGTCTTTATTGTGTGCATAATTAAATGTGCTAAATGAATTGAGAAATTTCTTTTTTGAAAAGGAGTATGTTGCAATCTCTTTAAGATAAGTAATTGCAGTTCCAAGATAGATGTTGTTTTCCCTGGGCCTCTCCTTCACAGGCCCATAAATCATGAGATTTCCAAATGCGAACAGACAGAGCAACTAAAACAACTAAAGGAGCAGTGGTAATAATAACAAAAACTCTAAAGAGTCACATTTAATAGAAATATATAAGAGCATTCATTTTAATTGTGTAGCAGTCGGTTTATAATTTTGGCAGCACTGTTGAGCATTTTGAGAAAAAAATGTATTTTCATGCCTCTGTGCAAGTCTTAGTCTTTCTATCTGTATAGCCAGTGGTGTTAAGTAACCGAGTTCATAAACTCAACTAGTGTCACGATCACAGGTACAGATAAGAACCCAATAGCACGACTCAGATACAACCAGTGTAGTAATGTTCAGTTTATTCCAGGTCAAGGACAGGCAGAGTCAAAACCAGTAAATCCGTTAGGCAGGCAGGAATCGAAAACTGGGCAGGACAAAACTCAGGACTAGAGCCCAACACTCACTGGAGAGCTTGGCGGAAACGACAAGACAATCTGGCAACTGACAACTGAAAATGAGGTGGTATAAATACTGTGGAGTGATGAGGGAATGAGTAACAGGTGAGGGGAAGGGCTGAGGAGACCAGGTGAGAGAAATGAGCTGATTACAAGGGCCTGGGGGAAAGCGGGATCTGAAATGACAGGAGAGTTTAGATGAGGCATCAAACAAACAATAATATAGGTGTCTAACTTGTGACAGAACCCCCCCCTCTATGGACGGCTCCTGACGTCCCACGAGGTTGATCGGGATGGGCCTGGTGAAAGTCAGTAATGAGCGATGGATCATAGATACTGCGAGCGGGCACCCATGACCGCTCTTCAGGACCATAACCCTCCCAGTGTACCAGGTACTGCAACCCTCTACCACGTCGCCGGGACTTGATGAGGCGACGGACAGTGTAAACAGTCTCCCCGTCGATAGTCCGGGGTGGTGGTGGGGGTGTAGAGGGGGGCTGAAGAGGGCTCACATTAACTGGTTTGATCTTGGACACGTGGAAGGTAGGATGAATCTTCATAGAAGGGGGCAGACGCAGGCGGACAGCTGCAGGATTGATAATCCTAGCTATGGGAAATGGGCCTACAAAACGGGGAGACAACTTCTTTGACTCAACTCTGAGAGGGAGATCCCGTGTGGAGAGCCAGACACGTTGCCCTGGGGAGTACTGTGGAGCTGGCTTGCGACGGCGATTGGCGGTCCGTTGATAACGGTCGGAAGAGCGCAGGAGCGCGGAGCGGGCCTTTAACCACATGCGTCGACATCGGCTTACAAACGCATGTGCAGATGGGACGCTGGCCTCCCGTTCCTGTGCCGGGAAAAGGGGCGGCTGGTATCCGCGGGAGCATTGGAATGGAGAAAGACCAGTAGCAGAACTAGGAAGGGTGTTGTGGGCATACTCAACCCATAGAAGCTGCCTCGACCAGGAGGAGGGAGTGGAGGAAGTTAGACAGCGTAAGGCAGTCTCCATCTCCTGGTTCATTCGCTCTGCTTGACCATTGGACTGGGGATGAAATCCGGACGAGAGACTGACACTGGCTCCCAGCAGTCTGCAAAACTCGGACCAAAAACGAGAAGTAAATTGTGGTCCCCGATCAGACACAACGTCACTGGGAAGACCATGCAGCCTGAACACATGTTGTAGCATGATTTCAGCCGTTTCCTTGGCAGTAGGTAATTTGGTTAATGGAATAAGTCGGGCAGACTTGGAAAACCGGTCTATGACTGTGAGTATGACTGTGTTACCGTCTGAGGGTGGTAGTCCGGTGACAAAATCCAAGGCGATGTGGGACCAGGGACGATGAGGGATAGGCAAGGGATAAAGAAGACCGGAGGGAGCTTGGCGTGAGGTCTTATTTTGGGAGCAGACTAGGCAAGCAGCAATCAATTCCTTGGCATCCTTCTCCATGGAAGACCACCAAAATCGCTGTTGAATCAGGGCTAGGGACCGTCTCACTCCTGAGTGACAAGCCAGGCGAGAGTTATGACCCCACTGGAGAACCTGGGTACGGAGAGTGGCAGGAACAAACAGACGGTTAACAGGACAGGCACTTGGGGCTGGGTGTTCAGCATGAGAGCGCTTGACCTTATCCTCCACCTCCCAGGTCACCAGACCAATGACACATGTAGAAGCGATGATATTCTCAGAATGAGATGGAGAGCTCTCTGGCTGGAACTGGCGAGACAGGGCGTCAGGTTTGATGTTCTTAGAACCAGGTCTGTAAGAAAGAGAAAAATCAAAGCGTGTGAAAAACAGAGCCCACCTGGCTTGACGAGAGTTCAGCCGCTTAGCTGAACGGATGTACTCCAAATTTTTGTGATCAGTCCAGACCACAAAAGGCTGCTCTGCTCCCTCCAACCAGTGTCTCCATTCCTCCAGGGCAAGTTTCACTGCCAACAGTTCTCGATTTCCAATGTCGTAATTTCTTTCTGCTGGAGACAGCTTCCGGGAGAAGAAGGCACACGGGTGCATCTTCTGATCCTCGGCCGACCGTTGAGAAAGAACTGCCCCAACTCCAGTGTCCGACGCATCTACCTCTACAGTAAACTGCCGAGTAGAGTCTGGAAAAATCAAAATGGGAGCAGAGGTGAAGCGTGACTTTAACTCACCAAAAGCCCCTTCGGCCACCGAGGACCACCGGAAGGGAATGTTCTGAGAGGTGAGAGCTGTGAGAGGGGTTGCCACCAAACTGTAGTTTCGAATAAACCTCCGGTAGAAGTTGGCAAAACCCAGAAAGCGTTGGAGCTCCTTGCGGGTTGAAGGGCGTGGCCAGTCAGTGACCGCCTTGGTCTTTTCAGGATCCATCTTGATGTTTCCGGTGGAGACCACAAATCCCAGGAAAGGGACTTCTGTGGTGTGGAACACACACTTCTCGGCCTTGACAAAGAGGTGGTTCTCCAAGAGCCTCTGGAGGACTAGGCGAACATGGACCACATGCTCCAGTTTAGACTTGGAAAAAATCAAAATGTCATCCAGGTATACAAAAACACAGATATTGAGAAGATCCTGCAGAACATCATTCACCAACCCCTGGAAGACTGCAGGTGCATTGGTGAGTCCAAAAGGCATGACTAAATACTCATAATGTCCACTAGGAGTGTTAAATCCCGTCTTCCACTCGTCCCCCTCCCTGATTCTCACCAAATGGTACGCATTACGTAGGTCCAGCTTGGTAAAAATAGTAGCGCCTTGTAACAGTTCAAATGCAGAGGACACAAGTGGAAGGGGGGTACCTGTTTTTGACAGTGATGTTATTGAGTCCTCTGTAGTCAATGCATGGGCGCAGAGTCTTATCCTTCTTACCCACGAAGAAGAAACCTGCACCAGCAGGAGATGATGAAGGCCGGATAAGCCCTGCATCCAAAGAGTCATTGATATACTTCTCCATTGACTTAGTTTCAGGAGCCGATAAAGAAAAAAGTCGACCTCTAGGAGGAGAAGTACCAGGTAACAGGTCAATAGGACAGTCATTAGCACGATGAGGCGGGAGTGAGGTGGCCCGAACTTTGTTAAAGGCCTCTTTAAGGTCCCAGTAATCATTGGGAACACCGGAAAGGTCTTCACACTCAGAGATCCTCGGCTGACTGGAATCAATTGAGGAACTAGATCTTAAGCAGACAGCATGACAATGAGCACTCCACTCTCTAATAGTCCCTGAAGCCCAATCTAGATGAGGATTATGCCTCCTTAACCAAGGAAACCCCAAAATGACAGGCTGATGTGGTGCATGGATAAGGTGAAAAGAGAGTGTTTCGCTGTGATTACCTGACATGCTCATTTGAACTGGAGTTGAACGGTGTGTCACTCTGCAGAGAAGACGACCATCTGGAGCTGTAGCATTGATGGGCTTCTCCAAAGCCTCCTGACCAAGTCCCATTTGAAAGGCCAGTGTTATGTCCAAAAGACTGGCATCAGCACCAGAGTCAATAAGAACTGCCACAGTGTGCATTTTCCCCAAGCAGCTCAGCTGAGCATGGGTTAGGGGTCGAGAGGGCATTTCTAAATTCATCATACGGCTCACCAGCGCCCTCTGGATGACTGGTGAGCCCTGTCTTTTACAGGACAAGAGAAGGCAAGATGACCCTGCTGGCCGCAGTAAAGACAGCAGTTGTCCCGCAGGCGGCGCTGTCGTTCTGCCTCGGAAAGCCGGGTCCGCCCCAGCTGCATTGGTTCAGATGAGTTAGAAAATCCTCCTCTCACCTGTTCAGTAGCATGCGCTGACGGGAGAGGCGAAGCCTGAGGGGCGACGGAGAAAACCCTCTCTCTCCTCCGCTCCCGCAGACGGCAGTCAATGCGGATGGAGAGAGCCACCAGCTCATCGAAATCAGCAGGAAGGTCCCTAGCTGCCAGCTCGTCTTTAAGGCGATCCGACAGACCGTTGTAGAAGGCATCGAGGAGTGAAGAAGCATTCCAGTTACTCTCGGCGGCTATGGTACGAAACTCGATGGAGTAATCCGACACAGATCTCCCTCCTTGCACCAGGTTAAACAGTCCACGAGCTACCTCTCTTCCAGGTGTAGCGTGATCAAAAACTTTACGCAGTTCATCGGAGAATACGCTTACAGATGAGCAGGCAGCGGATTGTCTTTCCCATTCGGCGGTACCCCAGTCTTTAGCTTTGCCCGTGAGAAGAGAGACAATATACGCCACCCGGGATCTTTCTGTTGGGAAGGCGGAAGGCTGAAGCTCGAAGGCGAGGGAACATTGGACCAGGAATGGTCTGCACGAACCTGGGGCTCCCGAGTAGCGTTCCGGAGGAGGCAGGCGTGCATCCGATGCCAGAGGACTCTGGATTCGAACAGCGGAAGCTGGAGTTAGTTCCGGGCCATGGACCGTTGCAGGACGGGTCTGAAGATGATCACGGAGATTCACAAAGGTCCGTTCGAAACGAGCGGCCATCTCCTGCATCGCTTCAGCCATGAAGGTAAGCTGCTGCTCGTTGCGTTGTAACACGATATCGTGCGAAGGCGGTTCTGTCGTTGAGTCGGCTGGATTCATGTTTGGCCAGATTGTACTGTCACGATCACAGGTACAGATAAGAATAGCACGACTCAGATACAACCAGTGTAGTAATGTTCAGTTTATTCCAGGTCAAGGACAGGCAGAGTCAAAACCAGTGAATCCGTTAGGCAGGCAGGAATCGAAAACTGGGCAGGACAAAACTCAGGACGAGAGCCCAACACTCACTGGAGAGCTTGGCGGAAACGACAAGACAATCTGGCAACTGACAACTGAAAATGAGGTGGTATAAATACTGTGGAGTGATGAGGGAATGAGTAACAGGTGAGGGGAAGTGCTGAGGAGACCAGGTGAGAGAAATGAGCTGATTACAAGGGCCTGGGGGAAAGCGGGATCTGAAATGACAGGAGAGTTTAGATGAGGCATCAAACAAACAATAATATAGGTGTCTAACTTGTGACAACTAGTACTATACTTGGGTACAATTTTGAGATATTTGTACTTAAGTATTTAAATGTTTTGCTACTTTGTTCTTCTACTCCACTACAGTTCAGAGGTAGCCTACATGGTGTACTTCTCCTCCACTACATGTATTTAATCCCTTTAGTTACTTTACAGATGTGGATGAATGATGTGAAATATAATCAAGTGTTAAATCAGATTTTAGTTCCACCTGGAGTAAATCCACAAGCTACCCTGCAGTATACAAAGTCATTCAAACTAGCTACACCTTTACCAGCTTTGAGAACACTTTCATGATCAATCATTATAAAATATATCATATATATTATTCTGAAATAAACCAATCTGCACAACAGGGGCGGATCTAGAAAAATATTCATGGGGTGGCAAGAGGTTGGCAGGAGAATTTCAGGGGTGGCATCCCCTGGCAGAAGTATATGCTGATTTAATTGCAGTCATATCAATCAATGTTAACTTGGTAAGCCACAATATTGATATTTTAACTCAATAACATTAGGTGACATTATTGTGGCACATCAGTAAAGCCTTAAATATAAATATATAAGGTGGCAGACATCATTTAATGAATTTTAACTGAACAATAACTGAATGAGTTTGTCTCACTCTTAGACCAGCAGGGGTACCAAATCAATGCAGACTGCTGCAATAAGTACATTAATTAACTGTCTCATCGATGTTTGTCTGTATGAATATGATAATATTATTCCTATCAGCTGTCAATCACTGTTATGATTCACATATTCAGTGTTATTATTGAATAAACTATATTTGTTGGAGGAGATAATGATGAATGTTCCTCAAGATGCTTGCTCACCCTCCTTCAAATTTGAAAGACAAGTAATTACTATCATATATCAAAAGAATCAAAAGAACAGTCCAGCGTCCCACAACTTCATTGCAAACAGTTACAACCTTGACTTTACATCAGAAAGAACATACATTAAAGAAGTGACTAACTGCATCAGTTAGGGTTAAAAAAAACGTGTATTCAGCTAAAACATATACATCGCTGCAGTTATTATCCAGTGGAAAGTCCTTACCTACTGGCCTAGTTAAATCAAAGGGGTTACTTTCTGTTGGCTGGGCAGTGTAGTTTTACACACCGTCTTATTTGACTTTCTCAGGACATGAAACTGTTTTTTTTGGGCGCAGACCTCCACAAAGAAGAAAAATATTATACACACGTAAGGTAACTAATTGCCACTTAACAGTTTATTATTCTCATCGACTCATCCGTGAGCAGAGTTGTTGGCATCAAGTTGGCATGCCTATTACAGCTGAATGTGGTGATTACCATCTTGTTCATCAAAACGCCTCACTTATTAAGATTTAAAGCTATGGTGCGTTTTGATTCAATGCTGAGTACAGCCAAACTTGACAGGCTCTTCTCTGTCAATGTAGACCGCAAACAGTGGCTCCAGAGCATTTGTGTGGGGTAATCTATGGTAGGGCTAACCCATACAGTGGTGGGGCTCAAGTCAGTATTTGCAATGTAATTACATACACGCTCCCCTTGACAGTGAAACGCCACACGTGAGGTTTAGATTATTTCCCTGTCTCAATCCAAATTGAACTGTATGAAATAAAAAGGCACATTTGTCTTGTAGTAAGTAAAAGGGGCGACCTGGAGCCAATCCTGCAATTTCCCCACAGGTGAAAGAGTTCACATGCTGAAAACCCAACCCCTGCAGGGGGGTCTGGGGGGATTCTCCCCCCAGAGATACACATAAAATACACATTCTGGTACTCTCTTGAGAAGAAAAATAAATACATCTGTTACTCATTTCATTTCATTTAATTTCAAACCTTTATTTAGACAGATAAATCCCATTGAGATCATTGATCTCTTTTTCAAGGGAGACCTGCTCAAGTAGTTCCACATGAAACATAAATAGAACAACAAAAGGACATCATACAGCATCATTTACATAATTATCCACATAAACAGATACCAATAGCTTCCGATTGAGTAGCATCCAACCGAGCTTTAAAAACATTTAGTGGCACCAGATTGTTCAGTTTCCATTTAATTTGCAGACTATTCCAAGACAGAGGAGCTGCGCATCTAAAAGCTGTCTTCCCTAAGACAGTCCTAGCAGTTGACACATTTAATAAAACCACAGCATTCGATCTCAGGCAGTAGCCACTTACAATTTTCCGTGATATATGATAGTAAGAAACCTAGCCTAACCCTCAGCCTTTTAAGCAGATTATTGACATGAAGTTTAAAAGTGAGACAATCATCAAGCTAGATACCAAGGTATTTGTAACAGGTAACCACTTCAAGTGTTATTCCTTGCGTAGTTACAATATCTAAAACAGGCTCTGGTGTCTTTTTAGCTTTAGAAAAGAGCATTACCTTGGTTTTCTCAACATTTAAAAGAAGCTTTAGTTCAGAGAGCTGAGTCTGAATAATGTTAAAAACATCCTGTAATTTAACACCAGCCTCCTTAATGGAGGGACCTGCACAGTACATCACGGTATCATCCGCATACAAATGTAAAGTAGCTTCATCCACATTTTCACCTAAACTGTTGATATATATGGAGAATAAAAGTGGACCTAAAACAGAACCTTGGGGAACACCATTAGCAATGTTTAACCACTCAGAAGACAGCCCATCAAAGTGAACACATTGGGACCTTTCAGAGAGGTAGTTCACAAACCACCCTACTGCATGGCTGGACATGCCTATACTGGCTGGCCTCTGCTTTAAAATGTGATGATCGACGGTGTCAAACGCTTTTGAAAGGTCAATAAATAGAGCTGCACAACTCTGCTTATTATCTAAAATACTCACCATATCATTCACCACTTTCATTGTGGCAGTGATGGTGCTATGTTGTTTTCTGAAGCCTGACTGATGTTTAGACAGGATGTCATTTGTACATAAAAACACCTTTACCTGTTCACTCACTAAGCATTCAAGAACCTTAGCCAGAACTGACAACTTAGAGATTGGCCTATAGTTATTTAATAAGGTGGCCTCCCCTCCTTTTAGCAAAGGCAGGACATACGCTGACTTCCACAATTTTGGAATTGTGTTAGAGCTGAGGGAGAGGTTAAAAAGAGTAGTGAGAGGTGGAGCAATAAAATCTGCAGCTATCTTTAAAAAGAAAGGTTCTACGTTGTCCGGGCCATCCGGTTTCTTAGGATCTAACTTGGTTAAAGCTTCACGAACAACATCAACAGTAAAAGGGGTAAAACTAAAAGGGTTTTCCAACACACGTTTTTCAGAGTCACATACTGTAGTGTTCACAGAAGCAGAGTTAGTGACATAATCAAATAGAGAACCACAGGACACAAAATGCTCATTAAAGCAATTTAGCATAGTAGCCCTGTCCGATATAGTGCCAGATGCTGTGGTAATGCACGGAGGTAGCTCATTACGGATATCGCCGGTGGATAACGATTTAATGGCTTTCCAACATTTTCCAGGATTATTCAGATTCTTTGTGGTTACTGACAGATAGTACTTTGATTTAGCACTTTTGATTTGCGATGTGAAGCTATTCCTTAGCTGCCTAAAACGCAGCCATTCTACCTCTGAGCCTGATTTCCTAGCCTTTGCCCAGGCCTTGTTTCTATCATGAAGGAGACTGGACAGATTAGCAGAAAACCAAGGATTGTCTCGTCCCTTTACTCTAAATTTACGCAGGGGTCTATGTCTATCAATGATCTCCATAAAACCAAGATAAAAATAAGACCATGCGGTTTCTACATCAGCACACAGATCGATTTTACCCCAATCAAACAGATCATGCACAAAACCCTGCTCCACAAAATGTTTTTTGTCTCTCTTAATGATAATGCGAGGTTTAACCTTTTGGACCTTAGTGTCCCTAATTGTGGCTACAGCACAGTGATCACTCAGATAATTTGCAAATACTCCCACAGATTAATATTTATGGGGAACATTAGTTAAAATGAGATCAATTAGGGAGGATTTATTAGGGGACTTAATGTTAGGGCGAGTAGGACTGTCCACAATCTGAGTAACATTTAAAGAGATACAAAGGTTTTTAAAATCCTCTGACACTGCAGTTAACCAGTCCCAGTTAAAATCTCCAAGTAGCACTATTTCCTTGTAGTCTAGTTGTGATAACAGATTTGCTAGTGAAGACAAGGAGTCTTTGACAGCTGAGGGGGGTCTGTAACAACTCACTACCATGACCTGTTGACCCTTTGCCACTTCTATATTTATGGCTAAAAATTCAAATTGCTTACTGATCGATTTGGAAACTAATGTGGTTACACTGAACTTATTCTTAACATAAATGGCAACGCCACCACCTTTATTAGGCCGGTCGGTACGATACACATTATAACCATTTAAGGCAATGTCAGAGGCCAAAATAGATTTGTTTAGCCATGTTTCTGATAAAACAATGACGTCAGCGTCAGTTGAGCTCGCCCAGATACGGACAAAATCTAGTTTACCTAACAGACTGCGCACATTCAAGTGGATGAAACCCAACCCAGATCTAGCTTTAAAATCAGCAGCAGTAGCGATCTGACTACTACTACTGGGCGGACCAGGGTTAGGTTGTACATTTCCTGACAGTAATAACAACAACAAAAAACAGGCATCTTTTCCTCTTAAACGACACAAATACATTGTTATCTAATTTAGAAACACCGGAAAAGTCTGCGAGAGTGTGATTTGAGCTTAAGAAGCAGCCCTGAAGAACCATCATCGCAGGAAAACAAAAAAGACAAACATATTTTGTCGAGCAGATTGTCTGTGACAAGGCAATCGGTAATTGTTTGAGCAACACATCCGAACCTTTGCAGGGGATGCCCACTGCGGGTGGCAGAACAGACCTGAATCCAGTAGACTTCTCAGAATGACTAGAGATCTTCTCATAGTCCAAAACAGTTAACAGGCACAGCAGAATCCCGATATGGGCCATTTTCCCAGACCAGCACACAGTATCCGCGATGTTCATGGAGCAAATCAGCACAGCAGCAAAGGACAGGCGAAACAGCAGCGTGGAAGTGCTCCGGTCCCTCCGTGGTATCCCCGGGGTGAAAGCAGGCCTCTGCAACAGCAGAACCAGGACAGGTGGAAAGCAGGCCCCAGCGGTGGTAAAATCCTCCTCCGTACAGCAGCACATGCCCGGTGGAAGCAGGCCAAGCCCGAAGCATGGATCCACTCCGTCTCTCCGCGACGACTCCGGGCTAAAAACCTCTCCAATACAGCCGTATTCTACAGGTGGGAGCAGGCATCCGTAGATCGCAGATCGCAGAATCGCAGGCAGCAACAGGTGGAGCCGCTCCGTCTCTTCGCGACGAGCAGGCCTCCGTAAATCACAGATCGCATGCAGCAACAGGTGGAGCCGCTCCGTCTCTTCGCGACGTCTCCGGAGGAAAAACACCTCAGTACAAGGCGTCTTGTGCTGCATTCACTTGCACTCGGACTATTAGAGATTTTCTCTCATAAATGTCCGATGAGCCACAATTTTTTTTTTCAAAACAAAGCTGCCATCCCGTGCCACCCTGTAGAACCGCAACTGCTGCACAATGACTACTTTTATTGTCGCTATTTCCACTATATTTTGATGAGAATACTTTTATACTTTTGCTTGAGTAACATTTTGAATGCAGTACTTTTACTGTAACATAGTATTCCTACACTCTGGTACTTCTACTTTTACTCAAGTACAAGATCTGAGTACTAAAGCTAACGTTAGCAGATAATGACAATGTATGCTAGTTAGCTAGCTCAACGATTCCTTAAATAATATTGCGACAGAAAAACTTTTAAGTGCACATCACGCTCTGCCGCTCCGACAGGGAGCTCTGCTCTGAACACCTGAACGGCCCGTTCTAACGGCTGTTCACCAGCGGTCCAGTCTGTGCCACAGTGATTCTGGACCACACAGCTAATATTAACGAACGCACCGCACAATGTGGCTGCTGAAGCTAGACCATCTTCGCGGAGCAGCAGAGCCTTATTATACATCCATGAGCAGAGTCGACGGGCAGGAAGACTCGAGCACACAGCTCGCGCTTCATTATCATATATAAAAAAGAACACCATGCGTGTCATGATGGCACATAATAGCTCGCGGCTACAGATTACTCCGGTTCCCAGACCACCCCATACCCCAAGAATATTTTTTATTGCAGATCTACATAAATCACACAAACGACCTATTTTGGATTCAAAACAGCGAATTTTGCCGAAAGGTGACAAGTTTGCATCCCTGCTTATTATCTTTTCATCACAGAGCTGGGAAAATGGTGTATTGATTAGATTCTGATCAGTGCAAGTCCAATTTTAACTGATTTTAGTTCTAATGTTAATGTTAATTTGATTTCAACCCATACGTAATTATTTAAATTGACTCAACATTTCACATGATGGATTAGTGTTCCACATTTTTCCCACTGATTTGTTTTATGATTAGGCCAATGGTAAAGAGAGACATTGATGACCTTGTGTCCTTTTTGTTAGTACGTGGTTCCATTTTGTCTATATGGCCTTGGACGGCTTCACTAAGAGTCGCCCAGTTCTGCCCTGCGACAGTCCGGTGCAGTCGCAGAGATGCTATGGCTGCTCTACATGACATTAATGGTCTGGTCCAAGAATGGACACCATTTCCTGCACCCAGAGAGAATGACGCTCCTCAAACTGAACATTACAGCCGTTGATACTGTCTCACGTGGGTCTGCTCCCCCCCCATCGAGCCATGAACTGAAAGCTTGACATCTGCTTTGAACACTTGGAAGCCTCCCTGTCACACCAGCACCAACCCTTGGGTCAGTCAGATGAGACTAACGGCTTCACTTAGGGCATTTGGGTCGGACACATGACTCTCGTTACCGCAGAGTGGGTTGTTTTTTTAAGGCTATTCATACTGCTATGCAGAGGATGCCCGTAAGTTGGCAAGCTGTTAAAAACCCCTACTATGTTTAGTATAGGCCTAATGTCAGGGGACTCTTACTGTCTAATTCTGCATGTATTCACATTATATGGACCATGTTTCCACCTGGTGAAACTAGAGGCCGCACGGAACTCAGGCTACAATACAACCATTTTGTTCTGCTCTGAAGATTCAATTGATAGATTCTACATCAAAACAATTTGTTTTTATTGTTTCCAATGATAACTTCACCTTAAGTGGAGGAATGCAATCCTGTTTTCAAATGTAAGGTTTTGAATTTGTTTGACATTTCTCAGTAATGACACCCTCAGACGCCCACTATCATTCATGCTATGCCTTCTCTGTCACGATCTGTCCGTGTTGTGTTTTGTCTGTCTGTTTCTGTCTTTAGTTTCCTGTTTTATTTTGTAAAGTGTTCACCCCCCGTTTCCTGCCTGTTGTAATCTGTCTGTGATTCCCTGTCAGTTTCCCTGGTGTGTCTAATTTACCCGATTGTGTTCACCTGGTGTCCCTGTGTTTTCTCCTCCCTCCTCACCTGTGTCTTGTTTGTGTGATTAGTCTTGTGTGTATTTAAGTTCTGGTTTTTCTGTCTGTCTTTGTCGGTTCGTCTTGTGTCATGACCTGGTCTGCGGTGAGTGTTCTGTTCTGTCTTGGTGATTATGTAGCCTTGAAATAAAGGAGTCATTTTTAGCACTATAATCTGCATTTGGGTCCTGCTTCCTACACACACCGTAACATTACGAACCGACCAACAATGGACCCAGCAGACAGCTTGTACGAGGTCACGTACAATTTAACATGCTTGAAGAATGACTTTCGATATGCCTCCAGTAGTAAAGAGAGGCAGTCAATTATTTCTAAGGCACGCCAAGAAGTAACCTCAAGGCCCTGGTTAAGAGAGTTACTACCCGAGTCCGTGGAGGACTTTTTTGGTAGCGTTGAGGTCAAACCTGTTTCCCGGCCTGTTAGCCCCTGGCAGGCTAGCTCCCTACCTCCCGATTCCCAACCTGGCACCATACGCCTTGGTGGGTTCCGTCTGGAGTCAGCCCCGGCTTCTTCCCCATTTCCTGCTCCTGTCCAGGATCCGTGGGGCCGATTCTCGGGTACTCGTCTGGCTTATGGAGGTCCACGGAGTATTCAGGTGGCTGCTAAAAGGAGTCGTCGCAAGGCCAGGTTAGCCCGAACCCTAGCAGCCATGGTTCCGGTTACAGTTCCGGCCCCAGCAGCCATGGTTCTGGCTCCAGTACCGGCTCCAGTACCCCTGGTCGCGACTCCAGTTTCGGCTCCAGGACTGGCTTACCGGCCAACGCCAGCTCCCCGAGTCCTGTCGGCATACCGGCCGACTCCAGCACCTCGTCTCTTGTTGGCTCCCCAGCCAACACCAGCTCCCCGTGTCCTGTCGGCGTACCGGCCGACTCCAGCACCTCGTCTCCTGTTGGCTCCCCAGCCAACTCCAGCTCCCCGTGTCCTGTCGGCGTACCGGCCGACTCCAGCACCTCGTCTCTTGTTGGCTCCCCAGCCAACACCAGCTCCCCGTGTCCTGTCGGCGTACCGGCCGACGCCAGCTCCTCGTGTCCTGTCGGCGTACCGGCCGACTCCAGCACCCCGTGTTCTGTTGGCAAACCAACTCTCTCAAGTTTCCCCTCCAGACACTTCTCAAGTCCCCTCTCAGGTCCCCTCTCCAGTTTCCTCTCGAGTTCCCTCTCAAGCCCTCTCTCGAGTCCCTTCTCAAGTCCCCTCTCGAGTCACCTCTCAAGTTCCTACCCGAGTCCCCTCTCAAGTTTCCCCTCAGGTCTCCTCTCGAGTTCCCTCTCAAGTCCCCTCTCAGGTCCCCTCTCGAGTCACCTCTCGAGTTCCCTCTCAGGTCCCCTCTCAGGTCCCCTCTCAGGTCCCCTCTCGAGTCTTTTCTCGTGTCCCCTCTCAAGTCAACTCTCCAGTGTCCTCTCGAGTCACCTCTCAAGTTTCCCCTCAGGTCTCCTCTCGAGTTCCCTCTCAAGTCCCCTCTCAGGTCCCCTCTCGAGTTACCTCTCGAGTCACCTCTCGAGTTCCTTCTCAGGTCCCCTCTCAGGTCCCCTCTCGAGTCTTTTCTCGTGTCCCCTCTCAAGTCAACTCTCCAGTGTCCTCTCGAGTCACCTCTCAAGTTTCCTCTCAGGTCTCCTCTCGAGTTCCCTCTCAAGTTCCCTCTCAGGTCCCCTCTCGAGTTACCTCTCGAGTCACCTCTCGAGTTCCTTCTCGAGTCCCCTCTCAGGTCTCCTCTCGAGTTACCTCTCGAGTCTCCTCTCGAGTTCCCTCTCAAGTCCCTTCTCAGGTCCCCTCTCGAGTTATCTCTCGAGTCAACTCTCCAGTGTCCTCTCGAGTCACCTCCCAAGTCAACTCTCCAGTGTCCTCTCGAGTCACCTCTCAAGTTTCCCCTCAGGTCTACTCTCGAGTTCCCTCTCAAGTCCCCTCTCAGGTCCCCTCTCGAGTTACCTCTCGAGTCACCTCTCGAGTTCCTTCTCAAGTCAACTCTCCAGTGTCCTCTTGAGTCACCTCTCAAGTCAACTCTCCAGTGTCCTCTCGAGTCAACTCTCCAGTGTCCTCTCGAGTCACCTCCCAAGTCAACTCTCCAGTGTCCTCTCGAGTCACCTCTCAAGTTTCCCCTCAGGTCTCCTCTCGAGTTACCTCTCGAGTCAACTCTCGAGTTCCTTCTCGAGTCCACTCTCCAGTTTCCTCTCAAGTTCCGTCTCAAGCCCTCTCTCGAGTCCCCACTCAAGCCCCTACTCATGTCCAGTTGGAGGTCCCGCAGACTAGTCTTCTGCCGGGGGTCCTGCCAACCCCATGTCTTGTCCAGTTGGAGGTCCCGCAGACTAGCCCTCTGCCGGGGGTCCTGCCAACCCCATGTCCTGTCCAGTTGGAGGTCCCGCAGACTAGCCCTCTGCCGGGGGTCCTGCCAACCCCATGTCTTGTCCAGTTGGAGGTCCCGCAGACTAGCCCTCTGCCGGGGGTCCTGCCAACCCCATGTCTTGTCCAGTTGGAGGTCCCGCAGACTAGTCTCCTGCCGGGGGTCCTGCCAACCCCATGTCCTGTCCAGTTGGAGGTCCCGCAGACTAGCCCTCTGCCGGGGGTCCTGCCAACCCCATGTCTTGTCCAGTTGGAGGTCCCGCAGACTAGCCCTCTGCCGGGGGTCCTGCCAACCCCATGTCTTGTCCAGTTGGAGGTCCCGCAGACTAGTCTCCTGCCGGGGGTCCTGCCAACCCCATGTCCTGTCCAGTTGGAGGTCCCGCAGACTAGCCCTCAGCCGGGGGTCCTGCCAACCCCATGTCTTGTCCAGTTGGAGGTCCCGCAGACTAGCCCTCTGCCGGGGGTCCTGCCAACCCTTTGTCCTGTCCCGTTGGAGGCCTCACCGACTAGCCCTCTGCCGGGGGTCCTGCCAACCCCATGTCTTGTCCAGTTGGAGGTCCCGCAGACTAGTCTCCTGCCGGGGGTCCTGCCAACCCCGTGTCCTGTCCCGTTGGAGGTCCCGCCGACTACGCTCCTGCCGGGGGTCCTGCCAACCCTATGTCCTGTGCCGTTGGAGGTCCCGCCGTCTACTCTCCTGCCGGGGGTCCTGCCAATCCTATGTCCTGTGCTGTTGGAGGCCCCGCCGACTATTCTCCTGCCGGGGGTCCTGCCAACCCTGTGTCCTGTCCCGTTGGAGGCCCCGCCGACTACTCTCCTGCCGGGGGTCCTGCCAACCCTTTGTCCTGTCTCGTTGGAGGTCCCGTCGTCCACCCTCCTGCTGGGGTCCTGCCAACTCCTGGTCCTCTTCCGTGGGGGATCCTGCCGAAGCCTGTCCCGCCGGCTCCGGTTCCTGTCCGGCCGACACCGGGTCCTGCCCGGCCTCCGGAGTTGTCTGGTCTTCGCCCTCATGCTCGGCCCCCTGAGTTCGCCCGCTGTGGCCTTCGCCCCACTATGGACTCTGCCTTGCCCCCGGGCCGTCCGCCCGAGTTCCCCACCTTAGACTCTGCCTTGCCCCCGGGCCGTCCGCCCGAGACCCCCACCTTGGACTCTGCCTTGCCCCCGGGCCGTCCGCCCGAGACCCCCACCTTGGACTCTGCCTTGCCCCCGGGTCGTCCGCCCGAGTTCCCCACCATGGACTCTGCCTTGCCCCCGGGCCGTCCGCCCGAGACCCCCACCTTGAACTCTGCCTTGCCCCCGGGCCGTCCGCCCGAGACCCCCACCTTGGACTCTGCCTTGCCCCCGGGCCGTCCGCCCGAGACCCCCACCTTGGACTCTGCCTTGCCCCCGGGCCGTCCGCCCGAGACCCCCACCTTGGACTCTGCCTTGCCCCCGGGTCGTCCGCCCGAGTTCCCCACCATGGACTCTGCCTTGCCCCCGGGCCGTCCGCCCGAGACCCCCACCTTGAACTCTGCCTTGCCCCGGGCCCCCTTCCTGGTCCTCTGCTGTGCCCCTGGGCGGTCAGCTTAGTCCCGTCCTCCGGACCCCCTCCACCCACCCTGGTGGCCTAGGGATACGTCCCTCCTCCGGACCCCCTCCACCCACCCTGCTGGACTGTGTGGGATTTTTGTTTTTGGGGTTTAGGGACGTCTGGGATCCGTCCCTTGAGGGGGGGGTTCTGTCACGATCTGTCCGTGTTGTGTTTTGTCTGTCTGTTTCTGTCTTTAGTTTCCTGTTTTATTTTGTAAAGTGTTCACCCCCGTTTCCTGCCTGTTGTAATCTGTCTGTGATTCCCTGTCAGTTTCCCTGGTGTGTCTAATTTACCCGATTGTGTTCACCTGGTGTCCCTGTGTTTTCTCCTCCCTCCTCACCTGTGTCTTGTTTGTGTGATTAGTCTTGTGTGTATTTAAGTTCTGGTTTTTCTGTCTGTCTTTGTCGGTTCGTCTTGTGTCATGACCTGGTCTGCGGTGAGTGTTCTGTTCTGTCTTGGTGATTATGTAGCCTTGAAATAAAGGAGTCATTTTTAGCACTATAATCTGCATTTGGGTCCTGCTTCCTACACACACCGTAACATTCAGTGGTAACTCAGATGTTGAAGGGGTTGAAGCTTTTCCTCCCAAATCGGCTATGCTTTGTTTTTGGTTTTTTTCAACAACGGTGTGCATTTCCTGCATAATATATGCTTCTCACAATTGTTTTTTGTTAGCTGCGCACCGATGATACTGAGTCTTCTCGAGTAATGGATTATGACCTCTACCATGCTTACATGGACTCGTATGTTTTATTTCATATCTAACAGAAGTAAGAGAGAAAGAGATGGGTGAGTGAGAGACGAAAGACATGGGGAAGTGAGGAAAGAGGTGGTAGATGAGGAATAGAGAGAAGAGGGAAGAGAGGGATAGGAAAGAGAGAAGAGATATTTGCGAGTTGCATACTGATACTGAGTCTTATCGATTAATAGCTTATAGACAATACCATGTTTAAATAGACTCCTACTTATTACACATGTGACATATGTAAGAAAAGGGAGGGGAGAGTAAATGATATTGAGTAATTGATTTCATATTGGAACATTTATTTCAAATGTATTTCTGATAAACTAATCTTTTATCAAACGGTAAATGGTGAATTAATATAACATTTAGAATCATTGAGAAGGGGTGATATCCACAGGGACTAGCTCACATTTAACTTAAAATAACATGTCTCTGCTTTGGACTGATGAGTATATGATTCTTGCATGTTAAATGACTAACACAAATCTTACATTTATGCATGTGTCAGGAAGGCTCCCAAATAATTCTGAGGGGCCTATCCTATTTTGTAATTGAATGATAATGTGCTAATCCATTATCTTGAGTTGTCTTCACTCAGGAAAACATCCCTATCAAGTGTTAACCCAATAACTAGGACAGCTCTGAAGGCCAAGGTTCAGAGAGAGAGGATCACACTCTCCGGCTGCAGAGAGCACCCCCAGCCACGGGCAAGGGGGCACGAGGTCGTTCGAGATGAGAGGATTCTAATCTTCAACTTTCTGATGAGATGGGATGCTTCTTCATCTTTCTGCTGGGGGGGCCCAAGTAGACAACCCTGCAGGACGAGCGATGGTTTCAGAGGCTTCATACAAGGTTCCATGTTTCTTGGAGGAGCAGATCTTTTCCTAACCTCTCTCATCACGCCACTTGGAATAGGCAGTTGCACTGCTCTCAAGCAGAAGGAATGCAGGCAGATGAGCCTCCATTTCACTGGGGGATCAGTTACAGTGCTCACTAATGAGCCACACAAAAAGCAGAGCAATTGGGGGGGTGAAATATGGCGCTCTGATGAAGAAGAGTTTTGAGCCAATCAGCACCTCAGTGCTAATCTATACAGTATCAGGATGCCTTTACACACCATACATTCTGTGTCATAAAGAGAGGAGGAGGACGAGTCAGGAGGACATGTTCTTCCAGCTCTTGTACAAAGATAACATTTGAATTGAATGACCAGATGTTTACAGATGTACAATTAATGATAGTTCTTATATTTCCGATGAACAGACATGTGTTAAATAGTGGTGATAAATATATTTTGTCAGATCAGATTACACTTTCACACTAAACAAAATTAATTCATTGATATTTTCAGATTATAAGATATTGAACAATAAGATGTTTCTAATATTATAACAGATAATGTTACTGTCCTTAATTGTCCAGCAATCAGGTTTAACAACACTACTCTTCAATGTATTATCCATGCACAGAAAGACCTACAATGATGTTTCAAGTTTTAAATATTTAAACCTTCCTTTCCAGGTTTTACAAAAGTCTTTGAATATTTGCCTAACTTTTCCTTTTCAGGTTTTGATACAATAAATGTCTGATTCTTCCTTTTCAGATTTTGAACAAATGTATTTGAATGAAATATATGTACTACTAAGTGCCTTACTCTTGAATAAAGCGTAATGAAGTAAACGTAATGTTAAAGATTGAGGAGACTGTAATTTTGCAGATTACAGATTGATCGATTCATCACTGTGAATGTATACCTTAACTGGGAATTTTAGCTGGATCTCTCATGATTCTGATTTTATACCTCAATTGGATTTCTTATAATCCTAAATTCTAATTGTGTTTTAATAAGTAATTGCCTTGAAGTAAATCTTTGAGATGTCAGCTGATTTTGAATTTGTGTTTGATGAATGAGATTAACTGAGTGATAAATGATAAAAGATCTTATTTTTGAAACATATATTTTGCTATTATATTTTTGTATTTCATGTGTGTTTATTATTGTGCTTTTGACAAATGATGCCAAACACTGAAGAGAGATGATTTTTTCTATTATGATTGACTGCGTTCAATCATGGTGATTGAAGTGTTTTCAATCTTGTTTTACTTTTGATGTAATTGATGTATGTGAGCCCATACAACTCTGAAGACGCTTATTGATTTAAGTATTGACTGAAAATATTCTTAGACTAATGTTAATTGGTTATCATAAATTGATAAAAAGAGTGAAACTGTCAAGGAATATTTTAATCCGATCTCTTTGTGTCTTGAGTTTCTCAGCTTTTCTGAGATCCTGTCAAATTTACAAACAATATGCTTTTTGTTAAGTCGCAGCTCCTGTCTGTAATGTGTGGAGAACACAGGTCAAGAGGTCCTCTGCCTTCCTGTGGGTGAGGGGTTTGGTTCATTTGAGTTGGGAATACAGATGGGTCTTTGTCCCAAGGTCTGGTAATGATTAGGAAAAGGCGGGCTTTCTAAAACCACCTTTTCTCTCTAGATCCATGTTTCTACTCTTTGTGTGGCAGAGTTTGCTTGGTAGTTCACATGTAAAGTGTGAAATGCTCTGTGATCTCTCCGGCCGTATTATACTCTCAATAAATATCAGTGTTTGACTAAAGCCGCTCCTGCTTCCATCCTTTCCTGAGCCTTGGCTCTGCATTGCTGCTACAGAAGTTTTCTTCACAGGTTGTTCCTAGAGTCTCTAAAAGTACAATGGGAGCCAGAGCCTTTTCTTATCAAGCTCCACATTTGTGGAATCAGCTTCCAGTTTGTGTTCGGGCGGCAGACACCCTATCCGTTTTTAAGAGTGCGCTTAAGACCTTCCTTTTTGATAAAGCTTATAGTTAGGGCTGATTAGATTCAGCCCCTAGTTTTACTGATATAGGCTTAGTTTGTCGGGGGACATCTTACTTCTTCCTTCTCTCTGTCTATACCTGTGTACTCTCATGTTACGATTAACCCAGCTTCCCCAAATTTCTTTCTTTTTGGTGTCTATATACACTGGGATCCGGAGTCATGGATGATCCTGTTGTCCTGTGTCCCGGATCGCGAGCCCTGGATCTTGAGTCGTGGCTGTGGTCCTGGATCATAGGTCCTGGATGGATATCCTTGTGGATTCATCTTCCTATTATACACACATGCATTTCCAAACATTTGGACTACCTATGTTGCAAATGTATTATCTTTTCAATTTACACACGGCATCTATTGCACGTCTGTCCGTCCTGGGAGAGGGATCCCTCCTCTGTTGCTCTCCCTGAGGTTTCTCCCATTTTTCCCTTTAGGAGTCAGTTCTGTGGATGAAGAAATGTTGATGATGTCCTTTCTGAGATATCTTTCAGTGACCGAGCGAGAATCAGTTGAGAAAGTGCTAGAGGGAAACCTGGAAGAAATAGATGAGGAGGACTTACTGGACCTCTTTTCACGAATGGGCTCACACTGTCTGCCCTCTAAAGACAACATACGGGCTGCAATTGTAGTCATGGCGCACAAAGCTCTTCTTCAAGAGCCAAAGTTCATCATTGACTCTTTCCACTCCAGTATTCACAATGCTGTGCCGAGGCTATTAACAAAAGAGAGCATAATGGGACTGTATGAGAACAAGAGGCCAACAAACAGGAAAGTTGCCCAGAAGATAAAGCCGTCAAATGAAAGCCTGAATCCACAGGAACAGGCAGCCCTTACTTACCTGCTACGGTATGTGAGAAGCCTTGACCAAAGAAAACTGGAGATCTTCTTGCGCTTCTGCACAGGGTCCTCTGTGCTATGCAAGGACAGCATTGAAGTGACTTTTAACAGGTTGTGTGGGTTAAGTCGCAGGCCTGTGGCACACACATGTGGGGCATTTCTGGAGTTGCCATGCACTTACAGCTCCTACCCAGATTTCCGTGCAGAGCTAGACAGCGTCCTGTCCGGTGATCGCTTTATAATGGATATGCTGTAGTGGTTGCAAGGGACATTTCGCTTTCATATTGGCACTTTGAATCCTGTGGCATTTGCTGACTTGAAAGAAGTTCTACATATTGCATTTAGCAGCTAAATACTGTTGCTGTTCATGCACTCAGGTTAAGTGTTTATGACTGACATGTCCAACACGTAATGCATTCAAAGTTGTTTTCCAAACTTAAAATATATTTTACCCTTCATTTTGAAAAACTCCATAGCACCTTATACAAGTTCCATGTATTGCAAGTTGATGAAGGGAGTAAAAACACAAGTATATTCAAAATTGTGTTGTTGAATAGATTCATTCTTTTTACAGTAAGGTTCTTTTTCTATAAGGATTATTTCCAGTTTTTGCCAAATTAGTTTACAGAATGATAAGCACACGGTTCAAAAAGTCATTTCAGCATATAGCTGATGCCTGTGCCAAAACTCTTACTGTACCAATACAAGAAACTGAAACAAGAAACATGTTTGGCCTTGTTTTGTTTATTTGAAGCTTTTACTGTTACAATTGTAATCCATCATTGTTCAATAAAAGGTGGAATTTCTCATTGATGTCATCCCTATTGTTTTTCGTAAGTTCATGTGTCACCTACCTAATAACTGATGTAAAGTCAGCATATTATTACATCTATTATTACAGTCCTATACACAACAAAGTGTCTACTTCCATTAGCACCTTTAAGAAAAGGCAATACTCTAATGAAATTCCTCTTATGCAAGTATAAATACATTTCCTGATAAACAATGACAAAGATATTACTGTGACTTCCCAACAAAATATCTCGCACAGCAGTGATTCTAGAGCAGTCACTTCTGCAGGTGCTTGAAAGACGTAATGGTGGGTACATATGTAGTTCCAAAATGTTTGAACCTTGAGTATGAAAACAGTAACACTAGTAATAAGTAATACCACTATTGTGAGACGTCAATCTGAAGAAATTCCTTTACACAATCCTTTTCTTGCCACTATGCTTATTTTTTGTACAATTATTAAACATTATTGACTATACATTCAGTTCAACTAACCTTCAATACTCAGAGGGGTGTCTGGCGTTATTATGTTTCCTTATTTATAGTTCACCTGTCAGATAACATGAACACCAAGTATATACACTCCTGCTTCAAAATTCACTCACAAATGTAAAAATAAAATGTGATCAATTGGTTTCATTTAGTTATTTTCAAATGTAGTTTAATCTCAAATCACAGAGAAGATCGGATTATATTCCTTAAATCCAGGTACAAATCCAACGCTTGATAAGAATCAGCGGGAAGATTCAACTGTGACTCCATCATCAGAAGGTTGCAGATGTCGTAGATGTCTGTGTCATATGGCACTGCTGGTCTGAATGTGCAGTTACTCCTACACAGCTGTGCGTCTGCTCCTTCCACTGGGGAAATGCAGTCCTCAGTTGTGTAGAGTTCTGGGAACATGTACATGACTTTGGGCCGACCGCTGGGTACTCTGTCATTCTTTGATGGTCTGATGACATGTGAATCCCACACACAGGTGGTCTCATCCAACTCGTCCTGGAAAACCGTTGATAATGTAGTCTGAAAACAAGTTCACTGATATCAGTTATACAATTTGATATTGTCATGAGGTAATTAGATGAGAGGGCTTTAAATAAAAAAAGGTTATTTTTTTGATAAACAAAAAGGGAAAAATAAAGTTAATTCATCTTAATAAACAACCACATTTTCATTGTATGATGAAACTATCAGTAGAAGTATGATTCCTGTTTTCATACTCAGGTATCTCTTCTACCATACTACATACATTCATTTGCATCCATTAACATTCTTTTAACATCATATTGAAATTGATATTTATCGTGCCTGACTTCAAATAATAATAATTAGAATAATAACAATAATAGCAATGATAGTGATACTTATTATTATTTATATTGAAAATAATAATAACAACAAGGTTGCAGCTAGAGATTAGGCGGACAACGGTTCTCTTTCTTCACTCGTCACAACTTTATGGTGTTGTTCCACAACGAGTAAACCTAGAAGAAACACTTATTATCTTGCCTACACTGCTCTGCTGATTCGTACAATTTTACTACTGTTTCTTCTCTTGTTTACTCACACCCTGTGGCGAACAGTAGCAACAACAACAACAACATTTCCAAATGAATAAAGCTTAGAACACAATGCTTTTTGCTTGATGTATGTTTCATGTGTTGTTTTAATAGAAAAGTGTGTTGGGACTAGCTTAATTGTAATTATGCACTGATTGATTGATAGATAATAATTTCATAATATTTTCTAAATTAAGAAATCTGCTTTCCTCCTAAATCGATATGCAATATCTGTTTATTGAAATGCAATAACAACATATGTAAACTCAGCCATATTCATAAAAACAGCCATGCAGTGTCTGCTAATTAGAGAATATATACAGCATATGCTTTGTTTTGTGTAGAGAAGGTCGTTTGTGTTCAATATAAAAACATGTCAGTTATACTACATGTGTAGCTTACCTGAATGATGCCCATGAAACAGAACTGAAGTACACTTTTGTCCGAAAATGCACTGTCGAATAGACCCCGGTTCTTCAGATCTGTAAACATACAGATGTAGAACTCCATTGACTCCCTCCGGAGGAAACCCCACCAACTTTCTATCCTCTGGTTGGCCGTGCTTGCCCCTTCGATGTAACTGTCAATAGCAGAGCCGTCCTGTATATTGCGTCGGACAAAACGCTGAAAGTCCCTGACTTTAACGTTTTCTGTTCCCTTGTCGCCTCTCACAATCCTCGGACAACCTCCCAATTTCTCGACAGCCTCAATGTAGTAACCTCCAACAATTTTCGGGTCGCTGCTTGTGGTGAATGCATTCATCCAAATGATTTTTCTTGAAAATCCGTCAATGCAGCCGTTGATACAGATTCCAAATGGCTTCAATTTATCGTAAGAGTCTAAGTGCCAAATATAATTCGGTCCTTTGGCAAAATAGCTTCGGCGATGGAGACGTCTGGATGCTCTGAGTTCAACCCCCCTTGGATCTAGTTCTTTGAGGATTAAACGTACATCTTCTTTTCTGACGAGTAATCCATTCTCCTTGCATTTTGTGAACATCCACCTATACCCATGAAGTTGGCCAGATGTTTGTAATTGTTCAGAGATGAAAGTAATTACTGTCTCAAAACTGGAGTATTTCTTGCGCCGGGACAGACGACAAGACTTCAAAATCCGTTTTAAATGCCGTTCGGAAAGAATGTAACGGTGACGACGTGCAAGCAGGAACGTAACGTTCTTATAAGGAAGTCCGAGATTAAAATATACCCGAATTAAACTTTCCACTGTCATTTCAAAACGTATACATACAAGTCTGCATTGAAATGTTGGTCTACTGTGTGCTGCACTTCCTCCTTGGCGCACTGGTTAATAGGAAGTAGATTCAAAAATAAAGTCAGGATAACGGATTAGTTTCGCGTGCGCACGAGAAAGGAACCCGTTTTCCTGACTTTATTTTTTTTCTCATATATTTTTTTTATGTCCCTTAAACCGTTATCCTGACTTTTTTTTTAAATACTTTCTCGTGCGCACGCGAAAGAAAGCAACCAATCAGATCTTGTTCTGGGTCTCTGGGTAGAATATGCTTCAACCAAGGTATTCTACATCCTTGATCGAATGCCCTGGCCTTTGCACTGAATGAGAGCATACGTTTGGACTGACAGTTTGATCAACCAATCATATATTGATTTGTAGCCAATGGGTGTATTCTTTCAACATAACTCCAGGGCAGGTTAGGTGTTCAGCATAAGAAGTCATAGATTACATTACATTGCATTTAGCTGAGGCTTTTATCCAAAGTGACTTACAATAAGTGCATTCGACCACAAACTTGAAGAAAACAGAATCGTATAAGTACATCAGGTTTCATAGAGCCAAAAAACTTCAAGTGCTACTCAACTGGCTTCAGGAAAGCCAGTCCTTTATTAGTATAAGTGCTTTGTTAGCAATTATTTGTTAGTAATTCTATCGCTCGAAGTGGAGTCGAAAGAGATAAAGTATCTACATATATTATGGGCAAGTAAAAAAGTTTGTAAATTCGTGTTTATCGGTCATGGAACCGATAAACCGGAGGGTTAACCAGAGTTAACCAGAGTTAACCCTCAAGTTACCTCACTAACTCAGAGTTAACCCTGAAGCTATTGAAAATAGCCCAGTAATACAAACAGGAAGTTTGTCTCAATAATCAGTGCTTAGAGTTTAAGAAAGAGATGTAAATATATTTGATATTATTAATTTTTTTGTATTTGCGTGATTTCTTTTTTTCAGGTATTTTTTATTTTTTTTGCATTTGTTGAAGGTGTTTCACATTAACAGATTATACATGTACACATAACCCCCCGATGGGGGGTTTAATCACATTGGGCTTCACCTTGTTCATATAATATAAATGTCAAAATCCTTACGGTTTAAAGTCAACACTTTGTCATAGTGTAATACATATGAAAGTGCTGGAACAGAGCCAGCACATGAACACTCGAGTGAGGACTGGATGCTATTCATTCTTGCCTCAGGCTGCTCTTGATGTAAATCAGAACTTTAATCAGCATCTCCACTCTACCCACGCCAACTTTGGCCTCATATTGCAAACTGTCATCATCATAGGCTAATTTACAGCCGGGAATCACAACCACATGCGACTCTATGCGATCCTGCCTAACAGAGCAGAATAACGTAGAGCAGGAGACAGATGGAGAAAGAAACAGAGAGGAGAAGAAAAAGGGAAAGAAAACGGGGAGGATGGCAGGATGCTGAGCTATAATGGGACACACGCACGCACGCGCACACACACACGCACACACACACATAATAATGCATGGGTGGGTGTTACATTTGATGCTGCTTGCTGGGCTTTTAATTTCAGATGAGATTCAGCTGGAACTGTAACAACACTGGAGCCGATTGGTTGAGCTGTCTGCCAGTCATGCCGAACTGGAGTGTCAGGCGGACCTCTGTCCCCGCGCTCTGAGGGCACACAGCGAGCCCAGAGCAGCGCGTGAACAGCTGGCGTCCGCATTCTCTTCTCCAGTTAAATATGTTCTGAAGAATGTCTAGCTTCACTGCTGTTTTCGTACTAGTTAACCGAACACATTGAGTTTAGAGAGTTCTTGTTACTATGGTATGTTTTGTATCAGTTGCCCTCCGCGTGTTGTTTGAGAACAGCTGGAGCTAGAGCTCTATTCGTGGTGCTGAAAGCCTCGAGCCGAGAGGAGAGCAGAGGTTCGCCCCTCCGGACCAACATGAGGAAGAAGAGGCTCTCTGTGGCGGGCTTTCTGCTCGCCTGCAAACTAGGAATGTTTCTCAGGTAAGGCCAAGGCTACATTTTGGCAATATAAATGACATGGCTTATGGTTTCTTTATGAACCTACATTGTTTCTGAATGATTTGAAATTGATAAATAATTTGGTAATAGGCCTATCAATAGTTTATCAAAGTTCACACAGACAGTAAAACCTTTGAAATCTTCAAGACTTGACTACATCTTATGTTTAAAGTATACTAATTGTTGCATTTGTTCCAAGCGGCAAACTGTGGGGTCGAGCCGTGAAGCCTATACGGAAGTGCCACACACTGCAGTTCATATATTGGCCGATAGGCGATGGCTGCAGAAAGGAGCAATTTCCATAGACCCCCATGTTAAAATGCCCAACTTTACAGCAGAAAAAAACATGTTTCTACCCCTGGCTCCATACATTTTTATTATCGATATAGTTAGATTCCACCTTCATGATCATGGATCTGTGAGTGAATTGTTTTCTAACGCGACCCTTTTATTTATATTAGGTCTTAAAGTTTGTGCACACATTAGGGCGTGGTCACGTTGATTGACAGATACGTGCCTCACTGTCAGCTAACAGCAACTTGTCCACTCTGCTAGGCTACAACCATAGAGGCTACAACGTTAGTTAGTTGTAGTTACTGTACTTGACCCTTTAGCTGTGTTCGTGGTGATCGTGCCTGTTAGGGAATATTGTTACAAATACCAGATAATTAAAATGTCGTGCTGTGCGCTTGAATGTACTAACAGAACTTCCAAGAAGTCTACTTTCAGCTTTTTTCGGTGAGTAAAATGATAATATTATACATGTTAACCCCGTTAGCAGGTGTTTGTGTGCTTGTTATGGAGCTTATTAGTCAGCTAAGGACGTAACCCTTTATACATATATACAGTTTAGTTTATGATTCAGCCTTGGGTAAGACTTTTATACTATATGGCTATGACGCCCATAATGCTAAACGGGAGCAAATGTGAAAAGGGGACCCAAAATTATCCCAGTGGGGCCGCCGGAGTCCACGCCGCCGAAGCTAACGGGGCTGCAGGGGGCTAGCGCGTCCTGGCCATAGGTCCCGGCGGCCGTAGCTAGCCTCCTGGGGCTCCGTTAGCTTCGGCCAGCGGCGGAGTCCGGCGTTATAACTGGAGATCAAGGAATGCATCGAAACGCGGACTTGGTTCGCCTGTAGCCCGCTGTAGTATTAGCTAAATAAATGATGTTGAGCAAGGTTTATTAAGCTGAACACCGCCACAATTATTCTGCTATGTATCGGTACTTATTTTATTAACGTGTGAATGACAAGCATTAAGAATAATACCAAAATCTCGTTTGATTATGAATGTAACGTTTATATAGTGGAACTACACTGTTTTATCAAAAACCAAAGTGCCACGCAGTGACTTGGTATGCATGTATTTCAGCAGGAAATGTGCAACCTCAATGACATTTACCAACACAGACTATATAGAAATATTTGTAAAAGTTGTTCCTTACTAAGTGAATATGGCATTAACCCTCCTGTTGTCTTCGGGTCAAATCTGACCGATTTACTACTTTCATCAATCATGTTTTACATTCGATTGCATTAAGGCTTTATGATATCCTTCACAGTACACATTTGAACAATCCAATTATGGATGATTTAGTCAACGTTGTATGCTGGGAACGAGGAGCGGTGACTGCAAGCTGGGTTGTTAGCATAGACTGTTGTTAGCATAGGTTGTTAACTTAATACTGAGAGCATGTTAGCTTAGCTTCTTGGCCTGAGCTAGGTCTGGAACGTCACGCTCGTTGGCAGCAGGTCCCGCCCTGTCCCGCCTCGGCTCCACCTCTTTGCCCTTATTTGGAGAAGGCGGGAGTTAGACTCTGACGTCACTGTCGAGCCGTTAGTAGCCGACTCCGCCTACTTAGGGCTTCATGGCAACTCTGCAGAATCCTATGGGTGACGTCACGGACCCTACGTCCATTTATATATACAGTCTATGATTTGTTCTCATTTATTTTTATCCAAATTTCTTAACCAGTGAAATACTTCAATTTACTTTACCTATCTTTTTATTTTCGTGAAATGTTAATTAGGCATGCTCGCTGTGTTGTAGTATACTGTGGTTGTTAGCAAGTCCCCCATGACGTGCCCCGGGTGTTCAGGCACATTTTTATAGTGCCCAAACTATGGTTTTGCAACTTCGGTTCCAGTCAAGTGATCACTGGGCCAATACATATTTTTGCCCATCAACTTACATTTGGATAAGATATTTTATTTTAAAGAGAATTCTTTATTAAACCCCAAGGGGAAATGCAGTTGTCCGCTCCATTGTATACACACACATTACAAATAAACACATGCATGTAAATAACCCATCTGTTTGTTGTAAATAACCCATCTGTTTGTCAAATATGTCTTACATGTCTTAAATGATATGATGAATTGGAAATGGGGGACCCTGATGTAAACAAGATGAAAGTCTTTCTCTGGTCTGCATCCCCTTAACAATTGTATGTTTTGAGCTGTACTGTACTGTACCCAATATACAAGCTGTTAATACACTTTTCAATCAATCAATCAATCAATGCATCTGACCCATAGGTGTGAACTTTTCGTTCGGGTTCACCTTGCGGTTTATCAGTTGAATCCCTGTGAACATTAGTTTGAGATGTTGACGGGTTGGCCGAACCTTTTACGCCACAGTCAAACAACTTAATTTGGTTTGCCATTTTTTTGTAAAACAAACACACGGCGCACCGCGCACGCGAGTACACATGCATGGTTTCTGTCTCCGTAATCACACCAATGCAGGTGCAACTTAAGTAACAGGTTCCGACTGGTCACAACAATAATTAAATATCACTCTTAATACAACAAATAGTTAACATTTATCTATTTTGGGGTGCACATTTAGCTGTTTGCTGTCCTTGTTTCTCTATCTTAAAAACTGGTTGCCACTGATGGCAACCAAAGATTGACAGTATAATCAGCTAAGACAATGGTCTTCTTTAGTGTTCACTAAGCACAAGAGCAGACAACAAACTAGTACATTAATAGCTGCTCATTTAGTAGTTATTAAATGAGCAGCCAACAATCAACATGATGAAGTTACTGTTTAAGGACATTACAGGCAAAAAGATCGTTTTTTCATGTAGCCTACTTGTTATTTTGGTCTATTTTGCTTCCAAGTTTTCTTTCACTCTAATGGAAATAAAACTTCCAAGAAACACATATAAATGGTGTTCGTTTTACTACCATGTCTGAATTCATCTATAGATTTAAAACTAATCTGCATTTAAACATAACATTTCAGGGGAAAATACTGACTATCCAACCCAGTCTCACAAAAAAACGTGTAATAACTATGTTGGTCCACAACGTAGGACGTAGTATTTCTACAAAAATGGGTCCAGGGGGGGACGGGTCCAGAACTACACATGCTGGCTATTGTGTTTCGCAACATGTTCTATGGCACTCCTCTACTGGGAGTTGTAGTTTTAAAAGACGTTTTCGTATTTCCCATAATAAGAAGTTGCCAGTATTAAACTGTGTACATCCCTGGAGGTTTAGGGGATAGGAAACACTCAAATGTAAAACATATAATTAATAAATGTGTGAAAATTGCTTGTGCCCATAATGGGCAGCATTACCCATATGCCAGCTAAGGTCAGAAGAGCTTTATTTAACAGCTGGTCTTATGTTTGTGACCCCTCCTGTTGTTAATTGATAAGCCTGAAACATGCACTTGTCAAGGTTCAGAGGCACATTTTGCAAATATGGCAGTAGCCATCGATCATCTTAAGATAAGATATACTTTATTGATCCCAAGTTGGAAACATTTGCGTTACATCAGCATGTGTAACAGTTGAAATATGCAGTGGTGTTTATTTGTAAATCATTTAGTATAATCACACAAATTCTGTGTTTTATATTTAATAATTCTGTGTTCTTTATTTATTGATTGTTCAATACCTGACAAGGCCGGAGATGAAAAACTTTGGTCGCAGGTTCCTCAATAGTGCATTACAAGACATATATCAATATGTGTATACCTCCACCATTAAACTGTCGTATTCTGCACATTTATTATACTATCTACATACATCTTATATAAGAGTTTAATACATATGTATAATATCAGTTAAAATAAGGGCTTCAACATAGTTAACATTGCTGGAGGTATACACAAAGTGTTTCATTCATTGCATAACTACACCGTTTGTGAATGATATGTCAATAAACCTTAGAACATCTTGACATCTTGAAAGGGATGTGCAAAATAGTCATTATATAGTCTTTAATTAACTATTAGTAGAGAATAACGAGTAATGAATATACTTTATAGGGATCCTATTAATATCTAATAATAAAAATAATGAAATTCAATAACATGCTTTAACCACTAGGTGTCCCTTTATATCAGGTGTGCACGTTTATGGTGTAAATACAGCCTATCTACCAATTGGATCAAATATAAAAGTCAGCCGAATTAGTGTTGATACTGCAAGGAGACGTATTGTGTGAAAAGAAATGTAAGATGTTGTTTAAAGGCTGATATATTTATGATCCACGTCACGTTTCCAGTGTTGGCGACAGTTCCTCATGTTTGTCTAGAAGTCTTCTCATCGGGGCTCTATAGATATAGAACTACGGCAGATATGTTATATTTAATGCAGCCGAACCGTGTATTACAATGCCGTTATGTGATGACTTTCAAAGAGAAAAGCAAGCACACTCGGAATAAAGTGTTTTCGGTCTGTTTCCGGTATTTGTTTATGACGATGTGATGTGAGATGTGAGACTGGAATTAAACAGGGGAAAATAACGTTTCTATGCCACCATTTTAGATGCGGATTTTGTTAAACTAATACGTTTGTGCTGTGGACCAACACTATACATTGACGGGAAAGGGGGTAGAAATAAAGATTACACCATTAAACTGTTACACAACATAACAGAAATAATATCGATAGCAGCGTCCCTAGCAACCACCTTGGTAACAATGAAAATGTTGTATCGACACAAATTCCTGAGTAATCTTCATAATAACTAGCAAACTAAAGATCATGTACATCCACTGCACACATAATCTGAAATTACAACTCATATTTCTCGCATCAAATGACATCAAAAACGCATTTTAATGGCCAAAGTAACTTTAAAATAGGCATTTTACACCGAGAATAAAACGAAATTCGGCCATGTTTTTTTTTTCTGCAGGGAGAAATGTGAAGATCACGTGACATAGACGCCAGCCATTGGAATGAATGGTGACAAAAAACGTAGGGATCTTACAATTTCAGAGGTGTTTTTGTAGAAATACTACGTCCTACGTTGTGGACCAACGTAGTTATTACACGTTTTTTTATGAGACTGGGTTGGACTATCTGGGGAAGTTGTGAGGTGATGTGTTTTTTAGTTTTATCCTTTTCACCTACAATGCCTTGGTAACTGCATGCAAATTAGCACATTTTAATTAGGCCTAGTTAACGCCTGATTTGCATATCAATGTGGCGATTGTGATGACGTTATTAGATACACATTTTACTGTATTCACCTTTAGTTTCTCCCCTTAAGTACAGTACATTAGCCTGTAAGCCCATGATCAGGGGCGCCGCAAGGGATTTTGGGCCCCATGAAAATATATCACATTGGGCCCCACCACCAGGCACAGGCCCAACAAGTCCTCCAACTCATACGACCAAATAGGTTTAAGCACCTTAGAGCAGTGGTTCCCAACCTTTTTTTTTACCAAGGCACCCCTGAAAATATTTCTCGACCCCAAGTAGGGCTGTCCCGAATACCATTTCTCGGGCTCCGGATATTCGGTAGTAATCAGCAGCGAATATTCGAATATTCGGTGCGGAGATTTTTTTTCATAACACGCTCCGAGACACCTGACAACACACTGTTAAGCAGAAGCGCAGAAAGAGCATACTATTACGATTTATATTTATTTATTGTCTCAGTACTCGCATACATTAAAACTAAATGTGTCCTCTGCATTTAACCCAGCCGCAGTGCAGCGCCGGGGATATAGGCGTAAACAGTAAACGGTATTTAAATAAATGAAGAACGAAAAATAAATGAACGAACTGTATGCCAATAATTGCCTTAGCCCCAGATGTTCCCACATCGCTCCTATTATTTTCACTATTCGGATAAAATTGAAAAACTAATATAAAAAAACAATTCGGTTGCTTGCTTGCAACTATTTTCCAAGGATAGTAAGAGCACGATTTTATCATGTGTAACGTTACTGTTTAAACGGCGGATAACTCAGCTTCATCATGGCAACTTGACAACAGCTAAGCTAAGCTAGGCTACTACTTACAGCATCCGGTGACTTTTCAGAGTTGTTGTGCCACCGGCCAGTTTCTTGTCGCATATTTGGCACACTGCCTTCTTCTTACCGTCGTCCAATTTAAAATGGTCCCACACAGCTGGAGTCTTCGGCATTTTGTGTTCAGGTGTGTGAAGCGAGGTGAAGCAAGGAGAAGCGTGCCGTTTGCGTTCGTGACTGTGAGTGAACGCGATGTCAGGAGCACAGGCTGAGATTGTATATATTTCCGCATTTTAACAGTGCAATTCAAAAGTATAAATATAGTATAAGAATATGGAAATTCACCTTTATTGATAGCATACATTTAGGGGAAAAAAAAAAATGTTGGAAAAAAAATAAAAAAACGAATATCCGAATAATGAAATTGAAACCCGAATAGTTGGCCAACGAACGAATATTCGAATAGTCGAATATTCGGGTACAGCCCTAACCCCAAGGCACCCCAACTTTTTGTAGATTTAAAAACCACTTCAGAGCTTAAACTAAAAACAATAAATACACCATAAATTGGTTTTCAAATGTGTATTTAATTGAATAGAACATTTTATAGAACAAATAATGTATTCACACATAATAACAAGAACCAGACTAAAAATGTCAACACCATTTCTATGATGAATTCAATATTATAAACAGGCCTACTACTAAGTAGGCTCTTTTGTTTTGGCTGAAAAAATTAGGCCTACCTGTGTAAAAACACAAATACATATCAATACAGTTATTATTTTACATTTGGATTTCAAAAGACGCAGGCCTATGATCACTTAGATTAAATAATAACTTAATAGAATTGGAGGGATGAAACAATGCCCTCTGACCTGACTGTGGTCATGTGACTCAGCAACCACATCCCAAATATGAAACATTCTGCATTTCGCTATCCAGATAATACTGATTGACAAAATCATAAATCATACATTTATAAGAAAGGCACACAAATTAACATCCAAACATAAACATTTCTCAGACCGTTACACGGTGCTAGTGCGACACTTGTGCCTGCTTTAGTGAGCAGAGTCTCTTGATGCGTGGGGGGATAGTGGACAGCGCAACGTGGAGGTCCTGCTCCACTGACAGCCGGGTGCGGGTCTTGTTTTTGACATATGCGAGTGAGGAAAACGCCAGCTCACACAAGTAGGAGGTTGGAAACTGTAAAAGCACCTTGATGGCACTCTCTGAGAGGGATGGATACTCGTGTCCCACAAGCAACCAAAATATATCCAGACGTAGTTCCCCGTGCTTCAGTTTCAGGGAGCGGTCCATAGATAGCTCTGCGAGTTCATCCTGAGCTCTGCTGTTTAAACTTGTGGCTGATATTAATGACAGAGGATTAAACGGATCCCGGAGCCAATCGAAGTCTTCATTCATAGGAGGGAAATATGACTCAAACCTCTCCTCCAGCACTCGCTACAACTTGTAGAAAAAAATGCTGTCTTGTGGTCACTGGATGTCAGCGGAAACATTTCAATGTTTTTCTTGGCGACTTTATTTTGCCACAGTCTTAACTTGGATCGGAAACCATTGAGTTTGTCTGTAGCTGTCAGGATATTCTCATTCTTCCCTTGCATTCTGATGTTGAGGTCATTGAGGTGGCTAAAAATATCTGCCAGATATGCAAGCTTAACCCACCACGATTCATCATCCATGTGTTCTTTGTAGTGTGCAGTAAAAGGCCATGGTGCTCAGCCCCCATCTCATTGCACAATGTGCTGAACAACCGCGACTTCAGCGGACGGGACTTGATGTAGTTCACTATTTTCACAGCTTGTTCTAATACTGCAGTGAGGTCTGGTGGCATAGCTTTGGCGACAAGGGCTTCTCGGTGTAACATGCAGTGGGTTATCTGTACTTCGGGATTTACCTGTCTCACTTTATTTACAAAGCCTTTCACCCTCCCCGTCATTGAGGCAGCCCCGTCGGTGCAAATGCTGTGGCACATCCCCCAGTTTAGACCCTGTTCTGTCAGGTAATCAGCTGTGGTCTTGTACATTTCCTCTCCGGTTGCATGTGTGTGTAACTCTTTGCAAGAAAAGAAGTTCTCCTCAATGGATTCTCCATCAACATATCTCACGTTGGCAAAGAGTTGACAGTGGCCACTTATGTCTGTTGAATCATCAATTTGCAGAGCGAATTTGCCACTTCTCCGTATTTTTTCAGTTAGGACAGTTTCTATGTCTACTGACATGTCATCGATGCGACGTTTGATTGTATTGTTGGATAATGGAATTTTATCGATTTCTTTATTAGCATCTGGCCCTATCATTACTCTGACAATTTCCTTACATGCCGGTAGAATGAGGTTTTCCGCGATAGTGTGGGCCTTTTTTGCCTTGGCGATTAACTCAGCAACCAAATAGCTGGCCTCTTGTGCTTTGTCAGAGACACGTAGAGACGAAAGCATACGTTGACTCTGCTTCTCATTTTGTGATACTCAATGTCCTTTGAATTATAAGAAGTCAGCATCCTGTTGGAGTCTGAGTGGTTTTAGACCCCCCTCCGCTCCGCGTGTCGTTTGGTGAGCTTAAATCATAAAAGGAAGGAAATCAAAAAACACCAGGATACCAGTTAAACAATAATCTGTTTTAATTATAAAAGGTAAAAATTAGGGCTGTCAAGTTAACGCGTTAATAACGCAAAAAAAATTAACGCCACTAATTATTTTAACACGATTAACGCATGTGTATTTTTTGTCCTCGGCCGCCCCGTAGTTTCAGAGCGCATCGAGTTTAAAATACCATCTACAAGCTGATGCTGACAGCCCCGCTCCTGTATGGAAGCAAACAAGAGACAGAAGTATTCGAATTGTATTAGACACCGAATTTATAGCATTGGAAATAATTACTTTGAAAATCATGAATCTGAATTTTTTTTGCTCCGAATTTATCTATGTGAAATAAAAATGTAAAAATTCAAGTTAAAAAAATGTGAATGTTCAAATTCAGATACCAAAAATTCAAGTGAAAAAAATTCGACGTCAAATATTTCGGTGTTTAAAATTCGATGTAAAAAAAATCGGTGTGTAAAATTCGATGTAAAAAATTGCGATGCATCATCATCCGGGCTACTCAGACAGGATAAGCAATCGAGCCCTAATGCAATCAAACCGACTTCTGGCCTATCAGAGCACGGCTTTGTCAGTCATGTGATCACAACAACCCGGGAGAAAAATGACGGAGAACAGCAGAGCTCGGGTAAGTAGTCAGTTTGTGCTCTTTATTTTACAAGCAGTGAGGGCTCGACAGCATTTGTATCTTACGTTAGCTAGCTAAATGAATGATGTAGCCTTGTGCCTTTCTGTCAGTAAGCTCCGTAGTTATCATTCAAGTGAATAGCGACGTTACCGTGTGTGTGTGTGTGTGTGTGTGTGTGTGTGTGTGTGTGTGTGTGTGTGTGTGTGTGTGTGTGTGTGTGTGTGTGTGTGTGTGTGTGTGTGTGTGTGTGTGTGTGTGTGTGTGTGTGTGTGTGTGTGTGTGTGTGTGTGTGTGTGTGTGTGTGTGTGTGTGTGTGTGTGTGTGTGTGTGTGTGTGTGTGTGTGTGTGTGTGTGTGTGTGTGTGTGTGTGTGTGTGTGTGTGTGTGTGTGTGTGTGTGTGTGTGTGTGTGTGTGTGTGTGTTGTGTGTGTGTGTGTGTGTGTGTGTGTGTGTGTGTGTGTGTGTGTGTGTGTGTGTGGTGTGTGTGTGTGTGTGTGTGTGGTGTGTGTGTGTGTGGGGGTGGGTGTAGATACGTCAAATTGACTAGTTAAAGGGGGTGTAAGAACATCCATAAGTTGTTAGAAGTAATCATGGTGAATTAAGTTTTCAGATAAATTACTTCAGTACAATTACTAGTGCTACATTGTACAAAATCTCTCTTACAAAAGCCCCTTATTTAAACGTTAATTCAGTAAAAGTTAGCTCAGTAAAAGAATGGAACAATAATCCGAAAAATGTTGTTAAAATATTTCAAGTTGAAGAAAGATATACTATTATATGATATTATTTGTTTTTTTATTATTATTATTACCATGCATTAATGTAAAAGGGTTGACAACTAACTGTTGTAGTTGGAGCTCATTTTGAACAATGACCTAAATAATGATAACTTTCATAATGGTTTAATATGCTGATTATTTTCTCCAATAATAGATGAAGCTCTGGTTAGTTAAAACCTATGGTTACAACTCTCAAAATAGTAGGAAATGCTGTCATAATTACCCAGAGCCCAAAGTGACACCTTTACAATGTTAAAGCTGTCGGATACATTTAGTGATGTAAAAACTACTAAATTCAAGATATTGTAGTGGAGGCGATGTAGAAATTGGCATGAAAAGACGAATGTAGAGCCCTAAAACTGCATTTAAAATCTTGACAAAATTAAGCTTTTAAATGTTCTATTTTGTTCACTAATGCAGCTGATTTCCTTCCTTCTAATTTTCCTCTCACAAGAACTACTGCTTGATCATATTTTGGGACGTCTCTACTTTCGTTTAGAGCATATTGTTGGACAAATGCCTCTGGATTTAGACTACTTAGAATTTATTTGCACACAAGAATTGGTCTTCTTAAATGCTATGTCCAGGCAGGTAGCTGTTTCTCTGCCCGTGTTAGATGCCATGAGAGAGCTCCATAGGCTTATAAACGTGGAAAAAGAAAAAAGTAAGCAATACATTAAAACTGTGCAATTTGAGCAAGGACCAGTTGGACGACCGAGAATGGTAATTTCTCCGGAGTATATTCACAGCCTTTTGGAGCTCAATCTGTCCATCCCATGCATAGCTGCACTTTTGGGAGTTTCAAGACGCACAATGCACCGACGCATGGCTGAGTCTGATTTCTCAGTCAGGGAACTGTACAGCACCCTTACAGATGAGGAATTGGACCAGTGTGTGAGAGACATTAAATCCAGGCAGCCTCACTCTGGATATCGAATGATGAAAGCACTTCTCCAAGCTCAAGGACTGCGGGTGCAGTATGACCGGGTTAGAGCTTCCTTGCACCGTGTTGACACCATCGGAGTCATATCCCGTATGAACAACTTAGGATGCATTGTTCGAAGAACCTACTCAGTTCCAAGCCCCCAGTCTTTGATGCACATTGACACAAATCATAAACTAATCCGGTAAGTTATTTTACTCTTAAGGACAGATTCATTCATAAAAGTATTATAATTTACTAATAATATAAATATATTTTACTATAGGCCTATTCATCATAACATTTTGATTTAATAGTGCTTCTTTCATGTTACTGCCCATGTGAACACACATGTCCTCAATTGAAGATGATTTCAGATGCTTTTGAAAATGTAACTTATTGTATTTGTAACTTACAGCTACAACATTGTCATCTTTGGTGGCATAGATGGCTTTTCGCGGAAGGTAAGCAGTTTTCAGGGATAAATATACATATACATGTTTATCGTGCTTACTGCATATAGCTTTTTGTCTCATTCAATTGGTATAACTGCATTTATCTGCAGATAATGTATCTTGGTGCAGCATCCAACAACCTTGCGTCAACCAACCTGGCCTTCTTCCAAGAATCTGTCGATAAATATTTCCTGAGGCAGTGGGGAAGCTGCCACTGAAACCAACACTTAATGTGGTCTTTGTTGTAATTGTTGGTGTATTTTAGGGTACGAGCTGATCAGGGGGTGGAAAATGTGGACGTTGCACGTCTCATGTTTACAGTCCGTGGCACTGGAAGGGGCAGCTTTATATCCGGCAAGAGTGTTCACAACCAACGGTAAGTCCAAAAGATCAGAGATTGTTAGTTGAAAGACACCATCTCACTGCTGCCATGCCAGAACTGTACTGTTTGCTACACATATACCTACTAGAAGCAGTACTGTTATTTGCAATAGTGTGAGGTAAAATTCCTCTGAGTTGATGTCAGTCAAAGGGTACTGAACTGTGATCTCTTCATCATGCAAATTAAACAATCTCTTCCTTGCTGCAAAAATAAAAATGTGTAGAGTTTTTGCTGGGCAGTGTGTCAAATTACATTTGTATGTCACACCTATTGTCTTAGTATGTAAATAACACGAGATAATGTTTTAGAAACATGTTACAAAAACATCTCTTGTTTTGGACTGACAATGAAATGGTAGATAAATAAATACACACATTGAACAGCAGATCATTGGATTGCATTAAAAGAAAATCCATCTGTGTGCATTTGTTGTTGATGGAAACCTTTTCTCAACAAAAGAAACTGCTGAGATCTTACATTATCAGTTGTTTATTATAAATACTTAATAATTCCATGTCAAATCTGCCACAAATCCAGATATTGCAATTCCCTGTCCTTTAACTTAAAAATGTTCTGGTAAACTTGCAATTGTCCAGGATAGAGAGGCTATGGAGAGACATGTGGACAGCTGTTACAGTCATCTACTATGATGCTCTACACTACCTCGAAGAAGAGGGTTTCCTCAACATTGGCAATGCTACACACCTCTTCTGTTGCCATTATGTGTTCCTGCCACGGCTACAAGATGACCTGGACACATTCCGCAGTGGCTGGGCAAATCATCCTATAAGAACAGAAGGCCATATGACCCCAAATCAGCTGTGGGAGCTGGGACGAATCCATCACCCAATTCCAGTTTCTGATAACATGGAGGTAACTTTGTCCAATTTTTACAACTTCAGTGCTTTCAATATATATTTCAGTTATACTGTATGGCACACGTTTGGATGGGTCAAATGCATAAGAAAGGTTTCCTGCTGAGAAAATGTAATTTATCTTACCATTACATGTGGGAACAATTCATATTTAGCTGAGTGACTTACAAAAGTGTAGGTCAGAATAAGAGCCATGAACATTTACTAAACAACATGGGCAGTGGTTTAAGGCTTATGTTCCTAGAAAAGGAGTTACAGTATGTGAAAACAGAAAGATAAATGAGTAGGAGCATACAGATTTCAAAAGCCACAAGTGCCCACCTTACTGCTGCTGTCTATCAAGATAATTAATACCGCAAATAAATGAGGCTTTCTATTTCTGTTATTTTTAGGGTGTGGATATTCCTCAGATTGAGTGGGAGAACAGTGGATTTGCTCCTGATGGCCACTCTAGTGTCATTGTCCCAGACACAGAGAGCCCACTGACTGATGGACAAATGGCTGCTTTAAGAGAAGCTGTTGACCCACGAGCTGCATCCCAGTCCTTTGGCTCTGATATCTACATTGCTGCTGTTCAATTTTGTGAGCATGTTCTATCTGATGACTGAGAAAGAGAGCTTAGGTGTTTTTCTCCAATGTATCCAAATGTGGCACAAGCATCAACTTCACCTTTGTGTCCTTGTTATTTTACAGATGTATTGTGTTTTTATGGCAGACAACTGTTCTGCTTTTGGAATCTTCAAATTGTATTGGAAAAATAATAAATTAACATTTGAAGAATGACAAATGTTCTTTTGTTTGTTGTTATGCGAACAATAGTGATGTCAGATTTGATCAGACACATAAAATATTAAAGATACAATTGGTCAATTCATAAAATGGGAAAGACAATCTAAAAAAGATCACGTTTGATATTTGATCGCTGCTGCCTATTTGATTAGTTTCTTGGAGTTAATGAGCACGATTGACAGGTGCTTCTGACTACCCTCAGCTCTGATTGGTTGTTGTCCTTTCGCTGATCTGTAGACCCTCAGGTATGTGTAAACTACAGGTTATGAAGTTATCAGTGTTTGCCATGAGAAGCAGGTAGTGATCTATAATCTGCTGAAAAAACATCCATACTGTGCATCCCTAATACATATACTGGGCTGTCCAATATACAACAGGCTGATTCTGAACAGAAGAAAGGGAGGACTTTATTTAGTATTTCCACAGCAGAAAAATACTTAACACTGGAGTCAATGAACACCTCTGCCTTCTACCAACACATTACACAAGACCAAATCCTCTTTGACAAGTGCCAATACAAGCCAGCATTACATTTTCAAAGGATGCATAGTCCTTGTAATGCCCTGGGATGCGCAGGGTCTCATAACAGGTCGAGGCAGTGGGGAAGCTGCCGTTGACCACCTCAATGGACAGATTATTCCGTGGCAGAATCTCCCACCCGGTCCAGAATTTCACCAGATTGGCCATTACATCAGGTGACGCTGTGGATTAACCAAAAGTTGTTGAAATGAATGGTTGCTACAATAAAGAAAAGTAAGTTAGGAAATTCAAATAATTTGTAGTAGTCAATTAAAGCATCACATTTGTTATCTGTAATGTAAGAAATAGTTGTAAAGTAGCTTTTTTGTTTTACTTGAGTGTCTTTGCACACCTGCATGTGTAGGACAGTTGTGTCGGAGTGGAGTAGAAAGCATATCCAAAAGTGGAGCGCACACAGGTTTGTAAGATCAGGAATGTAACATATTAGGTCTTATCCTTAATATCATCATACTTTACTTCAATAGCATGTTGGCATTATTTCTAACTGTAAACATACCATTTTCAATGAAGCGGCGAAGATATCCTGATACACGGCATTTTGTGTCAACTGAACAGTCATCGTCCTCATCATCATCATCATCACGAGGCCAGGTGATGCGCTGAAGAATGACCTACATTGACAGCCATATAAAATAACATGGTTACCGGACATTAGTGTGAGAAATTTGTCTTAAAATGGGATTCATTTTTCCTCAAGCGAGCCATGTTCGACGAACCTAAACAAAACTAGGAACTAATCATAAAAGATTGATTACAGGCACAATGACTGATACTGGATAAAGATATGAAACCTCTGTCATATAATAGCATTCAAGAAAGGCTTGGATTTAAAAATATTACATGATATGAATATATATTATATACAAAAATATAAAATTGGACAAATTTACCGCAGGGCTATAATCCACTGCTCCCTCTTGTGGAAATAGCAGGGCCACTGTGTCAGGGCGTTGACTCAGCATGGCCCACATTGGCGTCTCCTTAAGACCACGTCTGAGCTGCTTAATTTGTCTTATGACACGTCCAATTACCTGTTATTGACAATAACAGACAGAAGGTGGAACACTTTTTATCTCATCCACAGAAATTGCTTTGGGATAAAGTTCCGCATTGTCAATATATCATAACATTTCACGCACAGCATGGATTAACATCTTCTCAAAAAGCCATCTGCGGTTATTTCCGGTAAGGCAAGGGAGGTCCCAGGCGAAGGCCAAGTCCCGGACACTTCTTTTACCCTCATCAGAGATTTCGGATTCCCCTTCAAGCTTAAAGACACAGAGGGAAGAGGAAATAGAATGAAAAAATGTGTGACGGACGTCGGACACCACACGATGGGTGTAGAAATTCACCACCCCTTTAGCTTTTTTTCCACAATATAATACAGCACACAGAAAAAAATAGCTAAAAGGGTGGAGACTTTCTTGCTTCAGTGTATAAATAAGTGAAGAAATAATGGGGTTGGATTGAAAACATACAAGCCTGATTGTTGCCCGGATGTCTAGGTCTGGACAGTCCTCTAGTGTGACAGTGGCAGTTTCAGGACTTCCTCCAAGCAGGACATGAACAACAGCAGGGCTGAGCCCCGACAGGCATGGTCCTCCATGCACGAAGGAGTGTCCCACCATTCTCCCAGCCATGATGAACATGTCACTTTCAACGAGAAAGTGAGAGGCTGAGGGCACTAAATGGCCTGGCTCTCCATCAAAGAGCCGTGTTATGTCAGTTTTTGCTGTATAAGAGATGTTACATTGAAACAAAGTTAAATTAAGTACTACATCCAACACTACCATTGGGTAGTTGTATTTATTTTAACATTTTTATTAAGATTACAATTGTTTTGCCATTGTAGGCATAACATATTTATGACTTTTAGAACTTTCAGGGTTAGGTGAACAAAAATATAAAAAAACAACAGAAATGTAGGTTATATTTAAAAAACATTTTTAACACAAGACTTGCTCCTGCAAAGCAACTGTAAATAGTTATTTACAATTCATCTTACACAAAGCTGCATTCTACATACCAAAGTTGATGCAAAACCCAGAGTTCAGCTTGTCCATGCAAGTTGAGAAGAAAAAGCGACTAACACCCTCTCCAATGGCTGCATCACCTGTAACACAATTCAGGGTTTGATATAGACCATTTAAACGGAATTGCATTTCTTGGCAACAGCTTATGTCGATGTTTACCTCCTGTCAACTGATGACATTCACATACACGGCAACTGGAAATAAACTGGGACACATTTAGAATGTTTAAGTTTACAACTGAAATGGTCTATAGTAAAAGGCAAAAGCAATAGGTTTAAGTTTTCCTAGACTACTATGACATGTAATTGAAGCTACCTTCAAGTCTGCATTTTAAGGGTCGTCCCCATTCAACGTTGGGTTTCTTATAGAAGCAGATTAGTTTAGCGTCCTGTTCCGCAGGGCTGCTTCTAATATCCATGCTGAGAAGTAAGGGATTCTTCGATTCATGAATGCTCAGAACATCATCTCGAAACTGAGATATGGCCCTGGTAGGATCCTGAACAGTGAGCCACTCTAGTAAGAGACAAAATAAAAATGTTATCAGTTAAGCTTTCACGTCAGACTTGCCTGTAAAGAAAGCCAGCTCTGAGAAATACATTCAGTAGACAGTTCATCAGTTACAGCTCCCTATTTATCAGAATGTACCTTTTGACCTTTCCTTAGCAAGGATACAATTTAAGAAAAGTATTTAATTTAAACCAATAAGGTGTAGACTATGCCATGTTGGATATGCTATCTTTACTGCACCACCACAGTTTACCCTCCCTAACATTCTTGCCCCACAGCTAACCCTGATTAGGACCTACCTTCTGTAACTGCTGCGCTACTTCCGGATGGTCCAGGCATTGCTGCTTGTTCTTCAATGACAGTAATCCTATCCAACACCTCATTTCCTGCACTACCAACATTCACAACATACTTTTTCTACACTTCTATTTGTTAGACTGATTTAATGTTTTACATCTGTTGGTTATTGAAAAAAGTATATACAATATACCTTTCCCCACATGAAGCAGCATGTGCCTCAATGGAGTCAGCTTGATACATGTCCATGCACAGAGGACAGGGCTGCTGCACTGGTGCTGTGAAATGTAAGTTGGCAAAGATGAACAAAAATCAGAAGTCAGCAAGAACCACTGCATTATGTCATAACTGTATTTTCCAACAAGCCATGTGTCCTTACCATGAATTGTGATTTTAGGGCATCTGCGTGTAATGATAATGGAAATGAATTAATTTGTACATGTTATCTTACCCTGCTCACAACTATCCTCCACAACAGCCAGGTTTTCATCACTGTCAACATCAATGATGTTGCAAGACTTGATGTGTTCTGTCAGAAGCTGCAGTGGAATGGCTGCTCCACACTTCTGGCACATTGCTTTATGCATGCTACTGAATGCTTCATCCGTTAGTAGCAGTGAAGTTGTGTCGAGTTCTTCTTGCATTGGAGCTATGAAAAAAGTAGATCTACCCCCCCGGTTTGCAGCCTTTATGATCTTGCCTGTGTAGCCAGTATCATCAGGTTCCACAAGGGAGAGTGTTCGTGTACCCCATCCACCTATAGAGAACATTTCAATGGGAAAAAAAATCCTTTAATGGCTTGATGGATAAATTAACTTGTTTATTTTTATTTAAAAAGTTTACAGTTAGACATGACCTACATTCATTCAGTTGATAACAGAGAATGGCATGCCAAAACACATTAAACAAAAATGAAAAGAGAAATTCACAGCTCTATTTGGGGAGCATTTAGTCAAAATAAAAGCTGACACTCTTTCAAAAATGATCACAACGTTTTGCAAACCTGCTGGTTTGTAAAGCAGCCAACCACCAGTTATTTTCTCCAGTTTTGGAAATACAACTTTGAGTGTATGACATAACTGTAAGAAAAACAGTAACACAAAACAGTTTTAGTTAAAAAAGTCAACCGTTCACGATTAATAAACATGAATTCCTTCTGAAATCTGCTGAGATGAAAGCTCATTGTACTAGCATGTCAGTCTTGCTTTAATGCATTAAAGCTTAATAATTTCAAATGAGTTAGCTTGGTTGGAGAATTAAAGCCCAGGCCAAAAACTTTCCAAATACATTCAAGCAGAATATGTTAAAGACATAGGTCACCCAATATTTAAGATTCAGTCATTATTTATCTTTTCATCGTCATGCCAGTGTAAACTTAGATGAGATGGCTCACTGCCAGAGTAGGTTTTTTCCAGTCAATTGCACTAAATCGTTGGCAGTCTTAGTTGCCACATCTCAACTAGGAGTGGTGTAGCACTAATTAACAGAATTATTCATATGTTACGTACAACTATAGCAACAACTATAACTCATCTATAGCATCTGCTTACCTCATTGTGTGTTGTGCTCTCATCTAAGTTAGCAGTCCTGCGGCCTAGCCCCGCCTGCAAGTGCACTAGTTGCTCTGGCCCTGTTGGAGTTTTTTCATACGTCTTTGGTAACAGGTGGAAAGCAACTTCCATGGGTTTGGGTCTCTTGGCAGGAACAAGAGTCGCTGCAGGAAAACGCCTCTTCCCTCTTCCCTTAGTGAACATACCTGGAAAGGATCTGTGGAAAATAATAAATAAATTAGTATGTGTACATAGAACATCAAATATCACAATATTTCTTACCTAATACCTTCATAAAGATATTGCTACGAGATTGTAGTGTGGACTATTGGTGCGTTCACAAAATATTTACACAATGAGAAGTTTGATGAATAATCATCAGTAATGTGGATATAATGACTATGAGGGTAATAATAGAACAGCTAGAACAATCTGGTGAGTTCAGAAATTACATAATTTAACTGTAATGCAACCTTTAAAACCTGGAGAAGACACTTATCATTACTATGATATCTAGACTCAAATCAAGATGTCGATAAATCAATATATTGCCCAGCCTTGGTTAAAATGTGATCTACATAGATATATAATTACTAATACTATCAGTTTTTATCTGATCAAGTTAATGTGCAGAATCTAATTATGAACCTTGTCATTTCCATTTGAAGAGAAGGTCTTGGTGGCTGATGGCCTGGCCTCTCATTCTGGCCTCCTGGCCTCTCATTCTGGCCTCCTTGCCTCTCATTCTGGCCTCCTTGCCTCTCATTCTGGCCTCCTTGCCTCTCATTCTGGCCTCCTGACCTCTGTTCCCTGCAGGATTGTTTCCAAAAATAATCAGTAAACAAAGCCTGTAATTGTTAAGTTAACAAAATAATCTATGTGTACGTAATTATAAGTGTATTTTTAACACTTAACCTTATTTCCTGACTGGGGCAAGGGACACTGCCACTAGCTGCAATCCCTCCTCTTTCAGACGGGCTTATCAAGGACATCAAGTGTCTGACTGATCTTAGAATCTCAGCATTACTATCCTGTTAACACAAATATGGCACAGAAAAACATCACATGCTGAATGGAAATATTACTGAACTATTATTAATTAACTGAATTAGTTTACTGAACTTGAATTAACATGTTTAAATGCAGTGCTTTTGTAAGAGAGATGTTGTACAATGTAGCACTAGTAATTTTACTGAAGTAAATTATCTGAAAACTTCATTCACCACGATTACTTCTAACAACTTATGGATGTTCTTACAACCCCTTTAACTAGTCAATTTGACTTATCTAACCGAAGTGAGACGTTATGTATCGTAACGTTACTTTGAAAACCATCAGGCGGGATCATTCACCGCCCCCCCCCCCCCCCCCCACACACACACACACACACACGAGGACACGGTAACGTCGCTATTCACTTGAATGATAACTACGGAGCTTACTGACAGAAAGGCACAAGGCTACATCATTCATTTAGCTAGCTAATGTAAGATACAAATGCTGTCGAGCCCTCACTGCTTGTAAAATAAAGAGCACAAACTGACTACTTACCCGAGCTCCGCTGTTCTCCGTCATTTTTCTCCCGGGTTGTTGTGATCACATGACTGACAAAGCCGTGCTCTGATAGGCCAGAAGTCGGGTTGATTGCATTAGGGCTCGATTGCTTATCCTGTCTGAGTAGCCCGGATGATGATGCATCGCAATTTTTTACATCGAATTTTACACACCGAATTTTTTTACATCGAATTTTAAACACCGAAATATTTGACGTCGAATTTTTTTCACTTGAATTTTTGGTATCTGAATTTGAACATTCACATTTTTTTAACTTGAATTTTTACATTTTTATTTCACATAGATAAATTCGGAGCAAAAAAAATTCAGATTCATGATTTTCAAAGTAATTATTTCCAATGCTATAAATTCGGTGTCTAATACAATTCGAATACTTCTGTCTCTTGTTTGCTTCCATACTCCTGCCGTCCGCTTGTGGCAGACCACACTTCCAGGCTCACCGGCAGGCACCGACTGGCCATCGGGAGGACCGGGAGGGTGTGTGTATGTGTGGCCCGAGCGAGCGAGAGAGAGACCTTATGTGCATTGTTGTTGTTAGCATCTGGTGCTAGCTAGTTGCGCTAACGGATATAAGGAGCTGTTTAAATGAAAACAGAGGAGCGACATTTCGCCACAACTGCACCGAGCACTTGACTTTATGCAGGAAGCCAGACAGTGGGACATTGTACGAACAGTCAGCACACTCAGCACGGATAGTGCGCAACATGATTGTAGCGTCCAGGCAGCTCCCGTTCGAGCATATGCCTTGAGTTGCACATAGCTCCAATGAACACACACACACACGCACACACACACACACACACACACACACACACACACACACACACACACACACACACACACACACACACACACACACACACACACACACACACACACACACACACACACACACACACACACACACACACACACACACACACACACACACCACACACACACACACTGTATTGTATTATTGAATGAGAGAGGTTCCAGGTTGAATTGAGGCAAATATTTGTAATGTTCAGAGGTTGTTGGGTTTATTATTCATGAGAATATTTGTCATTGTTCAAATGATAATAAACATTAGCATAAAGCATATTTGTCGACTCATATGTTGATAAGAGTATTAAAAACTTGAAAAATATTCCTCTAAGGTACATTTAGAACAGATCAAAAATGTGCGATTAATTTGCGATTAACTATGGACAATCATGCGATTAATCGCGATTAAATATATATGCCAAAAGAACGGGGAGGAGGTGTGCCGGATTCTCCTCCCATAGAGTCCATTCATTGGTTGATATAAAAGCGACGAGCCAGCAGAGGACCCACAGAAACAAGAGTCTTTTACCATTTAAGGTAAAACAGACGCATTGGGTGTACTTTCACACACCCACACATTTTGCAGAGACTTCCCTCTCTGTGGCCCCCTCTCCTCTTAGTTCAATGTACACACAGTTTCACATACTTTTGTTATAGTTTACTAATACAAACAATATATGTACTACTTTAATATCAATAATAACGAGGAAAACATTACCTCTGCTCTCAAGCAGTAAAATAGTAGAATATCAGCCTCTTATAGAGAACGCACACTCATTTTTCCTTGTTTTTGTGTCACGCACCCTCATTTTCCTTTAGGTTGTGTCACGCACACTCATTTTAGAGCTCTGAGCTTATCTTCAAAATAAGGACATTCCCCTGCTCACATCTTACTCCCAAATACAATGGTTTTACTCCTCATATTTCCAACTCTATATTATTATTGATACAAAGTAATTAAACACACACATATATTTTAGACATGTATGTTCTAGCTACTTGGCATTCTGTGTTTAGAGAAGAATGTATCCTCTCCCCACATCTTTAGTCTCCTGTCAGGCAAACCGGCTCCTTATTTCACATAAGTAATTTAAACACATTTAAGCCAAGTACTGCACAAAGTTGTGGCAATTTAGTACTCACAACATGAAAGAATGAAACAGAAAGAAATCAATAAAAACACAAGCACCAGTATAATTGAGCAGTTATTATTATAGTTATTATACTGCAACGCACACACATTCTACTCTCTGCGGTCTATAGCATATATAAGGATATTTCCCCTCTGTCCCCTGTTCTCCTCATTTCTCATCTCTCCAGCTTTTTGTTCATATAAACTGCTACTATTAAATACAAAGTAATTAAGTACACACATGAATATATAAAAACACACTTATTATATATCAGGGGACATTAAAATGAATATACCCAAAATTACACTGTATTTAACTTCCTGCTATAATATGTTAATTTAATTCTCTTCATTTCCCCCTTTTGATCTTATTTCCAAAGATCAACTTAAAGAAGGCATTTCGAAACATAATCCCTGTCATTCTTTTCTACTGTGTCCGTCCCCCAACTTTATATAAATCCATCAGAAGCTGGGATTTAGAGTACTTTAAACCTTTGGGAGCAGCCCCTCATACCAACTTCTTATGACAGTGGAGAGAGACCAAAATATGTCAAAAAACTGCGTCCTAGTCTGCTGAGCCACCATACTCGTCCTCTCCCTCCGATGCATAAGCCAACAGGGGCATTTGATACGGAGGGGGAGAAGCAGCTTTTCCTTCAATGGTGGAACTGATTAGTCTGACACATAATGAGCGGATGCACGGCACACAACAACAACCACATGTTATTAAAATGGCCATAAAAGGAGCTACAGAAATAAAAAGAGACATTATTAAACATTTCCATTGCCCAAACATGTTAGTAAACCACTTTTCAAGGGGATTGTGTATCCCTGATTGCTCATGCATAGTTTTAGATAGGATACGAAGACCTTCTAAGGCTTTAGTCACGGAACCGTCCGGCGCCGTGTTGTTGGGAATAAACGTACAGCACATATCCTTGAACATTGAGCAAACACCCCCTTTCTCCGCCAGAAGCATATCCAACGCCATCCTATTCTGCACAGCCATATGGGACGTTGGACCCAATTGTTCAGCCAGGCCTTCTACCATGTCCCTAGTGAGATTGGCCAATCGGAGTATGTTGTAATGTACATAGTTGATCCTTTCTACATTTTTGACAGGGGTAACAGGGAAGACGGCAGAGATAACTGGAAAACTTTCAAACCCTGCAGCTATTTGGTCAGCTAGTTTATACTCGTTAGGGACCCCTCGTGGGACTCCTATGGAATCGATGTAGGTGGGAGAGTTGAGGGATAAATCAAACGTGTTTCCGGTGTCCCTTTTAGCCAGTACATGTAGGGAGGCTTTAGGGTCCGTGGGCACCAGTTTTTCGCCTGATAACATTAGGGGTGCATGGAGACGCACCATAGCACACAATCCTACAGATAATTCGGGGATACGGGTGTACAGGCGGTGGCCCCCACAATAATAGTAGAGACCAGCCCTGGCCCAATGTCCTATACTAGTGCTAGACACAGTGTGGTTACACCAATCCATAGGGATATTTCCTAGGTCAAAACGTGGAGATTTTTGGACCATGGTGAAACAGGTGTACCCACCGGCGCCTCTGCTAGGCGTGAATAGGCCTGTCCTAGTACCATTATCAATTGGAGGGAAAACCTTGGCCAGGGTGGTGCAGTTAGGAGGACTAGCCATCTTTGTCAGCTGTAACATACAGTTGTAACCCCAGGTATCTGTGGGAAACAGGGGCGCAGGGTCAGTGATTAATTGCTGGGGGGCCGTGGCACAGGCTAGGCAATCCCCTGCCATTTGTTCTTGGGCTGTCCGAGCAACCCATTTTAACCATAGATTGTCACCTGTGTATCCTGTGGCCATTTGGATGACGTCTAGAGGTTGAAGTTGGCTATAATCCCCCGTACATTTATCTGTGCATGTAATTTTAGACAGGTATTTAACCTTAGATCCTGCCTGAGGAAGGTTTTGCTTTACCTTTGGTATAACTTTAATTTCGAAGAGGCCTTGTGGCGAACCCCTTCCTGCATGTACTGCGAGGACATAAAGTCCAGCGTCAGAGAGCACGACATTTTTTAGCGTTATGAGTACCGGATTACAAAACCTGGCAGAGCACGGAACGCTTGGGTTTCTCCTAACCACTTTCATTCTATATTTGAGGGATCTAACAATTTCCGCCGATCGGTAAGGTGGCATGTATCCCCAGTCATCAGGACCCGAATTTACTATGACACCGGCCCAGGACTCACAGGAGCAACCGTAAGTGTATGTGACGAACACATGAGGATCGCCTTTGATTTTAACTGTACTGCCTTGGTAAACGTAAGGACTGCCTTTGACCTTATCTTGGATGCTTCTGTTACATACCGCTGGGGCTAAGCAGACGTATTTGGCTAGGTTGGAATAGGTCCTGGCGAGGTTTCCGCAGGGGGCAATTTTGCACAGGTCGATTTGTATTATTCCATCACTACCTTCTTGGAAAGAGAAGATTTGTTTAGGAGACATGGTGGTAACTACTACCTCATATTTGGCCCGTTTGACCCTAGTTACGGATTCATCTGGCGGGGGAGTGGAGTCTGGGTGGTCAATGGAATCACATAAGATTAAAATAATGGCAACAGTCACAGTAGAAAACAGGACTAAGCCTGTGAAACATTTCCAGTTCTCATACATGGTTATGCTGTTAGCTCCAACTCTTCTAGTGTCAGTAAAACACGTCTATGCTAACGTATGGTATTAAAACCCAAGTTATCAAGAGTGCTGTGGACCAAGGGGTCATTCAACCTTGACTTTTTTTAAGGGTTACAATGTACATACAGTAGGGCGAACAAATAGACTATTATTCCCAATATTAGTAGCGACCAACATGTTATCAGGAAATTCAGGGCCCCTTCAAACATTTTCTATTCTTCTCTGAAATGTTCTGGTCTCTGTGTCAGCCTTACATGAGGTCATTAAAACGTAAAAAAGCCCTTAAATATGGGTTAATAAAAAGTCCCTCAAAAAATGGGTTAATAAAAAGTCGCTCAAAAAATGGGTTAAAAAATGTGGTGCTCTGTGTAGCGTATAGCAACCTGATCAGAGGGAAGTAGGTTCCTTTGTTTCCCCGTGAAGTCTGGTGTCTTTGTCCTCCAGCCCGCTGACGGCAGCTTCCAAGTCGTCTGCTGCATGAATGTCCTCGAGGTCCTTCTCCTCCAGTCCGCTGATGGCAGCTTTCGAGTCGACCTCCTTGACGAGAGCCAGATCCGTCCTGATGTCGTCAAGGGTCCTTCCAGGTGATTTCCCCGCCGCACACTGGCTCCAGTGGTACCAGTTGTCCCCCTTTCCTTCTAGGCGGACGGCATGGGATGTCCTCTGAGTCACTTTTTGGGGGCCGGAGAACCTGGGGTTGAGCCACTTGGGCCTGATGACCTTCAGCCAGACGAACTCCGCTGTGTTGGCCTTGTGTCTCTCGGGTCCTCCTTTGGCGTCAGCGACCTGTGTGGAAAAGCCTGATACCAGCCCCTTAAGTTGCTGGAAATAGGGTTTCGAACTCATGACCTCTACTTCCTTTCCTACGCTCAGGGCTCCTGGGCCCGGAAACTGATGGCCATGTGTCAGCTCAAATGGGGAGAAACCTGTCCCTCGGTTAATATAACTCCTGATTGACATAAGGGCCAGAGGCAAGGCGTCTAACCATTTCATGCCTGTCTCCTCACATGCTTTGCTGAGTTTCTGTTTGATGGTCTGATTCATCCTTTCTACCTTTCCCTGAGATTGGGGGTGATAGACAGCTCCGAAACTGTGTCTTAGTCCTAAAGACTGTTCTACTGTGCGTAGGTCATGGTTCTTAAAATGGCTGCCATTGTCTGATCTCACTTTCCTAGGAAACCCATGTAGTGGAATGTAATGCGTGACTAAAAATGTGATCACTGAGTCTGCATCTTCTCTCACGCATGGCATAGCTTCTGGCCAACCTTCCCAACCACACCGGTTGGGAACCACTGCCATAGATTACGACGCATAGCCACGTTTTAAAGTGTAGCACCTCTAGTGGTCGTGTAAGAAACAACATGCTCCCGTTTATTCACAAATAACCCTCTGTAAAATCCTAAATTGTAGGATAGTTTGGCCATTAAAACGCTTTTTGGTTAGATTTCTAGCGAGAAGTATATATTGTACTTTTAGAATCCACGTCAGTTGATATGTAGGATCTATAGTTTGATAGATCTTACGAAGATGATTTGAGGGATGCGGCAGCCTCCATGTAAAGTTACGGGTTGAAAACAGTATTTCCGGTCTCGACGTTTTGAAAATAAAACCAATGATCATTTATGAACATTTAATATTCATTACTAAAGGTACAGCCAAATCATCACAGCGCACAAAACCTATTACCGCCGCAGATGGACCAAAAAAGGGAGCGTTTGAAAAAAAAAGGGGGGGTGGGTCCGCTCAGTGAAACGATAACAACGAAACATGGAGGAACAGAAGTCTGCGTTTAAATCGTGTGTGTGTGTATATATAGAGGTGTGTGTGGTTAAAACACATCAGCCACACCGCTCTTTAGCCTTTCTAATGATTCTGAAGGTAAACACAGTGAAGGCGGTGCGTGAAAGGCACTGCACACTCCTCTTCTCAGAGGCTGAGTTAACCCTCCCGCTGCCTCCTGGTGCTGCAGAGATTTCATGAAGTGAAGGAGGTTTTCCTTCTGGAACAGCTGTGGGCAGCAGATACCGTGAGAGTCACAGACATGAATTCATAGATCGAGGCAGACTGGTGCACACACTCTCCTGTTTTGCCAATCCGGTGGTTAAACAAATATAGCTCTAAATCCCTGGCCGAAATGTCCTTAAAATGAAGTCCGAGTTCGACATTTTAATTAATTAATTAATTCATTACCTTTCGAACTCCTCATGCGGTTGACTGTTACAGGTCTATACAGGTTCATGGTACAATGCATAAGCTTCACATCGAGAGACTGAAACTGTATTTTCCTTTACCGTTCTGTTTTAATTTCACAATAAAGTTAATAGTCATATTATGTTTGATATTATTATGTTTTATTAACTACACCACTGGTTTTTTAACCCGCACCGCCTTGTGGTTAAAGCACGTTATTGAATTTTGTTGTTGAATACGTTTTATTTGATGAAAACATTTAAATATTAAGAGTAGCCTACATACAACATTTAAAATATCAAGAAGATACTGTAGTGATCTCTACAATAAAACAGTTTAGTGCAGGACGTCCAAAGATATTAACAGGAGGATGTGCAAAACAGACAAACTAGGCTTTATTTAAACATTAAAGAATACTTTAAGTTAAGGTCTTCTTTTGAATAAGAAAAAAACGTTGGCGTTACCCACAGATAAATATGAAGTCTGACAAAGTACTGAACGTCCAATATATTGCATAGTTTATGTTGGCACTTGACAATCACCTTCCCTGAATTTGACTCAGGTGTAACTAAAGTCTGATTTAAGGGTTGTTTATATTTCACATCATTAATCAGAATCTGCAAAGTAACTCAAATAAATGTAGTGGAGTAAAAATACCAGGTTAACCTCTGAATTGTAGTGGAGTAGAACAAAGTAGTATGCTGCTGTAACAAAAATATTTCCCAACTTGGGATCAATAAAGTATATCTCATCTTATCTCATCTTAAGATGATCGATGGCTACTGCCATATTTGCAAAATGTGCCTCTGAACCTTGACAAGTGCATGTTTCAGGCTTATCAATGAACGACAGGAGGGGTCACAGACATAAGACCAGCTGTTAAATAAAGCTCTTCTGACCTTAGGTGTCATGTGGGTATATTAATTCACCCATTTATTAATTATATGTTTTAAATGTGATAACACCACTGTGTTTCGTATCCCCTAAACCTCCAGGGTGTACACAGTTTAATACTGGCAACTTCTAATTGTGGGAAATACGAAAACGTCTTATAAAGAGACGTGCCATAGAACATGTTGCAAAACACACAATAGCCAGCATGTGTAGTTCTGGGGGGGGGGGCGATGGACCCGTCCAATTCCAGTTTTGGAAAGTCAGCCGTGGTTCCATTCCATTTCATAGAGCTGTTTGACGCTTGGTGTAACCTTGTCGCACTGCCACACCAACATCCAATCACAGGGCTTGATGACTAATCACGGGGCTTGTAAAGCAAGGTGGATGTTGTAGTCCCAAACGATAGCTGGGGATTCTGGGTAGTGTAGTGTCTTCGGAAACTGTAGTGTCTAAACTCCGAAAAAACTATTTGTTTCTCTGAATCGAAGGTTAAAAACACAAAAGCATTGTACACCATTTAAACCAATCAATATTGTGTAATTAACAAGGATAAACTGATGTTTTTTAGTGGATGAGTAATGCAGATATCACTGTGTAATCATTTGACAGTGAGGGGAATATATCCGGTTTTATTATGAAAACTTCGAGACCGCTAACTTTACATGGAAGCTGCCGCATATACACGTTCTCCTGGCGAGACCTCAAATCATCTTCGTAATATCTATCAAACTATAGATCCTACACATCCACTGGACGTGGATTCTAAAAGTACAATATACACTTCTCGCTAGAAATCAAATCAAAAAGCATTTTAATGGCCAACCTATTCTACAATTTAGGATTTTCCAGAGAGGGTTATTTGTGAATAAACGGGAGCATGTTGTTTCTTACACGACCACTAGAGGTGCTACGCTTTAAAACGTGGCTATGGGTCGTAATCTAAGGTGCTTAAACAATCGACCTATTTGGTCGTTTTTTGTAGGAGGACAGGCTGCACAGGCCACGCCAACCAAGCACAAGTGCTTTAAATAACTCTACCTGTACAGGCTTGCATCTATCTTGTAGTCCAATACTAACCGCACAATATTTACTGACACTGAGCGGTGAAAATATAACACTGTGCAGACTGCAAATTCTACTGCAACATTCTGCTGGTACTGATATCAGCACCAGAACTGTTGGGAGCTTCATGGGTTTTCATGGCCGCACAGCTGCATCACCTCTCTGAAGAAACAGCACCTTACCGTGGTGGAGAGGTTTGTGTGCCCTGATGAACCTGGGGGCTGTGTTGTCTGGAACCTTGTGTTCCTGGTAGGGTCTCCCATGGCAAATTGGTCTCAGGCAAGGGGCCAGACTAAGATTGGTTCAAAAGACCTCATGAAAGAAAAACCAAGAAGTGAGGATACCCGGCCCGGAGGAAGCCCGGGGTCCCCTTCTGGAGCCAGGCCCAGAAGGAGGACTCGTCGGCGAGCGTCTGGTGGCCGGGCTTGCCACGGAGCCCGGCCGGGCACAGCCAAAAAGGCAACACCTCCGCTTCTCCGTCCCGCGGGCCCACCACCTACGGGAAACAGCGATGGGGTCGGGTGCGCTGCCAGAAGGGTGGCAGTGAAAGCAGAGGGTCTCAACGGACCAGACTCGGGCGACAGAAGCTGGCTTTGGGGACGTGGAACGTCACCTCTCTGGGAGGGGAAGGAGCCGGAGCTTGTGCGGGAGGTAATAATAATAACATAAAACATAAATATAAAACAGGGGGCAGAAATGGAAGTGTAAGTGGGGGGGGGGGGGGTGGAGTGAGTTATTGTTGGAAGGTGATGTTGAACAGATGAGTTTTAAGGGTTGATTTGAAAATGTTGAGAGAAGGATGTTGCGGATTTCTGCAGGGAGGGAGTTCCAGAGGGTGGGGGCAGCGACACTGAAAGCACGGTCCCCGAAGGTGCGGAGGCGTGAATGGGGAATGGAGAGCAGGCCGGACTCTGAGGATTGAAGGGTGCGGGACGGGATGTATGGGTGAAGGAGATCTGTGAGGTACTTCGGGGAGAGGGCATGGAGGGATTTGTAAGTGAGGAGGAGGAGTTTGTAGGTGATGCGGGACTTGACCGGGAGCCAGTGGAGGTTGAATAGAGTGGGGGTGATGTGCTCCCAGGGCTTGGTGCGTGTGAGAACCCTGGCAGCTGAGTTCTGTATGTACTGGAGCCTGTTCAGGGTTTTGCTGGGAACCCCGGACAGGAGTCCGTTACAATAGTCCAGGCGTGAGGTAATGAAACAATGTATCAGCTTCTCAGCAACAGAATCGGACAGTGATGGCCGGAGTCTTGAAATATTTCTGAGGTGGAAGAAGGCTGATTTTGAAACGGATTTGATGTGGTTTTGAAATGAGAGGTTTGAATCCAAGTTTTCTTGGTGGATGATGTTGGTCGTGGATTATGGTTGAATAGTATTGAGCTTTGGTCCGGGTGAGCACCTCCTTGTAGGCCCTTACATGGTCCTTTTATGCCTCGCGGTGGACAGTGAGACCAGTTCCTCTAATGAGTCTCTCAAGCCGGCGACAAGCAGCCTTCATGGAGCGGAGTTCTGCAGTGAACCATGAGGCAGGACAGGTGTAGGAGACGGTACGGGTTTTGAGAGGGGCCAGAGCATCGAGGGTGAGCGCTAGGGCAGTGTTGTAACAGGCTACCAGGTCATCAACTGGGGTATTAGGGGGATAGGGGGCTACCATGGTGTGTAGGGGTGCAACAACTAATCGATTTAATCGATTAAAATCGATTACCAAATTAGTTGCCAACTAATTCAGTCGTCGATTCGTTGGTGACGTCATCACGTGTGTTTTACGCGCCGTTAAGCTCCAACGTTATCGGTCTTTTTATCGGTACCGGAGACATTTAAAAAGGATATGTCATGTATTATTGCTACATAAACATTATATTGCTACTGTTGTTACTGTCGTCAACTCGTTTCTAATATGCAAAAAGACAAAAAAATGCATCTATGATGTATTTTCGATCTTTCCAATCGAGACGAGATCTCGCTCTCCCCTGTCTGTGTGCGAGGGGGCGGGGCAGTTTACACACACGCAGCTGCTACATGCATGCAACACACTGCGGGGATGGCGGAGAGAACTCGCTCCGAGGTGTGGTTAAACTTTACCCGTCTCGATGCTCGTTGCCAAAAGTGCAATAAGAGTTTAGCATGTAAGGGCGGTAACACGAGCAATTTGTCTAAACATTTATCAAAAGTGCTCCACATTCAGACGGAGGAATGCACCGGGTTCGACTGTTTCTAGCAGCTCTGTAGCCCCGTCCACGAGTAACGTTTCCACGTCAGGTGTTATGTATGCTAGCAGCAACACACGGAGTTAACTCCATTATACAAACATGGGTTAATGATTAGAGGTAACTGAGTTATTTAGTTTGTTAAGGTTTCAGCTATTCTGTTTACAGTTCTGTCATCAGATTATTTAATACGATTTGTTAAAACACTGTTGTTTCTTTTGACATTATTTATTTTATTTATATAAAAAGCAAGTTAATTTTGTTCAAAATGTGTTTAGTTAATTTAATAATATGTATTTTTGAATCAAGTATTCATCTTTATTGTCTTCATTGTTAGTTTCCACATGCCTAAAACAGCCTCAAGCTAAATCTAAAAGTTGATGGTTAAATAAGAGCGTTTGAGAAATTGTGCAAGGCATACAGTAATAGTCCGAATACTCGATTAATCGTTTCATTAATCGATAGATTAATCGATTATCAAATTGGTCGTTTGTTGCAGCCCTAATGGTGTGTAGGGCAGGTGCACTCACTGACTTGATGTTCCTGAAAGTGATGGTGCGTTTTGAGTGCTGCAACGGCAGGGGAATAGGTAGAGAAAACAAGATGGCATGATGGTCGGCAACAGCAAGATCTAAAATCTGGAGATGGGTAGGTTCGGTGCCCACTGAGCACACTAAGTCCAAGGTGTGGCCCTTAGTGTGGGTGGGACCTTGGACATGCTGCGTGATGTTAAAGCACTCCAATAGTGACAGAACCTCAGCGGCAAAGGTGCAGGTGCTGGAGTCCACGTGGATGTTAAAATCACCTAGCAGTAGTGTGGAAGGGGACATGGAGCAGATTGAGGTGAGAAGCTCAGACAACTCAAACATGAATGAGGTGGAAGGTTTGGGGGGGCGGTAAATGAGGACGACCTGCTGCTTTGAGGGGGCAGCCACTGTAATGCACTCAAGTGTGAGGAAGTCCTGTTGGTGTTGCCATGTCTCAGTGAGGCAGAGAAAATCCAATTTCCTATCAATGATGATTTCATTAATAAGTGATGCTTTGTTGTTAAGGGAGCGGGTATTTAACATGAATGTGGGGGAGTTGTTATATGTTGCAATGGCTGGTAAAACAGTGATGCCATCAACACAGGCCAAGGTCTTCAGGTTAACACTGCACACGTGTGATTTGTTGTGATGACGTAGGTGGGCGGTGACGGGGCGCCGGGACCACACAGTTGGGATAGTGTCAGCTGAGCCGGTGTAAACAAACCCACGTTTGGAACCTTTATGGACATACCTGGGTCTGCCAACTCGTAACAGCCCGAGGTATTCAATGACTGACAGACATAGAGGGGGTGTAGTGAAGTGGTTGATCCTAAAAAGTTGCGAGGCGGAGTAATGAAGCATCACGATGGTATGATGCTAACGTTAGCATACTCACAAGTCCCCGGTTGGGTGCTTCGTTGTTGGAGTTTACCCCAGTGGACGAGAGGGTCGCCTCCCTACGCCTGCGGGTTATGGGGGGGGAAAACTCTGACTGTTGTGTGTGCTTATGCACCAAACAGCAGTTCCGAGTATACGGCCTTCTTGGAGACCCTGGAAAGAGTCCTGTATGGGGCTCCTGAAGGGGACTCTTTAATATTGCTGGGAGACTTCAACGCACATGTGGGCAATGATGGAGACACGTGATTGGGAGGAATGGCCCCCCTGATCTGAACCGGAGTGGTGGTTTGTTACTGGACTTCTGTGCTAGTCATGGATTGGCCATAACACACACCATGTTCGAACATAAGGATGCTCATAAGTGTACGTGGTACCAGAGCACCCTAGGCAAAAGGTCCATGAACGATTTCGTTATCGTATCATCGGACCTGAGGCCGTATGTTTTGGACACTCGGGTAAAGAGAGGGGATAGACCTGGTAAGCCCAAACGTGTAGTTCGGGTGAACTGGGAACGTCTGGAGGAGGCCCAAGTTCAGGAGGCCTTCAACTCACACCTCCGGCGGAGCTTTTCGGGCATTCCTGTGGAGGTTCGGGACATTGAACCAGAGTGGTCGGTGTTCAAAGCCTCTATTGCCAAAGCCGCGGCGGGGAGCTGTGGTCTCAAGGTCTTAGGTGCCTCAACCCTCGAACCTCCTGGTGGACACCGGTGGTCAGGGAAGCCGTCCGACTGAAGAAGGAGGCCTTCAGGGATTTGTTATCCCGGGGGACTCCCGAGGCAGTTGTAAGATACCGACGGGCCCGAAGGGCAGCAGCCTCAGCCGTGGCCGAGGCAAAGCAGCGGGTGTGGGTGAAGTTCAGAGAAGACATGGAAAAGGACTTTCGGGCGGCACCAAAGTTGTTCTGGAAAACTGTCCGACACCTCAGGAGGGGGAAGCAGGCGACCATCCAAGCTGTCTACAGTAAGGATGGGACGTTGTTGACCTCAACTGATGGAGTGTTAGGGCGTTGGAAGGAACACTTTGAGGAACTCCTGAACCCGACAACTCTGCCCTCTATGTTAGAGGCAGAGCTGGAGTATGACAGGGGATCAACACCAATCTCCCGGGGGGAGGTCACTGAGGTCGTCAAACAACTCCAAAGTGGCAAAGCCCCGGGGGTGGATGAGATCCGCCCAGAAATGCTGAAGGCTCTGTGTGTTGAGGGACTGTCATGGTTGACACGTCTCATCAACGTTGCGTGGAAGTCGGAAACAGTACCGAACGAGTGGCAGACCGGGGTAGTGGTTCCCCTTTTCAAAAAGGGGGATCAGAGGGTGTGTGCCAATTACAGAGGCATCACACTACTCAGCCTCCCCGGGAAAGTTTACTCTAAGGTACTCGAAAGGAGGGTCAGGCCGATTGTCGAACCTCATATTGAGGAGGAACAATGCGTATTCCGTCCTGGTTGTGGAACGACGGATCAGCTTTTCACTCTCGCAAGAATCCTGGAGGGGGCCTTGGAGTACGCTTATCCGGTCTACATGTGTTTTGTAGACTTGGAGAAGGCGTATGACCGAGTTCCCAGGGAGTTACTGTGGGAGGTGCTGCGGGAGTATGGGGTGAGGGGGTCTCTACTCAGGGCCATCCAATCTCTGTACTCCCAAAGCGAGAGCTGTGTCCGGGTCCTCGGCAGTAAGTCTGACCCATTTCCGGTGAGGGTTGGCCTCCGCCAGGGCTGCGCTTAGTAACCAATCCTGTTTGTAATATACATGGATCGGATTTCGAGGCGTAGTCGTGGGGGAGGGGGTCTGCAGTTCGGTGGACTAAGGATTGCACCACTGCTTTTTGCAGATGATGTGGTTATAATGGCTTCATCGGTCTGCGACCTTCAGCACTCACTGGATCGGTTCTCAACCGAGTGTGAAGCGGCTGGGATGAGGATCAGCACCTCCAAATCTGAGGCCATAGTTCTCAGCAGGAAACCGATGGACTGTCCACTCCAAGTAGGGAATGAGTCCTTACCCCAAGTGAAGGAGTTCAAGTATCTTGGGGTCTTGTTCTCGAGTGAGGGAACAATGGAGCGTGAGATGGGCCAGAGAATCGGAGCAGCTTTACCGCACCGTTGTGACGAAAAGGGAGCTGAGCCAGAAGGCAAAGCTCTCTGTCTACCGGGCCATTTTCGTTCCTACCCTCACCTATGGTCATGAAGGATGGGTCATGACCGAAAGAACGAGATCGCGGATACAAGCGGCCGAGATGGGTTTTCTCCGCAGGGTGGCTGGTGTCTCCCTTAGGGATAAGGTGAGAAGTTCAGTCATCCGGGAGGGACTCGGAGTTGAACCGCTCCTCCTTCGCGTCTAAAGGAGCCAGTTGAGGTGGTTCGGGCACCTAGTTAGGATGCCACCTGGGCGCCTCCCTAGGGAGGTGTTCCAGGCACGTCCAGCTGGGAAGAGACCAAGGGGTAGACCTGGGACCAGGTGGAGGGATTATATATCTTCGCTGGCCTGGGAGCGCCTTGGGACCCCCCAGTCAGAGCTGGTTGATGTGGCCAGGGAAAAGAAAGTTTGGGGCTCTCTGCTGGAACTACTACCCCCGCGACCTGACCACGGATAAGCGGGAGAAGATGGATGGATGGATGGACAGCTGCATCAAGCCTTACGTCACCAAGCATAATGCCAAGCGTCTGAAGGCAGATGGCGATTTCTATGGTACTTCTATGCAGTGGCGAGCTGTGACTTTTATACCTAGGCCCTCTGACCCCCCCCCCCCCCCTTCCCTCGAAAAAAAAGAAGAGTTTTTACGTCACAGCGTATACTTCAGCGGAATATGAAAACAGCGGCCCGGGGTGCAAATAAGGAATAGAATTCTGAACACTGATCCGCCATTGTGAAAAATGTAGAGTCACTTTAAATGAGTAATAGGTGTTGAGACCATATCAGAATTAGCATTAGTCAAAATAGGACTTTTGTCTTTTCAGATGTGTTGGCTAAACGGATAGTGAGAAGAGTTATGTTGCAGGAGATGTAGTTGGATTATATGCCACCTTGATTTTGAAGAAATTAAATTACTGGTAACTGCTTGTTCAAACCAGCTACATTTGCCACAATGCCAGAGCTGTTCCCTTCAACAACGACGCAAATGTTTCACTCTAGAGCAAGCATGTCCAAAGTCCATCCAGGGGGACAATCACGGTCAGATTTAATACGGCTCGCAGCTTCGGCCTTATAATGTTTTATTATGGCCCGCTAGCACTGTCAAACAGAATACATCTTTAAAATGTAATTCTTTGGAGCGAAATCTGTGCCAAAAGTTTTGATGAATAAAAAAAAAATAGTATTTGAAAGGTTTGATCCTAAACTTTGAAAAATATAATGTGATCTCTATTAACCGGAAGATGATCTCTCTGTTTTTCTGCCTCTCCCTTTCTTTTGCTGCTTGCATCTGCAAATCTGCTACTATTGACAATTTGACGAAGGCCTCATTGTACTTGATATTGTTCTTTTGAACATGGGCTGGATCGGTGGGGTTTGGTAGCTGTAGCAAAAAAAAAAATTCTGAAAGTGCTTTCCCTCTTGTGGACTCTGATGTTACTGCCTCATTCTCCATCTCTTCCCTCTCAATCTCCATATCCTCCCCTTCCATCTCTTTGTCCTCAGTTCCTGTCTCTTCATTCTCAATTTCTGTCTCCTTGTCCTCACTTTCTGTCTCCTTGTCCTCACTTCCTATCTCTTTGTCCTCACTTCCTATCTCTTCATTCTCAATTCCTGTCTCCTTGTCCTCACTTTCTGTCTCCTTGTCCTCACTTCCTATCTCTTTGTCCTCACTTCGTATCTCTTCGTCCTCACTTCCTATCTCTTCATTCTCAATTCCTGTCTCTTCATTCTCAATTTCTGTCTCCTTGTCCTCACTTTCTGTCTCCTTGTCCTCACTTCCTATCTCTTTGTCCTCACTTCCTATCTCTTCATTCTCAATTCCTGTCTCCTTGTCCTCACTTTCTGTCTCCTTGTCCTCACTTCCTATCTCTTTGTCCTCACTTCGTATCTCTTCGTCCTCACTTCCTATCTCTTCATTCTCAATTCCTGTCTCTTCATTCTCAATTCCTGTCTCCTTGTCCTCACTTTCTGTCTCTTTGTTCTCACTTCCTATCTCTTTGTACTCACTTCCTATCTCTTCATTCTCAATTCCTGTCTCTTTCTCTTCATTCTCTGAGTCTGAACTGCTCTGGGCATCATTGTGTTTAGTCTCAGGCTCACCATCTATCAAATACAATTAAGAGAATGTTTTAGAGCTCTTTATAAGGCGTTGTTGCTAAGTGTTCAAATAATGAAAGCATTATTAATGTTGTGATCTCCTTTTCACACTATAAAGGAGTTCAAAGATGGAGCTGTCTCCAAAAGAAACATGTTACATATATTCATATTCTTAAACAGAATGATTAGAATCAGAATTAATAACATATACAGTACACTTAATTCTTTATTGCTATAAAAACATACAAAGACAACTGAATACTAGTGCAGTCAGTTACATTTTAGATTGGAGAAGGTTATATCTAGTCATTCATGTGAAAATAAATATGTTGCCTACTTGTATAGAATATTTACAACCTGTTGTAAAAGCCTTTGTGAACCAGTTATCTGGCCATCTTATCCATATTATACTACAGCTAGTAGTAGTATTTCACTAGATCACCAAGCTCTCAAATGCGCTCTGAACTGGAGGCTTGGGGTTAGCCCCCAACAGAGAAATATTAACTTCACTCAACACAGATAGAGGCTTTGCATTTATCACTGATTTCATTATTTGTTTTAATGAGTTATTAGTTTACTCCAATTGATGTAGTTGCTTGACATAATCACAGTTCTTCAGCTGCCCTGGTGGCACCTTTTATCAGCTGCCTCCTTCAGATCTCTCTCTCTGCTTCAGTCTCCTCTGTCTTGAAAGCATTCTTAAGCACAGAAATGTAACATTAGGCTTTGCATAAAATAACCAAACGATTATTACATTAACTAATTTGAACAGTAATTCACATCATCATCTCATAAAAAAATAAGCTAAGGTGACTACTTGCATTCAGTGACTTGATTTTACAATGAAAACAAGGGACATTTTACATTTTTTTATCTCATTGAAATATGTAACGCATCGGCACCAATACAATATCTAAAACATGTAATCACACACATAGCGATATAGAACATAAAAACGTACCTGGTTTAAAACACTTTTGTGGTCATACTGTGGAATGAGTTCACACTGAAACGAGATATTCATTCAAAATGTTGCGGGCAAAGTCAAAAAGGTTACAATAATTGTATTGCTGCGAACAAGCACCACACCATTGAAACATCAACTTTGTTACAATTTTATTTCACTTTGCCAGAGGGCTTTCCTTTGCTTCCAGCTGTCAGATTGTAAACAAAGTCACGTGACTGATGGCAGATGACAGCGCTGAGCGCTGACAAGGTGTGTTTTTATTGCAGCGAGACAATACTAATTGTGGGCTTATCATGTTGATTCAGCCACAACAGAAAAAAAATACTTTTGCTCTCTCCAAAGGGGCAGGTCAGCCAAAGAGGGAAAACGGGCCGATGCCCGGGCAACATTAGGCCGTACCTGTGCACGTCCCTGGCCTGCATTGTATTTTGATTTTAGATTGAAAAAGATTGTGTATCCTAGTCTGAGTCTCAGTATGACCCTCATTACTGTCTCTGCTAATGGCCAAATCCCTTCTTTAGCATTTCAGTGGCCCTCGACCCATATATCCTCAAAAATACTTTACAGTTTTGTGTATGTGCAGTGTTGCCAACACACACAACCATACAAATGTGTGACACATTTGGCTGTGGCATGATCCCCATCACATTTATAATGTATGTCGGAAATGAGGGACCCACAATAGCACAACCCACTATCTGTGTTTCACATTTAAACAAAATGGGCTGTTTGAATATCTTTAACCATAACCTACTTACTCACCAGCTGTAGTCATGAATGAATGTAGTCATGAACATGAATTAAATATTGTGCTCACTTGTTATCATTGATTTAGTAGCATTAGTTAAAGCAGGAGCAGCAGATTAAATCAGCAAATAAATATATTAAATATTGAATATATTCAATACATTAAATATATTCAGCCTTTGAATATATAATAGCCTTTGTGTGTGAGAGAGACAGTAGATGTAGATTAAAAGCTCATCCATTATTGATAAGGATCCAATGTTATGCTGTGTTTCTCTACATTCTTTCCTATTGTTCTCTCGTGTTCTAAAAGCAGGAGAGTATAGCAGAGAGGGGGCAGGAAGACGAGGAGGAATAAGGAATTGCTCAGAGGAGAGAGCATGAGAAAACATGGGGAGAGGTAGTGCTACAGTAACCTAAGCAGTTTAGCAGCTGATTTAAGATTCTCCGAGCTGACAACTCTGCGTGAGTGCAACTGTTAACTGTGCCTTCCAAAGAGAGTGCTCCTGGGAGAGCTGGAGCAAAATGGATAGCCTGCTAAGATTGCAACCCAGTCTCACGGCATTTCGTATTATAGTCACAAAATTAATCTATTGATTCGTGTTCACCAACACGATTTCGTCATTTTTTTCGTGTCACACTGAACGAATTTAAAAGCAATGTAAATAATAACAAATTAGAAGGAAAAACAGATTAAAAAAGTATTTCAGTATTCTGACACACAACGATTTTAGAAGCAATATATTTCTATTGGTAGTATGTTCATGCCTGCACCAAATAATAACAAATTAGAAGGAAAGAAATATTTGAAAAATACAGATTGCAGTATTCTGAGGCTCTGAGCCCCACTTATTTTCCTCACAGACGGCAAAAAAAACTCCGACATTATACAATTTAAAATAAAAGGGATAGGGTTAGGCTTAGGGTAAGATATTGAGTAAGAAAATGTTTTTATGAACCACACAGCTTCTGGTATTCCAATACCATAGTCGGGCAAATTCATTTGAATACATTACAAGGTTTACCATGTATACCTGTTATTAGGGCTAAGTAAGTAAGTAAAACGTTATTTATATAGCACCCTTCTCAACATGGATGTACAAAGTGCTTTACAGTACAGTACACAGGACACAATTCAAAGTACAACTATAAAATGTAGAATAAAAAGGCATAAAACAGCAGCAGGTAATACATAGGATAAAACATACGATAAAACACCAATAAAAAAGACAGCTACTAACTCACCTCCTCCGACGACCCAAAGGCCTGTCGGAACAGGTGGGTCTTTAACTTCCCCTTAAAAATCTCTATTGAGGTCGAGGTTTTTATTATCTGGGGGAGTTTGTTCCAAAACCTTGGGGCCACCACCTCAAAGGCACGGTCCCCCTTAGTCTTTAGCCTGGTTCGGGGCACCCTTAGGAGGCCTTGTTCAGAGGACCTCAGGGCCCAGTTTATGGTGTGAGGGTGGATCAGGTCATTGATGTAGGCTGGGGCTTGGCCATGGACAGCTCTATATGTGAAGACCAATACTTTGAATTGGGTTCTGAGATGGACAGGGAGCCAGTGCAGGGCAGAAAGAATCGGAGTGATGTGGGATGTTTTTTTGGACCGAGTGAGAAATTTGGCTGCAGCATTTTGGACCTGTTGTAACCGGTTTATTGATGTTTTGTTGAGGCAGGAGAACAGAGCTTTACAATAATCAAGCCGGGATGAAATAAAGGCATGGATAGCCATCTCCAGTTCTGCATTGGATAGAACCCCCCTGAGCTTGGCAATGTTCCTGAGATGGAAAAAACAGGTACGGGTCAGAAGTGTTATGTGTTTGTCTAGCATAGACTGATAGAAAGTTACACCAAGGTTTTTGATGTTTGCCCTTATGTTACCACTGAATGAACCCAGGTGGCTTGCTACCTTAGAGGCGATGTTATCAGCCGCTAAGATCAAGACTTCCGTTTTCTATGCATTGAGCTGTAGGAAGTTGCTTGACATCCACTCCTCAATTGATGAGGGTGTTTACTTTTTCCATTTTGACAGGTTTGAAGGAGAAGTATATCTGGATATCATCTGCGTAGCAGTGATACAAGACACCCTCAAATTGGCTAATTAAGCGGCCCAATGGGAGCATGTACAGGGCAAAAAGAAGGGGGGCTAAAACAGAACCCTTGGGCAGGCCGCAGGATAGGGGAGTGCTAAGTGATGAGAACGGGCCCACCGCCACAGAGAAACTTCTCCCACTGAGGTACGAGACAAACCACTGGAGGGCAGACCCTGAGATGCCTACCCACTCCCTGAGTCTATCTAGCATGATGGCATGGTCCACTGTGTCAAACGCTGCACTCAGGTCCAACAACACCAGAACCACGCGATCGCCTGCATCCGATGCCATCATGAGGTCATTGGAGACCCTGAGGAGAGCTGATTCTGTGGAGTGGTGTTTTCTGAAACCTGATTGGAATTTGTCATGGATTTTATTGTCATTCAGAAATGTATTGAGTTGATTAGCAACAACTTTTTCTAAAACTTTTGACACAAATGGGAGCTTTGAGATGGGCCTGTAATTATTCGGGAGGGAGGGATCTAGATTGGTTTTTTTGAGAAGGGGCTGAACAACCGCCTGCTTAAAAAATGATGGGACGGAGCCAGAGACGATGGAGATGTTTATAATGTGGAGCAGGGGTGGAGCGACACATGAAAAAACTTCTTTTAGCATGGACGTTGGTAAAGCATCCAGAGGGCTTGAGGAAGATTTCATAGTGCTCACTATAGTGGTCAGGTCGGCTATGGTGATGCAGGAGAAATTACTCAGCATGGCCTTCCTAACTGGACAGATAGGGAGGGGGGAGTGGGAGGGGGTGATGCTCGACCTCACATCAGCTACCTTGTTTATAAAAAAGGTAAGAAAACGGTTGCAGTCGTCGTTTGAATAAATAGGAACTGAGGGGGTGGACGGGTTTACAATGGTATTTATGGTTTTGAATAGTACTCTGGGGTTGTGCTTACTAGAGGAGATGAGATTATAAAAATAGGTAGCCCGGGCATTTTTGACCAAATTGTTGTAATCACAGTAAAGGTCCTTCAGATGGAGGCGGTGTACCTGGAGATTTGTGGTTTTCCACAGCCGCTCAACTTTGCGACAGCGCCGTTTCAGTATACGGGTGTCCTCTGTTAACCAGGGGGATGTGTTTACAGCTAGAGAGCTGCGTGTCACCATGTGAGCGACGTCATCTAAAATGGCGGAGCAGTGTGTATTGAAAGCGTTGACTAGACAATCAACATCATCAACATGCGACACCAAAACATTGTTGTCAAAAGCTGTTACAAATTTCTCAATCGCAGCGCCATTTAAAATACGCGAGGTTTTTACTGGCTTCCCCTGAACATAAGCGTTATCTAAGACCAATTGTGAACACGAGATCCAATGTGTTACCTTTGTTATGCGTTGGGCCAGACACATGTTGACAGAAATTAAAAGATTCGGTGACATTAAGGAAATCACTGGCAAATTTGTCTGAGCAGTCATTTACATGAATGTTATTCATGTAAATCCCCACACAGAAGAACTCTTTCATAGCGGATGATGGAGGTTAGTAAGTCACCAAGATCGGATAAAAAAGAGCCATTCTTGCCTGGAGGGCGGTAGATTAAAATACAATAAAACGGGTTTGAGCGACCCACTTTTGTTATTAGCACTTCAAATGTTGGGAAGGATCCAGTGCTCACCATGTTGGTGGAGAAGCAGTCTCTGTAGAACGCGGCAAGTCCTCCTCCTCGGCCGGTGCGCCTAGGAGCACAGGAGTAGCTGTAGCCCGGAGGACAAAGTTCGTTCAAGGAGGAAAACTCCCCGGCTCTCTGCCAGGACTCCGAAACAAGCATAAAATCCAGCTCTCTTGAGACGACGAAGTCATTTAATAAAAAGGATTTGTTTGTAATGGATCTGGCGTTCAATAAACAAAAGGATACGGAGTCAGATCCGGCTCTTCCTATCTTTGAGGCCCGAGGCAGTGGGCGCAGGCAGCCGGACACAGGAGCCATGCCGAAACGAGCCGATGGTCGAATTCCAGAGCCCCCCGGCCCTCGATGCGGACACCCAGGCACCGAATCCACACATATTATTTAAATAAATAATATCAAAATAATAAATATCAATAAACAAGATCAACAAACTTGTTGCAGTGCACTGTCACAACCTGAACACTCCTTAACATATCGCCAACATTTTGGTAAAACATATTCAACATATTCCACTCAGTTAAACATTAAAGGCTGGCCCACCGTCACGGTCCAGAAGTAACAGGAAATAAATGTTGAACTACAATTTAAGACCAAATAAAAATGTTTTGGCCACCATGGCAAATGCTGGTAGGGCTGCTCATGTCATCTCTTAAAGATGTTTTGCTAGAAACTAGGGCTGCTAGATTATGGCAAAAATCATAATCTCGATTATTTGGGTCAATAATTGATATCACCATTGTTAGAAACGATTATCTATTTACTTTGAAAACATCAATTTGTGGTTAAACTGTACACCCCAGTGCGTGCACTCCGCTCTGCATCAGCCAAACGACTCGCTGCACCCTCGCTGCGAGGGGGACCCAAGTTCCCATCAGCAAAAACACGTGGGTTTGCTATCCTGGCTCCAAAATGGTGGAATGAGCTCCCCATTGACATCAGGACAGCAGAAAGCCTGCACATCTTCCGGCGCAGACTGAAAACTCATCTCTTTCGACTCCACCTCGAGCGATAGAATTACTAACAAAGAACTGCTAACAGAGCCCTTATATACTAATAAAGGACTGGCTTATCTATAGCTAGTTGAGTAGCACTTGAAGTGTTTGGCTCTATGAAACCTGATGTACTTATATGATTCTGTTTTCTTCAAGGTTGTGTCTTCCTGGTCGAATGTACTTATTGTAAGTCGCTTTGGATAAAAGCGTCAGCTAAATGCAATGTAATGTAATTTATTGGAGAGAAAAAAATGTGAACAGTCTGTTTTTAACAGTTGATTACCCTGAACTTTAAGTATAACTCAACTGGAAATAATAATAATAATAAAAAAGTAATCGTTATATTTCGATTACGTTGTTTTCGTAATCGTTGCAAGCCATAATCGTAATTGCGATTAAAATACCATTAATTGAGCAGCCCTACCTGTTATTTTATTTGTATTTCATTCGCAGTAGTAATACCATTTGCATGTTTAATCAAAACTTAAAATATGCGATGTAGGACATTGTTTACATCGAGCTGAAGTCACGACATTCCTTTATTGGCCTCATTTAAAAAGAGAAGAGTGTTTTTCTTTACTTTACTATTATACAGTATATTTCTACCAAACTCACGACACACATCGATAAAATAGCACTTTACCTCTGTACATTAATGGGAAACCCTAGTTTGTACATGTTCAATACATTTGTAACACTGCACACATGAACGTTTCTTTTTTCGGATCACCAAAAAAAAATCTCACTCCAAGCTGAACTCAAAGGTTTGGCAGCCCTGTTGTTAGAGAGTTGCTGGCATTAACTCAGTTTTGTCCAAAGTTTACCAAAGCCCTGTTCTAAGGCATTGATATTACACTTTTTAGCTCTTATCTCTGTTGTCTAAAAACAGCCTTTGCTTCTCTCTCTTACTGTAGACACTTCTGAGCTAGTCTAGTTCCCCAGGTGCACACTCTGGGTTAGAGGCATTTTCCTCCCCTACTCTGCCTGCGTGTTACTGTTTTAAAAGGGCCAGACGCTGTATTCTGTGCTTAGTGCCAATGGTAATTGGATACAAAGATGTGTTTTCCCTGTAGCAGAATGTTAATGCTTGCAGATGTATCTGCAGCCCTGTGGAGAAAGCTCTGGCTTTGTATTTGCCAAGTGAAGTCCCTCAGACTTTACTTCCTCTTTTGTTGAGTGATGTTTGGGAAACTTGTTGAAGGCTAGTAAAATATTAAATTAGACAATTGACTGTTGAGAACGGCCCTGTTTCTGTTATTGCCGTGGTTACCATCGAGATTATGAATGAGGTTACATCAGGAACAGACACTGGATCACCATTGCTCTCTATTATTTTTGCTGAGATCAAATATGCATGTGGTCCAAAAAAAAAAGGGTGGGGGTTGGGAGAAGGTGCCATTGCTTTATTGCTGGTTATTTATTGATTCTGTAAAGTGTTTCTCCTGACTCAAGATGTTTCAAGCAAGGTTGTTTCCTGCCTTCAACTGGTTCAAGCAAACACATTTACAATCAATCAATCAATGTTTATTTATATAGCCCAATATCACAAATGTTACATTTGTCTCAGTGGTCTTCACACTTTGTACAGAATATCAGTATGACAATACTTTTTTACAAGAAAATAATTTTAAGAGTTCTAGTCTTTATGTCCTTTTCTTCAATAATATATCATTCAGAAAAGGACAATTGTCATATGGATAGCCAGTAGTGTCCTTCCTGGATATTAAATATTTTATCTAATAATCTTCTAAATCTTTCTGCAGTGTTACCAGTAATATGTATTCATAAAGTGTACTAAAGTACTGTATATTTTACATGGTTTAGCTATGTTGGAGAAAATCACCACAAATACTGATAAATGATCTTCAAAAACATTCTGATTCTGCTTGAAAAATATTTAAACAAAGGTACATTATGTGCTCTTTTTGAAGCATTCAATTATAGTATTACATTATTATTACTATTTAAGACATTTATGGAAGTCATCCTTTGTATGTGTAATTCATTTTTTAAATGATTTGCTCGGCAAAAAGTAGGCAGGGGCGGACTTGCCATCAGTCAGTTTTGGAGAATCACACATTCATTATGACTACGCTTTTTTACTTTAGACATCACCACTTAAAGAGCCTGTGGCACGAGTTTCCCCCATCATCCAACCCAATCAATTTGAGTAAATATTGTCCCCTTGAAAACCGTTACTGAACTGATTTTGGATATTTGTACTTTGATAACCATTAATCTGCCCTTCAATGTTGACCATTTTCTGGATCTTCTCAGGGATTCTTCAAGTCCCGCCAAATGATGTGACGTCATTGCGGGCACAGCGCTCCAGCTGCACCGTTCAAGATCCCAGCATCTGCATGTAAACGCACGATGGCCACACAGCAGCAAGCTCAGACAGCGAGGACAGTTTAATTTTGAACGTGTCTGACAGCTCATATGAGGCTGAAGGATCGGTTTATGTTGTATCTGTTAGAATTTTAGGAATTAGGTGCGTCAATATGGGCGATCATACGGTCATGTAGCCAGTGGTGGACTGGGACTAAAAATCATCCCGGGACTCTCGACCGGCCCACTTCGGTACCGCTAGTAAATTGTCAACGGGGGGAGTGGGGGATGTCAGGGGCGGCGGGTGCTGTAGGCTAGGGAAGGCTAAGCCTTCCCAAATATTTGTGTCACTGCATCCTGGTAAAATACAAATATAATGTATAATGTCTGTGTCTTTGACATTAGCGCTGCTAGCCACCTGCGTACTACGAAGCCAGTTCAACATATCCTGGATATGTTTGAGTAACAAACAAACTAACAACAACAAACTAACAAACGAGATCTCGCTAAGCTGTCCTATGACGCTGGTTATCAACTCGGTAAATCAAGCCAGGGTTTCTCTCACCAGCTGAGAGCGCATTCACGTGAAAGGGGCGGGGTTAGCTACATTTGACCAATCACAAACAGGGACAAGTGTACTGACAGCGCAGCGTCATACTTCATTAATGAAAAGTAAACTAATATTAGACAAATATGAGCCTTAATGATGATAATCCATGATTTAAACATATAATCCAGGATACAAGCCACAGAGTTGCACCTGCAAGGTGAATACAGAACAACTGGTTAAAAAATAACTAGGCCTACCGAGTGTTTGAAAGCGTATAGTTTTATGATATCACTGCCCCATCTAAGACACGAGTGGATCTGACTTTAATTACATTTGACTCAGAGTGTTTCGTCAACATAATGTGTTGCTTAAAATAATACTTCTGCATACAGTATGTGACACTGTAAGTGTTGCACGGCCAGATATGGCTGGAGAAGCTGACTCAGATAAGGAAATATATATGATATGATATTATATGATCGATGATCTGCTTGATGATAAGTGCGACACGTCGGCGTCTTCTCTGCATACGGCAGTTTAAACTGTATTTCCTTTATCTTGTAATATGACTTGAGAGATTTAAACTCCGCACACTGAGTTGATCTCTTTTCGATAGACGCCGGAGGCGGGCAGCGTCAGGTAAAAAAAGTTATTTAGCCTTCCCAAACCTGAGCCTCACGCGCCGCCTATGGGGGATGTGTTAGTGATTTATCCGACCGGCCCACTTCGGTACCGGCCCATCGGGATTCGTCCCGATGGCCAGTCCGCCACTGCACCCAGCCGACGTACACTGTCAATGGTGGGAGCCTCGCTGCGGGGAAACAGTGGACCTAGTGTCCCGATTGGAGTGGGAATAATAATAATAATAATAATCCGTGCATTTTATCCATTAATTTCCAACATTGTGGTAAAAAAACCACTCGTTTAATCCATATTGGTGTACTACAACTACAAAAAGTTTTCTCATCAGGAAATGCAGACCGGTCAAACAAACGATTTTTAATCATCATCCTCACGATCATTTAATGTATCATATGTTCGCCGAATTGACATGAAAGCACTAATGAATGTAGTTTCATCCACTTGAGTTTACAACTACAAAAATAATCGATTTGTTTTTATATCACATCCGACGGGAGGAAATTCAGCAGCTCTCACTACCGATTTGTAATCCTAATTTAATCATCATCTTCACCACGATCATTTATGTTTATGTTCGCCGAATGGACATGAAAGCACTGACAAATATGTATATACTGTAGTCAACTTCATTAAAACGTTATTAACGTGCCTAAACTCAGTAATTCACCATTTCTACGCATAACAACACACTTTATCCGTGTTTGGCTCTCTCGCCGCACAGTGAAGCGTTCCCACATTGACGTCACTTCCGGCTTCCCCCAAAACTTCAAAATGAGTCGAAGGAATTTCCCCGCGATGTTCGAAATTATTGATATTTATCGGAACGGTATCACAACTTCTTTTTTAAACTGACGGTTCGAGATGACTAGTAGCCCAATATTTCATTGCACAACAGTTGTTGGGATGCTGTCACAGGCTCTTTAAGTTGCACACTAGGAGGATTAAGGCAGTGTAACACGGATGCTGAGGGCTCCTGCGTTTCCTTGTGTAGTGCTGCCGGAGGGCACTGGAACAAGACTTCTGGACTTTTTTTCTTGAAAAATATATAACATTTGCAGTTCATATAAGCATCTGTGTTTTTACATACTCAATTCCACTGTGCGTAAAGTGGTGACCGGACGTCTCCTTCATCATTGAGGCAGAATTTGATGTAATAATAAGCGAGCATCAGATGTGTGTAGAGTTCGGACTGTAGCAGCATCTGTGGTTTTTAGCAGATCTGATGAAGGTAAACAGGGGCTGCGTGCTGGCAACACTTGACTGGTGTATTCACCATGCTTGGTCAATTGTGACTGAAGAATTGTGTGTTCATTGACAGTGGTTACATTACATTTGAAACCAGCAACAACCGAGTCATTGTTGTGGGCTGGGTCAGAGTCCAGTTTTGCAGTCCCAGCAGTATAAATGTTCTGACAAAATGAACCAACAACATAAAATCAGGGGTTAAATTGAGCCATTCCCGGCACGTAGGCAAACACTCCTCCCTCATCAGCATCTTACCTCTTTAACAATGCATATTTACAAAAAATGCTTTTAATATCAAATTTAATTCAAATGCGTGCTCAGCTCATAGAAAACCTGCTGCATTCCAAATCAAGCACACCCTTCACTAACAGACAGGCAGCAGCAGTGTTACAGATGTTCCACTCCCACCATCACCTGGACCTGCTGCTTCCCAGAGAGGCTGTCCTCAAGCGAGGGGGTCTGCAGCAGGGTCGGCAGACCACCCGACCATTTGGAAGCTCAGAGCCCATCTCGTTAACCATCTTTCATTTCATTTCAAACCTTTATTTATCCAGAGTGTCCCTTGAGATCATAGATCTCTTGTTCAAGGGAGACCTGCAGCAATTCGGTTCCACATGAAACATAAAACAACATACAACATATTTACAAGCTGCACTTTATAAGCAAACCATGCTTTGAGGGTGTGTGCATTATGATGGGTTATGATCGTTTTTATACTCAAAATGTGTTTATGATAAAAGTTTTACAAGAGCAAAAAATGTCTATCTAATCTAGCCCCTTAATGTTGATGTATCAGATTGGTGCGTTTATCTTGGAAGGACAATATTTGAGTTGAATTGTTATTTTATTATTCCTATATTCTTTATTTCATACATATTGCAGTAGAGAGTAATATTGGAATGTCTTTGTTCCTTATTATTGTGAAGTCCTAATTTGTTCATTAGCAGGATAACAGCACAACTGAAATTATAATAAGAAATGTGTACTTATACAGTGGAGGAAATCATTATTTGATCCCTTGCAGATGTTGTAAGTGTAACCACTTACAAAGAAATGAACAGTCTATAATTTTAATGGCAGGTTTATTTTAACGGTGAGAGTAAGAATATCAAAAAGAACATCCGGAAATGTACATCATATAAAATGTAAAAATTGATTTGCATTTAACTGGGGGAAATAAGTATTTGATCCCCTTGCAACCAACAAGAATCCTGGCTCCCACAGACCGGTTAGTGCTCTACCTTTAAGAAAGTACTCCTAACATCAATTGGTTACCTGTATAAAAGACACTTGTCCACAGAATCAACCAATCAGATTCCAACCTCTCCACCATGGGCCAGACTAAAGAGCTGTCTAAGGACCTCAGGGACCAGACTGTAGACCTGCACCAGGCTGGGATCGGCTACAAGACCATCAGAGAGCAGCTTGGAGAGAAGGAGACCACTGTTGGTGCCATTACTGGCCCCGTGGGGTTTGATGATCATGAGAAAGGTAAGGGATCAGAACTACACGGAGGAACTTGCTAATGATCTCAAGGAAGCTGGGACCACAGTCACCAAGAAAACTATTGGTAACACACTACACCATAATGGCCGATAGCCTCCTTCCCTCAGACAGGACTCTGAACATGGGTCATGGAGGGGTCTTCCAGCAGGACAATGACCCTGAACATATGGCCAAGGCAACACAGGAGGGGCTAAAGAGGAAGCACATTGAGGTGATGGAGGGGCCTAGCCAGTCTCCGGACCTTAATCCCATAGAACATCTGTGGAGGGAGCTGAAGCTTCCAGATGCCAAGCATCAGCCTCAAAACCTGAAGGGTTTGGAGAGGGTCTTCAGAGAGGAGTGGACCAACATCCTTCCTGAGATGTGCACACACCTGGAGTGGAGTGCAGCAGCTGGGCGTAAGAGTGGTCGTAACTCTATGTCCGACGTAGAACCGAAGGTTAAAACCAAACTAAGATTATGACTAGTGCACCACTTAGACTTAATCCCTGTATGCGTTGCGCCCGGGTGTAACTTGTATGCCTACTATGGAGCAGGCGTAAATCGGAAAGACAGACTAGTATCCATAGTAACGTAAAACAGGCAAGAAGGAAAATAACGATGGCAGGGCGTCTTGTTTACAGGTTTAACAACGAAAGGGCATTAAGAAGAGAGAGTCGTCCGTTACCGAACAAACCCACTAGACATCTATTCGGACAGTGAGCTGATAGAGGTTTCGTTTCGGCAGACAAGCCATTTTTGATTTAATCGAGGAGATCTCCCCTCAACTCCAGCACGGATCAGACCCAAACGCTGCGCTCTCCCCAACCTTGCAGGTGCTGATTGCGCTCAGATTTTACGCGAACAGGGCCTTTCAAAATACTGTGGGAGACATGATTAATGTTCATCGCACAACTGCATGTCGGGCTATAAGACAAGTTTCATTGGTCCTCCAGCACCGCCTTAGGAACTATATTCACCTACCCACACAAGAAGAAGCAGCGAAATCGAGGCAAGATTTGTTGTTAAAATCAGGCATACCTGGTATTGTCGGACGCATCGAAGGTACTCATGTTCGCATTCAGGCCCCCTCTGAACATGAGTATTTGTATGTTAACAGAAAGGGTTACCATTCAATAAATGTTCAAATTGTGTGCAACTCGGACATGGCCATTGTCGACCACGTTGTAAGATGGCCTGGGTCGACCCATGATGCTCGCATTCTGAGAGAGAGCGCCCTTCAACGGGAATTTGAGGCAGGGAGAGTGAATGGTCTTCTTCTCGGAGACAGTGGATACCCTCTGAAGCAGTGGTTCCCAACCTTTTTTCCCAAGAGCCCCCCCAAATGACTCCTGTTGGAAGTTGCGCCCCCCCCTCCCCACACACACACAAGGGGGGGGGGGGGGGGGGGCGCAACAGCGGTAATTAAAGTTTAAAAGTCTAAAAAATGCTACAACTACTGTCACAAACTGGATGAATGTGAAGTATTTTGTTAAAGGAGGAAGAAAGCGTAATTAAGGAGCACTATTGGAGTGAATTTGATGGTTATTGGACTCAGGATTCATTCATTTGGATTCCCGCTGTATGAAGAAATGAAAGGACGGCACGGAAGTGGAAACAATTCACAAAGGGATTAAACTGTTTAAAACACATGCTCAAAGTAAGCCGGATTTTGCCGATGTGTTTATGTGGATTCAAAAGTCCTAAATAATCTACAAAATGGAGGAGACCGATCTGATCGGAGCAACTGTGACAAATAATCCAACTGAAACCGGCATGGACAATGACTATGTTTTAAAAATGCGCTTATCGAGAAAAGCCCGGTTTGGACACTTTACGGGCAGAAGAAACATTTCTATTAAAGAATTTCTGTCTTTTTATGCCTTTAATAGCTACTAACTTGAATTTGTATTCAAATTAATTAATCAATTTTTTTTTATTGTAATGTAGAGACAAGGCTTTTAGTGACAATCATGTATAGAGAAAATAGAGGTGTTGTCAGGGCTAGCATGAGGGACAAGGTTTATAGTGCCGGTGAGTAGTGATAGCAAGAGTACCATTAACCTAGATTTAATTTATTCACATGAATTCCCATCAACAAATCCATTTTATGTGTCACATGAAATCTTTATTAGTAAGGCAAGGCAGGTTTATTTATATAGCACTTTTCAACACGAGGCAATTCAACGTGCTTTACAAAAAATGAAAGACATTAAGAAAATGGCATTTAAAATTAGTCATTAAAAAGAAAAGCTAATAAAATAAACATTAAAAGAAAAAATACATGGATAAAAGTTACAGTGCAGTCTAAGATATGAATAGTTCAATTAAAAGCAGCGACAAAAAGAAAAGTCAGATTTGCAGCGGACCTGCAGGTTTCTGGGAGTTTGTTCCAGATATTTGGAGCATAATAACTGAAAGCTGCTTTACCATGTTTAGTTCTGACTCTGGGGACAGAAAGCTGACCAGTCCCTGAAGACCTGAGAGATCTGGATGGTTCATAATTTAGCAGGAGGTCAGAAATGTAATTTTGGCCTAAACCATTCAGTGCTTTATAAACCAGCAGCAGTATTTTGTAATCTATTATTTGACACACAGGAAGCCAGTGTAAAGACTTCAGAACAGGAGTGATGTGATCCACTTTCTTAGTGTTAGTGAGGACTCGAGCAGCAGCGTTCTGAATTAGCTGCAGCTTTCTAATTGATTTTTTAGTGAGACCTGTGAAGACACCATTGCAGTAGTCCAGTCTACTGAAGATAAAAGCATGGACAAGTTTTTCCAAATCCTGCTGTGACATTTGTCTTTTAATCCTAGATATGTTCTTTAGGTGATAGTAGGCTGATTTAGTAACTGTTTTAATGTAACTGTTGAAACTCAGGTCAGAGTCCATGACTACACCTAGATTTCTAGCTTTATCTGTTTTTTTTTGGCTGAAGCTCAGCGCTAATTTTTATACGTTCTGCCTTGGCTCCAAAAACCATTACCTCAGTTTTATCTTTGTTTAATTGGAGAAAGTTCTGACACATCCAGTCATTGATTTGTTCAATGCACTTACTCAGTGTTTGAATTGGAGCATAGTCTCCTGGTGAAATTGTTACGTAAATGTGTGTGTCATCCGCATAGCTATGGTAACTTATTTTGTTGTTTTTCATTATCTGAGCCAGTGGTAGCATGTACATTTTAAAGAGAAGAGGCCCCAAGATGGAGCCTTGAGGAACCCCACATGTCATATTTGTCAACTCAGATGTGTATTTACCTATAGAAACAAAGTTGTTTCTGTCCTTTAAGTAGGATTCAAACCAATTTAGAACTGTTTCTGAAAGTCCCACCCAGTTTTCCAGTCGGTCTAGTAATATGCTGTGGTCAACAGTGTCAAACGCAGCACTGAGATCTAATAATACTAACACTGAAGTTCTGCCACTGTCTGTGTTTAAGTGAATGTCATTAAAGACCTTTACAAGAGCAGTCTCAGTGCTGTGGTTTGGACGAAAGCCTGACTGGAACACATCGAAACAGTTATTTAAATGCAAGAAATTACTCAACTGTTGAAAAACAGCTTTTTCAATGATTTTACCTAGAAATGGGAGGTTTGATATGGGCTTGTAATTGTTCATTACTGAAGCATCTAGATTATTCTTTTTTAAGAGCGGTTTAATGACTGCAGTTTTCAGGGCCTGTGGAAAAATACCTGAGTGAAGAGATTTGTTTACTATATGAAGTAGATCTGAGGCTATGCAAGGCTAAACATCTTTGAAAAATCCTGTTGGAATAATATCAAGGCAGCAGGAGGAGGATTTCAGAAGTTGTATAATGTCCTCTAGGTTTTTATCATTAATCTGATGGAATTGTGTCATGGTGTTTGAATTAAGTGGACACAGAGACAACACATTTGCTGTTCCTGATGCAGAGGCACTGACTGCTTGTCTGATTTTCTGAATTTTGTCAGTGAAAAAGGCAAAATCATTGCACGCCCTGGTGGATAGAAATTCAGAGGCTACTGACACTGGGGGGTTAGTTAGTCTGTCGACGGTAGCAAACAAGGCACGTGCGTTGTTTTTGTTTTTGGTAATGATGTCAGAGAAGAACGATTGTCGTGCGTTTTTCAATTCCAAATTATAAAGGCCAAGTCTCTCTTTATAGATTTCAAAGTGCACCTGGAGATTTGTTTTTCGCCACCTGCGTTCAGCTTTTCGACATTCTCTTTTTTCTGTTTTCACGGTCATGGCCTTTCTCCATGGAGATATTTTCTTCCCAGTCACTTCCTTTACCTTAGTTGGAACAATGGCATCTATAACATTTTTAATTTTTGAATTAAAATGATCTACTAGCTCATTTACTGAGATGTTAGCAGGGGCAAGAGTGGAAGAAAGATTCTGAGTAAACATTTCCCTAGTATTTTCAGTTAAATATCGCTTTGTGGTTATCTCTTTTTGAACATTTTTCTGAACAGAAATAGAGCTCTCAAAGAAAACACAGGAATGGTCAGAGAGTGCAACATCAGTCACCACAACCTTAGAGATATTCAGACCCTTTGAGATAATTAAGTCCAGAGTGTGCCCCTTATTGTGCGTGGGCTCCGTCACATGCTGAGTCAGTCCATAGCTATCAAGAACACAAAACAGTTATTTTGCCCCTCTGTCCTGGGGGTTGTCAACATGGATGTTAAAATCACCAACAATGACTAGACGGTCAAAGTCAATACACACTATAGACAGCTGTTCAGTAAAGTCATCAAAAAAGCTTGCACAGTATTTGGGTGGTCTATAGATATTTAGGAACAGAGCTCGAGAGGAACATTTCAGCTGAAGGGCCACATATTCAAAAGAATCAAAGTTCCCATAAGATGTCTTCCTGCATTGAAGGGAATCATTGAACAGAATAGCAACTCCACCCCCTTTCTTATGCATTCTTTCCTGACTCATAAAACTAAAGTTGTGAGGTGTTGATTCGATAAAAACAGCTGCACTGCTATTTTGTTCAATCCAAGTTTCTGTTAAAAACATAAAATCGAGATTGTGCTCAGTGATAAGATCATTGATTAAAAATGTTTTTCCTGCCAAAGACGTGACATTTAATAAAGCTAGTTTAAGGCGAGACACGGCAGGCAAAAACATCGTTTTTCAAGTACTGGTCAATTTTGAGATTTTGTGCTATTTTGATTCTATAACATGTTTTCTTTCAGGCATTTGGAAAACGTACAAAATACACATTTAAGTGTTTATTTTACTATAGTTTGTCTATTTGCGTCTGTAGATTTCTCCTAAATTCACCAAAAGTTAGCATTCTAACGTAACATAAAGTACCGCGACAGCTGTGTGCACCATGTCCACAGAGATATCGTTGGAAAGCTGTGTCTCTCCTGCACAATCTCATCAGATCCAAATATGGTCATTTCCTTTGTATCAGCAACCAATCGTGAAAGCACAAAGGGGTCTTAAACCAAGAAACGAAATCTCATTGGCTGGTGTTAATTTCTGACAACGTGATTCATTCAGATGCGTCATGTGGTGTGCTAAAACACTTTCTGGTTAGCTTTCCGCTAGAAATTGAAATCTCAAAATGGCAAAAGAACGGCGAAAAAAACGTTCACAGAGAAGACGACAACAATTGTCACTTGCACGAAGCAAGATTATACAAAAAACAAATGTCCCCGAACGTGAAATACCTTCATGGAGTGCGTCAATGCGCAAGCTATCATCCAAAGAACAGGAGGGTTTAGCTAGCGCCTCACTGCAATCTTTAAAGGTCGTTTTCTCAAAATGAGTTTTTTCTCCTACTCTGAGTTCGAAATGTCCACTTCAGTAGCACGTACATACACGTATAACCTTCCAGTTATATTCCTATCAATATTATGAAGGCTTTTACAGAAGGATTTGTTCATATAGCATTCATAGCCTGAATTATACAACATTGTATACCTAAAAACATGGCGAAAATTGATATTTTAGGGCTGTTGACAGTATTTTCTGATTTATGGAGTAATAAAAAGAGATATCCAATATCCCTTCTGTAAAAGCCTTAGATACTAATATGACTACAAAATGAAACAAGAATTTTGATTCCTGAAATGTGTTAAAATATGTGCATATTTAATGAGATAATGGATAATTTGCACATTTAAACATGCTATTTCAGAAAACTTCTAATACAAAAAACAATTGCCATTGTAAGTAATTAACTGGAGAAATTTCTAGCTGATACTAGCTGATTTAAGTTAAAAAAAATTACCCTATTCACCTGGGGTGTCTCGCCTTAAGTTTGTTAAACACACTATCAGTCATGTTTTTTGTAACAAGCTGTGGCTGACAAGGAATCGCTGCTAAATTAGATAAACTCACACAAACGTTTGAGCGCTTCCTGTATCTAAGATGATTCAAGGCTCTTAATCTATTACCCATCAACACAGATATCGGCAAAGCTATAGGCAGGCAGGGCCCCGGCATGTCCTGGAAAAAGTTGAGTGTGCCATACGCCCTTGAGCCTGGACCCAGCACATATCAGAAAGAGTTTGTTGCATTTTGTACACAGACATCCTTATCAGGCTTTGGAGACTGCAGATGCTTTCTTGATGACGACGGGGGAGATGGTGCGTGTCTCTGCTTCAGTGATTTTGGTGGGCGTCGTTGAGGAGCGGGGGTAAAGGACATGCTGCCAGCCCTGCGTATCGCCTTAGTTTGGTTATTGAACTTCAGGAAGGAATCGGTGCCAACCCTCTGTATCTCCTTCATGTGTTCAACGATCTCCAGGAGGGTGGGCGAGGGTGAAAGGGTGAACGGAGTGTCCTCTAAGGCGTTGACAGGGGGGGGTGACGGGCAGTGGAGACTCCTCCATGTGTCTCATAGGTCTCCCATAATCAGAACATTCTTCAGGCGGGTGCAGTGATAATTCTTCAGGGTTTTCTGCGCGATGTGTTGTGTCTTTCTCCTGTTTTGATTCCTCTTGCCACTTGTCCTTGGCAGAGGGAACAGATTGATGACGCAGGCAGTTGAATATGTTAGAGATAAACAATTTCCCTCCTGACTTGTTCAGGCAAACTCCATTTGCCTTGAAAAGATGTCTGCGATCCCAGAAAAAGTTAAAATTGTCAATAAAATGGACAGAATGGTCAGTACAGACAGTGGAAAGCCAGGTGTTCAGTGCAAACAATCTGCTGAATCTCTCCACTCCTCTTCTGACTGGCGGTAGAGGGCCACTGATGAACACCTCTGCATTTCGAGAGCTGACAGTTTCCAACAAACATTTAAAGTCTTCTTTCACATCCCCTAACACCGTTTTATGGGGAATGGAAGCTCAGCTGTGTACTGACAGAGTGGATGGACAGGACACTGAAACGGGTTTATTCACTCCAGTTCTGCAGCGTCCCTCCTCCATTCAGGGGCATAAGAGAAGCAAATCTATCATCCCAGGAGGAGATAGGTTCCCTTTCAACAGAGATTCAGGACATGTTGCAAAAACAGGCTGTGTCTGTTGTGCACTCTCAGGACAGAGAAAAGGGACTTTACTCCATGTACTTCCTGGTTTCCAAGAAGACAGGAGAATTCAGATCCATTCTGGATCTCCGCATCCTGAATCAGCACATTGTCTGCAAAAAGTTCCATATGTTAACCATAAAACAATTACTGGAACTGGTGCAGCCAGGCGATTGGTTCACAAACCATCGACCTGAGGGACGCTTACTTTCATATCAAAATTGCTCCAAAGCACAGAAAGTATTTGCGTTTTGCCTTCCAGGCGATAGCCTACGAGTACAACAGACTACCGTTCGGCTACTCCCTATCCCCACGCATGTTCAGCAAATGTGTGACCACAACGCTTTAGCCGCTTCGCAATCATGGCATGAGGGTTTTTATTTTATCTCAACGGCCTCATAGTCATGGCCTTACACCTAACCAAATTGGGATTTGCGGTCAATTGGAAGAAGAGCAGTCCCATACCTCACCAGCAGGTGGAGTATCTGGTAGAGATGTAACGATAAACCGAATAGCGCGGTATCGCGGTAAATAAACGTCCCAATACCGTCGTGAGACTGACAAAATCTACCGTGATTTTAAAAAAAAATATATTATTTTTTTAAAACACTTTTTTTTGTTTTAAACCTTTATTTAACCAGGTGGTCCCATTGAGATCATCAATCTCTTTTTCAAGAGAGACCTGTCCAACATGGCAACAAGTAGGTTACAACATGAACATAAAACAACAGAACACAAAAGGACATCATATTTACAGGGCTACATTTACACACCTAGAGACATTGACAAGTACCAACAGTATATTTATATCTCGCCCTGTCAATAAGCCTCACCCTCTTGGCAAAAACTGTATTGTTTTTGAAGTGGTGGAGAGACAATGCACAGTTTGACCCACTGCTGTCACCCATGGCCAAAGCATATCTCTCCGTCCCACTGAGGTGGCGTTAGACTTTTTCGCTGTCCGTCATTTTGACAGACAGGATCGTAAAATATCCGTCATAATCCCTTATTACCCGTCGGGTCTGAACAGTTCACGAGAGAGCACGCTCGTGAACTGTCAACGGGGGGTGGGGGGGGGGGGGGGGGGGGGGGGGGGGGCGGTGTTATGCCGTGTGTGCATGCACCTCGCGGGGAGCGCGCACAGCGTAAAGCAAAACCTCCCAGCAGGGCCGGCCCTCGACATAGGCAGTATATCAACCCATAGGGGGTGCCGAAAATTGGGGAGACAAAAAAAATAAATAATTAGAAATTAAAAAATAAAAAGTTTAATTTCATAACACAATTTCCCGATTTTGGATCAACAAAGTACATCTTATTATCTTATACTAACAGAACTATGCCTATATTGCGTACAGCGCCCATAAACTATGGCACACACCCCCCCGCCCCCGAAATCAAGTTGAACTGCCCCAGCCCCAGTAAAAACCAGAGGTTTATGTGGAATTGTTCTTTTTTTGAAATAATGGTAGTGTGCAATTATAGGTTTTAATTTTATATTTGTGTTAATTTAAAATAAATCAAACTCCCAAAAAACGTACACAGCTTCTGTGTGCTTTTATTAACATTGGAATTTACTGTGTAAGCGGCCGCGGGGGGAGAGCTTTAGAGAGCTCTCTCCTGAAAGACTGAGAGGCTCTGATAACCTCAGCTCAGTGAGGTAAAGGCACACCTTTATATGATCATTATAGTTATACAAATATAAGAGAATAGGTGAAAAACAGGTATAAAATACTATATGACAGTACAAAAAAGTTGTTATTAATAATCAAGAATACAGTTTGAAAGGGGAGTGATTTGTAAAGTATCCATAATAGGCGCATTCACACTGCGGTACTTTTCCCACAAAGGTTCATGCGAACTTAGTTCATGTGAACTCTTTTATCGCGTTCACACCAAAAAGAGCCGGTACTAAAATTAGTTCACGTGAACCTTTTTACCCCCTCGAAAGTCCCTGCTAGAGAGCAGGGACTTTCGAGCGGCTCTTTTGTGAGAAAAGAGCTATATTTCTGATTGGCTGTGCGGATTGCAAACCACGCCCCGTAAAACTTCCAAAAAGTTTTGTGAAGCCGCCATTTTATTATCCTCGCATTAGCATTATTAGCATTAGCATTAGCCCAGCGCAGAAACGCAGAGAGACTAACGTATGGCAACACAAAATAAAACATGGGAGCGGTGGAGATGAGGAGGTGTCGGCGTTCTGGCGATTTACTCGGAAGGCTTCAGTAGAAGCTGCTGGGAGTCCCAGCAACTTCTACTGAAGTCCTCTTACAACTCCGGGGACTTCCGGCCGGGGACTTTGGGCGGCAGTATCCGCCGTGAAGTTGTTTATAGCCTGCCAGTAAACCCAAAGCAGAAGAAGAAGAAGTGACGTCAGCGGCTTCATTTGCCTAATCCACCCCCAGGGACTTATTCCAGTGTGAACGCGATCTGTACTTAGTTCATGCGAACTAAAGAGTTCGCATGAACTAAGTTCACATGAACCTTTGTGGGAAAAGTACTGCGGTGTGAATACGCCTAATGAAAAAGAAAATCTACTTACAGTTTTGTTTCATATGGGTGTTAAGAGATGTATCCATAGATGTCCTAATGTTGCTCTCAAAGTGCACCAGATTGATGCTTTTAACTTCAATATTACACAATATACACCACAACCATGCACGCGCGAGTCATAGTAAGTGTAAGTGTCTGTATTTGGGGGGGAGGGCGCCAGCTAAAATCTTGCCTAGGGCAGCAAATTGGTCAGGGCCGGCCCTGCCTCCCAGACATGTATTGATCTGTACGGCAAAGTACGGTTTGGAAACTATATAATTTCCTTTTGGAGGGCATGCATAACACGGCATAACACCAGAGCCTCGCTGCGGGGAAACGTTGGCGCTGTTCCGAGTTTGTTCTAATCTGTCAAAATGACAGACTGCTTTCAGATTTTCCCAGCAACATCAGTACCAAGCGAGAGAGTTTTTTCCAGAACATCCCAGCTTATAAATACCTGGAAATGTGGACATTGTCATATTCCTAAAAACCTGTCTGATGATGCAGAGTGAGTGACTAGTGAGTTTGAGTTGAGTTACTTGAAAAAAAAAGAAAGTGAAACTTGATTTATTGTATTGCAGGGTCTGATTATTAAATGTCCTTGTTTATTTGTGAGATGCAGTGGCACGAACAAAATGCCTATTTTGTTTGGTAGTACTATAGGTACAAAAACACTGGTTTTCTTGTTCCAGTCTGTTACTGTCACTTTAAAATACTGCTATCCTACTAAAATGCTGTACAAATCAGATTCATTATGTAATAAAGAAACATTTTCCGAGTAAAAAAAAATGTTATTGGAAAAAAAAATTGAATCTTTTTTTTGTTCCTTTATTATTCAATACCGCGATAAATACCGTACCATGGACTTGTTATCGCTATATTATCGTACCGTGAGTTTTTGGTATCGTTACATGTGCTACCCTGTCAGAGAGCAAACAGGCATCCCTGCTTCAGGCAGTTTGCAGGCCGCGACAGGGGGCAACGGTGACAGCTTTGACCATCATGCAGACTCTGGGTCTCATGGCGGCTGCTTACCTCGTGGTACCGCAGGGGTTGCGTCGCCTGCAGAGGTGGTTTGCCGGCCTTCGTTTAGATCCCAAGAGGCACAAACGACGTCTGGTGACCATCCCCCCCTCAGTGGAGGGCAACCTCCGATACTGGGGGTCCCCAAAGCATCTGGGGAGAGGAACTCTGCACTGGGGCGGGTGACCTCCTACATCACGGTGTTCACAGATGCATCCGTGACAGGATGGGGGGAGGACCTGCCTAGAGAGAGCTATAGGTGGTGGCTGGCCTCTGACAGAAACTCGGCACATCAACCTTCTAGAGCTACGGGCAGTAAACCCTTACTACAGGGCAAACATGTGCTGGTGAGGAGCGACAACCGCACCACAGTGGCTTACATCAACAGGCAGGACGGAGTCAGCTCCGCCGCCTTGTTGAGCGTAGAGGAGAACCTGTGGTTGTGGGCCTCAGAGAATGTTTTTATCTCTAAAGGCCCCCCACATTCCGGTTATCCTATTTACATGCTCTACGCCTTTCCACCGCTGCGTCTCATACCCCACTCCTGGAGGGGGTGAGATGAGAACAGTTGTCGGTCATTCTGGTAGCCCCAGGTCGCCGCTCGGTGCCATGGTACACAGAAGTGACACAGATGATGGTGGGCCAGCCCTGGACAGTTCCTCAATTCCGGGGGCGCTGTCTCAGGAAGCGGGTGCATTAGGGGCGTTACCCACTCTGGGCCAACCTCTCCAGGCTTGGGTCCTGAGAGGAACTGGCTGAGAAGGGGTGGACTGTCTGACAAAGTTATACAGACTGTCCAGGCAGCAAGGGCGGGATCCACCACAGCCTGTTACAGGACGAAGTGGTTGGGATTCCTACAGTCACTGGAACTGGTACAGCCGGGTGATTGGTTCACAAACCATTGACCTGAGGGACGCTTACTTTCATGTCGAAATTGCTAGAAAGCCAAAACACAGGAAGTATTTGTGTTTTGCCTTCCAGGGGATAGCCTATGAGTACAACAGACTACCGTTCGGTCCCCCCCCCTGTTATTATTATTATTATTATTATTATTATTATTATTATTATTATATCCTATCTACAGCTAATGGTGGACAAGGGGCTTGCTCATGCCACAGTCAAGGTGTATGCAGCAGCCATCTCGTCCTGTCATGAGGGATTTGGTGGCAGACCAGTCTTTAGCCAACCGCTTATGAAGCGTTTTTTGCAGGGGATCAGGAGACAGCGCCCAGTGGTGCATGTCTCCACCCCGCAATAAGAACTGCCATTGGTGCTCGAGGCTTTGGTTACAGAACCGTTTGAGCCTATGGAACTCTTCTCCCTGAAAGGTTATACAGCGAGACGGCTTTAGTCTTCCACCCCATACAGGGGGAGAGCCTTTCCCCACTGGGTGGCTGTGTCAACAGCCTTGTTCGGCGGCGTGAGTGTGGAGGACATATGTACGGCGGCATCTTGGTCTACGCCAAGCCCGTTCATAAGGTTCTATCTCTTGGACATGTCTGGCTCCTTCTCATCGTCTGTGCTTGCTGGGGCAACACAGGACTGGGGAAAAGAGGGGGGCTGTGGGTCGGTAAGCTGTATCTGACCCCCTGGGACATAATACACTTACGTTTTCCCATGCTCCTTAGGGACCTGGAAAACGTGGTGCGCAGTAAGCCCCATACAGGTCTGGAAGACTCTCCCCGCTGAGGTCCGTGCACACTCTACACGAGGTAAGTGTGTGAGTGTGGAGGACATAGTACACTTACGTTTTCCCATGCTCCGTAGGGACCTGGGAAACGTAGTGCCTCTCTCATACAATACTGTGTGTGTGTGTGTGTGTGTGTGTGTGTGTGTGTGTGTGTGTGTGTGTGTGTCTTTCCACACACACACACTAGGGTTGCCAGAAACTGACCATGATCAAAATCGATTATTCGGCAGCCCTGGCGAATAATAATCGATTATTCGACCGACCCCCCCCCCCCCTCCGCAGAAGAAAAAAAAAAACATTTCTAAAGTGCCTGCCATCACCTTTATTTGGAGATGCGCGATGCGCGCACAATGTATTTATTGCAATGCTGCCATTATTAAATACAGGCTACAGCTTCTATTAATAGGCTGTAGCCTGTATTAATAATGGCAGCATTGCAATAAATACATTGTGCGCGCATCGCGGCCGGCTGTGCTGCGTCTTTCTCTGTAACCACTTTGGCTTCGCACTCAAATGCGAACGCATTGTTGAGGTTGAGCTGTGATAGACCAACGTCTTTGCGCAGAGCTTGCATTTCACTTCCTTTGGACTTGTAAGTTCAAAGTAGTTCCACGAGGAACTCTTTTTACCTGCCGCTTTGCTCATCTTCAGTCGCACGTGTGAGGGAAAGGAGGGGGGGGGCGGGGTCGGTGTGTAGCGTGCTGCAGCAGCGGTCTGCTCTGCACGCAGGCTTCCTCCAAGTTTACAGTAGAACAAACTGGTGGTGTGACCAATGGCCATTTACAATTATTAATACTATTACTATTATTAGCATTAGTCGATATGTTGGTTGAAACTAAGCCAGAAAAAAAAAAAATTAAACATAAATAATAAAAAATATATATATAAATAAAATCGATTTTTAAAAATAATATTCGATTATGGAGACTGTAACGAATAATCGAATAATCGAATAATCGCTGGCATCCCTAACACACACACACACTGATGGATCGTTGGAGCTATGTGCAGCTCAAGGCATATGCTCGAACGGGAGCTGCCTGGACGATGCAATCATGTTGCGCACACTATCCGTGCTGAGTGTGCTGACTTTTCGTACAATGTCCCACTGTCTGGCTTCCTGCATAACGTCAAGTTGTCGGCGAAATGTCGCTTCTCTGTTTTCATTGAAACAGCTCCTTATATCCGTTAGCGCAGCTAGCTAGCACCAGAGGCTAACAACAACAATACACGTAAGGTGTGCCCGTTCTCTCTCTCTCGGTTGCTCGCGCCACACATACACACACCCTCCCGGTCCTCCCGATGGCCAGTCGGTGCCTGCCGGTGAGCGTGGAAGTGTGGTCTGCCACAAGCGGGCTGTCAGCATCAGCTTGTAGATGGTATTTTAAACTTGATGCGCTCTGGAACTACGGGGCGGCCGAGGACAAAAAAATACACATGCGTTAATCGCGTTAAAATAATTAGTGCCGTTAATATTTTTTTGCGTTAACTTGACAGCCCTAATTGTAACCCTAGTTCTTTAAGCACAGGTGAAGCCCTCTATCTAGGGGCCCTGTCTTCCCTATGCCGCTCGCTGAAGAGGGTGTAGGATGACAGTCAGGAGGTGTAGCTGTCTTATATATTGTGAGCCTGCGCGCACATTCAGGTAGGCTCGCCTTGATTGTCCGGCTACGTTTATACAACTTCAGTGTGTGAACGCTCACGTGTCATTGATGAGAGTAGTACCCATAGAGTCCAGTAGAGGGCTCCGCCTGTGCTTATAGAACTAGGGTTACAATACGTAACCCCCCCGTTTCTACTTCTTACATTTTACTTTAGTTTTAATCTGCATTTGGTGGTGTGTTCATTATTATTTAGAGTCAGTGTGTGCCTATTGGTGTATCCAACATTTCCTGGTATTCTGTAAAGAAGAGCAACCAATGTGAACTTATCTCAAACCACGCCACTAGCCTACAAAGCTATTTCAACGAAACATGGCTAAAGAAGAAAATGAAAAAGTGAAAGAAAATGACTGAAAACAGAGACATCTAGGTGATGGCAAAAGTTTATTCCTTGTCCCCACTACACTATGTTTTTCTCTGCTTATGTTCTCAATAGTGGTTGTTCAGCCTGGATACTGTTGAATGTTACAGTTTGAAATAGAAGTTCTTTAATTTTCTATTAATATAAAGTGAGGTCCAGTTACCAGTTAGTTATGGCTACTGTTGACTTGATTACATTTCGAAGCCCATACTTCTTTACTTTTATTTGAGTAAAGAAGTTTAGTCAGTACAACGTTCTGCCCTTCTTTCTACTTGAGTGATGGATGTGTGTACTTTTGCCATCTCTGCTGTATTGTTGCAAAATAAACTGTAAAGTAATTATTGTTCAATTTAACTTGCAAAATGTCAATACTTATATATTAAATAATAATAAAAATTATCATTATTAAAACAATATTGATTAAATGGAGCCCATTTGCTTTGAGGGCAAACATCATTGCATTTAAATAGAGACCACTGACTGTCATAATAGTGTAAGGATCACCAAACTCAATAGGAATCTAATCACTGTGATTTCTAATCTAATATCATCCCTTCTATTACACACATTGGTAGTGGAAGTGAGCATCAATATCCACTGCCAGGCAGGAATACTGTGCTGCTGTTTCAGAGAGAAAAACCCACATGATGTCGAGCACTACTCACACACTCCTCGAAGACACATCACCATCATTAAGCAGACTCACACAGACAGCGCGTGTGTGTGTGTGTGTGTGTGTGTGTGTGTGTGCGTGTGTGTTTTGAGGCATGGGCCGGGCAGCAGCTCTACACTAGGCTGCCTGTGTCTGCCCCTGTGTCAGAGCTCTCTGAGTTGTATGTATGTTACGACCCGTCCCTCTACCAAGCGGTAGTGGCTCGTAGGAAGACCTGCAACATAAAAACAACCTCGCCAAACACAGAATTTAGTTATCGACAGGCGTTTATTTGTAGCACAGCCGTAACTCACATGCATGCCTACCGGCAATAAGGAACCAAGTCTGGAGGACAGCGTAAAACAAACAAAGGACGAAGGGGGCCTGGGCCAGCCACACCATGAGCCATAGGACCCAGGCTTCCCTCCTCTACCCAGAGGTCCAAACACAGCCTACTGGGAAGGAAACAAAGCCGCGAAAAACCTATACTAATATCCTCCAGAGTTCACAAAATATATATGCTGTCAAGGGACGTTCTAGAAAGAACACCGGCACCTGCCCGAGACAGCCTTCGGACGAGCCCCCATATGTTACGACCCGTCCCCCTACCAAGCGGTAGTGGCTCGTGGGAAGACCTGCAACATAAAAACAACCACGCCAAACACAGAATTTAGTTATCGACGGGCGTTTATTTGTAGCACAGCCGTAACTCACATGCATGCCTACCGGCAATAAGGAACCAAGTCTGGAGGACAGCGTAAAACAAACAAAAAGGAAGAAGGGGGCCTGGGCCAGCCACACCATGAGCCGTAGGACCCAGACTTCCCTCCTCTACCCAGAGGTCCAAACACAGCCTACTGGGAAGGAAACAAAGCCGCGAAAAAACTATACTAATATCCTCCAGAGTTCACACAAAAAATACAGCATAAATATATATATCCACACGAGGTGAGAGGAAAGCCACGGTCGTAATCCCTCGGTTTCAGGACGGGAAAAGAGACCTCTTCTCCTCCAGCTTCTCCCTTTTTAAGTCGTCCCCAGCTGAATGCAATTAGGACACCTGGGGGAGGCGGAGCCAGGGGCGGATCAGGTGCACCTGCGCAGCAGAGAGACAGAGATAAACAGAGCACGTAACAGAAAAACCCACATGATGTCGAGCACTACTCACACACTCCTCAAAGACACATCCCCATCGTTAAGCAGACTCACACAGACAGCAGACAGAGTGTGTGTGTGTGTGTGTGTTTTGAGGCATGGGCCGGGCAGCAGGTCTACACTAGGCTGCCTGTGTCTGCCCCTGTGTCAGAGCTCTCTGTGAGGGCAGGTCGAAGGAGGATTAAACATGATGGTATATAAAACCATGCTCGTATCTATACAATCTATCAAATGCAAAACGGCATCAGTTTAAATGTAATTCTGTCTTTCTGCTTCCCGCATCAGTTATGAGAATACATTTCATAACATTAAGAAAACATATTCGAGGTGGTTTTCAATAACATATCCGTATTTATTTATTTCTCCAAGTTACGTTTTTGTGTGCACTGAGGAGTCGCAAACAGGCGTTTGTTTAATCATTTTAAGATTGGCTTTAATCCATTTTTGCAAATTAATTCTTCATATACATGAGAGATAACATTTTATTTATGGTATTATTTTCACATATTTCTCTCCATTCTTCCTTCTGCCAATGGTGTCTTAGTTTCTGATCTCTCCCGCTTTTGTGCGTATGCATGGGTCAGAGTGTACGTGGAGGACCGCACATTTTCCCGTCAAGTTTGTTTTTTATAAATCGCAAAGATTGCTTAGAAATTGGCCTACGCCATCTTTTGAGCGTACGCCACGTTTATAAATGAGGCCCCAGGTGTTTTTGTCTTAAAAGTTTGACTCTTTTACAGCCTACTTTCCAAAATCATTCAACTCTGTGGTTGGAAATCTCAGACTCTAAAGTGGTCTCATGCAGTTTTAATCCTCAGGCTGTTCATAACATCAACATAGAAGCTGATCACAACAGTGATGTATGGTGCTTCACTTCAGTTGACAAGTAGCAAAGCAGAATACCCAACACACCCTGATGAGAAAATGTCACAGATGATTATTGTTACATGTGTGTTTTGTTTTCTTACAGTGTTGGTCACTGTAAGGAAGTGGACAGCGCTGCGAAGACACAGCCGGTCCCAATGTCTCCCTCTGACTTCCTGGACAAACTGATGGGCAGAACATCTGGATATGATGCCAGGATAAGACCAAATTTTAAAGGTACATACTTGGCTATCTTTGTGTCCGTCTGTATTTTCCAACAAGAACACACAGGGCAAAGTGGAGTCCATTGTGATGCATCGATCAATTTTGTAACACATAGAAGCTGATTTAGTTTTGGCAGCCACTGGTGTCCCCTCTGTCAGTTTGCTAAACAGAGACATGTTCTTAAACTTAAAGATCCCATGTCATGGCCATTTCTACTGATCATAATTCCATTGTTGTGGTCTACTAGAATAGATTTACATTGTTCAATGTTCCAAAATCACATTGGTTTCTCATACAGCATCTCTGTATAGCAGTTGCAAGCCGTCAGGGCCCTCTAGGCCCTCTGTGAGGGCCTAAGATATTCTAAAAAATAATATTTGAAAACATTAAAAAAAAAAAAAAAATCCAAATAAATAAATCCTTCGAATCTGCCTGTTCAGTTTCTGTTGGAATGTGAAGGGTTAAATGTCTTCTCTGCGAGTTACTGTGAAGACAGGAGAGCTTGTTGGTCCCTCTCTACATTCACAGAGGGCCCGCTATAGTAACTCAACGAGAGAGTAATGTCAAACTCCCGTATTACATCTGTTCTCTGGTAAAGCAGAAAGTTGCAAGCAGCTATTGTCTGAGATCACAGGATGTAGTCTTATTAGATGTACCAAGAGTGAGGACTGTCTTAGGTAAAACAGCTTTTATGTGCGCAGCTCCACTTGCTTGGAACAGCCTACAGTCCAAATTGAAATTGTTCACCTTTGTTTCTCTGAATGTTTTTAAGGCACGTCTGCACGAAATGCTTTATGACACTATGGGTGTTTGTAAGTGTTGGTGAATATGTAAATATGATGTCCTCTATTGTTTGTTTTTATGTTTCATGTGGAACAAATTGATGCAGGTCTCCCTTGTAAATGAGATCCATGATCTCAAGGGACCTATCTGTTTAAATAAAGGTTTGAAATGAAATGAAATGAAATGACAGTACAATTGACCAATCATATCTTCCCTCTAAATGGGCGGGCTTTATTTTCGCGGACTTTATGACAAGTTCCGCCCGCTGTGAGGTCTATGCAAGTGGTGCAGTGACGCGTCCTAAAACCCGGAAGTAAGCTGCGCTCGGGTTCCCTTGGCAGAAAGCAATGAGATTTCTCCAGAGGATTTTGGAAAATAGCTCCAAATAAGGTCTGTGGAAAACGAACCTGTTAGATAAATGCACGTTTTGTTCAGCCGGATAATATCCACATGTCTACTCTACTTTTATAATTTTCTAATCATAAATCTAATCGATAGATTTATGATAGATAGATTTATGATTAGCATAAGTTCGTTCATGATGGCTCACTTCAGTGAGAGTGATGACATCGTTTGCAAAATTATTAACCGAGTCATTTTTAAGATTGAGTTACAATGATAAACTGGAGTGGCAAAGGATCAGCTGCATGACCCGCCATCAAGTGCTTCATCCAGAAGGACAGGAGGATGGACTTTGTGTTTAAGTGATTTGATCATCAAAGGTAGGCCTCAGTCATTTTCAATGTGGGCCGCTTGTCGCTGTGATTGATGCGTTTTGCACCCCGGGTCGCTGTTTTGATATTCCGCTGAAGTATACGCTGTGACGTAATAACTCTTTTTTTTTTTTTTAGAGGGAAGGGGGGGGGGGGTCAGAGGGCCTATGTATAAAAGTCACGGCCCGCCACTGCTGTATAGTATGTGTATTCACTCTCTGTCCTACACGGCTTGTTGGAGCTCCTGCCCCCCCCCTCCCTGTGGGGAGACACAGCGAAACCCAGCCCGAAACCAGCCGGAGCACACACACACCGGCAGCCTCGCTGCGTTCCGCCGTCTCAGGCTGAAAAATCCGCGGAGCTGCAGCTGAGAAAAGATTGAGTGTCTGTGAGGAAGTAACGTGGACGTAACGCGGACGTAACGTAACGTGGACGTAACGTGGACGTAACATGGACGTAATGTAACGTGGACGTAACGCGGACGTAACGTAACGGCTCCGCGGATTGGTCCATTTGGTCCATTTGGGTATGGTTACGTCACCATACCCAGGAAGAAAAAAATGGAAAATTAAAAATCTCCAATGAGGCGTTCTGGGGCAGCACAGTGTTAGAGTTGTACTCGCTACAGGGTGTACTTTGAGGGTTTTTGAATCTGCAGACCATTTACATGCAGAAAAAGCTACATTACGCACAAGGGGACGGTAATAACCGGAAAAGCATGTCATGGGACCTTTAATATGAAATTTGCTTAACCTTTTTAGCATATTCAAACTTAAAACTTACATGGCAACATGTCAAATTTGTCATACCATGACTGGTATTGTTCACAGAATCAGGTACTTTACCTTTCATTAAGGTCTAAGGCCAGTTATCCTCTTTATTGTTCTTGCATTACTTACAGTATATACTTTTATTGTGCTTTGAGACATTTTTAGATAATCTTTTGGTAATGTAAGCGATCTTTGCTGTCAGATTAAGCAGTGACAAACTCACTCATATATTCATACACAGTTTGAGAGCAAGCATTGTTTGGTTGGTGTTTATGGTGGAAAAACGTAAACAAATGTATAGTATCACAAATATGAGGACATGAGATGAGATGAGTAGAAACAATGGGGCGATGCTGCTATGTCATAGAAAGGTGATAAAACATGGTGATCATAATATTTTTTTTAAATAACTAGAAGCCCTTTTTATGAAAGGCTGGAATGAGGGTCTTCCCCCTTTCTGCAGAGCAGCTGTGAATGCCAAAATGGGCGGAGCCGACCGGCATAATTTTGGCAGTGACATCAGCACTTTACTCCCGCCTTCTCCCGCCTAATCCTAACAAGAGCAAAGAGGTGGAGCTGAGGGCATGGCTGCTGAGACATGCCACACTGATTGACAGCAGTAGACAGAGCGAGGCAAGGTGAGCTGGCTCTGTAATATCAGGGCCGGACTCCGGCCGGGGTTGAGATTTGATCAACATATTCATTTTGATGCTTTCAAACATATTGGTGTTATAGGGAAATTGTTTGCTAATATGTACATATAGTGTTTTTGAAAAAAATAACTCAAAGCATCTCCCCCCTCTCTCTGCAGGTCCTCCAGTCAACGTGTCCTGTAACATTTTCATAAACAGCTTTGGCTCCATTGCTGAAACCACCATGGTAGGTAACAGAGATACTGCAAAAAACTATGATGAGTAATCATAAATATATTATAGCAGACTAAAGAGATTTTGTAAGAAGTATTTTGTATGTTGTACTCATTCAAAGATAGTGTTGTGAATGGCTAATATATATATATATTGTAATGCTGTCAAAATTATCGCATTAGCGGTGGTAATTAATTTTTTGAATTAATTGCGTTAAAATATTTAACGCATTTAACGCATGCAGAATGGCCCGCCCCATACATCCCACCAGCACCAGGGCATGGCTGGGGTAGGCTACACCCATACCAAGAAATGGCTTAGCCCTACCATGAAAAATGATGTTAAGGTAAGCAAAATAAAGTCCGCCAACTCGCGCCGAGAATTGTACAGACAGCAGTTAGTAAGATTGATTTCAGTAGCCACTTGTCTGGAAATACCGAAGACCAGAAACGGTTTTGAAAACTTTTGTCACGTAGTGATCGTCTTCTCAATAGAACATGGGTAGTGGTGGTCTAATGGATAGTGAGGTGGGCTGAAGATCGGAAGGTTGTGAGTTCAAATCCCACCTGGAACACCACCACTAGTGTGCCCTTGAGTAAGGCACTTAGCCCTTAGTTACTCCAGGGAGAATGTCCCTGCAATTGGTAATTTTAAGTCGCTTTGGATAAAAGCGTCAGCTAAATGAAATGTAATGTGACATATTTGATAATGTCTTCTGGCCAATCAGAATCAAGATAACGGCGTGGTGTTGTTGCAGGAAGTCCCAACGGAGAATTGTTTTGCTGTAGTACAGGGGTGCACATAACTGGTAGGTTATGTGCGTAATCTGAAATGCGTACCGTCACTTGTGTCACAAAGCGCATTTGCGTACCGACGTACTTGTGAAGCTTTTCCAGAAGGCGGTTAGATCACCGGACGACAGAGTCGGTCTCCGTGTGCACAGACAGGCTGCTGTTAACGTCGGTCTGTACAACGGAATTGTGCCAAAACTACGCCAACCGGCTGCGGAGGGAGACTCCTCCCTACACTGGAGAACTGCGCTAAAACAGCTGATCACAACGTTCACACTCTGTGGTCATGAAGTACTCCACTAGTCGTCCCCCCGTCAACTTTCCTGAAGTAGCCTACTCCCCCACACGTAATGAATTAAGACCCCACGGTTTGATGATTGATAAGTGTGTGGGCTTTCATTTTGACACACAGAAAAATGTTATAATAAACATACATAGGCCTACTGTACAGGACTGTCTCAGAAAATTAGAATATTGTGATAAAGTTCTTTATTTTCTGTAATGCAATTAAAAAAACAAAAATGTCATACATTCTGGATTCATTACAAATCAACTGAAATATTGCAAGCCTTTTATTATTTTAATATTGCTGATTATGGCATACAGCTTAAGAAAACTCAAATATCCTATCTCTAAATATTAGAATATCATGAAAAAGTATACTAGTAGGGTGTTCAACGAATCACTTGAATCGTCTAATTAACTCGAAACACCTGCAAGGGTTTCCTGAGCCTTGAAAAACACTCAGCTTGGTTCAGTAAACTAAATCACAAGTATGGGGAAGACTGCTGATCTGACTGCTGTCCAGAGGACCGTCATTGACACCCTCCATCAGGAGGGTAAGACACAAAAATACATTTCTCAAAGAGCAAGCTGTTCACAGAGTGCAGTTTCAAAGCACATCCACAAAAAGTCTGTTGGAAGGGGGAAATGTGGCAGGAAACGCTGCACAACCAAGAGAGATGACCGCAGCCTTAACAGCATTGTGAAAAAGAGTCGCTTCCAGAATTTGGGGGAGCTTCAAAGACAGTGGACTGAAGCTGGAGTCCAGGTATCAAAAGTCACTGTTCACAGACGTGTCCGGGAAATGGGCTACAATAGCCGTATTCCCATGGTCAAGCCACTTCTGAACTCAAGACAACGGAAGAGGCGTCTGACTTGGGCTAAGGAAAAGAAGCACTGGACAGTTGCACAGTGGTCCAAAGTCCTCTTTTCAGACGAAAGCAAGTTTTGTATTTCATTTGGAAGTCAAGGCGCCAGAGTCTGGAGAAAGGCTGGAGAGGAGCAAAATCCAAGTTGCTTGAAATCCAGTGTGAAGTTCCCACAGTCAGCGATGGTTTGGGGAGCCATGTCAGCTGCTGGTGTTGGTCCACTGTGTTTCATCAAGCCCAGAGTAAATGCAGCTGTGTACCAAGAGATTTTAGAGCACTACATGCTTCCGTCTGCTGAAAAGCTCTATGGAGATGAGGAATTCATTTTCCAGCATGATCTGGCACCTGCCCACAGTGCCAAAACCACCAGTAACTGGTGTACTGACCATGGCATTACTATCCTCGATTGGCCTGCAAATTCCCCTGACCTGAACCCCATAGAGAATATGTGGGGTATTGTGAAGAAGAAGCTGAAAGACACCAGACCCAACAATGCTAATGAGCTAAAGGCCGCTATTGAAGCATCCTGGGCATCCATAACACCTCAGCACTGCCACAGGCTGATTGCCTCCATGCCACGCCGCATTGATGCAGTAATCCGTGCAAAAGGATTCCCAACCAAGTACTGAGTGCATTAATGGACATTTTCAAATGTTTGATTGTGTTTTGCTGTTATAAATCTTTTTTTTTTACTTGATCTGAGGAACTATTCTAATTTTTTGAGATAGGATTTTTGAGTTTTCTTAAGCTGTATGCCATAATCAGCAATATTAAAATAATAAAAGGCTTGCAATATTTCAGTTGATTTGTAATGAATCCAGAATGTATGACATTTTTGTTTTTTTAAATTGCATTACAGAAAATAAAGAACTTTATCACAATATTCTAATTTTCTGAGACAGTCCTGTATGTTAAATGGATATATCCGCCTTCTTTCATTTATCTTTCCATTCCCACAACAATATACATAAAGAAATGGCATATGTTGGACATAGTTTTAATGGTGATTAATCCATCCATCCATCCATCTTCTTCCGCTTATCCGTGGTCGGGTCGCGGGGGTAGCAGTTCCAGCAGAGAGCCCCAAACTTCCTTTTCCCTGGCGACATCAACCAGTTCTGACTGGGGGATCCCAAGGCGCTCCCAGGCCAGCGAAGAGATATAATCCCTCCACCTGGTCCTAGGTCTACCCCTTGGTCTCTTCCCAGCTGGACGTGCCTGGAACACCTCCCTAGGGAGGCGCCCAGGTGGCATCCTAACTAGGTGCCCGAACCACCTCAACTGGCTCCTTTCGACGCGAAGGAGGAGCGGCTCAACTCCGAGTCCCTCCCGGATGACCGAACTTCTCACCTTATCCCTAAGGGAGACACCAGCCACCCTGCGGAGAAAACCCATCTCGGCCGCTTGTATCCGCGATCTCGTTCTTTCGGTCATGACCCATCCTTCATGACCATAGGTGAGGGTAGGAACGAAAATGGTGATTAATCATGATTAATTAATTTTTAAGCTGTGATTAATCTGATTAAAAATTGTAATCGTTTGACAGCCCTAATATATATATATATATATATATATATATTTTGAGGAGGTGGCGACCCTTCAGTCCAAAGTCCGAGTCCCTACAGACTAAACAACTGCCGCGCGTAACATTAGGAAAGGTGTCTTTTATACAAAAAATCTGTGTAAATACACTTTCGAGCAATTAGCAGGAGTTTCTCAAGACGCTAAAAAAAGAGAGGAGGGCTAAGTGGGCACCCCTGATGTACGCCCCTCGCAACAGGTTCATTCGTTGTGACATAAGTTGTGGGATAAAGGAGGCTTCAAATACATTATGGGCATATATACAGCCTAGGACAACTAGTTAACATACAAGTAGCCTGATAAAAGTACATAACAGCCCTCTTTATCAGTTACTGTTCTATCAAGGGTAAAGGGCAGGCAGCGATGAAGGAGAACAGCAGTTGTGAGAAGAGTAGAACACCTGGCCATCCCAGCTCCTCCTCAGTTGAATGTTTTCAAGATCAGCAAGGTGGGTTTCTTGGAGAAAGGGTGTATGACATTCTTTCTTTAGGAAGGATAGGATTTTGGCTGATACCCTTCACATTCAATGAAATAATTTTAAGATGTATGCCTTTCATACTTTGTATGACATGTGAAAGGATAGCTTAACATTTAGTCATCTTAAGGATCAAAGCATAACGTTAACACGTCAAAACGAGAAATAACACGTCAAGTGCACCTGTCAGTGAAGGTCCATCACCAAACAACATAAAAGAGATAAAAGATAAAAACAGATATCAACTTTTCAGTTGCATTATAAGTCCAGGGCCAACTTACTGCATCCACAAGATCGATATCTTCACAACTAAAAGGGGTATATGAATAACCTTTTCTATCAAAGCAATGCTACACCTGTGAGTTGGCTGTAGAAGTGTCAGAATCAATATAGATGTTGCTGTGTCAGACTAAATTCAGATTGAACATAGTAAAAAAAATGCAAATTCTAATCTCCGCCTAAAACAAACACGTTATTTATAGTGAAAACCACCCTTGAATGATGGAATAGTAGCGCAGAACCTTTAGGGATCCAAACCACAATATATCATAAGTACCCTGTGTCAAGATAGATGCTAATTTAGTGAAACTTGACATTTTTTAGAGAGGTTTAGCACAGGTTACCATTTGACCTTGCTCAGGTACCACACTGTAAAACTCGTTTTATTTCTTTAAAATATCACTATAGGTATTCATTCCATCCAAATAAAACTGTTTTTGACCTTTTTGGAAAATTCACCTTGACCTCTATACCTTTTTTCGCCACAAAGCTTAATGGTGCGCCAGCTGCCAGTCAAACCTATGCTCAGCTTTCATATGACATGTCGTTTGTGCAGATAGCAGGAAGTAGAACAATCGCCGTCGCCAGTTATGTGCTAATGTAGCGTTAGCTAGCTTTCGTTAATTGCTGATTTAGACTTGGTGTTAGAATTGTGTTTCGTTTAGGTAAAGATTGTTAATATCGTCTGTTAGCTGAGTTTCTTCCCATTAAGTGGGTATGCATCATTAATAGGTTGTTAAATGTTAACAAGTCCTGAGACCTTGTTTCTTACAAGATGCTGCGTCTGGCGACATAGGCAGTCTGCGCTGGTAGCTCTGGGAGGAAAACAAAACTTGTTTAACCGTTGTCGCTCATCCTAATTTTCGGCCTTGATATAACAACATTCATAATTAAGTAAAGGTAACACCCTTTTCACCCTGGTTACATTTTTCATTTGCCCTGTACGATGGGCGCTGTAATTGATGAAAGTGCCCATGTTGGCTTATCAGGCACCCTTAGCTCACAGCCACAGCTCAGCTTGTTGTTGTTAGCAGCTGGTGCTAGCTGCGCTAACGGATATGAGAAGATGTTTCTACAACAAGATGGAGGAGAGCCTTGTCCTGTCAGACTGAGAGGCTCAGTGAGTTAAAGGACTCGGAGTGTTTAGATTGTTCACTTTAGTCTAAGTTATCTCAGTGAGTTTCAAACGTTTTGATCACAATTTATGTAAACAAACATTTCCAAGGCACACCTTTATAATTATTAGGATAAATAAAAACAAGTTTGAAATCATTCCAATATATACTATAGGACAGTAATCCAAAAATATTGTTTAAAACTGGAGAGATTTATACAGGTCTCATTTTCAATAGAGACCTGTTCAGTGGTAACAGACAGACAGGACACTAAACACAGAGGCAACACTAAAATACAACATCGTAAAAAAAAGTAGTCATTGAAATCCATATACTGTCAGATATAGCAGGTGCAAACACCCACAGATGGTTTCTCCAGCTTTTTTTAAATGAGTTTAAAATCTGTGGTGGGTATCAAAGTGGTCAGCTTAAGTTCCTGCTGAAGTGTGTTCCAGGTCGAGGGGACAGAGTATGATATGGCTTTTTTCCCAAGCACCGTGCGTACTGAGGGGATGTCATTTTGAGATTGTAGTCTATAGCTGTACTGTTTGTGTGATATGTAAGTGGATATGTAGAGGGGCAGCAGTCCAAGCATAGCGGTATAGATGAGTTTGTACTAGTGCAGTGATCTGCGCATTGATAATGATGTCCAGTTGACTAAAGCGTACAGCGTGCAATGGTGTGTGAGAGGTTTACAGTTGGTTATGAACCTCAGAGCCCCATGGTAGACAGCGTCCAGCAGATGAAGGGAGTGAGCTGAGGCGTTCATGTACACAACATCCCCGTTGTCCAAGAGCGGCAAAAATGTGGCAGCTACAAGCCGTTTCCTCGCACTTGTGGAGAAGCAGGCCTTATTTCTAAAAATGAAAGAGATTGTCAATATGTGGTTTGAAGCAGAGATGTTCATCTATACTAGTGATGCCTAAGTATCTTCAATTCAATTCAAAACATTTATTTATCCAGGTAAAATCCCAATGAGATCAATGATCTCTTTTTCAAGGGAGACCTGCAGCAGTAGGTTCCACAAGAAGACATAAAAACATAAACAACAGAACAACAAAAGGACATCATACATCATCTGTATGTGTTAACAGCTTCAATGGGGTTATGATGTGCAGACATGATGCAGGAAAGAACAGTTGGTAACTTGTTCTAATTGGAAAACAACATGACTTTTGTCTTATCTGAATTTAACACCAACCTAAGGTGGAACAGATGTGACTGAAAAGTGTCAAAAGCAGACTGCAGACGTTCAAATGCAAGGGCAACAGTGCTAGCACAACAGTACACAACAGTATCATCTGCATATAGATGTACAGAAAAGGGGTTTCCGCTAGGATTTTTTCTCGCCGGTCAAATGTACGAACATAATTTATTTTACCGGACACATTTGAAACTTACCGGTCATGTTTCAATAATAATAATAAGAATTGTGTGGCAGAGTTTCCGTTAGCAGGTAATCACCGGACTATGACCGGCTATGCTGATGTTTAAAACTCAGTTAATGGGAGTCGTTTTTATATTGCTTCAGTTTATAATCGTAACAGATCGAAAAATTCAGATTCATTTTTCAACAAATGATTCCACAAACAACAAAAAACATCATTATTACATTCAAAGAAACTACTTGTAGTAGATGAACTACATTATTCAAAAGTTCACATTAACTTTGAATAATAACACGGGAGAAACGGATCCTCTCTTTTCCTCCCTCCCTCCCTCTCTCCTGACAGCCCGTCAGTTTCTCATGCAGCGCGCTAAACAGTGGGCAGGGCTTCAGGTCAGACTCAGCAGCTGATCTGATCTCTCTCTCGCGTCCGGTTACACTACACTCGCGTTTATGTCCATATCGATCAGATCCAGCTCTCCTGATCGGCCTATAGAGAGCGCCGATCAAACTATTAAGAGTGAATATCGGCCGATAATGATCAGGCGGCCAATCGATCGGAGCATCGGACATTTTGACCGACAGGTTTTGAATTTACCGGTTTTTATTCAATTTGACCAGCTAAAAACCGGTAAATACCGGCTAACGGAAACCCTGGTACAGAGGCATCAATACTTTGACCCACATCATTTATACAAATAGTAAAAAGGATCGGTCCCAAGACCGACCCTTGAGGAACGCCTCTGGGCACATTAAGAAAGCTTGAGGAGAGACCGCTGAATTGTACACATTGCTTGCGATTTGAAAGATAGTTTGCAAACCAACCAACAGCTTGGTCAGACAGGCCTATATGAGATAACTTCTGGCATAGAATGCCATGGTCCACAGTATCAAATGCCTTGGATAAGTCTATAAAGATTACAAAATATGCATGAATAAATAAATGTTAACTGTGTAAAATACGATATGAATGAACGACTAAGTTATTGGTTATGTTCATATACTTATTTGATTATTAAAATGTAAACCGATCTTTTTCATATGGGTGTTTAGAGTTGTACCCCCTAGATCAGGGGCCTCATTTATAAAACTTTGGGTAGTATTCACTTGGGAAGGTGGCATACGTAGGACACAGCAAGTAAATACGCACAAAAATATTCAGTTTTATAAAACACTGCGCATGCACATCCTACGCCGGTTTCCCTTTATAAATCACAATCAACTCGAAATGCAGCGCAGCTTTTGCTGGCTTCACGTAACGCCCATATTTGCCTATACATAGTCAAAGTCATTCATTTTGACTGACTGCATGAAGAAGATCGCAGGAAATGATGACAGAACATCTAAAAAAGACATTTCACACCGTGTCAGATTTTTGTTCTTTTGGGGAGGTCGAGATAAATCATATTGTTTGGTGGATGTGTGGCGAGGTTTGAAAATAACTAGGACTAAAAAGGGTAGAATTAAAATAGTTGCCGACAACGCCACCTAAGTTAAAAGAAGCCTAGGACTCCTACTTAAAAGACTACACAGGTTCTTTAAAATCAGGGGTGAGCAGAGTTAAGAACCACAAACAAATAAAGTTGACAACAGTTTATTATGTTAAAAATGCCCCAGCCCAAAGTCTACTCGAGAGGTCTTGGGTCTCGGTCTTGTCCCTCCAGGTCGCGCTCCAAGATCACCTGAGCGGATAAAAACAATATAATCAAGCCACTGGATAATAATAATAATAATAACTTTATTTGTATAGCACCTTTCATACAGGGGATTGCAGTTCAAAGCGCTTTACATCAGTAAGAAATAAGACATAAAATCAGTGTAAAACAAGCAGCAAGAGCAAGGCATAAAGTGGGATAAAATAATTAAACATAAAAACATGGGGAGTAAAACATAGAGAAATAGTGCAATGTCAATCACAGAAATAGTGCAGTATAATAGTGTAAAGTCAGTAAAATGCTTTGGTAAATAATAATAATAATAATAATAGATTTAATTTGTTAGCGCTTTTACAGGTGCTCAAAGACGCTTTACAGATATAGTGAAGGGAAAAGAAAGGGAAGGAACAACAAATAAATATATAGTTAAAGTTAAAGTCAAATAATACAAAAACAATCACACATTAAAAGCCAGGTTGAAGAGGTGAGTTTTTGTAAGTTTTTTGAAGGTGGTGAGGTCATTGCAGTCTCTGATGGGTTGGGGGAGTGAGTTCCAGAGGGAGGGGGTAGCGACGGAGAAGGCTCTGTCCCCCCAGGTCCGGTGATTGGTGCGGGTGGGGATGGATAGGAGGTTAGCTTCTGATGAGCGGAGGCAGCGTGAAGGGGCGTGGTGGTGCAGCAGGTCTGTGAGGTAGGGGGGGGCCTGATTGTTGAGGGCTTTGTGAGTAATCAGGAGGACTTTGAAGTTGATTCTTTGACGGACGGGGAGCCAGTGGAGGTTCTGGAGGACGGGAGTGATGTGGTCTCGGGAGCGGGTGTGGGTGAGGAGGCGGGCAGCAGAGTTCTGGATATGTTGGAGTTTATTGATTAGGTTGGATGGTATGCCGTAGAGGATGCTATTGCAGTAGTCGAGTCGTGAAGTGATAAATGCATGAATCAGGGTTTCAGCAGCAGAGGAGGAGAGTGATGGGCGGAGACGGGCAATGTTTTTGAGGTGGAAAAAGGCGGTCCTGGTGATGTGATTTATGTGGTGGTTGAATTTGAGCTGACTGTCGAAGATGACTCCGAGGTTGCGGATATGAGGGGGGGAGATAGAGTGTGGCTGTCAATGGTGAAGGGGGAGCATGTAGAGGATGAAGAGGAGGGGGCCAAGCACTGAACCCTGGGGGACACCTTGGGACAGAGGAGCAGTGGAGAAGGTGTAGTTGTTGATGTTGATAAACTGATGTCTGTCGGTGAGGTAGGATTTCAGCCAGGAGAGTGCAGTGTCGGTGATGTTGAGTGATGATTCGAGGAGGGACAGCAGGATGGCGTGGTTGATGGTGTTGAATGCTGCGGTGAGGTCGAGGAGGATGAGGATGTTCAGGTTGCCGGAGTCAGAGGAGAGGAGGAGGTCGTTTGTGATTTTGAGAAGAGCTGTTTCGGTGCTGTGTTTTGATCGGAAACCGGATTGAAATGGCTCAAAGAGATCATTGGAGCTGAGGTGGGCTTTAAGTTGTGAGGCAACGACACGTTCAAGTATTTTTGACAGAAAGGGGAGATTTGAGATGGGCCGGAAGTTGGACATGATGTCAGGTGTGAGTCCAGGTCTTTGAGAATGGGTGTGACAGCAGCCAGTTTGAGAGAGGGGGGAACTGATCCAGATCTGAGGGAGGAGTTAATGATGGTGGCGATGAGTTGGGAGAGGGCAGGGAGGCTCTCTTTAACAAATGTGGAGGGCATTGGGTCAAGTGTGCAGGTGGAGTTAATTCCAGTCAAGAAGTGGACAGTTGCATGGGGGGTCACAGGGAGAAGTGGGACAGGGGCTGTGAGGTGAAGGGGGGGAGCCAGGAGGGGAGGTGGGGCGTGCTGATGAGGGTGTCAGATTGCTGTAAATGTTGCTGATTTTGGTTTGGAAAAATGAGAGGAAGGAGTTGCACCGTTCGGTGGTGAAGGATAAGGTGGCATTGTCACAGGGTTTGAGAAGTTTGCTGATGGTGGAGAACAGACGCTTGGGGTTGCTGGAGCCAGACTGAATGAGTTGTGAGTAGTAATTCGACCGGGCTGCTTTGAGTGCGTTACTGTACTGCTGGAGATAGTCTTTGTAGATTTGAAGATGGACTGTTAGTGTGGTTTTCTTGTGTTGGCGTTCAAGTTGACGTTTCCTTGATTTCATTTGGCGGAGTTCGGGGGTATACCAGGGGGCGGAGTGTATGAAAGAGACATTTTTTGTTTTTGTGGGGGCCACTTCATTGAGACAGAAGGAGAGGGTGCTGTTATAATAGTCCACAAGTTCAGATGGGTTTTCAGAAAGTGGGGGGGGGGGGAGACAGACATCTTGCAGGTAATGGAGGCAGTGATTGCTGAAGGTGAGATGGATTTGAGATTTCTGTAGGTTATTGTGCGTTTTTGCTTTTGGGCGGGGATGGGGATGTTGATGTCTATGATGATGGCCAGGTGATCAGAGATGTGGAGATTGAGGCTGGACAGATGATGGATGGTGAAACCAGTGGAGCAGACCAAGTCCAGGATGTGACCACGGCTGTGTGTTGGGAAGTTGATGTGTTGAGAGAAGTTGCAGCATTGAAGGGTTTCCTTAAATTCAGAGGCATATTTGCAGGTCGGGTCGTCAACATGAATGTTAAAATCACCTAAGAGGAGAACAGATGGGGATATAGCAGAAAGCTGAGTGAGAATGTCAGAGAGGTCGGAGAGAAGGAGGGGTTTGGCTTCGGAGGACGGTAGATGATGGCTGTGACCAGGGGAGTGGGACCAGAGAGTTTAAAGATCAGGTGTTCAAATGAAGAAACATCAGGGATGGGGATTAAGGTAGCTTTTATTTCCTTTCTGATAATAGCAGCTATACCACCACCCGCCCTTGTGGGCGAGGTTTGTCAATGTATGTGAATCCTGCTGGTGTGATTTGATTTAAAGAAAAATAGTCCAGGGGTTTTTGCCATGTTTCGGTCAGATACAGAAAGTCCAGGTTATTGTTTTTAATTAATTCATTTAGAATGTGGCTTTTATTGTGGCAGTCCGGACGCAGGCGGTTATTAAAGGGGTGGAGATCTGACAAGGAGTAGAGCGGCGTCATGATCCGGTGAAGTGGCGCTAGCACGGAGCTAGCTAATGCTGGGGACCCGGGCAGCAGAGACCAGGAGCCGGATGACCGTGGAAGAAGGAGCGATGTGAGTCCAGATAAAATGAGAATTATAATCCACAGCATATCAGGAGAATAATTCCAGTGGTTTCCAGAGGAAAATCGTAGGAGGTGCTGACAGCCTGGTGCAGAGTGGGAGCCGGGTGACCAGCCTACTAGCTGGTTAGCTAGCTGGTTAGCTAGCTTGATAGCCACCGGCTGTAGGCGGCAGGGAGAGACGATGTCAGCGGGGAAGCCGGCTGATCGCAGCGGGATGGGAAGACCCACACGAGCCGCGGAGTTAGGGTGGAGTTAGGGTGGAGTTGGGGTGGAGTTGGGGGTGGAGACAGAAATGTTAGCTCAGCAGACTTCAGGGAGCCGAGGAGCATCTAGGTAGCAGCCTGCTAGGTCCGATAATGCTAGCTAGCTAGCGGGCTAGGGACCGGTGAGCAGGAAAGAGCCAGCAGGTGGGAGATGACAACACAAATATCTGTGTCGATTCGATATAGAGATGCTGCTATTTTTGCTGATGACTGACGTTTCAAAAGTAGAGAGCCAGACAGGAGAGGTTCTGATCTGTACTAAAGGACAATATTTGGGGCGGAGGAGCGGCGAACAAACAACGCCAGCACCCTTGGCGACCCGGGAAAAGATAAAGGTAAAGAGATAGGTTTTAAGTTGTCTTAACGTATTGGCTTCCCTAATATTTTTGGGTAACGTGTTCCACAGTTTTCGGGCATAGTTTACAAAGGCTGCATCACCGATCTTCTTAGGACTCTTTCTGGTGACCTCTAATAGACCTGCATCTGATGATCGCAGTGTTCTGACGGGTGTGTAGTTTATTAGAGAGTCAGCAATGTAGCTGGGTCCTTGTCCATTTAGAGCTTTGTATGTGAGGAGAAGCAACTTAAAATCAATTCTGAAAGTTACAGGAAGCCAGTGTAGAGTAGCTAAGACAGGACTAATGTATTCCCTCCTTTTGGTATTAGTTAGTAGTCTAGCTGCAGAGTTTTGAATGAGCTGGAGTCTTTCAATCGTTTTCTTGGGGAGACCAGTGAAATTGGAAATGCTAAAGTCAAATACCTCCTAATTCTTCACTACGTCATCACAGATCATCTTTGAAACCCTGTTTTTGTTTGTAAATGTGCATTGCAGTAGTCTAGTCGGCTAGATATGAACGCATTAATTAGTTTCTCTGCATCATTTTGAATTATGAATGATCGTACCTTCGCTATGTTTCTGAGATAGAAGAAAGCTATTTTCCAAGGGATCCAAGGCGCTTGTCATTTGGTATACCAACCAGGAGCGAGTTTAGTGGGCGTGCCGACCTTAGCAAACCCGGGGACAAAACGCCTATAATACCCGGCCAGCCCTAAAAAGGCCTTTAGTTATTTGGCTGTGGTGGGGACAGGCCAATCAACAACAGCAGATACTTGTTCAGGGTCTGGCATAATTCCTTCTTGGTTAACTACATGCACTATGAATCTGACTTGTTGCTGAAAGAGTTTGCACTTGTCTGGCCGAAATTTCAGGCCATGTCCCGATAGGCATTCAAACACCCTCTCCAGGTGTAAGAGGTGTGTAGCAAAGTCAGGGGAATAGACAATGATGTCATCTAAATAGACTAGTAAGGAGTCCGTGATTTGGCCACTGAGGCACTGCTGCATTAGGCGCTGGAACGTCGCTGGGGCATTCCAGTGACCAAAGGGCATTCGCTGAAACTCAAATAGACCCACAGGGGTTGTGAAGGCATTTTTTCACGGTCCTTTGGGTCCATCTCTACTTGCCAGTAGCCGCTGGCGAGATCCAAGGTGGAGAACCACTTAGCCTGGATCATGGAGGTGAGGGTCTGCTCGATTCTAGGAAGTGGAAAAGCATCCTTGTGAGTCACAGAGTTCAGCTTTCTGTAATCAACACATAACCGCCAGCTGCCATCCTTTTTTTTCATAATTACAATAGGGGCTGCACAGGGGCTGGAACTTTCAGTGATTATGCCATTCTGCAACATACCTGCTAACAGAGTTCTCATGTCTTGGTCCAACATGGGTGGTAGTGGTCGGAAGCGTTCTCTTGTGGGGGCTGCGTCACCTGTGGGGATGCAGTGCTTGACCGCACCGGTCCTCCCTAGTCCTCATCATGGGTGGAGAAATCTTTCTTCCACTTCTGCAACAAAGCTGCTAACTGACCTTGTTCATCTGGAGACAGGTCGGGCCGATCATCCAGTTTCAGCACTTCAAATTCCTGTTCTTCCTCCAGCCCATCACAGACGTCCACCAACCCGACCTCCACAACACCATTTGTACCAGGCGTCACACTGATGTCACATGCTCCATGGATGTCGGACTCTTTCACCTTGAACAGCTTGCCTAGCTTCTGGTAACGGCCTATGGATACAGGGAAATCATGCAAATTACGAATGGAGAGTCGGCCTTGTCTTACCACAGCTATAGTTCTAGCGGCGGAGATGGCCCCAGGCTCCTGTAGTGCCTCCACCAGCCCATGGTAGTCACGCCCCAGCACTCCAGCTTTGGCGCGTCCCAAGACTACCACTTCACTCCTGGCTGGTACGGTGACTCCTTGGTGTCCCAGTTGCATCGCTTCCTCCTTGGAAGTGGGCACACTCGGTGGTGAGGTGGAGCCAGGCTGTCTAGATACAGAGGGAGCATATTTTGGTGAGTAGCTGGACGTACTTGGCAAAGCAACAGGAGAACGCTGCGTTTGCTCCGCACGGCGCTGCTGCAGCCGACTGTCGAGACGAGACACCAAGGAGATTAAGGATTGGAGGTCGGCAGGCTCATCCTGTGCAGCCAGCTCATCCTTAAGTTGATCCTTCAACCCCCTTACAAACACTGCCCTTAGAGCCGCCTCGCCCCATCGGGCCTCTGCCGCCAGTGTCCGAAACTCAATAGAGTAGTCTGCCACAGTTTGGGTTCCCTGTTGAAAATTTAGCAGACGATTAGCAGCAGAGCCAGAGTAGTTGGGGTGATCAAATACAGCGGAGTGTAATAAGTGTTCCGAAAAATCTCCAAAAGAAAAAGAGTCAAAATCCACTGAAGAACTCAATGCTTCAGCCCAGGCTAATGCCTTGCCACGAAGCAAACTCAGCACATAGTTTATCTTAGTGACATCAGAGGGAAAAGACATGGGGCGCTGGCGAAATACGTTGTTGCATTGAAAAATGAACCCTCTGCATTTCTCCACCTCAATGGGGAATGGCTCTGGGTCGGTGGGGAAATCCCGGCATGGAGACAAAACCTGAGGGAGACTAGAGGTGGCAGGAGAAGCAGCAGAAGAGGCAGATTAAGTCAGGGGGAGATCTGGTTTGCTATGGCCGAGATGTGATGTGCTATGGACTGATTGCTTTCAGCTGAAGCTCGGATTAGCTGCTCATGTTGGCCCAGAAGGTTGCCCTGATGAGACAGGGCATGCTGGACTGTGGAAGGATCCGAACTACTGTCAGAGGGGTTCATGCTGGCCAGTTCGTACTGTTAAGGTCTCAAAAAGCTACTGGAGTGAACCCGCAATACTGAACACTAGGAACGGATACTGAAGTTATGTTGAACAAAAAAAGGTATATTTCCAAACAGGCAGGGTCTGTGGGTTTAGGCTGTAGCAGGGGACAGAGCAGGAGAGATGTAATCCAGAAAAATAGGGGATAAGGGAATCCAAAAAGCCAGGGCCAGGGAATATACCAAGAACTGGAGCGGAGGTCAGAATCCAGCTTTCTGGGGTGGCCGAGAGAGCAGGCTGAACCAGGGGAGCGAAGGTACACAGAGGAGCATAGCAGGTAAGGGAGGTGGCTGGGCGCAGCAGGCAGAGGAGCAGGTAAGTTGGTCACACCGGTGGTTTAGACGACGAACTGGCGAGTACTGGATGAGGGAACCGGGTTTATATGCAGTGTGGGGAGGTGAGCCTCCCCTCAGAGAACATAAGAACAGCCACGCCACCCCCTCCCAATTATTATTATTATTATTGTTGTTGTTGCTATAATGCAGGGGTATTCAATTGCATTTCAAAGAGGTCCAGTAATAGTCCGGGAGCCAAAGCCTGATTTTTGGATTAACCTTGTTTCGTCTGATAACATTTTTTTTCTGCTGTTTCTTGTAGCTTGGGGGTACCCGGTGATATCCCTTGAGCATTTTGGGATATTAACCCCTTCATGGCCAAAACGGATTTATGAGATTTCATGCAAAATACTCAAATCAAATGCACCCAATTTAATTTCTCCAATGTTTATTCAATAGGAGTACAGGAGGGTGCCCACTGATAATCTTTTAGCATTTTCATATATTAACCCATTCATGCCCAAAATGCCTAAATCACAGAAAAATAAGGATTTATGAGATTGAAACCAGAGAGATTTGATGGGCTTCTCCAGGACTTGTTGGACAATGATGGTGTCAGCTTCTTCCTGCGGATTTTCTAGCTCATATTGGCTCCTTCTTTCTTCCATCCTGATCTCGATGGGGCATGAGTCCTCCCCTGTCACCTCCAACTTGTGTTTGTTTGTGCCCCATAGATGGAAAAGCCTGTCTTTAGTCAGTTCATTAAATAGTAATAGATTGAGCTGTTTCTTGTTTTCAATGGATGACAAGACAACCTTCTGGGCTGGTAGCTTAGTTGATAGGAGGAGATGATGTTTCCTACTGACCACTGTCTCCCTGACATCTCTAGTGACAGACTTGACAGACCTCTATCTGTCAAAGATGAGGTAGACGTCACTCTCTGACAGATATGAAATCAGCCCTGTTTTAATGTTATCAATAAAATCAGCGACAGTACCATCAGCTGGCCAGTGTATGGTCTAAAGAAGTGCTGATCCATCAATGACAGTGACATCTGCATCACCGGCATTCCTCCTGGAGACTTCAACCTGGAGCGACTTCTTCAGTGTGGACTTGGCTTTACAAATTCGCATTCCATCCTCTGTGAACATGGCAGTTGGGACTGGTGCCAGCTCATAGGCAAGGACATCCTTCACGTCAACATCGCGGTCACTAGAGAACAGTGCAATGGTCCTCGAATAGATCACATTTAGGTCATACATTTTGGAGTCGGCAATTGTGATGGATTTGGTTGTTGTTGCCATGGTCTTCACTTTGCTTGAGATGGTGTTGTAAAATCCGGCCAGGTCTTTTCAAATTGTTCTAACATTGCCACTCCAATCTTTACAGCACTGTCTACACTGGCAGTTGGAGAGGCTATCTTGCCACTGGTGATGTTCACAATGCTCTCTCCTGGATGTGTGTTGGGATCCAATGGATGGAGGCAGGCGTCTAGTTTCTGATGAAGTCCATCCCTGTCCTTGGTGTCTGCTCTAACCCTGGCTTTAGCCTCCTCCTTGTGATAGAGATGTACTTTTGTTGTATTTGTCTCCTCCTCTTCCATGTTCTTCATGTCTGATTCAATCTTGCAGCAGATGTGGCGGCTCAGAGCCCAGATCTTCAGTGCTTCTGGCTTCAAGGTTATCCCAATGATCCCTCCTGCACTGTGGCCGTACCTCATGAAGGTGGACTCTATGAACTGGTCACTCCACAGGCCGTTCCATATTCCACGGATGTGTCGCGTCACATGTTGCCCTTGGAGGAAATAGCCTTGGACATGTGGAGGAAGCTTCTCCATGGAACGGAGGTAGTAGAGGCCATACCTGGCATAGTTGACATGGCCAGCTGCAAAGTAGTAGGGAAGCATCTTCCGAAATGTGGTCAGATGGAGAAGCCAGTCACCCTCACGTTCAGCCCGGATGTACGACATCATCAGCAACACTGGTTTCACCAAGACCTCAACCCAAAGTTTGGCTGTCCTGCTCTGACTAGCAATCTGATCCAAGGCTCTCATCAGATCGTCTGCTTTCTGGAAATGGCAATCCATAATCACACTCCGCAGCATCTCTTCCGCCATCATGCGGAGGGCACGTACATTCTGAGGGAACTTCTTCCCATTCAACATCTTGGCAACCCCACCAAATACTTCTGACAGGACACTAGAGAGCCCACTTTCCGCCATCAGTGAACCTATAGCCCCAACAAAACTCATCAATGCATGCATACCCCCAAGACGTAAGTGCATGTCTTTGAACTTATCTGGATGGCCCCATAACACTTGCACTGCAACCCGGTAGAGCTGCTGGTCACATGTCAGCACACTGAAATTCTGACCAGTTTCAGATGTGAGCTCTTGTACTCTGGCCATGGCTGTCATCATTGTATCGGGATCAGATGGCTTCATGTCGATCAGGGGGAAGTAGAGCGCTTTTGTCTTGGCCTGGGGGAGAGTGCCCTGCTCCCTGCTATGTTTCGTGTTGTATCCATGGTATTCTGGGCAGTTGTCCTGAGTAAGAACTTCCTGTAAAAAACTAAGGTCAGCCTTTGGGGCTTCATCTGGTGGCATTGGAGGCTGTTTGGGTCCCTGGGATCTGTGGTTGTCTATATATCGTATGGAATGTCTGGTGAATCTTTAGGGATCCTGTTGATCTTTGGATTGGTTTGCTCCTCACCCTCTTCAGAGCTCTGCGAGTACTGTGTAAGAAGGACAGCTAGTGAATGTGTGGACTGCTTACCATTCTGAGAGGCTATATCAGCATCAAAATGATCCACAATAGCCTGAACTAGACCATCATCAGCATTAAATATGCCAGACAACTTAAAATCTGCTACTGCTGCCTGAGATGCTGATTTCTTGAACCTGCGATACTCTGTGTAAGAACAACATACACCATAGGAATACATGCTATTGATAAGCTTCTTGGACTCTACCATTTTTCCTGCTAGGTCTACTTGCAAACAAGTTGCCTGAGAATTGAGAGTACTAGTGATAATTGAACCTATGAGCAGTGCAGGAAGGGTATTATCTAGCTTTTGGAGAAACCTTTGCTAACAACATCAACAGAAAGTCTCTCACTGACTCTTTGATCATGTCCTTATTAATGCTGATGTTATAGTGTCCCTTGTCCATATCAATGTTTATCACATCCTGAGTGATTTGCTTGCTAGCTTTCACTGCGATGCTCTCCATGTCATCCTCGTTATCATTCACAAGTCGAAGAGTCTGCGAGGCACAACTAGGAAAAGCAATGATGCCAGCTGTCCCAGGTGAGGATAGTACCAGAAGATCACTGCCAAATGTCTGCTGGAGTTGCCGGATGAGGGTCCTCCTAGAAAGCTTATCCCCATGAAGGTCTGTATAGAGTGCAAACAGTTCAACAGAATTCCACATGTTTGACCGGTCAGGTGTCATCTTCTCTACAACTGACGTAAAGGGAGGATCTTTGTCAGTGTCCTCTGAACTTCTACCCGCCTGCCCTGGCAGTGACCTAAATTGGACAAATCTTTGTCGACAGTCAACATGGTACCGGGAATCTGCAGCATGCAGATCACTAATTGTCCCCTGAAAACGATGTTGGACGCTTTTCGAAACAGCATCCTTTCGTTTTCCACAAACTTCTAATAGAGACTTCATGGTCTCCAATTCTCGGAATAAGAATGCATTCCTCCATCTGGACGGGTTCTTCTTGTCAATGTTAAGATTGCAAAACTCACCACAGAAAACACAATGCTTTTGAAAATTGAAAGGTTCATCTGAGTCGCCTGACTGTGAGCGCCTGGTCACCTTGAAAGGAACTTTTGAATCTGTTTCTCCAGCCCTCTGACGTTTGTGCCGTTCACAGTGAGTCTTCGAGGTGTAAAATGAAACACAACTTGTATGGCATTTCAATGTGAATTTGTTGTTATTGTCCAATGTTTCTTGAAGCTCAGTGTTTTTCATCACCATATATCTTGCTACACTGGATAATGTTTGCTAATCTGACTGCTCCTGCAGAGATCAACGGTTCCTTCTTCGCTTGGCAGTTAAAACTCCAACTGAAGTAGCACTCATCAGGCACTGGATCCATAACCAATGTAAACACTGTAAAGAAAATATATAATAAAAAAAGGTTAATACACTTACTTGTCTATCTATGCTAATATTTTATTCTAATAGCCTACCCATTTCCAGTGTTATTCTTCAAATCAAATCAAATCAAGTTTTATTTATATAGCACATTTATAAACGATTTTAGGTCGAGCCAAAGAGCTGTACATATAATAAAAATAGCCTACAGTAGAGACACTTTACAGCAAATACAACAGCACAGATTGTTCAGAATATCAGTATGAGAAATACAACACCCTCTATCCTTAGACCCTCACATCGTACAAGGAAAAACTTCCAGAGAAAAACCCACTGTTTAAGGGGAAAAAATGGGAGAAACCTCAGGGAGAGCAACAGAGGAGGGATCCCTCTCCCAGGACGGACAGACGTGCAATAGATGCCATGTGTAAATCGAAGAGATAATACATTTTACAGCATATAGACCGAATGTTAGGAAAAGCATGTGTCTGTAATAAGAAGATGAATCCACGAGGATGTCAGCTACAATCCTGTGGAAGCCATCAGGGAAGCAGCATGACGAGACCCAAGGCAGGACTGCAGAGACAGGTTCAGCCACGACCCGAAGTCCACGACTTAATCCAGAACTCCAGAATTTGGCTGGGTTAATCGGAACAAGAGAATACACAGACACAGACAGAGAGGGAACCGAATTCTTGACTGATTTACATTTACATCATGAGAAAGAAAAACATATGTGACCTGCTCTATCGAAATCAGTCACATTGACCCCGAAGACACATTTTGAGTTATATACACTGTTGGAAAGAGGAGATTCCTAATTTTCTAATTATATCAGATTGTTGTTGTACTCCAAATATTAAGCAAAATATGTCACATTATATAGGCTAATGACTGTCACGAGTCATCATTCTGAGAAAAAGGCCTTCAAAGTTTCCTCTTCTCTGGAATCCATCGATCTGATTGATTAATAAATGACCAAAGTAGGAGGAAAAATATTTTCGTTTGTATTACTGGTCTGGGGGAAGCTCGTGTGTTGTGTGTGTGTGTGTGTGTGTGTGTGTGTGTGTGTGTGTGTGTGTGTGTGTGTGTGTGTGTGTGTGTGTGTGTGTGTGTGTGTGTGTGTGTGTGTGTGTGTGTGTGTGTGTGTGTTGTGTGTGTGTGTGTGTGTTGTTGTGTGTGTGTGTATATTTGCGTTTGTGTGTATTGTGTTTGTTTTCCCTGTGGAAGTTGTTAGAGATTAAAAGGGATTGACGCTCCGCGTTTCAAATCTCTCCGCGTTCCTATGGAGCTGATTATATGGAAGGAATCCAGTGCCACCAAGTAAACAATAATCTACTTTAATGGTAATATAACAATGCAACACAATCAATACAGTACACATTCAAATACCGTACACATTCAATACAATACACATTCAATACAATTATCTTTGGGATCCCGAATTTACCTGATGATCATGTCAGCCAGCCAGCCAGAAGAAAGAGACTGAATCCAGCTGTGTCTTCTGCATTTATAAGCAATGGGAGGGGTCTCTGATGCCCTGCTGACATGCCCCAAATATCACATGCCCTCACCTTCCCCCAATCTCCCTTTGTCCTCAAAAATCACATGCTCTCTCAAAAGTCACATGCTGTAGGCCTCCAAAGCCCAGCTCACAGTTTTACCCAAATAATTCCCATTTTTAAGCTTATCCATTTGGAGCTAACATGAATACATTCAAATATTCCACTACAAAGTGTACACTGGTGAACTGAACTGTCAACGGGGGGGTGCACCTCTTTCGCCTGTCAGCATCAGCATTATGATGCCGTTTAACAAATATAATAATAAAGGGTGGTGCCGGCTGTCTGCGAACCGAGCCAGCCTTTCTGTGGGATGGGGGAGAAATTATAAAAATGCTGTGCAGTCCCGCACAGATGGGACATCTGGTCACCCTAGCTGTGACGTTAAGTTACTCCGTTCTCCGCTTGTAATCATGCCGTTAGAAGCTTCAAAGTTGTATTTATCTTCTGAATTTGCCGAAACAAGTTTAATATTCTGAAAGTCAAGACTTTGTTTATTTGAAATCAGATGAAAACAAACTGTAACGGACCCTGCCGTGTTATCCATGATTACTAGTATAGTAATAGTAAAAGTCATGCCTTACATTCATAATTTCAGCGGAGGGAGGGGAAGCGGCGCTGCGGAACAACAGAGTGGCGAGTGAGAGCTGTCATCTTCCCTTTACAAGCTTCAAACATGTATTTATCGTGAGATTTTGGCAATAACATTTTCATATTCTGAAAGCCAAGACTTTGTTTATTTTAAATCAAACCAAACACCCGAACCCTGAAGAACTAGTTTTTTACACAAATCAACGTTTATTTTGAAATGAGCCGTTGCGACTTCCGGCTGATCGAGCGGGTCACAAATGTATAATAATGTGAAATAATAGTCAATATAAAATAGTGTCCACAATAATCTTAGAAATAAAATACTTACAGATTATGCTACATTAAGAGCATAAAAGAAGTGGACGGATGATCCAAAGAGTCCCCAGTGTGTTTTTGTCTTGACCAGCAAACTCAAATAGCTAGGAATAATACAGGAACTGCACCAACTGCCAATTATACCAAATACAATCTGGAGGCAGAATACAACAAAATCTTGGGATTATGGTTTAATTACATAATCACAGGATATATTACACTTTAGATGATAGTTACAACATGTGTTAGACGTGACATGAAAAGCATATTTAAAAAAAAAAAATTAAAATCCATTGTTCTGGATCTCAAAAGCTTCAATGGGTGTAGGACCTGTTTTGCTGGCTTGGCATAAAAGGGTTAATATTCATTAATTTAGAACACATGACCTCCTTTATGAATAAACATTGGAGAAAGTTAATTTGGTGCATTTCTATTGAGAATTTAGCATGAAATCTCATAAATCCTTATTTTTCAGGGATTTGGGAATTTTGCGCATAAACGGGTTAATATCCAAAAATGCTCAAGGGATACCACCGGGCACCCTCTTGGATTTTGAAGAGCTACAATCTACAAGAAACAGCAGAAAAAAAACCTTTATCAGACGAAACAAGGTTCAACCCCACGGCTCCCGGACTATAAGAGAAAATGTCATTTCTTATGATTACATTTTCCCACAGGCCAAAAACAGCTTCAAAAAAACAATTTCCCTCAAAGAGAAAACCAAACATGCCCTGTTGTCGCAAGAAACAAAGTGCAGAAGGAAACATCCATTGAAAGTCAGTGTGCTAGTTCAAGCCAGATACTTGGCATCTCATCTTGGGTGCTCATGTTTGGGCTCAGGCTCTGAGCGGAGGAAACCCTCAGGATTGAGTGAAGGTGTGCATGCAATATACCAGCGGGCCAGATCTAATAGAAATGATCCTGCGGGCCGAAATTAAATCCACCAAGGGCCTGATTTGGCCCCCAGGCCTTGAGTTTGACACATGTGCTCTACAATATACCTTACAACCTCCTCAATAAACTCCAACATATCCAGAACTCTGCTGCCCGCCTGCTCACCCACACCCCTTCCACATCACTGTCCATCAAAGAATCGACTTCAAAGTCCTCCTCATTACTCTCAAAGCCCTCAACAACCAGGCACCCCCTACCTCACAGACCTGCTGCACCACCACACCCCTTCCCCCTACCTCACAGACCTGCTGCACCACCACACCCCTTCCCGCTGCCTCCGCTCATCAGAAGCCAACCTCCTATCCATCCCCACCCGCACCAATCACCGGACCTGGGGGGACAGAGCCTTCTCCGTCGCTGCCCCCTCCCTCTGGAACTCACTCCCCCAACCCATCAGAGACTGCACTGACCTCACCACCTTCAAAAAACTCACCTCTTCAATCTGGTTTTTAATGTGTGATTGTTTTTGTATTATTTGACTTTAACTTTAACTATATTTATTTGTTGTTCTTTTCTTTTCACTATCTCTGTAAAGCGACTTTGAGCACCTGAAAAAACGCTAACAAAATAAATCTATCAATATTAATGTAAACACAGACCCTATTACTTCCAAAACACGTTGCGCATATTTATGTGTAAAAGACATACAAAAGTGCATTTTGCATGATAGGAGACCTTTAAGATATTTTCAGTGACACTGTTTTTAAAACCCACTCGAAGGGCAAGTCATCTGCAATGGCAAGAATGAAAAGCTTCAAAGTGTGTCCAGACAGGATGACACAGTGACAGCAGAGATAATGACAGAGGGAGGCAGACGCAGACAGAATCAGAGGAGACAGCCAGGCACTGAGGACCCTCAGTGACTCTGACAGCAGATACATTTAAAGTGACATGCAATCAGGCTTGGCCGCACACAAGCTGCTTTGTACATCAATATTACAAATGGACCAGGACCAAGATATCAAGATTTCATAGTTCACTCAAACACCCTCACCATTATGTATGAGCTTACTGTAACGTTAACCCTAAATATCATGTATTTGTCTTTCTCACTATTTGTGTTTTCTCTACTTTAGTATTATTATTTTATTTATTTTATTGTTGTCATTGTTATAACGAAAAAAAGTATATATATAAAAAGAGGGAGAGAGTCAATAGTTAGTTAGTTGACCTCAGCTAAAGAGGCAATTACATGTTGTTGTTGAGTTTTGCTGTGCATGTCATTCTTCTTCTCGCAATCATCGCTGGCCCTGTGTATCTCCTAATCGCTGTAACCGGGCTGCTCTCGTCTATCCCACATGCTCCACTAAGATCCAACATCTAGTTTCAGGTGGCCTGTGGAACTGCCAGTCAGCTGTTCCTAAGGCTGACTTCATCTGTGGCTACGCTTCCCTGCAGTCTCTGGATTTCCTTGCTCTCAACGAGACGTGGATTACTCCATCCAACACATCCACCCCAGCAGCTCTCTCCACAGCATACTCCTTCTCCCATACACCCAGACCCACTGGCAGAGGAGGTGGCACTGGTCTCCTGCTCTCTCCCAAATGGAGCTTTTCCCTCTTCAAGCTACCTAACTTCACTCCTTCCACCTTTGAATTCCATGCCGTCACAGTAACCCATCCTATACAATTAACCATTGTTGTTCTCTACCGTCCGCCAGGCGCCTTGGGGGACTTCTTGGAGGAATTAGATCATCTTCTCTCACACATCCCTGAAACTGGCCCTCCCGCTGTACTTCTCGGAGACTTCAACCTCCAGACAGGGAAGATATCTGAACTAACTCTGTTAACCACCTTTGCTTTCTCACTGTCTCCATCCCCACCAACTCATAAAGCTGGCAATGTCCTTGATCTCATATTCTCAAGGAACTGCACTACTTCTAACCTCTCTGTTAACCCGCTCCACACATCCGATCACTTCTTCATCTCATTCTCTCAACCCCTTTCCAAACATAACAAACTAATCTCTTCTCATCCTGCACCTGTCCGCCGTAACCTTCGTTCCCTCTCCCCCTCTACCTTTGCCTCATCGGTTCTCTCAGCCCTCCCTTCCTCTGACTTGTTCCAACTCCTGCCTCCAAACTCTGCTGCAGAAACTCTCCTCTGTACTCTCTCATCCTCTCTGGACTCTCTCTGTCCTCTCACATCTCTGCAGGCTCGTCAGTCCCCTCCTGCTCCCTGGCTAAATGACGCACTGCGTGCTAATAGAACCGTCCTTAGGGCAGCAGAGCGGAAACGGTGGAAATCTAAACACTGTGCCGAACTCCTAACCTATCAGGCTCTCCTCTCCTCTTTCTCTGCTTCGATCTCTCAGGCAAAAAGCACTTTCTTTCAAGATAAGATCCAATCTTCCTATTCCAATCCCAAAAAACTATTTTCCATCTTCTCCACCCTCTTGGACCCTCCCAAAGCCCCTCCCCCTCCTCACTTCTGTCAAGCGACTTTGTTAACCATTTTGAAAAAAAGGTTGATGATATTCGCTCTTCTTTTTCTAACTCACCTTTACTCTCCGCTGGGACACCAGACCCTCCTTTCACCCACACACTGACCTCCTTTTCCCCTCTCTCTCCAAGTGAGGTTCTTACCCTCAATACCTCTGCCCGCCCTACCACCTGTCCTCTGGACCCTATCCCTTCAAACCTCCTTCAGACTGTCGCTCCTGATATTCTACCGTTTCTCACCCATTTCATCAACACTTCTCTAACTTCTGGTCACTTTCCAAATAGTCTACAGGAGGCAAGAGTAAACCCTCCCCGAAAGAAACCCACTCTCAACCCGTATGATGTTATAAACTACAGGCCTGTCTCTCTCCTCCCGTTCCTGTCTAAAACACTTGAACGCGCTGTCTTTAAACAACTCTCCTGTTATCTCCATCAGAACAATCTTCTGGATCCGCACCAGTCTGGTTTCAAGGCAGGTCACTCCACAGAAACTGCTCTCATTGCTGTCACTGAGGAACTGCACACCGCCAAAGCAGCATCCCTCTCCTCTGTCATCATCCTGTTGGACCTGTCTGCTGCATTCGACACGGTGAACCATCAGATCCTCCTTCGCACTCTCCAAGAACATGGAGTTTCAGGCTCTGCACTTTCCCTCCTCACCTCATACCTCAAAGACCGTACCTACAGGGTAACTTGGAGAGGGTCCGAGTCCGACCCTTGTCAATTAACTACAGGGGTCCTCAGGGCTCTGTTCTTGGTCCCCTCCTCTTCTCCCTGTACACAAACTGGCTCGGATCAGTCATTAGTCCGCATGGTTTTTCATACCACTGCTACGCTGACGACACCCAATTAATTCTGTCCTTTCCCCGCTCAGAGACCCAGGTCGTCGCACGCATCTCTGCTTGTCGAGCTGACATCTCTCAGTGGATATCTGCTCATCACCTCAAGCTCAACCTTGACAAGACTGAACTGCTTTTCCTTCCGGGAAAAGATTGTCCCACTCTTGACCTGACAATCAACATCGGCACCTCTGTTGTTTCCCCGACTCAGACTGCAAGGAATCTGGGTGTGACCTTAGATAACAACCTGTCCTTCACTGCAAACATCGCTGCTACAACCCGTTGCTGCAGATACACGCTTTACAACATCAGGAAGATACGTCCCCAGCTGACCCAGAAAGCCACGCAGGTTCTGGTCCAGGCTCTCGTCACCTCACGCCTAGACTACTGCAACTCTCTCCTGGCTGGTCTACCTGCATGTGCCATCCGACCTCTGCAGCTCATCCAGAATGCAGCGGCTCGTCTGGTCTTCAACCTTCCTACATTTTCCCACACCACTCCGCTCCTCCGCTCCCTTCACTGGCTTCCGGTAACTGCTAGAATCCACTTCAAGACAATGGTACTTGCGTACCATGCTGCGAATGGATCTGGCCCTTCATACATCCAGGACATGGTTAAACTGTATACCCCAAGGCGTGCACTACGCTCTGCATCAGCCAAACGACTCGCTGCACCCTCGCTGCACCCTCGCTGCGAGGGGGACCCAAGTTCCCATCAGCAAAAGCACGTGGGTTTGCTATCCTGGCTCCAAAATGGTGGAATGAGCTCCCCATTGACATTAGGACAGCAGAAAGCTTACACACCTTCCGGCGCAGACTGAAAACTCATCTATTTCGACTCCACTTAGAGCGATAGAATTACTAACAATGAACTGCTAACAGAGCACTTATATACTAATAAAGGACTGGCTTATCTATAGCCAGTTGAGTAGCACTTGAAATGTTTGGCTCTATGAAACCTGATGTACTTATATGATTCTGTTTTCTTCAAGGTTGTGTCTTTCTGGTCGATTGTACTTATTGTAAGTCGCTTTGGATAAAAGCGTCAGCTAAATGCAATGTAATGTAATGTAATTCTCTCATCTGTTGGGATTCACCCGCTGACAGCCTGAAGGGCCGATTCCAGGAAGTGCCGTTTTGGGCACTTCTGCTTTGGCATCATTTCTCAGCAGCAGAGGACAGACTGCTGTGCTGCTCATGACAAGCCTCCTGTGACATGTTGTCATGTTTGTTAAAGCAAGCAAATAGTTGCAATTGTGTCCAAACTGACCATTTATTGAGTTATTAGCCTTCATAAAGCGAAACTGGTTGACACTATTGATTGATTAACCTCCTCACCATTGATAAACCTTTACAATATACTCATGTGTGTCTGTGAGTCAGTATGATTACAAACATTTGTGATGCTTCACTTCAGTGTGTCTGCTGTATAATGAACAGCAGAGAGCGGAGCCTCCTATCAACATGGAGGATTGCAGGGACAAGGTCTAAGTGCATTCTGCACCTTTGAGAGTTGTCAATGTTCCATTTGTAAGTGTGCCTGTGTGTGTGTGTGTGTGTGGGGGTGTGTGTGTGTGTGTGTGTGTGTGGCATTACTATACTGTTTACACAGTCACGTGTGGGGACTCGCCTCCCTTGGGGACAAATTGGAGGTCCCCATGAGGGGAATCATTAATTTTAGGGTGAAGATTTGGTTAGGTTTAGGATTAGGGTTAGGCATGTGTTGGTTATGGTTAAGGTTAGGATAAGTCTCCAGGAAATGCATGTAAGTCAATGTAATGTCCCCTGTGATGTATACATGGTATGTGTGTGTGTGTGTGTGTGTGTGTGTGTGTGTGTGTGTGTGTGTGTGTGCGTGCGTGCGTGCGTGTTAGCCTGCCAAGCAAGAACTGTGATGACAAGTTTCAGAACTTTCAATATGGCTTTCATTTCACTTTTATTATTAACCAGAATCAAATTAATTGTTCATCACAGTAGGCCAAGTGGTGTGATTTATCATTTCATTCAGTCTAGTACATAACTATGGAAATTGTGATTATCATTTATTTTTTTCAATTTCAAATCGGTGTCAGGTGTAGCAGGCTGCTACAGATGGGAACAGAGCTATATGCACAGTTCTGGTTCAGGGAACAGCTGAAAGCATGGAGGAGGAGGAGGAGGAGGAGGACTGTGTCATCCTTACCATTATGTCAGGATGTGGCGTAACATAGACAATGAAGGGACTTGAAGGAAAAGCAGTGTTTCTTAGGACAGCAGGTTTGGGGTCAGTGCTGATGCAGAGGTGCTGACACACACTGTACTGAGAGCTGAGGGGCACACTGAGGGACACACACAGGCCTTATGTCACAACATTAGGATTAAGACCGTTCTCTCTTCTCACCATCTGTCCTTTTATCTACCCACTCCTCTTCTGCTCTTACAAACACGAGAGTTCAGTAATGACCTCAACACATCAACAGGACATTTCAAATACCTTTTACTGACATGATAATCCAACTTTAGCTGACACGCTACCAACAGGAGGGGGATGGATAGACTGAAAACAAGCATTTTAGGTCTGAGACATACAAATAGACGAGTGGTAATCTGTAGTAGTGCAGTTTGTTCTTTGGCTGTACATTTTGCTGAATTTTGTATTCAAGGATATGATGTGAGGCTCACACTCCTCCAGGTAGTTGATAGTGGTTTGACTTCAGTCACTCTGTAAGAGGCAGGGGATTCATTTTAGAAGTAGGGAGGGGTGGGGCAAATGTGCGTGTTACTTTTGTCTTGAATTGTGCAAAGAGAACATTACATACACACATGATGAAGGTTTCTAAAGATGTATGTGAATGAATCATTTTGTCTGAATGGATCTTGTGATGTAGTGAAGTTAATTGACACACATTCACTTTTATCCCTTTTTTGTTTATGAGCTGAGTCTCAACACCTATAAATCATCAGAAGGCACATTTATGGAGCATTCCGTGTAGTGGTCTTAAACACGTGCCTAAAATAAAAGAATATTATGGTAATATTACCATTTATAAGGCACAGTCACAGTATAACGTAGGGAAAAAATAGGTAGGAGGAGAGATTCAGAGTTTATTTTTTTAAGCCCCTTTACACAGACACACAGACACAGGCGGCAGGTTTATTCACGGTCTGAACACGCTATCTATGTTAAACATATTATTTACTATTGTTTACTCTTTTTTTCATTTGTTCACTCAATCTCTTCATCCCTCTTAATCCATGCTCTCTGCTGTGTGTGTGTGTGTGTGTGTGTGTGTGTGTGTGTGTGTGTGTGTGTGTGTGTGTGTGTGTGTGTGTGTGTGTGTGTGTGTGTGTGTGTGTGTGTGTGTGTGTGTGCGAGCAGCGTTTAGTTGATCTGTCTACACAGGGAGATATGATAATGCCACAGGTTTGTCCTCGGAACAACACTTCAATTTGAAACCTGCAGAACCATTTTTTGTGTTGTGTTCTTAGCAGTGCACCAGTTTCTTGGAATCTTTTGGTGGCTCTATAGTTATTTTACATATTTCTATAGACCACAATACACATTTGAAACCATGGTAAAAATGTAGCATGCATTTAGGGTATTACGATAGTGGTCTGCTGGCAGAGATGAGGAAGACATAGGACTAGGTATTGAATGCTTAATCCCCAGACACAGTAGTAATGGTGAGAACCCCAGAAAGGAGTCAATAGCTGAGAGAAGGCCTCCCTACCTGCCACCATGAATCCCATCTGTAGGAACAGCAGCTGATAGGGATGTAACGATATACCGAATATCGCGGTATCGCGGTAAATAAACGTCCCAATACCGTCGTGAGACTGACAAAATCTACCGCGATAAAAAAAAAAAAAACTTATGAAAAAACGGATAAACTTTTGTTTTTGTTTTAAACCTTTATTTAACCAGATGGTCCCATTGAGATCATCGATCTCTTTTTCAAGAGAGACCTGTCCAACATGGCAGCAAGTAAGGACATCGTATTTATATGGGGGTTATTCCCTATCTTTATTCAAGAGCGTGGTATTTAAATTTGAGAGCATACTTTATGTATTTATTTCCCTCAAACCCTGTCCTTGCACTCAAATAGTGCCTGCTTGCACTTAGATTTGCTCTGCTTCTGCTCAAACTGTACGCTTGCACTCAGATATATTGCTGCTTTCAGATTTGTTCTGCTCTCAGGTTTATTCTGTGCGCGCTCGAAACTTTTGTGCAACAATCCTGTCAAAATCCCTCAACCAATAGGAGGCCAGGTGTCCTTGCGGGTGCGTTCGCTTTACTTATTACAGTGTCCCGTAAGGGCGGTTACTCTTTGGTTTATAAACTCCCGCCCTCCACGGCTTTATAACATAGCATGTACTGTTCACGAGAGAGCACGCTCGTGAACTGTCAACATGTATTGACATGTACAGACATGTATTGATCTGTACGGCAAAGTACGGTTTGGAAACTATATAATTTCCTTTTGGAGGGCATGCATAACACGGCATAACACCAGAGCCTCGCTGCGGGGAAACGTTGGCGCTGTTCTGAGTTTGTTCTAATCTGTCAAAATGACAGACTGCTTTCAGATTTTTCCGTCATTGTTAAAAGAAATATTCGGTTAACGCGACCACTGCTGTCCCAGCAACATCAGTACCAAGCACGAGAGTTTTTTCCAGAGCAGGGGATATTGTAAATGCCCAAACATCCCAGCTTATAAATACCTGGAAATGTGGACATTCTCATATTCCTAAAAACCTGTCTGATGATGCCGAGTGAGTGACTAGTGAGTTTGAGTTGAGTTACTTGAAAAACTAAAGTGAAACTTGATTTATTTTATTGCAGGGTCTGATTATTAAATGTCCTTGTTTATTTGTGAGATGCAGTGGCACAAAGAAAATGCCTATTTTGTTTGGTAGTACTATAGGTACAACAACACTGGTTTTCTTGTTCCAGTCTGTTACTGTCACTTTGTTTTTGACAATACTGCTATCCTACTAAAATGCTGTACAAATCAGATGTATTATTTAATAAAGAAACATTTTCCGAGTAAAAAAAATGTGTATTGAAAATGTTTTAAAAAAAAATAAAAAATGTCCTTTATTATTCAATATCGCGATAAATACCGTACCGTGGACTTGTTATCGCGATATTATCGTACCGTGAGTTTCTGGTATCGTTACATCCCTAGCAGTAGTGTTAATTAAATAAAATTATGATGAAATATGTTCGTCAACGACCTTTTTTTCCATGACGAAAACGAGACGATGACGAGACGGCACCGACGGCAGTAAACAATAACTGTAACCAAATCATCATGCAATAATGTAGTTTACCAAATAAAAACTATGCCAACATTTCTCTTTACTTTCGTTGACGAAAAATGAGGAGATGAAATATTATCAAAGATAACGTTACATCTCTGATAGTCAGTTTTTCTCCCAGCTGTTTCATTTCCGGTGCTGCGGCAGTGCAGCAGCTGTGTGTCTGTGCTGCGCCGGCGGTAGATTTGAATTACACCGGGCAGCGGCACACTATGAACTGTCAGGAAGACTCAGGTCTAACTCATGGTCTAACTAACCTTATTTAACAGAAAATAAAATGGCAACAACAGGGCTTGGGAGCAGTGGTCGCACTCGCGTTAACCGAATACTAGGGCTGTCCCGAATACCATTTCTCGGGCTCCGGATATTCGGTAGTAATCAGCAGCGAATATTCGAATATTCGGTGCGGAGATTTTTTTTCATAACACGCTCCGAGACACCTGACAACACACTGTTAAGCAGAAGCGCAGAAAGAGCATACTATTACGATTTATATTCATTTATTGTCTCAGTACTCGCATACATTAAAACTAAATGTGTCCTCTGCATTTAACCCAGCCGCAGTGCAGCGCCGGGGATATAGGCGTAAACAGTAAACGGTATTTAAATAAATGAAGAACGAAAAATAAATGAACGAACTGTATGCCAATAATTGCCTTAGCCCCAGATGTTCCCACATCGCTCCTATTATTTTCACTATTCGGATAAAATTGAAAAACTAATATAAAAAAACAATTCGGTTGCTTGCTTGCAACTATTTTCCAAGGATAGTAAGAGCACGATTTTATCATGTGTAACGTTACTGTTTAAACGGCGGATAACTCAGCTTCATCATGGCAACTTGACAACAGCTAAGCTAAGCTAGGCTACTACTTACAGCATCCGGTGACTTTTCAGAGTTGTTGTGCCACCGGCCAGTTTCTTGTCGCATATTTGGCACACTGCCTTCTTCTTACCGTCGTCCAATTTAAAATGGTCCCACACAGCTGGAGTCTTCGGCATTTTGTGTTCAGGTGTGTGAAGCGAGGTGAAGCAAGGAGAAGCGTGCCGTTTGCGTTCGTGACTGTGAGTGAACGCGATGTCAGGAGCACAGGCTGAGATTGTATATATTTCCGCATTTTAACAGTGCAATTCAAAAGTATAAATATAGTATAAGAATATGGAAATTCGCCTTTATTGATAGCATACATTTAGGGGAAAAACATTTTTTTGGGAAAAAAAATAAAAAAACGAATATCCGAATAATGAAATTGAAACCCGAATAGTTGGCCAACGAACGAATATTCGAATAGTCGAATATTCGGGTACAGCCCTACCGAATACCCCCCCGTCAGCGCGAGTGAGTGATAAATTGTGCACTCGACGGATAATAATGGATTATGACAGAAATGTTACGATCCTGTCGGTCAAAATGACTGACAACGAAAAAGTCTAAAGCCACCACCGCTTGGGAGAAAGAAACAATGTGATATTTGGGCCCATTTTCGCTACAATGAGGCGGAGAAAAAAAAAGCGAATGCATTGTTTTATCAGAAGGGAAGCAATGTGGCCATAACACAGCTGGTAAAAACACCACAAACCTGACCAGATACTCTCTGCAAAGCTTCTTAATCATTCAACCTGTGTTTTTCATCAAATAAGGACAAGATATAATCTTATTTATTTATATATACTAAAATGACAAATTATTGGTTTTGGCTAGACCAGTTTGACTGAAATGTTTTATATAATCTGATGACTAAAAAAGACTCAACCGTTTTCATTGACAAAAAGTAGAGTAAAATAATTAGTTTTCTTTGACTGAAATATGACTAAAATGCTCAGACTTTTAGTCGACTAAAACTTGACTAAATAAAAACAGGATGAAGGTGACTAAATATGACTAAAACTAAAAAGAAAATTTAACACAGGACTAAGACTAAAACTAAATTAAAAAATAGCTGACGAAATTAACACTACCTAGCAGCTGAGGATCCCCAGGCAGGCAGTGAATCACTGTACAGTACTACTGCTCTGCTTCCTGCATCAGTGAACCCTGAGATGCTAATGATTCCTCGGCTGTGATGATTACATGTGTGTTCTCTTATGGCCCGTCCACACAGCGGCGTGCGTTGAAGCTTCCAACGCTTCTGCCCATTCACTTTGAATGGGGTGACGTCACTTTTAGCCGAACTGCATTTTGGGAAGCGACGTGGAGCGTTGCTGGCGTTGCTGGCTTCAAAAGTTGAGCAATGTTCAACTTTTGACGCCTCGATGGAGGCGTCAGCCAATGAAATCCCGTTTATGCAAATCTGCCAGTACAAGCGCTAGCCAATCAAACCGCGTGTATGCTGGGAGAGACTACGCAGGTCATTTCCTCATATTCCAAAAAATGGAGGGAAAATTCATTATAGCGGTAGTGAATCACCCGGTGCTGAATGATCAGTCTCTGTTCATCTACCGGGATACAAACCGAAGGAGCGAGGCATGGAGGGAGGTGGCAGAGACAGTGGATGAAACTGGTAGGTTTTCGCCTGTTTGGGGATTTTATATCCAGTTTACTTCGTTTGAACATTGCTATTGCTTTGTATGTCGGGGGCGGGAGATTCATGTGATTGGTTGTTGGTCGCGTTGCTCGCAAAAAATCCACCTCCAAGCGTCAACGCACGCTGCTCTGTGGACGCTCCGTTAAGAGTTAGGTACCCTCTTGTGTGAGAAAAGTAAAAGCTAATAAAAAATAACTCAATAGGGTGTTTGAACAAAAATGTAGATATTATGTAACTATGTCAAACCTCTCTGAAGAACCAGCACCTTACCGTGGTGGAGAGGTTTGTGTGCCCTGATTAACCTGGGGGCTGTGCTGTCTGGAGCCTTGTGTTCCTGGTAGGGTCTCCCATGACAAATTGGTCTCAGGCAAGGGGCCAGACTAAGATTGGTTCGAAGACCTCATGAAAGACGAACTAAGAAGTGAGGATACCCGGCCCAGAGGAAGCCCGGGGTCCCCTTTTGGAACCAGACCCAGAAGGAGGACTCTTCGGCGAGCGTCTGGTGGCCGGGCTTGCTACGGAGCCCGGCCGGGCAAAGCCCGAAAAGGCAACGTGGGCAACACCTCCGCTTCTCCGTCCCGCGGGCCCACCACCTACGGGAAACAGCGATGGGGTCGGGTGTGCTGCCAGAAGGGTGGCAGTGAAAGCAGAGGGTCTCGACGGACCCGGGTGACAGAAGCTGGCTTTGGGGACGTGGAACGTCACCTCTCTGGGGGGGAAGGAGCCGGAGCTTGTGTGGGAGGTGGAGCGTTACCAGTTGGATCTGGTTGGGCTCACCTCTACGCACAGACCTGGTAAGCCCAAACATGAAGTTCGGGTGAACTGGGAACGTCTGGAGGAGGCCCAAGTTCAGGAGGCCTTCAACTCCCACCTCCGGCGGAGCTTTTCGGGCATCCCTGTGGAGGCTGGGAACATTGAACCAGAGTGGGCAGTATTCAAAGCCTCTATTGCCTCCCTAGGGAGGTGTTCCAGGCACGTCCAGCTGGGAAGAGACCAAGGGGTAGACCTAGGACCAGGTGGAGGGATTATATCTCTTCGCTGGCCTGGGAGCGCCTTGGGATCCCCCAGTCAGAGCTGGTTGATGTGGCCAGGGAAAAGAAAGTTTGGGGCTCTCTGCTGGAACTGCTACCCCCGCGACCCGACCACGGATAAGCCGGAGAAGATGGATGGATGGATAACTTTGTCAATGCATGTGTACATTTATTTATTTATCTATTCCACTGCTTATCAAGGGGACTCTGGTGAGTACAGAGAAAACACAGCGAATGAAATAAAAATTGAATGTTTGACTGAAAATGATTGGCAATGATTACTCTTGCACAGTACTTATATCAAATTGACTTAATTCTGTTAGCCACGCGTGTGTTCACTGTGCACTGATTCCGGCTCTGTTGGGAGGGTAGTGAAGTGGAACAGTAGTGATGTCAATTCCAGTCAGTGAGCATTGTGAGGAGATATGCTCACTTCTCTTCACAGTGCATTCTGGGAATTTTCTAGGGAGCTGAACATGGAGCGAGCATCAGGACTCTTGGTTCATTATCAAGGTACCAGTTGGAGTCACCATTCCAAATTATGATAAAAATAAACAAAACACCCTAATTTTCATCAAAGTGTTTCCTGCTCTACAAAACGAAACTCATACGACAACATTTCTGAGTCATGCAAAGCAGTTCCCCTCCCCCACCAAAGCCAGGCTTATCTCCTCTTGTTGTTGTAATTGTCCACAGATAGCCTCACGTTACAGGTTACAGCAGCATATTGAACTGCTCTTATCAACTGCGGTTCCAGGTTTATTTGATAGCATTGAAGTCAGATAGAAGAGTGAGTCACTGTGGTGATATTAACCAATGAGGTCAGGATTTTTTTCTACATTTCAAGAAAAGTGTTGCAAAAAGAGGACGTTTCCGGCACCTTTACTGTAAATACCAGTTTTAATTTGGATTGGGTTCACCCACATGCTTAGAAAGCATCAGGGAAAGCTTCAGGGAATAGATGATGATATGCTCACCTCAGCCGTGACCCTGTGACCAACTGATGCAATACAGCCTCTGTTAGTGTAGTAACGAGTAGAGCCGCTTTATAAATATATGGTCACATGCTCCTGAAAATAGTTTCTCCTGTTGGGTGCAGAGACAATGTGAGCAGATTTATGCTCCTTGGTAGAACAATGCAAAGCTACACCTCTCATATTCACCTATGTATCCTGAATGGATCATTTAACATTCAATGCATTTCAATTAATGCACTAATTAAAGTACTTTCAGAACATTCACAATTTTAAAAACCTATACTGAGAGCAACAATTAATTCCAATCTCATGTCCTCATGTAAATATCTGTATTTATATTAGTTTTTTTACAATTTTTGACAATTAGCATCCAATTTGGCTCATCATGTAAATGTGTATTCGGCTATCTGTTGGTTACCTCAGCTTCCATAAAAATGTCCCCTGAGTGAAGCGTCTTGTTGTCTGTGTCTGCAGGACTACCGTGTGAACATCTTCCTCCGGCAGCAGTGGAATGACCCCCGGCTCGCCTACGCTGAGTACCCCGATGACTCTCTGGACCTGGACCCCTCTATGTTAGACTCCATATGGAAACCAGACCTGTTCTTTGCCAATGAGAAGGGGGCCCACTTTCACGAAGTCACTACGGATAACAAACTGCTCCGGATATTTAAGAATGGGAATGTTTTGTACTCTATAAGGTAAGTGTACAACCCTGTTGAACTGCTGGGGGGCAGAGGGGCATCATTTTATTCTCTTGAAAATGTGAATGTACTGAGAAGCTATATTCATGGCTCAAGGAGCAGTGAGTAATGTGAACACGTGGAATTGCTCTTTTCGCAATTTCATAGCTCAAGGCACACAGTGCAGTTGCTAACACGATGGGATATGGAGGAATGCATTATCTGTGGAGTGAAGACATCAGAATACTGTTTGATGCTTTGATCAGAAACATTACTGGAGAATGGATTTGTACTTTGTTCAAACACAATATGTTTTGTAATAATACAATATATCATAAATATTTATTTCATGATATTCATTGCATGTTCCAACCACATGCTCATAATGTACATTAAACAATAGAACCCACAATAATGTGAAGCAAACTAATCATTAAAGACTGGACTAGACTTTGGAATAAAGTAAGAAGTTAATTTTAAAATGATACAAAAACAATCAGATCTTAATAAACATGTCAATAAGAAGCCCTGAAACAATTTTTTTGTAAAAAGCTTCAAAGATATCCAACTTAATGCTGCATTAATACAAAGTATAATAACATGTGCGGTACATTTATGGACGACCTCAAACCCTGTCACTGTCTATGACTCATGTGTTCTCTCCTCTCCCTTTGCTTTCAGACTCACATTAACTCTGTCATGCCCCATGGATCTGAAGAACTTCCCTATGGATGTTCAGACCTGCATCATGCAGCTGGAGAGCTGTAAGTGCAGTAAAACTACCACAGATGTAATTGTGAGGTCCCTTATCAGCATGACCAGCCCTTTTCTCCAACTCTTGTTTCAAAATATGTCCTTTCTACTATTTCTCCTTCTTTAAAATATTTAACACTACTGTTGTGAAACAAATTAGTCAGTAATTGGCACACAGAGGTGTAGTGGTAAATACACACAGGTAAACGGCGTATACACATTACTTGGTACTGGGGTTTATTGTACTTAACTTAAAAATACCCACAGATGCATATCAGTGGTACTGCAGAATCTACTGTATACTGTACACTGTATTTATATGACCATGTTTCATAATGTGTTTACTGTGCACAAGCTTTGTTCCCTGACCTAGCCTTTAAGGCAGAGCCTCCTTACAGCAACATAACCCAGTAACACAGCACCAGCCATGTGTGAAGGACAAACTCAAAAACAATTGTCCCTCATTCAATGGAATGATGAGCCCGTTAGAACTTTAGTAGCTGGCTAATCTAGCACACACACAGCAAAATCTGAAGCAAACAGCTATGTATGAAGGCCATCTGAACACTCTAATCCAGAACAAGGGTCTCTGTTCTCCCTCGCTGTTACTTTCTTTATTCTTCACCATTGCCTCCTCCTCTGGTTTGTTATTCATCTCGTTATTCATGTAATCATAGTCGAGTCTTAACCACTCGATGACGCATATGCAGTCTATATGGGTTTGATGGCAGGAGCTTCTATCTGTGAGTAGCAGGCATGATTGAATTGCTTTAAAAATAAAGTTTCTCACATCAATTTCCTACGAATCAACAATGTCAATCACACATTGTTGATTAATAACTTATCATCACTCAGCCTGTGCTCCAGAGCACTCCTGCTTTAGTTTATAATTCATCTTAGTTGCGATGCCTTCTTCTATTATATCTCTCACAGGCTCCGCCTTCTACTGGACTCTATGGGTACTACCCAAGCGGCAAACTGTGGGGTAGAGCCGTGAAGCCAATACGGAGGTGCCACACACTGCAGTTCATATATTGGCCGATAGGCGATGGCTGCAGAAAGGAGCAATCTCCATAGACCCCCATGTTAAAATGCCCAACTTTACAGCAGAAAAAAACATGTTTCTACCCCTGGCTCCATACATTTTTATTATCGATATAGTTAGATTCCACCTTCATGATTATGGATCTGTGAGTGAATTGTTTTCTAACGCGACCCTTTTATTTATATTAGGTCTTAAAGTTTGTGCACACATTAGGGCGTGGTCACGTTGATTGACAGATGCGTGCCTCACTGTCAGCTAACAGCAACTTGTCCACTCTGCTAGGCTACAACGTTAGTTAGTTGTAGTTACTGTACTTGACCCTTTAGCTGTGTTCGTGGTGATCGTGCCTGTTAGGGAATATTGTTACAAATACCAGATAATTAAAATGTTGTGCTGTGCGCTTGAATGTACTAACAGAACTTCCAAGAAGTCTACTTTCAGCTTTTTTCGGTGAGTAAAATGATAATATTATACATGTTAACCCCGTTAGCAGGTGTTTGTGTGCTTGTTAGCTTAGCTTGTTATGTAGCTTATTAGTCAGCTAAGGACGTAACCCTTTATACATATATACAGTTTAGTTTATGATTCAGCCTTGGGTAAGACTTTTATAGTATATGGCTATGACGCCCATAATGCTAAACGGGAGCAAATGTGAAAAGGGGACCCAATTATCCCAGTGGGGCCGCCGGAGTCCACGCCGCCGAAGCTAACGGGGCTCCCGGCGGCCATAGCTAGCCCCCTGGGGCTCCGTTAGCTTCGGCCAGCGGCGGAGTCCGGCGTTATAAATGGAGATCAAGGAATGCATCGAAACGCGGACTTGGTTCGCCTGTAGCCCGCTGTAGTATTAGCTAAATAAATGATGTTGAGCAAGGTTTATTAAGCTGAACACCGCCACAATTATTTTGCTATGTATCGGTACTTATTTTATTTTATTAACGTGTGAATGACAAGCATTAAGAATAATACCAAATAGCTAATTATCTTGCAGATTGTCTCGTTTGATTATGAATGTAACGTTTATATAGTGGAACTACACTGTTTTATCAAAAACCAAAGTGCCACACAGTGACTTGGTATGCATGTATTTCAGCAGGAAATGTGCAACCTAGATGACATTTACCAACACAGACTATATAGAAATATTTGTAAAAGTTGTTCGTTACTAAGTGAATATGGCATTAACCCTCCTGTTGTCTTCGGGTCAAATCTGACCGATTTACTACTTTCATCAATCATGTTTTACATTCAGCTGGGTTGTTAGCATAGACTGTGTTGTTAGCATAGGTTGTTAGCTTAATACTGAGAGCATGTTAGCTTAGCTTCTTAGCCTGAGCTAGGTCTGGAACGTCACGCTCGTTGGCAGCAGGTCCCGCCTCAGCTCCGCCTCAGCTCCGCCTCTTTGCCCTTATTTGGAGCAGGCTGGAGAAGGCGGAAGTTAGACTCTGTCGTCACTGTCGAGCCGTTAGTAGCCGACTCCGCCTACTTAGGGCTTCACGGCAACTCTGCAGAATCCTATGGGTGACGTCACGGACCCTACGTCCATTTATATATACAGTCTATGGTACTACCTTATCATGCAAGCATTCACCTACTGAGATTTCAATGGACGTAGCCGGCCCCGGGGCGGGCCTGCCTGAATGCGTGCACATCTCACTTTCGTATAAAAGGAGGCCTCGTCTCCTGACCACCATCCTTTACTCTTCAGCGAGCGGAGGTGATAGCCTAGCACTGAGTCCGAGACGTATTTTTTGAGAGAAAGGAAGAAAGAGAAAGAAAGATAGCGGGCGCCGATTCCTTCCGGGTCCGGCGTCCATGGAAGTCCACCGCCCAGGGCTGTACTCTCCCTGGATGATGATCATGGCGGCGGGTGTGTGGGCTACTCGCTCATTGCTAGAGATGCCCCCGCCTCACCAGGTCAGAGCGATTATTGGGCCGCAAGGCCGAATAAGTAGCTTGGTCCACCAGCCTTGCCCCAGGCCCAGTTCCCCCGGGGACCGGTGCTCGGTGGCTTCACATGATATAGGGTCGACCCTACTTCATCACAGGCCGCCGCCGCTGCCTGCCTTGTGATGTTCCTGGGATATCACGTCGCATGGCATTTTTCCAAAGAGGACTGTGTTGATCTCCTGGGAGCCCCCGTCTTTACGGAAGGGCTCTATGGATCGATCTCCTTGCTCACGGGATAAGGAGTAATCGCAGCGTGGCTGATTCTTGCCCATCCCCAGCGGAAGAAACACTGTCCTACACTCCCCGCCCCCGCTGTAAACCCCAGTATAGGGAGCCAGCAGGTGGGTGTGTGCACGTGAGTGGAATAAACCGTGTGCTGTCAAAGCACTGTGCGGGTTCAAGAGACGCTATTGCCGGCGTGCTGTTGTCAGAAAACACACCTTGCCTGGTATAATAGCTCCGATTAATGCATTTCACCATTGAAAGGGAAATACAGCATTAAGTGAGTATGACACATTAACCTGTTAAACCCCAGAGCCCCGGTAGAGGGGGCTGCAGGGTTTATTTTCTCACAAAACTGTGTCTCAGGGCTTCTTTATGTCACTTTGAAAAAAATATTGATAATCCATCATTCAATTTGTATGTAAAAATCGGAGATTTAATATTAGCTGCTAATGATAGCCACTAGAGTGTATCGCAGCTTCCGGTTCCGGGGCATTCTGGCTGTGCAGCACTCATTCACCAACAGTGTTGGGTGTAACGCGTTACAAAAGTAACGGAGTTACAGTAATATATTACTTTTTGCTGTAACGAAGTAATGTAACGCATTACTAATGAAATGTGGATAATATATTACCCGTTACAATGCTCAGTAACGCAGTTACAACACATTTTAACCCGAAATTAAATGGTGTTTTGTTTTTTAAGAACGTACTAATATACAGTAGCGAGACATTCCGACACCAGAGACAAATTGTGCAGGTAGATTAGTAAACCTGGTGTGTTTACCCTTCAGGCTTCGCGTCGGGATCTTCGGGGCAGTTGAATGTTATGCACCCTCTATTCAAAAAAGAGAACGGAGCGAAAAATACAAACAACAAATTGTGTCAGGTGCGCGTGACCTGCTCCGCTGCGCGTGCATCATTTCCAAAGTGCTTCCACAGCAGTGACACACATCTGTAGATAATCATTTATACGGAAATGGTTAAAGCAACCATCACTAAACGCCAGCAAAACTGCATCTGCTGCAGACAGTAGCAACAGGTCAGATGGGGACATCACGTTACCCTCCGTTGTGGACACTAGCTTACTCCCGCCTGACTCGCCGCCCTCGCCCCCGGAGCAGCAGTCTTCGTCGCCCGAAACTACGCCGCCCCTCTGCGGCCCGCAGGTGCCAGGATACCACAGCAAAACAGAGCCTGCCCAGGTATATCTAAACAAGTACCCGCCTGCACAGTGGGGTTAAGCGGTCATTTCGTGGTATAAAAATAGACAATGGAATATTCATGTGAAAATAGTGCCATATTCTGCCATGCCTGTAGAAATGTTGGGTCAAACATAATGCATACAATAGCACAGATTCCTTCACCACGAATGGCTGCACAAAGATCTCATATCCCAAGCTTATCAACAAGCTGATGTTGCAGCTGAAATGTTCTCCAGGTCACAAAGTCAACCTCACATGATGATGTGATACCAGTTTTCAAGCACAGTAAATATTCTCTTCCCAGAGTATATGATGGGACCAAGGTGATGATTTAGTACATGGTTTTAATAATACTTTTGCTTTTCAATGTTTGCCATTTCAAACCATGAGCAGGTTCAAATAACATTTGCCTTGATTTACAATATGTTCTCATTTGTTTTATCAGTACAGTTGTGAAGCTTTTGTGCTTTTCTTTGCCATAGTCCACTTTGGACTATATGACATATTTCAGGATTACACTTTTAACTCACTTGAAATGTTCTCACTTGCTTGGTTTCAAAACATAACAAATGCCATAATCTGTTCATTGGGGACCATCAATGCTATTTGTCATTGCTGTTGTCGGCCACTATTGCTCATGTAAACCTGCTACTGCTGCGCCCCCTGTAATCTCAGAGGCACCCTGAGTCATTTTGTTCTGGAACCGGGCCTGTACATGGCCATATACTAAACAAAATACAGAGCCCATTCCGTATCCTGTTATTGTTTACTTCCTGTCTGCCTTCTTCTGGTGATTTATCTGACGTCCAGCGCTCCGTCTTTTAACCTCAGTTCCTTTCTCTTTCTTCATCTTCCTTAGCAACCTTCATTATAGTCCTTGACAGTGGTCTGGACTGGATTAACAACGTGTCACATGTTAAGAAGTTACAATCAGAATCGAGTATTCAACTAAGCCGTGTAATACAAGTTGTGAGTTAAGGGCCTACACAGTTGTTAAGCTATACCACATTGTCCTTCACTGGATGTATAATGAGCTGCACTAAACTACATTTTAGCATTTAAAATACCTAGCCATTCTTTTGCGGTTATTTTGGTGAAAGTAACTCAAAAGTAACTAAAAAGTAGTGTAACTCATTACATTTCAGAGACAGTAATATTGTAATGTAATTTATTACTTTCAAAAGACAGTAATAAGTCATATGTAATATATTACATTTTGGAAGTAACTTGCCCAACACTGTTCACCAATGGTTAATGTTTAGATGGATTTTAGGAACTTCCCCTCGATTCTATTGGCTCTAATGGTTAAAAAGAGGTGCCAATCATCAAAATGGAACGAGGGGGGCCAGAGATATGGAAAATGCACCCAAATGACCCCAGAAGTGTTTTTTTTTTTCAAAATCTCTCAAAAAAGGTCAAATTTCACTTGTTTTGCATCAATCTCGATACAGGGTACTTATTATATGTTAAAGTTTGAATTCCTAAAGCTTTTAGTCTACCATCCCATCATTCAAGGGTGGTTTTCACTATAAGTAATGTTTTATCTTTGGACGGACACTATCATTTTCAATTGAAAATCTGAATTTACTTTAAAATAAAAACATCTATATTGATTCTGACACTACTACATTCAACTCACAGATGTAACCTTGCTTTGAGAGAAAATATTATTAATTTAATTTTAGAAGTGAAGATATGGTCATTTGTTCTGGGAATGTCATTTTCGAGCCTGAGACCTGAAAAACAGGCTCAGGGCTTAACAGGTTAAGTTGTTCAACATTGTTCAACTTTTGATGCCGATAGATGCTCGTGATGCTTGCAAAGCCATGCCATGCTCCCCACAATGCAGTTCGGTGAAGATTCAAAATCTTCTACGTCACCCCATTCAAATGAATGGGCGAAGCGTTGAAAGCTTTTTTCGATGCCTGTAGTGTAGACGGGCGTTAATGCTGTTTTTACCACTACGGTAAACAGCATTTAATCTGAGTCTTTATAGGCGTAGTGTTGCGCTCTTGTGTGAGTGCGGGCTCCACCATAATGCAGCCTTGCTTTACCACTGCGGGTAAACTGCATTGGAGTCTTTGCTCGTGTGTTCTCTGACATCAATACGCCGGCCATAATGTCCCTGCACCCGCAGGTGCACTCCCTGCGCATGCCCACTAGCCACCTCCTTTACAGGAGCTACAGCTGGGGCAGCAAATGGGGAATTTGTACGGTTAACATTGTGTGTAAATGTAGCATTTGTGGAAACAAAAGACACTCAGATTTGGATACAGATCAACCTCATTCTTGTTAGAAAACGTAGTGATCTGTGCATTATACAGGGAGGAGGCGAGATTCGACCTCTCGTACCAGGCGGAGAGATTTTCTCCCCCCGCCAGGCCAGTCAGATCCGTGAAGACGGGCAGCCCGTCCCCGTGAGTGCCGGCACGCCGGTTCCACGGGGTGGGCTGAAGAGGTGGAGGGTGCCGCGGGCACGAGATCTCCGTGCCGGCACCTCTCCCTTCGTCTCTTCGAAACGGACATTATGGGAAAAAGTGGAATTGTGGAGAGAGATTACTCTTACGGCCCCTACACACGGCGGCGTGCGTTGTCGCCTGCCGGCGGGGGGGGCTGAACCTCGACCAACAACCAATCACATGAATCTCCCGCCCCAGACACACAAGCATGCGGTTTGATTGGCTAGAGCTTGCACTGGCATATGATTCGATTGGCTGACGCCTCCGTCGAGGCGGCAAAAGTAGAACATTGCTCTACTTTTGCAGCGAGCACCGCGAGAGAATCTACGCTTCGCTCCCAGAATGCAGTTCGGCGAATCGTGACGTCACCCCATTCAAAGTGAATGGGCAGAAGCGTTGAAGCGGCAACGCACGCCGCCGTGTGTAGGGGCCGTTACGGCCCCTACACACGGCGGCGTGCGTTGTCGCTTGCCGGCGGGGGGGGGGGGCTGAAACTCGACCAACAACCAATCACATGAATCTCCCGCCCCAGACACACAAGCATGCGGTTTGATTGGCTAGAGCTTGCACTGGCATATGATTCGATTGGCTGACGCCTCCGTCGAGGCGGCAAAAGTAGAACATTGCTCTACTTTTGCAGCGAGCACCGCGAGAGAAGCTACGCTTTGCTCCCACAATGCAGTTCGGTGAATCGTGACGTCACCCCATTCAAAGTGAATGGGCAGAAGCGTTGAAGCGGCAACGCACGCCATCGTGTGTAGGCTCCGTTACGGCTCCTACACACGCCGGCGTGCGTTGTCGCCTGCCGGGGGGGGGGGGCTGAAACTCGACCAACAACCAATCACATGAATCTCCCGCCCCAGACACACAAGCATGCGGTTTGATTGGCTAGAGCTTGCACTGGCATATGATTCGATTGGCTGACGCCTCCGTCGAGGCGGCAAAAGTAGAACATTGCTCTACTTTTGCAGCGAGCACCGCGAGAGAATCTACGCTTTGCTCCCAGAATGCAGTTCGGCGAATCGTGACGTCACCCCATTCAAAGTGAATGGGCAGAAGCGTTGAGGCGGCAACGCACGCCGCCGTGTGTAGGGGCCGTTACTCTGGGATAAATGCACTCGTTCTCACTGAATGCATTTTTCCCACACACACACATCACTCCGCGCGCCCACGTATTAACGGTTAGAAACTCAGCTAACTGAAGATATGAACCATTTTTACCAAGATGGTATCAGCAATTGGTATCAGTAAAATGTATAATCTACATGTCTAAAGTTACTGATAAGTCACATATTTCCTGCCTGGCCTTGCCCGTGTATCATTACCCTCTCTCGTCTGGGCGCTATGCACAGCGCTCAGACGAGAGTGCAGCAAGTGCAGCAGAAGCCAACTGTTGCTATCTTTAAACTATGCCGCCAAAACATAATTTCAGCCAATCAGCGTAGTCAAATCTGATGGTCACAGGGCGTCTACGTCAGCGCCCGGTGCAGTCTGTGAGTTGTTTGGACTCGTATCCAAGGAGACAAAACAGGAAGCTGTCATACACTCTGGAAGCTATCATTAGCAGCTAATAGGAAAACTCCGTTTTTTACATAAAAATGGAATTATGGATTATCAATAATTTTTTCAAATTGACGGACACATTGGATTAACCTATGGATTAACCTTCAGCTGCGTTTTTCTCGTTTTGTTTCGATAAACATGGTTCATATCATCAGTTAGCTGAGTTTCTTGAATGAGTAGGACACATGAATAGTTTATTACATTTTAAGAAGCCCTGAGACACAGTTTAGTGAGAAAAAAAACGGGGGGGAAAAGCCAGGTTAAATGGGAATGAAATCATTTTAAGTAATTTTGAGTGTTCTCAAAGCCCCGGTGTTCTGCAGTTTGTGTGGGCTTACCCCCCTCCCCCCCACTGGTAAACAAGTCTCTTCACTCAGGTGTATTTCCACAGGCCCTGCAACTGCAGTCATTAAATCGCTCTTCAAAAATAATAACTTAGATGCTTCAGTAATGAACAATTATAGGCCCATATCAAATCTTCCATTTCTAGGTAAAATCTTTGAAACAGTTGTTTTTCAACAGCTGAGTAATTTACTGCATTTAAATAACTGTTTTGATGTGTTCCAGTCAGGCTTTCGTCCAAACCACAGCACTGAGACTGCTCTTGTTAAGGTCTTCAATGACATCCACTTAAACACAGACAGTGGCAGAACTTCAGTGTTAGTATTGTTAGATCTCGGTGCTCCATTTGACACTGTTGACCACAACATATTAGTAGACCGACTGGAAAACTGGGTGGGACTTTCGGCAACAGTGCTAAATTGGTTTGAATTATACTTAAAGGACAGAAACAACTTTATCTCTATAGGTAAATACCAGAGGTGGCAGTAAGTCCTACATGTGCAAGTAATGAGCAAGTCTCAAGTCTTAACCCACTATTCTCAAGCAAGTCCCGAGTCACTGTGCTGAGAGTCAAGCAAGTCAAGTCATTGCTCAGGTCAAGCAAGTCAGAAGTCAAGTCATATGAAATTCTGATGAATAACCCCAGTTTCTGCATTTAAATCAGTTAAAATATTGTGGTTATGAAAAGTCTTGTTTTATTTTCAACATAAACAGCAATGGAGAGTGGGGCGCTGAAATGATACCCCAATAAATTCTAAAAGGGCTCTAAAGTGAAAACAGGAATACAACACAAGTATGTTACATCAACATGTTAAGCCTCCTGCCCTGGCTCCTCTTCAGCAGGATCACAGCATTCCTCCATGGTCTGTCTAAGGTGCTCCATATGACACTGTCTCATTGTGTTCCTAACTGTGTCTGTGCACAAAGAAATATTGCATCAAAGCCAATACAACGGAATAGTGTATGTACCAGGGTGCATGATATGTGTGTGTTTGTGTGCAGACAATGCGACATTAAGATTAAACAAATTTCTTTCATTTGGGAACACCCACATACAGGGCCGCCCCAGGCCGACTTGGGGCCCCAAGCGTCATTGTGAGATGAGCCCCCTCTCATAATCAAATCAATAATATAAATACTATATTATTTTATTATAATATAATATAGTCAAGACAAAACATGCTTATGAAAAAACTGATATTTCTTAAATCTGTATTCTAGTTCCCTCTGCCAGCAATGTATCAACAACTACACATACATTTATATCAGTATTTATCTGTGTTGTGGTTGACATGATGATGACTGTTAGGAGTTAAGGGGAGAGGCTGAGCATCACCATGAAATGTGCAAATTGACATAAATATGAATAAAAGGGGAAAAAATGCTCCATGTTTTTTAGGCTGTAAACTTTAACTGTTTTGTAAGCCAACTAGACAGACAGTTTATCACTCTTCCTCCTGTACATTAGCAGATAAAACGCATCACATACGTGAATGAATGGTAAATAAAGAATGCTGGAAATAACTGCATCTCCATTAGACTATATGCTCTGCAGAGACTGCCTTCTTCATGTCGTGAATTGCAGCTGATGTTTTAATATGGCAATTGGCAATTTGACTTATACAACATTCACAAGTTGTACATTTGACTCATACAATAACCCACCTTCGGGTGATGCTCTAGTTTCTTCATGTTTTGTTTTTTTCCCCTCTTGCTTGCGCCGGACTGAAACTGTCTTTTCACCGACATCTCTTCACCTGCACTAGTGGCCGTATCAAAATCGTGATTGGTCAGATGTCGATTCATTGCAACGGTGTCGGGTTACAGACGTGCTCCCCTTGTCACCTCTCACTCTCGCGGGGGGTGCGCAGAGAACTGAGCTGAGAAATGCGCACAGCAGCTCAGGCCCTCTGGGCGGGGCCCCCTGGGCAAGGCGGGGCCCCATGCAGCCTGCGTGATTGGCCTGTAGGGAAGGGCGGCCCTGCCCACATATACATATGGAGTTGGCCAGATGTGTAGAAAGTACTGTTCATGGTAATTTCAAAACAAATGCCGTTGTTGGACACACACAACCACAGCGAACACACACACAGAGCAGAGCTGAGCAGAGCACAAACACACACACACATCATGCGCCTTAGTGACCGGACATCTCCTTCATAAAACGAGTAATAGGGGGATTAATCGGGCAGTTTGATATGTGTGTGTGTAGAGGTGTATGTGGTTAAAACTAAGCAGCCAGCGGTCGCTCTTTAGCTGTTCTAATGAAAGTACACAGTGAAGGCGCTGGCGGAGTTACACGTCCCGGAGTTAGAGGCGGAGTTACACGTCCCGCTGCCTCCTGGTGCTGTAGCGATTTCATGAAGTGAATGAGAGTCCGAGTTCGAAATAAAGTCCTTTCGAGTCATCTGTCTCAAGTCAAGTCTCAAGTCATGAATACCAAGTCAAAGTCAAGTCAAGTCTTTTATCAATGTTAGTCAAGCAAGTCTCAAGTCCAAAAATATGCGACTCGAGTCTGACTCGAGTCAAGTCATGTGACTCGAGTCCCCCACCTCTGGTAAATACACATCTGAGTTGACAAATATGACATGTGGGGTTCCTCAAGGCTCCATCTTGGGGCCTCTTCTCTTTAACATCTACATGCTACCACTGGCTCAGATAATGAAAAACAACTAAATAAGTTACCATCACTATGCGGATGACACGACATTTACATAACGATTTTGCCAGGAGACTATTCTCCAATTCAATCACTGATTAAGTGCATTGAACAAATCAATGACTGGATGTGTCAGAACTTTCTCCAATTAAACAAAGATAAAACTGAGGTAATGGCTTTCGAGCCAAGGCAGAATGTATAAAAGTTAGCGCTGAGCTTCAGTCTGCAATGTTCAAAACAACAGATAAAGCCAGAAATCTAGATGTAGTCATTAGGGATGCATACCGGTATCCGGTATTACCGAAATACCGGTTACTGGTGGCTACGGTATACTGTACCGAAATCAGATCCGGTTTCGATACTTTTCTAAAAAAAAGAAAAAATTATTTTTATTTTTTCGTTTAATGTCTTGTTACATAAGAATAGATCATATTTGTTAAGTGTTATTATGGGAGAATTACTATTCGTGTGGTACTACTGCCTTATTAGGCCCATATTGAGCAGAGCATAGTAAGACCAAAACAACAACTTCCTTACTTGCAATAAATCAGCACTAATTAGAGGATTATTGAGGAAAAACTCTCAACTAATGGCTTATTACTTGTAGAATATGGTCATGTAGAATAAGACATTAATAAGTGTTTTATAATGACTAATACAGAGCCTATAATATGCATGTTACTTAACAACTAGTTGATGGTTAATTTGTGTACCTTAATATAAAATGTTAAAAAAATGTCTTTTAATGTTTGTTTTTATTATCTTTGCTTTTTAATGACTGATTTTAAATGCCATTTTCTGAATGTCTTTCATTTTTGTAAAGCACTTTGAATTGCCTTGTGTTGAAAGGTGCTATATAAATAAACTTGCCTTGCCTTGCCTGCACACACTGAGCATGCTTGTGCTTGTAAATACATTGTTTGTATATTGTGTTTTGAGCTCGGTCAAATATACTCATACACATACTCAAGTGCTCTACTTAAATACATTTTGGTTGTACTTTTACTGATCTTGAGATTTTCCATGTAATGCTTACTTGGCAAATGAATAATAGATTGCTGCACCCTTCTACTGCCGCTTACATGTGAATGCTTATGTTGAGTAGTAATACTATCAATACTTTTGAGTACATTTTGAAGATACAATTATGGAGAAAATGAAGAGACCACTGCAGCATTATGAGTTATACTGGTTTGACTATTTATAGGTTTGTGTTTGGGTAAAATTAACCTATTTTTTATTTTATTCTATGAACTAGTGACAACATTTATCTGTGTTAAAATGCAACAGACACTGGAATGTAATTGCTGCTATACATGTAGCATTGATTTGGGAAATAGTGATTTAAAGACTTTGGCAGATTTTTTGCAAATATAGATATACCAGTACAAATTAACTATATGCAGTTACAATGTGCAATGTGCTAAATGTGGGAGGTTGTGCAGGACTGATAGTGTTGAGGAAGATTTTGAACTAGTGGATGAAGCAAATGTTTAATGGTCTAATAAATCAAGAAAGAAGCAGGGTAGTTTTCTCATGGACAAAACAATGTGGGGGGGTGTGCAACAATCTAAAATATAAAAAGAGGAATCAGCTCTAAGCACCCACTGAAACTACAGTACCTGCTGAAAGTTAGAGTAAAATAACTGAGAATAAATCAGCGAAACCCTTTGTTAAACATGTCACATATGACTTATATAGTTTATATTCCATGTCCTTTGTGTTGAATAATGTTATATTAGTTGTTGATAATTGGAATGTCCTGTGTTTGATGGTTTCAGTTGGCTACACCATGAACGACCTGATCTTTGAGTGGCAGGAGAATGGACCTGTCCAAATTGCTGAAGGCCTTACACTGCCACAGTTCCTGCTCAAAGATGAATCAGACCTCAGATACTGCACCAAGCACTACAACACAGGTGACACATACCCACTCAAACACAATCTCACACTCACTCACTCACACACACACTCACTCACACACACACTGCCAAAAGCAGCATGACACAGTACTGTAACACACACACACACACACACAATCAGTGGCAGCTCCAGAGTATTTTTGTTGGGTAATCTATGGTAGGGCTAACCCATACAGCGGTGGGGCTCAAGTCAATATTTGCAATGTAATTACATACACGCTCCCCTTGACAGTGAAACGCCACGCGTGAGGTTTAGATTATTTCCATGTCTCGATCCAAATTGAACTGTATGAAATAAAAAGGCACATTTGTCTTGTAGTAAATAAAAAGGGCGACCTGGAGCCAATCCTGCAATTTCCCCACAAGTGAAAGAGTTGACGTGCTGAAAACCCAACCCCTGCAGGGAGGTCTGGGGGGATTCTCCCCCAGGAGATTTTTTGAAATACTAACATAAAATACACATTCTGGTACTCTCTTGAGAAGAACAATAAATACATCGATTACCACACGACATGTTTAAAAAAATTAATGCCATTTTAGTTTGTTGTTACTTTGTTCTGAAAGCTGAACCTGCTGCTCCTCACAGAGAGAAGAGGGACGAGGCTGTGAATTACTTTACATTGTGGATAAGGGTGGATAGCCCCCATTGTTCTGTGTGTCAAAATGAAAGACAGCCCACACACCTATCAATCATCAGATCATGGGGTCTTATTTCATTACGTTGTATCCATGGACCATGGATATATAAAGAGAAGTTCTACCGCAAAAGTATTCTCCGTCGGGATTTCCTGCAACAACACCACGCCGTTATCGTGATTCTGACTGGCCAGAAGACATTATCAAAGATGTTTTATTGAGAAGACGATCACTACGTGACAAAAGTTTTCAAAACTGTTTCTGGTCTTCGGTATTTCCAGACAAGTGGCTACTGAAATCAATCTTACTAACTGCTGTCTGCGCAATTCTCGGCGCGAGTTGGCGGACTTTTTTTTGCTTACTTTAACATCATTTTTCATGGTGGGGCTAAGCCATTTCTTGGTATGGTTGTAGCATACCCCAGCCATACCCTGGCGCCGCCACTGCACACAATATGAGCCGGTTGCATTCAACCCTAATCCTGACAGATCTTTGTAGCCATACATACATAATCATTTTTAAGACTGAATGCCTGCAGACATCGTTTTAGCATGCACATCCAGAATATCCAAGTGTAGGGGAAGCCTAGGTTGATGCACAGGTCATTCAGTGATTAATGGCTTGTAAGATCAGAATTGCGCCCTGTTTTTCTTCAGAGCTTCAGAAGTGTGTCATGAAATGATATGATATAAATAAGCCAATATAATGCTTTGTTGCAGGTAAATTTACTTGTATTGAAGTGCGGTTCCACCTGGAGCGTCAGATGGGCTACTACCTGATCCAGATGTACATCCCCTCTCTGCTCATTGTCATACTGTCCTGGGTGTCCTTCTGGATCAACATGGATGCTGCCCCAGCCAGAGTGGCTCTGGGCATCACCACAGTGCTGACCATGACCACACAGAGCTCCGGCTCCAGGACCTCACTGCCTAAGGTCTGTGATTCTGGATTGTAGCACACGTCTGTTCATCTGTCTCTATTAGTCTGTCCTCCCTCTGTCCTCCCTCTGTCCCCACACATGCAGGCTAGGTGAGGTCGAGACTCTAAATTGCCTATAGGTTTAAATGTGAGTCGGAATGGTTGTCTGTATGTATTTGTCAGTGTCGTGGCTTCCTTCCTTGTTTATCTATTAAGCCACTAGACGCCTAAAGGCCCCTACACACCAAGTTGACATCAAAGAACACGACTGTTGTCGCCTCACGTCTCCTGCGTCTTGGCCATGTGTCGCACTGGAACACACCACAAAGACTTCAGCCGACGGCCAAGTAGCACGTACAAACTGTGCATGCGTGAGTGGCAATAACTCTCCTTACCAGCAGGCGGCTGTAGTGTGTATTTGTCATTCAAAAGAGGCAACCGGAAGACAGACAGCGTGATATATACAAAATGAAAGAAACTATTTAAGCATTGTGGCTGTCAACCTTAAAGTACTGCTGCTACCACATTCCAAGCATCAGTAATTATAATCCAAGATTATATTAATATAAAACATCATAACACTGACAGGCAAATGATGTATCATCATGTACATCTGTATCTTCTGACTTGTATTGTAGTATAGCTAATTGTATCCTCATTCTAATGTGTTATCTAATGGCTGTAGAATGAAGGTACGAAATAAAGTTTTGTATTTTGCAGTAGCGGTAAAAAGTGGTTTATTATCAAATGTAGAACAATCAATGTGTCAATGTAAACAATATCAATGTAAACAATCGACTAAAATACAATAAGATAAAAATAGTAAGTAATAGGCCTACAATAAATAAAAAATAGCCATATCGTCCAGGGTCCTGTCCGTTAAATACTTGAAGAAGCTATTGTCCACCTCATGCAGGAAGTGTGGCAGCAAATTACGTGGCAACTGAGTTGGTCTTCGGTTTCTTCATTCCAGATCGCCATTATGTAAAATAAATTCTTGCGTCCAGGTGAGATGAAAATGAAAAATAATAGCCGTCTGTGTGTGCCTTATTTACTTCCATTTCGCTTCTCATGCACTGATTCGCTAAGCTGAACAGCCAATCAGAGTGATTTCCTTTGCCGACAGCTCCCCGATTCGACATGTTGAATCGAGGGTGGAGGGTGTCGGCGCGGCCGAAAAGACACGACGGTGTGGGACACCCCAATCTGAGTAGGGCGACAGGACGCTCATCGACGGCCAGACATCTATCGACATCTATCGACGGCCGAAATCGGCTCGGTGTGTAGGGGCCTTAAAACAGACCGTTTTCTTCCTTTATATTTGTGTTACTTACAGTTTGAAAATTTGCTTGGCCTCCGATGGTTTGGATGGTATTAAGCGATGGGTTTGCTCAAAAATAAAATAACAAACTTTTACATGTGCAACAAAGAAAAGAGGCCTTTACAATATTCAAAACAAATAAGCAAAACTCAAATAAAATAACAAACAACTTAGGTATTCTTTCTTCTTGATAAGGCTTATATAACTTAATAACTTAAAGGGTAGTTTTACGGTTAAAAACTGTTCCTCGACGGCGTCTTTCTAGCAGATTGCCCATCACTGTCACTTTTAGAGGAGGCGCTGTGGGATTTGTAGTCTTTTATAGTGCATTGACTACAGACGTCACAATTAGATGGCCTTTCTTATCAAAAACGAAATACTGGCTCTGATATTCTGGCGATACAGGGCTTTGCTCTAGATCCCTGCACGTAAGTGAGCCAAAATAGATACAGTGAGTCTGCTGTAGTCAAGGGAAAAACCTAAAGTTTTTCTTTGGGATCTCCAACATGTAGCTAAAGTATATTCATCAAGATACTGACCTGGAATCCGGTTTTCCGTTAGCGGGTTTTTAGCTGATAAAATGTATAAAAAAATGGTAAATTCAAAACCTGCCAGTCAAAATGTCCGTTAATAATGCTCATACAATAATGCTTAGATAACAGAGACGATCTTTGATCTTTGCGTCGCACTACGGAGGCCGAGAGTCTCAGTTATCAACACACATGGAAGTCGAGGAGAAAGAGAAACACAGCGCACCGAAAAATACCTACACATCAAACGTTTGGCAACACTTCGGATTTTTCAAGAAAGACGGACAACTTGACAAATCGCAAGCAAATTGTAAACGATGCCGTGCCGCTTTAAAGTACACAAATAGTACGAGGAACTTAGCGACGCACATAAAGAGGCAACATGGGGTCTGCGGCTGAAAAGAGAAACCTGAAAGTTAGACATGAGTTAAGTCACTCAGTGAGGTGTTCTGTCAGAGAGAGTGGTGTGTCAGGACCTCGACACAAACTGATGAACCCAAATGCACGACCCAGAGACAAAGTCTTGAATATAAAAAAAGGTATATTTATTTTCACAGTTCAGGTAATTCCTCTTAACAGAGTAGGTGGTGGAGATAACAAAAAACGCTCTCAAGGAGGAAAAAACTAGCGTAACAAAAACAGGACTTAATAAAAACTTAAGCCAACAAAAATAAACAAAATAAAAAAACCTGACATGAGTGAAAAGCGATCCTTTCAGAGTTGAGGCATGGCACGACCATTCGGGGAAACAAACAACACGAACTGACACAGGACAGGGGAGAGACAGGACTATTTAAACATGAGGTGAGTGGATGGCGCCTGATAATGGTGGGAAAAACACACAAAGGGAGGAACAAACAGGGCCTGAAATGAAAGACAAGAGGTAAATACAAAATAAAACAGGAAATGACAGACAAAATACATAAACAAACTAACACATTTGACGAGACACAACATGGTGTTTAGTATACAGCAGACTGTGACTGCCAATAATAGTTTAAATGTCTTCCTTACGTAAGCAGTTATGAAATACCTGTTTGTGAAAGGTTATTTGTATTCTTTATTGTTCATATAGAAACCACTGCTTTCTGCTCACTGGTGAGCAGTGTTGGGACAAAGTAACGCGTTACTGTAACGCCGTTATTTTTGGCAGTAACTAGTACTCTAACACAATACTTTTTAAATGCAGTAACTCAGTTACCGTTACTACATGGTGCATTACTGCGTTAGTTTTTTTTATATAGTCAACAGCCAGGCGAACAGAGATGAGAACTGTACTTAAGTACAGTACTTGAGTAAATGTACTTAGATACTTCCTGTGTCACATGCGGAGACGGGCTGTGGGTGTGTTTGTGTTGTTTACTAACAAGACTATCATGGCGGCGGAGCTCAAGTCTAGTTTCTCCACCTGGAGATATTCTCACTATTTCACTTTTGTCGAGCACAAAGAAAAGAAAGTTTCTGTTAAATGTAAGTTGTGTCCTGGCGGGTCAAAGAGTCTATCTACTGCCCAAACCAGTAATTCAAATCTCTTAAAACATCTGCAAAAACAACATGCTGGGACGAAGCTAGTAAGACCGGCACAGACCCAGACTCAGCCGACACCACTCCACCTACACCTAAGCAACAGCGGCTGGATTTTAACCAAGGGACTGCTAGCCAGGGAAAAGTCGATAAAGCCATTGCACGGTATGTTGTAGAACACATGCAGGCTATTGCTACAGTAGAGTCACCCGCTTTCAGGGAGCTAGTTAGCATGATACCATGTCCGGGCGGCACACGGCATATGGGACGGAAAACTTTTTCCAACTACCTGGAGAAAGAATATACAAAAATGGAAAGCCAGCTAATATCACTGGCCCGTGTATCTCGTAATCGATATAACCGGCCTGCTCTCGTCTATCCCACATGCTCCACTGACATCCAACATCTAGTTTCAGTCGGCCTGTGGAACTGCCAGTCAGCTGTTCCTAAGGCTGACTTCATCTCTGGCTACGCTTCCCTGCAGTCTCTGGATTTCCTTGCTCTCACTGAGATGTGGATTACTCCATCCAACACATCCACCCCAGCAGCTCTCTCCACAGCATATTCCTTCTCCCATACACCCAGACCCACTGGCAGAGGGGGTGGCACTGGTCTCCTGCTCTCTCCCAAATGGAGCTTTTCCCTCTTCAAGCTACCTAACTTCACTCCTTCCACCTTTGAATTCCATGCCGTCACAGTAACCCATCCTATACAATTAACCATTGTTGTTCTCTACCGTCCGCCAGGCGCCTTGGGGGACTTCTTGGAGGAATTAGATCATCTCCTCTCACACATCCCTGAAACTGGCCCTCCCACTGTACTTCTCGGAGACTTCAACCTCCAGACAGGGAAGATAGACGAACTAACATCTCTGTTAACCGCCTTTGCTTTCTCACTGTCTCCATCCCCACCAACTCATAAAGCTGGCAATGTCCTTGATCTCATATTCTCAAGGAACTGCACTACTTCTAACCTCTCTGTAAACCCGCTCCACACATCCGATCACTTCTTCATTTCATTCTCTCTACCCCTTTCCAAACATAACGAACGAATCTCTTCTCATCCTGCACCTGTCTGCCGTAACCTTCGTTCCCTCTCCCCCTCTACCTTTGCCTCATCGGTGCTCTCAGCCCTCCCTTCCTCTGACTCGTTCCAACTCCTACTTCCAAACTCTGCTGCAGAAACTCTCCTCTCCACTCTCTCATCCTCTCTGGACTCTCTCTGTCCTCTCACATCTCGGCAGGCTCGTCAGTCCCCTCCTGCTCCCTGGCTAAATGATGCACTGCGTGCTAATAGAACCGTCCTTAGGGCAGCAGAGCGGAAACGGTGGAAATCCAAACACCGTGACGACCTCCTAACCTATCAGGCTCTCCTCTCCTCTTTCTCTGCTTCCATCTCTCAGGCAAAAAGCACTTTCTTTCAAGATAAGATCCAATCTTCCTATTCCAATCCCAAAAAACTATTTTCCATCTTCTCCTCCCTCCTGGACCCCCCCAAAGCCCCTTCCCCCTCCTCCCTTCTGTCAAGCGACTTTGTTAACCACTTTGAAAAAAAGGTTGATGATATTCGCTCTTCTTTTTCTGACTCACCTTTACTCACCACTGGGTCACCAGACCCTCCTTTCACCCACACACTGACCTCCTTTCCCCCTCTCTCTCCAAGTCAGGTTCTTACCCTCATTACCTCTGCCCGCCCTACCACCTGTCCTCTGGACCCCATCCCTTCAAACCTCCTTCAGACTATCGCTCCTGATATTCTACCGTTTCTCACCCATTTCATCAACACTTCTCTAACTTCTGGTCACTTTCCAAACAGTCTCAAGGAGGCAAGAGTAAACCCTCTCCTAAAGAAGCCCACTTTCAACCCGTCTGATGTTATAAACTACAGGCCTGTCTCTCTCCTCCCGTTCCTGTCTAAAACACTTGAACGGGCTGTCTTTAAACAACTCTCCTGTTATCTCCATCAGAACAATCTTCTGGATCTGCACCAGTCTGGTTTCAAGGCAGGTCACTCCACAGAAACGGCCCTCCTTGCTGTCACTGAGGAACTGCACACTGCTAAAGCAGCCTCCCTCTCCTCTGTCATCATCCTGTTGGACCTGTCTGCTGCATTCGACACGGTGAACCATCAGATCCTCCTTCGCACTCTCCAAGAACTTGGAGTTTCAGGCTCTGCACTTTCCCTCATCACCTCATACCTCAAAGACCGCACCTACAGGGTTACTTGGAGAGGGTCCGAGTCCGACACTTGTCAATTAACTACAGGGGTCCCTCAGGGCTCTGTTCTTGGTCCCCTCCTCTTCTCCTTGTACACAAACTCGCTCGGATCTGTCATTAGCCCGCATGGTTTTTTCATACCACTGTTACGCTGACGACACCCAACTAATTCTGTCCTTTCCCGCTCAGAGACCCAGGTCGTCGCACGCATCTCTGCTTGTCTAGCTGACATCTCTCAGTGGATGTCTGCTCATCACCTCAAGCTCAACCTTGACAAGACTGAACTGCTTTTCCTTCCGGGAAAAGATTGTCCCACTCTTGACCTAACAATCAACATCGGCACCTCTGTTGTTTCCCCGACTCAGACTGCAAGGAATCTGGGTGTGATCCTAGATAACAACCTGTCCTTCACTGCAAACATCGCTGCTACAACCCGCTGCTGCAGATACACGCTTTACAACATCAGGAAGATTCGTCCCCAGCTGACCCAGAAAGCGACGCAGGTTCTGGTCCAGGCTCTCGTCATCTCACGCCTAGACTACTGCAACTCCCTCCTGGCTGGTCTACCTGCATGTGCCATCCGACCTCTGCAGCTCATCCAGAATGCAGCGGCTCGTCTGGTCTTCAACCTTCCTAAATTCTCCCACACCACGCCGCTCCTCCGCTCCCTTCACTGGCTTCCGGTAACTGCTAGAATCCACTTCAAGACAATGGTTCTTGCGTACCATGCTGCGAATGGATCTGGCCCTTCCTACATCCAGGACATGGTTAAACCGTACACCCCAGCACATGCACTCCACTCTGCATCAACCAAACGGCTCGCTGCACCCTCGCTGCCAAGGGGACCCAAGTTCCCATCAGCAAAAACACGTGGGTTTGCTATCCTGGCTCCAAAATGGTGGAATGAGCTCCCCATTGACATCAGGACAGCAGATAGCTTACACACCTTCCGGCGCAGACTGAAAACTCATCTCTTTCGACTCCACTTCGAGCAATAGAACTATTAACAAAGCACTTATATACTAATAAAGGACTGGCTTACCTAAAGCCAGTTGAGTAGCACTTGAAATGTTTTTGCTCTATGAAACCTGATGTACTTATATGATTCTGTTTTCTTCAAGTTTGTATTTTGTTGGTCGAACGCACTTATTGTAAGTCGCTTTGGATAAAAACGTCAGCTAAATGCAATGTAATGTAATGTAATATCGATGCAATCCAGATTGCGTATAATGCATGTCAAGTTGATCAACAGATTGTATTATTCTCCAATGCAATAACAGTACTGAAATGAAGGCTATAAGGGCATTAATGGGAGCCCTTTTTTAAGTAACTAAAAAGTTACTTTTCACAGTAACGCATTACTTTTTGGTGTAAGTAATCAGTAAAGTAACTGAGTTACTTTTGAAATGAAGTAACTAGTAATGGTAACTAGTGTTATCCGTGTAATAATTCTCGCGTCCAGGAGAGAAGCTTAAAAAGGAGACTAAATGGAGTCTCTGAGATGGTTTCAAATTGGTACTTTAATTCAAATAAAGGCGCGGTAATGTTACAAACAGAATATTGTTCGACAGAAAAACAGCTGTGTTTCTGGCTCTACCAGGTGAAGAAAGAGGCCGAACCCCTTAGGTCCCGCTGTATTTATATCCTCTGCTGGCTCCTCCCTGCAGGCCGGCATTTCCAACGTTTTAATGTCCGTTGTTACGCATATCAGAGGATACAGACATTGTACATTCAATATATCTAAACACGCCTTTTCTCTTCCTTAACTCTTTCATAACTTTATATGCAATACATGTTAACGGCGTCAATAGCCACTTTAGTGATACCAATGGACGGTAGTCCCGGATGTTGTCATGAAGGATTTTCAGAATAAAAGCTTGGTATTGAGAACTTCCGGTTTTTTTCCAGAATAAAAGAGCATTTAAACTGACGGTATGTTTAAGCTACATTATGCTATTAAACATTGATTTTAATTTCTAACAGTCCCTCCTTACACACCTAAAAGGTGTGTATAATACTGAAATCAATGAGTTCTTCATCTGAACTCTGCATAGTACATAACTCATATCAAAAACATACAATCAAAATGGAATGGTTCGAATAGCCTCAACTTTACAAAAATACAAAAATACTTTGACTGTGTTCAAACATAAACGTTTTCCCTTGTGCATAACTTCTAGTGTTAACATTCAATATGGTTCTTCAAAATAGCAGCAATGGCTTGGTATTAGTACATTTCTTCCTCCCACCTTTCACAGAAACCGTTCTCATACCACGCTCAGTGTTAAGGCACTTGTTTTTACAAAGTGAAAAGAAACGACCCATTTTAAAATAGTAATGATTCTAAAATGCATGAAATCTATCATATAGAACAGTGAAAAATAATAAAAATGAAACAAACTATCTTGGACCAGTGTAATGTAATAATAAAAATACACTATCTTGGAATAGTATAGAGTAATAATAAGAAATAAAAATACACTATCTTGGAATAGTATAGAGTAATAATAAGAAATAAAAATACACTATCTTGGAATAGTATAGAGTAATAATAAAAAAATAAAAATACACTATCTTGGAATAGTATAGGTTAATTGAAATGGATTCACTCCATTTTAGCATTTTAGTTAGCTCACTTCTTCACATGATTTCATCATTTAAATAATCACATCGGCTGGACATTCATTGAACAATCTCATCTTTGAACATCCATATCATTTAAACTCATTCAAAGTAACTCATCATTTTCATCAACATCTGTATATGGGGGTGGATCGTCCTGTTCTACTAGCATTGGAAACTGTCCCCCCATGTGAAATGTACCCTCCCTCCTTTCATACTATTTAAGGTATGAAAACAATATGTTCTCTAGAAGAGGCCGTCGTGATCAATCGGTACGTTAGGACATGGAAATGCAACATCTAGGCCTCTCCTGGGCTCTATGTTATCCTTGTACACAGTGGAGCCTAAACTCCCCCTGGGACTGGTCTCTTAGCCCTACTGGCTTTGGGGCGTTTCGCCATGTTGATTAACTACATAAAAAACATCACTGGCTGTGCTAGGTCCCAGCCCAATCCTGTGGCAAGACTGAGTACAAGGTTTTAGTTCCACGATACCACCAAACATCTACTCTGGGGTACGGCATTCTAGACAGTTATTTCTGGGAGAAGATTGTGGTCAGTTACAACAGTTGTAGAATTTCATCACTTAAAAGTTCCTACTTGGTGGCTTTGGGTGGTCTGTTCTAATGCTGTGATAAAGTCCCTGAAATGGTGTGAAAACCGGTGGAATATCACTAACGCATTACACTAATTTATCTTCAATTCTGGTCTCCTTGAAGAACCATGCTAACTCCTTTTACAGTGTGTGGAAACTTGGGTGCTCGAGCACGTGATAATTAGTTCAATTCAGGAATGTTGACTTATGGCAGATATGTTTCTCCTTTAAATAACATCTCTAAATGTCAGGTCATCACTGATTAAATGGATGAGCATTAGGCGGTGGTGGCATTTGTCTTTTAAAAACTCATACTCTGGTGCTGTGCGCTCCCTCTGAAGCTGCAAGTAAGATTTAATACATTTGCAGGGTGGGTTGAGCGACCCCTTCTCCCTGAAAGATATTTGTTGTCAAAAATATGCACCATTAAAATGAGTGATCCAAGGCCCCGCATGTATTACTCCCAATTATACTAGTTTTTCAGAATTAAAATGTTCAATCGCTCTTTGCCTAGTGTCTTTTTTAAAACTCTACATCTTGAACGACAAACAAATGTTGTTTCCACCTTAACAGTTCTCCTATGGTAATAACCATGCTACAATGGAGAAACCAATACTCTTGATTGGAGTACTTTCTTTGGCTTGGTTCTAGCTCTACCTTTAACATTTTCCATTCAAATAAAGATTTGCCTGCTATCTATATTGTAACAAATTAAATCTTCCCCAAACTCTCACATGAATAAGAATCTCTAAAAGAATAATTTGTTATATAATGAAAAGATTGAATAATATGTTCTACCCTCAGTGTGTTTTTAGGATTATTTTCTAATAAGTGTGTTTATGTGTAAACTCACTCACTCCCGTTTTCCTTCTCTCCCCCTCTGGTTGTCAAGCCACGACCCCCTCACGTTCTGTTGGCCCATGCCAACTCCTCTGGTTCTGTCCTCTCCTCAGTCCATCCGCCCGGTCTAACCCTTTTCAGTGGCCCAACTGCTTTGCATTTCCTCCTTTCTCCTTGTCTTGTTCCTACAAGCTACGGTGTCTTTTCTTCAGCTTCCCTCCATATAGTTAGCTGTTGTAGGCATTGTTCGTGCTCATAGTCGAGTACTGCTCTTCTATGGGCTTTTGTTGGTCCAGGTTGATCATCTGCTGGAATCAATCCTCTCGTTTGCCACTGCTTGAACAGTTCCTCTGCTTGGTTCCATGTCTTCTGTCTAAGTTTTGGAACTGTTGTAGCATCTGATCTGATTTTTACCCTTTCCTTGATATCTGCAGTTGTGCCTGGCTCTACGTCTGGCCTTAATTTAGTTTCTTTTGGTGACATGTTCTCTAACTATTTGAATGAAAAAAATATGAAATTTATCAAAGATTGAAGCACTAGTCCTTTGACTAGTACCTTCGTTGCTGTTCGTCCGAACTTTAAATCTGTATTTTTTAATAAGGTCAATCTATAAAATATAAATGATTATTATTATTTTTTCTCAAAGTCAATCTATAAAATATAAATGATTATTATTATTTCTTCAACAATTATGCAATTTTTTTAATCAGAATTGTAAAAAAAATAGACAACAATTGTACTGTGTACAGTTTTGACTCCGAAATATAAAAATTAGAAATCTGGTGTGGCTCTACTGGGTTCCACTTTCCGAAATGTTTGGAATTATGTAAATGTCATAACTTGTGTTAGCTTCAATACCTTTGTTTGCTTTTTTGAAAGAGTATTATATAAGGTTTCTTATCTTATAATTAGAAACCACTTGCAATTCTATCTCGGCGATGAAGCATGTGTTCATTTATAACACTTAAAATCAAGCTTCAAAATGTTATAGTATCTTTGTCAAAACTGACCTCTTTTTAACAAGAAGAAGCTTATTTTCCTTAAAAATGGGAGAATATGGTTAAACAACACAGCACATAACCGCCAAAACACATTTGCAAACAAAAATATTCAAAAACCCGCCAATACACACTTGTAAGCAGAAATACGTACAAAACCAGACTCCTACAAATACCAAACTTCCCACGGTAAGATAACCTGTCTATTTTATAGTTCCAACTCTGCCAAGAAATATGATGTGTCCTTCTCAATATGGAGTGCCCAGCCTCATGTGAGTGTGACTGAGTGTGTAAGAACAAACCGAGTACTTTCAATTAGCATTTCACGAAATGGCGACTGCCGTGTGGCTTATTTTCAACATGAGGGCAAGACAAGATGGCAACTGATTTTCTAACCTTTAACCTGAAGAACAAAGGGATTTGAAAACTCCTCGTGGCTTTCACAGGGGAGTTGAAATAATGACAAAATGTAACACAAAACACTGCAGTTTAAAATAACATTTCTATTTATTGTACAATTTATCAATGGGCCTCAAACCCTTACGTCATACGGCTTTGAACCCATGCACGTAATGTTTTGACTTTAAGAGCCAGTATGGTTATCTCCTCTGTTTAAACACGCCATAATGGGACAAATTAAGACGCTATCCAAACACAATTAGCAGAATATCGTCTATCTAACGCACGAATGTCGCATTTCTCATCGTAATCCACACGCAATGTCTGTTTGAAAACAGAAGAAACAACCACTGAAAGCTTCAAACTCCTCAGGCCTTTTCCCAGAAAAGGACTTTTTTAAAAAGAAAGCCTCACACTGCAATTAAAACACTCACTCAACTTTGTTCTTGTCTCAAACAGCCCCCACTGTATAATAGCCTCAAACTATTCACGTTAAATTAAAACGTAACAGGAAACACTTGAAATGATTGCCCTCATCACACAAAGGACTTTTAAAAAGAAAAACAGCCTCAAACTGTCTTTAACACAAACACTCACTCCAATATTCTCAGCTTCCACTGTGATTGTGTTCTTTGTCTCAAGCAGTCCAACTGCTTAATAGCCTCAAACTATTCACGTTAACTTCAAACGTAACAAAAACACTTTTGAAGTGATTAGCTTCTTGCCGACATGTAATAACAGACAAACGAATAGCATGCAGGGTTAAATATAAGAAAAATAAGTAATTTGAACTCACCTGCTTGTGACAAAACAACGCCACGTGTTATTGTTATAAATTTGGTTGTTTTAACATTACATTTCCCAGCTATTTCCAGGAACCGAAAGCAGTCGTCCAACACACAATCCTAAAATTGTCCTGCATAAACTATCGAAGAATTTGACTTAACAGGTTTCTTCTTACCGATGGTTTGAGCTCTTTGTGTGTCGAACGGATTGCCCGCGGTTCCGGGCCACAGCCGGCTGTGTAGTCTCTCCCGGTCTAACGAGAATCACGTCAGGGTGATAATTCTCGCGTCCAGGAGAGAAGCTTAAAAAGGAGACTAAATGGAGTCTCTGAGATGGTTTCAAATTGGTACTTTAATTCAAATAAAGGCGCGGTAATGTTACAAACAGAATATTGTTCGACAGAAAAACAGCTGTGTTTCTGGCCCTCTGCCAGGTGAAGAAAGAGGCCGAACGCCTCAGGTCCCACTGTATTTATATCCTCTGCTGGCTCCTCCCTGCAGGCCAGCTCTCCAACGTTTTAATGTCCGTTGTTACGCATATCAGAGGATACAGACATTGTACATTCAATATATCTAAACACGCCTTTTCTCTTCCTTAACTCTTTCATAACTTTATATGCAATACATGTTAACGGCGTTAATAGCCACTTTAGTGATACCAATGGACGGTAGTCCCGGATGTTGTCATGAAGGATTTTCAGAATAAAAGCTTGGTATTGAGAACTTCCGTTTTTTTTCCAGAATAAAATAGCATTTAAACTGACGGTATGTTTAAGCTACATTATGCTATTAAACATTGATTTTAATTTCTAACACTAGTTACTGGTTTTCAGTAACTAGCACAACACTGCTGGTGAGTGAATGAGTGTTAAGCACATCAGGCGAATTTTTTCCGGACACTTGAACGGCAAGAAAAAATCCTAGCGGAAACCCTGCCTGGAATATGAACAGTGTTTGTTTTCACACATTATATGACAGCATGGGCGTCGCAGCCATTATATGACCTTTTCAAATGATTAGTTTAGACCCCCCCACTTTTACCATGTGGAAAGTCCGTGAATCGGTCTATCCACTCGCCGCTCTTTGTAGAGCGCTGTGTCAGTGCTTCACTATCAAATCCATTCCACTTGCTTATTGAGAGAATGCCCAAATCAATTAAACTCCGTACCATGTTTTCACTGCTACTTTGTACCAAGGCAGATTCTCAGAGCCATACACATGAGCCGTACACATGCTGCGTTTTTTGCGTAGCTGTGTCTTTAGTTGTAAGCCCAGTGGCGATCTGTTCATCTGTCATATCATACAATAAAGCCATCGAAAAGAATAGGATACTGTGTGTGTGTGTGTGTGTGTGTGTGTGTGTGTGTGTGTGTGTGTGTGTGTGTGTGTGTGTGTGTGTGTGTGTGTGTGTGTGTGTGTGTGTGTGTGTGTGTGTGTGTGTGTGTGTGTGTGTGTGTGTGTGTGTGTGTGTGTGTGTGTGTGTGTGTGTGTGTGTGTGTGACATTACATTGCATTTAGCTGACGCTTTTGTCCAAAGCGACTTACAATAAGTACATACGACCAGGAAGACACAGCCCAGAAGAAAACAGAATCATATAAGTACATCAGGTATCATAGAGCCAAACATTTCAAGTGCTACTCAGCTGGCTATAGATAAGCCAGTCCTATGTTAGTATATAAGTGCTTTGTTAGTAATTCTATCGCTCGAAGTGGAGTCGAAAGAGATGAGTTTTCAGTCTGCGCCGGAAGATGTGTGGCTTTCTGCCGTCCTGATGTCAATGGGGAGCTCATTCCACCATCTTGGAGCCAGGATAGCAAACCCACGTGTTTTTGCTGATGGGAACTTGGGTCCACCTCGCAGCGAGGGTGCAGCGAGTCGTTTGGCTGATGCAGAGCGGAGTGCACGCACTGGGGTGTACAGTTTAACCATGTCCTGGATGTAGGAAGGGCCAGATCCATTCGCGGCATGGTATGCAAGTACTAGTGTCTTGAAGTGGATTCTAGCAGTTACCGGGAGCCAGTGAAGGGAGCGGAGGAGCGGAGTGGTGTGGGAAAATGTTGGAAGGTTGAAGCCCAGACGAGCCTCTGCATTCTGGATGAGCTGCAGAGGTCGGATGGCACATGCAGGTAGACCAGCCAGGAGGGAGTTGCAATAGTCTAGGCGTGAGGTGACGAGAGCCTGGACCAGAACCTGGGTGGCTTTCTGGGTCAGCTGGGGACGAATCTTCCTGATGTTGTACAGCGTATATCTGCAGCAACGGGTTGTAGCAGCGATGTTTGCAGTGAAGGACAGGTTGTTATCTAGGGTCACTCCCAGATTCCTTGCAGTCTGAGTCGGGGAAACAACAGAGGTGCCGATGTTGATTGTCAGGTCAAGAGTGGGACAATCTTTTCCCGGAAGGAAAAGCAGTTCAGTCTTGTCAAGGTTGAGCTTGAGGTGATAAGCAGACATCCACTGAGAGATGTCAGCTAGACAAGCAGAGATGCGTGCGACGACCTGAGTTTCTGAGCGGGGAAAGGACAGAATTAGTTGGGTGTCGTCAGCGTAGCAGTGGTATGAAAAACCATGCGGGCTAATGACTGATCCGAGCGAGTTTGTGTACAGGGAGAAGAGGAGGGGACCAAGAACAGAGCCCTGAGGGACCCCTGTAGTTAATTGACAAGGGTCGGACTCGGACCCTCTCCAAGTTACCCTGTAGGTACGGTCTTTGAGGTATGAGGTGAGGAGGGAAAGTGCAGAGCCTGAAACTCCAAGTTCTTGGAGAGTGCGAAGGAGGATCTGATGGTTCACCGTGTCGAATGCAGCAGACAGATCCAACAGGATGATGACAGTGGAGAGGGATGCTGCTTTGGCAGTGTGCAGTTCCTCAGTGACAGCAATGAGAGCAGTTTCTGTGGAGTGACCTGCCTTGAAACCAGACTGGTGTGGATCCAGAAGGTTGTTCTGATGGAGATAACAGGAGAGTTGTTTAAAGACAGCGCGTTCAAGTGTTTTAGACAGGAACGGAAGGAGAGAGACAGGCCTGTAGTTTATAACATCAGACGGGTTGAGAGTGGGTTTCTTTAGGAGAGGGTTTACTCTTGCCTCCTTAAGACTATTTGGAAAGTGACCAGAAGTTAGAGAAGTGTTGATGAAATGGGTGAGAAACGGTAGAATATCAGGAGCGATAGTCTGAAGGAGGTTTGAAGGGATAGGGTCCCTGAACACTTTCATGATCAATCATTATAAAACATATCATATATATTATTCTGAAATGGACCAATCTGCACAATCACTACTTTTACTGTCGCTACTTTAACTAGATTTTGATGCTATTACTATTCTACTTTTACTTGAGTAACATTTTGAACAAGAGTAACAGAGTATTCATACACTCTGGTACTTCTACTTTTACTCAGGTATATCTGAGTACTTCTACTGTTACTCAAGTACAAGATCTGAGTACTTCTATTGTTACTCAAGTACAAGATCTGAGTACTTCTCCCACCCCACACACATAAAACCTTCTGGACCTGCCTCACGTTCCCACTTTCATCACCAGCAAGATTTTCATTCAAGTGATCAAGGAATAGGGGAATTAATCAGTGTTACATGGTTATTCTAGGTTTTTCACATACATTGAAAGTAATAGTTTTGCCTTCAGTATCATAGTGTTTAAAGATACACAGTTCATGCATTTTGAAAGATTTGCTATTTAATGTATTTTGTGTCAAAGCAAAATGTAATCCACAGTTTAGTCCAGATATTCTCAAATGGGGGTACGCGGATCCCTGGGGGTACGTCGGAGTACTGGAGGGGGTACGTGAGATAAACAAAAAGGTTAATAAAAAAAATACCATGCATGATTACAAAGATAATCATAGTACAATTAGTTATATAGAAAACCCTATTTTATATGAAATACCAAGGGTTCAAGATCGGTTCTTGTGCTTTTCTGGTGCTTAACTGGTTATTTTCTGTTTGTGGTCACGCTCTCGTCACTTTGCTCAGCGCTACTGCTTGTTATTGCAACTTGTATATTTGCCATACTCGCCATGAACCCTCCTTTTATCCTTGGGGGCAATTTGACCGCATTCAATGTTTAACGTATCTAAAAAAATTGTTCACATTTTTTTTTTTGCTTAGTATTTCATGACTTTTCCTAATTTTGTGAGGACTAATGGCTAAACATAAAATGAACATGAAGATCATTTTTAAACGTCCTGTACGCACTTTGTACGCATCGGTGTTCCTTGTCGTCAATTTGACCCCATACCCAGGGGGCAAAACCCCATTTTTTGGGAAATCAGACATGATATCTAGGACGTTCAAGGATCACAACCTGGGTGGACAACCTGGTCAACTAGCTACTGGAAAGCTACAGTGAGGGTCCAAACAATGGAAAAAAGTCAAAAATTCTGGCTGGATCAGATACCATCATTCTCTTTCTGATTTAATTGAAACTGTGACAGTTCATAGTAAAGACAAACTGAGTCAACCTATTGAAAGAGCAGAAAATAGGCTTTCAGGTGATGCCTTGGTTAAGCCTGTTCTCAATAAGGCCACTAGATGAAACTGTGCCTTTTTTGTCTCTCCAAAGTGAAATCCATTTCAAGCAATGCACTTGTGGTCCTCTGGATTGTTTGCTGTGTTCAAAATGGGTAATAATTATAATAATAATAATACATTTGATTTATATAGCGCTTTTCCTAGTGCTCAAAGTGCTTAACAAGCAAGTAAAGAAGAAAAATAACAACAAAAGTAAAAAGTGCTAAACTAGGTGGAATAAGGGTGGATTAGGAGTTGAAAGCAAGAGTGAAAAGGTGAGTTTTGAGGGATTGTTTGAATGATGTGAGAGTGTTGGCAGATTGGAGTAAATATACTTAAAAGATTATTTCTATATAACATATTGAAGGGTTTACATTAATATACAGAAGGTTTACTGCCGATGCTAATTTGAATTGATTCAATGTTTACAGATTTTCCAGCAAGTGAGAGGTTTTTAAGCTAGCTAGCTAGCTAGCTAGCCAGCACTGTTACTGTAAACTACAATTATTTAATAATTTGTAAATCAGTTTTACAGTGTTAACATTTAACAACCTATTAATGATGCATACCCACTTAACGGGAAGAAACTCAGCTAACAGACGATAATAACCATTTTTACCTAAACGGAACACAATTCCAACACCAAGCGTCTAAATCGTCTAAAACGAAAACATGCTAACGCTACATTAGTGGCAATTTTATTACTTCATGCTATCTGCACAAATGACATGTCATATGAAAGCTGAGATTCCACATATTCCATTGGTATAAGTCTCATCACTGTACGACTGTATGTCTTCCCTTTGAGGTTTTAAAAGTTGTGTTCAAGGGCATAACAACGCTGCTAAAGGTTAATCCAATGTCCCTGTGTCACTTTGAAATGTGGTGTATCATTGCTTTGATAACAAGATTATTCATATACCCCTTTTTGTTGTGAAAATACTCATTCATTCTGGGCATGTCATTTTCGAGTCTGAGGCCTGACAAATAAGCTCTGTGTTTAAGAGGTTAAGTAGCAAGAGGAAACGATATAGTGAGTACATTAAGACAGAATGTACTGCATATGCTTAAAATATTGTAATTTCTATAAACTTTCTATTTTAATCAGTCAATTGTATCCACTACTTAATTATTACAGTGGTATTGGCCTGTCAAAATAGTAATCTAAGCCTGTAGCAAGATGACAAGCCAGCCGAAGAAACGTGTGGCATACATTGCTATGGCACTGAAGCATTAACCATGTAAGAAGAGCTGTGAAGACAAAACCTCTGACTACAAAAAGTGTCTTATAGAGTGGCGAAGTCACGCCCATCTACTTCCGGTCCATGGGACCTTATTTCGAAAAAATAATGTATTGAAGTCAATGGAGAGAGAAAACGTATCTTTCGATCCCGTTTGAATTGTGCCATGAATTACACATGATGTTTGTCAACTTAAAAAAGAATTTCCATGTCAAAAAAGTCAGTTTGTTGTAAAACTGTTGAAATATAAGACTATGAAAAATACGCAACTAGAAAGACTACAAATCCCAGAGTCGCGTAAGTGATGTCACAATTGTTTTCCTCCACTAAGAGATAGCTAAGATCAGTGCCATATAGATATAATCTATCTATATCTATTATAGATATAATCTATCTATATGGCGCTGGCTAAGATAAGATAACTTTAACAAGATGCCTGTGTGCTTAGTACCAGGTTGTTATCATACCAGCAATGGGTCTTGCTCGTTCTTTCGCTTCCCGTCTGATGAAAGGACCAGGAGTGGCTGGATCAAGTTAGCTACCTAGCTAGTAGCAAGCACGTTAGTTAGCCTACAGTCTTAGCCTTGTCATTTTTATTAGCCTTAACATGAAGTAACATCAAGTAACCCAAAATGTTAAACAGTAAGAGTAGTAGTCATATTTCGTGAACCCTTTGAAGAGTACTGTCACAACCGGTGTGATCATTCTATAATACACCATTTAAGCCCGGGGAGAAATGCTAACGCTAACGCTACATTAGCATCCGCGATCTTTTCTACTTCACGCTATCTGCACAAATGGTTGACATTAAACATTAAAAAGACCAGGCAGTTCAGAGAGAATCAAAGGAATGCAGGCAGGCAGCTTTGCATGACATTCTTGCATGACAATCCCTTGTTTAGCAAGACAGTAGTGACGGCCTTCTTGGTAACGTGTGTTGTTGTGAGAGTCTGCGAGACCAGAGATGTAGTTCCTTGAGCGTTTCACACAAACAAATGTGTTACTTCACAGTTTTACGACACATTTTATTTTTTTGACTTGCAAAATTATCTTTTAAATTGACAAACATCATATGTGTAATTTGTTGCACAATTCAAACGGGATCGAAAGATAATCTTTCTCTCTTCATTGACTTCAATACATAATTTTTCAGATATAAGGTCCCATGGAGGTCCACCGGAAGAGGAGGGGCTGAATTATTAAAGACCGTGGTACCGTTAAGCTCCGACGTTAGCGGTCTTTTTATCGGTAGCTGCTGGAGACATGTAAAAAATATATATCATGTGTATTATTGCTACACAAACATTATATTGCAGTTTTAGTGTCGCCAACTCCGTTTCTAACATGCAAAAAGACTGCAAAATGATTATCTTTAGTATTTCGATCTCTCTCCCGTCTGTGTGCGAGGGGGCGGGGCAGTTTACACACACGCAGCTGCTACATGCAGCAACACACACACGGAGGAGATGGCGGAGAGAACGCGCTCCGAGGTGGTTCAACTTTACCCGTCTCGATGCGGACAATGCTCGTTACCAAAAGTGCAGTAAGAGTTTAGCATATAAGGGGTGGTAACACGAGCAATTTGTCTAAACATTTATCAAAAGTGCTCCACATTCAGACGGAGGAATGCACCGGGTTCGACAGTCTTTCTAGCAGCTCTGTAGCCCCATCCACGAGTAACGTTTCCACGTCAGGTGTTATGTATGCTAGCAGCAACACACGAGTTAACTCAATTATACAAACATGGGTTAATGATTAGAGGTAACTGAGTTATTTATTTTGTTAAAGTTTCAGCTATTCTGTTTACAGTTCTGTCATCAGATTATTTAATACGATTTGTTAAAACATTGTTGTTTCTTTTGATGTGAAATATTATGTATTTAATTTAAATAAAAAGCAATGTTAGTTTTGTTCACAATTTGTTTAGTTAATTTACCTTATTTTTTTCTCCAAAAGAACCGATAAGAGTACCGTTAAAAGACCGGACCGATAAGCGGTATCGTTAAAAGTAGTAGTACCATTAAAACCTTAACGATACCCATCCCTACTTATATGTCAAGAACACTCTACGATAGACCTGTACTGTATTAATCCATCAACAATTTCAAAGTTTATAAAAGCCATGAATGCTAGACAAGACGAGGTCTTTCATAGACTGCACCATGCAGAAGAAAAATGGTTTGAAGACAGAACACCAAAGTGGCACCAGAAATATCGAAATTGGTACTTAAATAAGAAGAGCTACCAATATGTTGAGAAGAAACGTCATGCTGATGTGAGTGCAAGAGCAGAAGATTTGGCTGGTCCAGGATGTAGCTCCTCACAACATACAGTCAGGTTCACCAGGCGAGACACTAACACATTTAAAGCCAAAAAGAGATGTGTCATCTGCAATAAACAATGGCTGCGGGGAAGGAACCAACCTCTAAGGTCTCCACAAAAAACACCATTGAGTTGAAAGCAAATAAGCTGGGCAGGGATGATATATTGCTGAGACTGATTGTGCAAGGTCATGACATGGTTGCCAATGATATAGCCTACCACAAACCATGCATGAACAACTACAAGCCTCAGCACGTTCATTCTGGAAAGCCAAGGCTGAATCTGTATGCTGTTGCATTTAGTCGCCTTATGGAAGAGTTGGAGGCTTTTCCATGACCCGTCAGGATTCCTTGTGAAATCATTGCGTGACTGGTACAGAGAAATTCTGAGGGAGCTTGGTATCAAAACAGCAGATCAGTACCGATCGACTACACTGAAATTGAAGCTGCAGCAACACTTTGTTGGACGTGTTTCAATCCTTGATTCATCCGTGGTTCACGTTTCATATGTGCATCAGCTGTACCCCTCGGTGATGCCCTTGAGAAGCTGAGGCGACTAGAAGCAGACCATAAAGAGGACGAGAAATACCGTGCATTGCGGCAAGCTGCAAAGATTCTTCGAACAGACTGTGTGAATTGCAAGAGGCATACTCATGAGAAGCATTTAACTGAGATATCCTTCAAATATGCTAATTGTGAAGAATAATCTTCTGGGATTCAATGCAGAGCCAATGTTGAAGAATTGGAGACGGAGAATCTTTCATCAAACACGGAGATTTATTGAAGTAACGGCCGGAGAGGATACACTCAGTTTCACACACGTTAACCGTCTTCCACCGAGCGAACTCTCTGAAGTTCACAGAATATTTCTACCCAATATATATTGAAACAAGCGGATCTGAGATTTATGCGCCTGTTTCTGCTAACCATAACACATGTACACACTGCAGGGAAACTCAGAGGCACCGGATGGCCCCCCTTTCTTCAGAAAGCCAGGCGTCTGACCTCTGAGTTGACCCTGAGAACGACATGATGATATTTCACAGATTGAAGAAACAACACTCTTAACCAGAGAAGAAGCTCTGCAGATAAGTTCCTAATTCCATATAAGGAGACAGGGAAATATTTTAATCATGTCTAACAGCCCCTCCTTTTATCAATTAATTGATAACCAATTAACACTAGTCTAAGAATATTTTAGTCAATACTCAAATCAATGAACGCCTTCAGAGTCTGAGATCACACACATTAATCACATCATAAAAGTAAGCAGAATTGAAACATTTCAATTACCTTGATTGAACACAGTCAATCATAATAAAAATCATCTCTCCTCCGTGTCTGATATCATTTGTCAAAAGCACAATAATAAACACACATGTAATACAAAATATAATAGCAAAATATATGTTTCAAAAATAAGATCTTTTATCATTTAACACTCAGTTAATCTCATTCTTCAAACACAAATGCAAAGTCAGCTTACATCTCAAAGATTTACTTCAAGGCAATTACTTAAGCACAATTAGAATTTAGGATGATAAGAAATCCAAATGAGGTATAAAAACTGAATCATGAGAGATCCAGGATAAAATTCTCAGTGATGAATCTGTAATCTGTAAAGTTCAATGTCCTCAATCTTAACATTATTTTACGTTTACTTGAATACGCTTCATTCAAGAGTAAGGCATTTTAGTAGTTACATACATTTCATTCAAATACATTTGTTCAATATCTGAAAAGGAAGAATCAGATATTTATTGTATAACAACCTGAAAAGGAAAAATCAAAACATCTGTTCTTTATTCTGAAAGTCAACTGTAATCAATGTATTAATCACTGAAACGGGGGTACCCATGGGGCAGAAACTGCGATGGAGACCCATGGATCTCGCAATTCCTTGTTGTACATTAATATTATTTCATCTGCAGTTGAATACCCCACAATCCTCTGTGGGGCCTGGAGAGCAGTTTTGGCGCACCACCTCCTTTGTTCTCCCGAACCACTGGTACTGGTTTTGCGGATACATTCCCCATGTCAAGTAATCATCACCCTTGATTGAAGACACAGCAAACACAATAATACAGTTAGATGGATTACATATTGAAGTTGAACAGTTAAAAGAAATAGTCTGTGATTCATGAGTGATGTCGACGATCCTCTTTACTCTTCCTCCTTCTCTCTCTCTCTGTCTCTCTCGCACCATACTGAATGTCTGTGTGGTGTTTAGATACAACCTGTCCTTGTCGCTAGGCACTGATTTGCCCGTTGGTGTTGTTTTGCCCTCAGGGTCTGGACCCTGAGTAGTCAAGTCGTCTGCGCTCTTGGATAAGAGCACCTTATCTTCTCTCTCAGAGGGGCGAGAGCCCTCGCACCTGTCGTTGAGATTTCCACAGCTTCATCTAGTAGGGCGTTCTTGGCCAGGTACAGCAAACCCAGGATGACGATGATGATGACTGCCTTCATACGCCAGCATCCGGTAGAGGGGAGAGACGACATCTGGAAGCGTGGATCCACTCCACTCTGCCTTGGACTCTTAGGGCGGTTCTGGTCACGATCAACACCTGGAAAGGACCTTTCCACCTGTGTGACAGGGAATATTTTTCAAGAGATTTGATTAGTACATTATCACCAATCTTAAAAGGGTGGGTGGGCCTCTTCTCCCGGCTGAGGAAGCCTGTCAGCCACCTGCCTGTGAAACTTTCTCAACATGTCAGTTAGATATTTTACATAGTTAGTCATGTAATCCTCTGTCCACAGAAGGGTGAGTGTGTGGGGTGATGCTGGGGGGCTAGACCCTGTGAACATTACTCTTCCCATCAATACTTCGTGTGGGCTGAGCCCTGTCGTTGCATTTGGTGCGCTTCTGAAGGAGCACAGAACTAGCGGCCAGCGCGTCTACCCATTTTAGTCCTGTGGTCAACATTGTTTTAGTGAGTTTCTCTTTTATAGTCAAGTTCATTCTCTCAACCTGGCCTGAGCTCTGCGGGTGATAGGGAACATGCAATTGCCATTTGAACCCTAACACTGTTGCTAGACTCTGGGTTATCTTAGAAATGAATGCTGGACCTCTGTCACTGTTAATCCCTGCTGGAACACCAAATCTAGGGATAACATCTTTGAGAAGACACTTTACAACTGTTCTAGCGTCTTCTTTTCTGGTAGGGTAGGCCCTCTACCCATTTGGAGAACTGGCACACTATTACCAAAAGATATTTGAATCCTTGGCATGGTGGCATATGCGAAAAGTCAATTTGCATATTTACAAAGGGCCCTGAAGGGGGCGGGTAGATGTTCATGCTTAACCAGACCACTTCTTCTTCTTGTTTGCTGGCATATCATGCATCTATCTACTAGGGTCTGTGTGGCTAGTGTGATTCCTGGAGCAAACCATTGTGACTTTATAATCCCATTCATCCCTCCTTTTCCTACATGTGATTTGCCATGTGCAACATGTGCCAGAACATGGAGGAACGAACGGGGACAGACCATCCGGCCGTCTGGGTGGAGCCACAAGCTGGACTCAGCGTCAAGTGTACAACCTCGTCTTAGCCATAAATCTTTCTCCCTAACATCAGCGCGGGCTTGCATTACCGCGACATCATTAAAGGAAGGCAAGAAATCGGTTCTGTGGGTTGTGTCAGGGGGCATTGGAGCACCATAGAAGAACATGAAACTGCTGCTTGTTTAGCCGCGGTGTCGGCTAACGCATTTCCACGCGAAATAGGGTCATCAGAATTTGTGTGAGCAGCACATTTCACTACTGCTAGCTGTGCAGGGAGCAGGATAGCGTCTAACAACTGAGCTACCAACGCATGATGTTGAATAGGCTTACCAGCCGATGTTAAGAAACCGCGCATCTTCCACAAGACACCAAAATCATGGCACACACCAAATGCATACCTGGAGTCTGTGAAAATGGTTGCAACTTTTCCTTTAGCCAAAATACACGCCCTCAGCAGAGCATGCAACTCTGCAGCCTGAGCTGACGTGCCATTTGGCAAGGCCTGGCTTTCCAAAACCTCCCAGTCGTTCACAACAGCATAGCCTGCTAAATGTACTGTGTCAGACGGCCTGCTCGCAGATCCGTCTGTGTAGAGAATCATATCTGAATTAGGGATAGGAGTTTGCAACATATCAGCTCTGGGGGAAGAAGACATGTCAATCGTTGTGACGCAGTCATGTGTTATTTCAAAATCTGGAATTGGCACCAGTGTAGCTGGGTTTAGGGGGGGGGGGGACGTTTAAGAGTAATGTGTGGACTTGAAAGAATTACTGCTTCATAACCAGATCGCCTAGCTGCTGTCATATGCTGAGTAGCAGAGGTGTTCAGAATATGCAAAACTGCATGTGGGACATGTACTACACAGTCACTGGCCAGTACAATAGAAGAGGATTGTTTAATAACAATTGCAACTGCGGCTACTGCTCGCAGGCATGAAGGCATACCAAGTACCACAGGAGAAAGTCGAGACGAATAGTATGCAACAGGCCGGAAATTGGATCCATGCTTTTGTACCAAGATGCCAGTTGCAAAGCCCAACTTCTCATGGACGTGTAGATGAAAAGGTTGATGGTAGTCAGGAAGACCCAGGGCCGGAGCCGACGTGAGGGCTCGCTTTAAGTCTTGAAAAGCTGTGTGCATGTCCTCAGACCAGTGAACAATGTTAGGTGCGGCCTGCAGAGTGGCAGCACGTAGGATGGAATCCATGGCAGCGTACTCGTATATCCAATGTCTGCAGTAGTTTGCCATGCCCAAGAAGGAAAGCATTTCCCTTTTTTAGTTCTTGGTGGAGGAACTTTGTTCAACAGGCAGATTCTCGCAGGTGAGAGGAAGGCGGTGTCCATCTCTCAGAATGTGACCCAAATACGTGACCTCAGTCTGGCAGTATTGCAACTTGGCCAGGATGCTCTGTGTCCGCATTCAGAAAGTCTTTTCATGAGCAGAATGGAATCGATGCGACAGGCGTCTCTGTTAGGTGATGCAATCAACAGGTCATCAGCATACTGAAGGAGGGTGCTTCCTCCTGTCAGAATCAGAGTGTCCAGATCTCTTTTAACAGCTGCTGCGTACACAGTAGGCGACTCAACATAGCCCTGTGGGAGGCGCGTGTATGTGATTTGTTTACCTTTAAAAGTAAATGCAAACAGATACTGGCTTTCTGGATGCAAAGGAATAGAGAAAAATGCTGAACATAAGTCAATGACTGTGTAATACTTAGAGTCTGGCGGTAGAGAAGCAAGTATTGAATTGGTGTCAGGCACTATGGGAGCTGTTGGGATGCCAATAGCATTAATAGCTTGCAAATCTTGGACGAAACGCCACTCATTAGGGCGATTGTGCTTTGGAATGGGAAGAATTGGAGTATTACAGGGACTTTCTGTGAATTTGAATACTCCCTGATCAAGCAGTGATTGGATAACTCCTTCAATTCCCAAAATGGCTCTATGGGGTAAATTGTACTGTCTGATAGCAGGCAATCTGGCATTGCTTTTAAGAGTCACTCTGTGGGGGGGGGGCTGAGCTAACAAAGCCCACATGATTCTTATGTTTTGCCCACAAACTGGGTGAAACATCAGCAAAGTCCGAAGGGGGGCCAAATTCTGTGGGTGGGGGTGGCTGTAAATGAAGGAACGTGCTTTGGGGGAGGGAAATGTCTTCAGTGAGACGCAGCATGTAAAAGTCTCCTCCAAAGTTGTTTACATTAGGTGTGTGTGTGTGGGAGTCAGAGATCATTGCTGCTTCCAACTGAGCATAGCAGTGGGCTGCCATTGCCTCCACCTCCTTGGGATCACTTCCTGGAGTGACAGCTAGTATAACATGAGGGATGGTGTTTTTAGCCAGAAGGGCCTGCTGTGCAGGAGTGAGTTTAAGGGGCAACGCACATCCTTGTGGTCCCAAAAACAGAAATTGCTCGCATTCCAACTGATCTGAGCTGTTGCAAAAACCACTTACTGATAGCGCATAATCCTCTGACGGGTTAAAAGCAGCTGTGCAATGACATTTCAACACAGGCCGCATAAGAGACATTAAGGAAGCGCACACAGGAGAAGTACTAGCAATTTTCTGAATCCCTGTTGTGGAGAAAACAGAAATCATATTGAAATCTGGAAAGGACCAACAATAAAGGTTGTCCTGAGATGATTGAATGAATTGGACAGCCTGGTAAACTTTACTGTCAGGAATAGTTAAAAACAAACCATCCGGAGTACAATGTATTGTTGCCTGTAATTTACAAAGTAAATCTCTGCCCATCAAATTAATCGGACTTCCATCTGAAATAATGAAAGAATGTTGCACATTTGACCCCTCGATTGAAACATTAGTATTCTCTGAAATGGGTTCGGACATAGGAACGCCAGAAACGCCCATTGTTGTAACGAAATCATTTGTTGCTTCACACATTTTCTCCTTAGTACGTACTGCTGACAATGTGGCGCCGCTGTCAATCAAAATATCTACAGCTGTTCCACTAAAATCAACGGGCATAATCGGATCTTCACGCGGGTTATTAGAAAGGCGAATTGTTGCTGCTTGAATGGGGAAATGTTGTGAATCTGACCCTATTTCTTCTCTATGGCGGCCCTATCTCCTATTAAACCCACTTTGCAGACTGTTTTGCTCATGTGGAGCCTGTCTGTCATAGTGTTGAAACGGAGCGGCGGAGTGAAAGGAGGGGGGCTCCGTGGCTGGCTGCTGTCTGAAAAATCCCCCTCAGTCTCCTCTACACTGTTCTCTCTTGTGGACTGAGAATTACCCATGTTTAACGGTTAGTACAATCAACAAACACTGCAGATTAGACAAACAAACATAAAAACCACAGCAAACCTCCGTGTGACAGAAAGTTTAATTTAATCCGAATAAAGAGAACTTCAGCGGGGGTTGGGAAATATAATTAATATGAGTGCCTTCTTACTCATATTAGCTTAGACTGGATCTGTTGAAGAGCAATAACGAATTTATCCTCAAATCAACAACCACTATGCTAATTTAGTGGTGGATTCCCTCTGTCCAGAGAATAAAATCATCAATTTATCCTCCGTATTTATCAACCCATAATTTTCTTACAACAATGAAAAAAATGATCGTTTAATGACACATTCTCGCATTCCGCCTCATATATGACAATCTTAGTTTAGTTCCCAAAACGACTATGGTGCGAGGAAAGGAATGTTATACCACTAAACTGAATTTTCTTCTGCTCTACTGCGCTCCGCAGGGGGGGGGGGACACATGCAGGCCCGCTCTGCCCCTCTGCAGCAGCACAGGGTCCGCTTTAAAACAGCTGTTTATTCTATTTTGACCGCTGAAGTCTCCAGAATTCGGCGATTTGTTCAATACAAATCCATAACATTGCTCTAATGCAGAAATCCACTTTACTGATTCTCTATTTTAAGGTCTCTCCGAAATTTAATAGAGACACCGAGAAAAAAATGTGCAGCCTTTCAGCTTCACAGGTAATTTTGATATCGTCAATCACAGATCCTGGTAAGGCAAATATCAAAATAGATTTGAAATTACACTTACCAGTATTCTGAAGATATATTTGATATTCTGTCGTGACGCCAATCTGTGAAGAATAATCTTCTGGGATTCAATGCAGAGCCAATGTTGAAGAATTGGAGACGGAGAATCTTTCATCAAACACGGAGATTTATTGAAGTAACGGCCGGAGAGGATACACTCAGTTTCATACACGTTTAACCGTCTTCCACCGAGCGAACTCTCTGAAGTTCACAGAATATTTCTACCCAATATATATTGAAACAAGCGGATCTGAGATTTATGCGCCTGTTTCTGCTAACCATAACACATGTACACACTGCAGGGAAACTCAGAGGCACCGGATGGCCCCCCTTTCTTCAGAAAGCCAGGCGTCTGACCTCTGAGTTGACCCTGAGAACGACATGATGATATTTCACAGATTGAAGAAACAACACTCTTAACCAGAGAAGAAGCTCTGCAGATAAGTTCCTAATTCCATATAAGGAGACAGACATGATTAAAATATTTCCCTAACACTAATGACATGGTTCCTGAATCACTCTTCAACGTCACAGCCATGCTGCTTAATGACAAGATACTGGAACTCAATGATGATGGAAGAGTCATTGTTGATCAGCTAACAGCAGAGAAAGCCATCATTATGTCACAGCACGTCCTCCGGCATGTTTCTGGTGTATCAACACCTTTCGGCATAGCCCCTACCTACCACTTATTCAACCAGACACGTAGTAAATCACTCATTATGATGAGGATCAGTTATGAACGTATGCAGCGTCAGCTGACAGCACAAAGTGAGAAGGTCATGCAGCAGGTTGAAACTGATGGTGTTTACGTCCCAGAGACCATGATGAAAAACAGCGAGATCCCCCATGTGTTTGCCATGGACAATCTGGACTGGAAGATGAAGACACTGGAGGGTGGGAGTCTTAATGCCACCACTGCAATCATAATTGAAAACCAAAAGATTGTGCGGGTCCAGGAGGGTGCCAGACTCCCCACTTCTACCTTGGACAGAAAGAAGACTTGTCTCCGCTAAAGACAGGCAGAGGTCCAGTTCACTTGAGCATATTGAGAAGCTAGAGAGTCTGGATACTTCCTCAGATGGCACAGCTGAAGACCTGTTACTTATGTGGTGCGCCTAGCAAGAATGGTTACAACTTCAGAGTTGCTGGATGCTCCTCCAGCTGCAGAAGCAGGACTGCCTGGCTTTTCTGCCTTCTGTGCAGACCTCCACCCACACAGACCGGCCAGTATCATTGGCTATCTTCCTCTCATCCCAGCATCTCCAACTGATCCTGCTGTCCTGAAAGAAGAAATTAAATGGCTGGTCAACATGCACTGGGAGACAAGTATACCATTATCACAGGAGATCAGGCTACATATGAACTCGCAGTTGCCATCCGAGACAAGCACAGAGATGAGTTCTGCTGTAATCCTGCTGCTGGGGGGATTTCACCAAGCTCATAACTACATGAAGGCGCAGCTGAAATGTTCTCCAGGTCACAAAGTCAACCTCACATGATGATGTGATACCAGTTTTCAAGCACAGTAAATATTCTCTTCCCAGAGTATATGATGGGACCAAGGTGATGATTTAGTACATGGTTTTAATAATACTTTTGCTTTTCAATGTTTGCCATTTCAAACCATGAGCAGGTTCAAATAACATTTGCCTTGATTTACAATATGTTCTCATTTGTTTTATCAGTACAGTTGTGAAGCTTTTGTGCTTTTCTTTGCCATAGTCCACTTTGGACTATATGACATATTTCAGGATTACACTTTTAACTCACTTGAAATGTTCTCACTTGCTTGGTTTCAAAACATAACAAATGCCATAATCTGTTCATTGGGGACCATCAATGCTATTTGTCATTGCTGTTGTCGGCCACTATTGCTCATGTAAACCTGCTACTGCTGCGCCCCCTGTAATCTCAGAGGCACCCTGAGTCATTTTGTTCTGGAACCGGGCCTGTACATGGCCATATACTAAACAAAATACAGAGCCCATTCCGTATCCTGTTATTGTTTACTTCCTGTCTGCCTTCTTCTGGTGATTTATCTGACGTCCAGCGCTCCGTCTTTTAACCTCAGTTCCTTTCTCTTTCTTCATCTTCCTTAGCAACCTTCATTATAGTCCTTGACAGTGGTCTGGACTGGATTAACAACGTGTCACATGTTAAGAAGTTACAATCAGAATCGAGTATTCAACTAAGCCGTGTAATACAAGTTGTGAGTTAAGGGCCTACACAGTTGTTAAGCTATACCACATTGTCCTTCACTGGATGTATAATGAGCTGCACTAAACTACATTTTAGCATTTAAAATACCTAGCCATTCTTTTGCGGTTATTTTGGTGAAAGTAACTCAAAAGTAACTAAAAAGTAGTGTAACTCATTACATTTCAGAGACAGTAATATTGTAATGTAATTTATTACTTTCAAAAGACAGTAATAAGTCATATGTAATATATTACATTTTGGAAGTAACTTGCCCAACACTGTTCACCAATGGTTAATGTTTAGATGGATTTTAGGAACTTCCCCTCGATTCTATTGGCTCTAATGGTTAAAAAGAGGTGCCAATCATCAAAATGGAACGAGGGGGGCCAGAGATATGGAAAATGCACCCAAATGACCCCAGAAGTGTTTTTTTTTTCAAAATCTCTCAAAAAAGGTCAAATTTCACTTGTTTTGCATCAATCTCGATACAGGGTACTTATTATATGTTAAAGTTTGAATTCCTAAAGCTTTTAGTCTACCATCCCATCATTCAAGGGTGGTTTTCACTATAAGTAATGTTTTATCTTTGGACGGACACTATCATTTTCAATTGAAAATCTGAATTTACTTTAAAATAAAAACATCTATATTGATTCTGACACTACTACATTCAACTCACAGATGTAACCTTGCTTTGAGAGAAAATATTATTAATTTAATTTTAGAAGTGAAGATGGTCATTTGTTCTGGGAATGTCATTTTCGAGCCTGAGACCTGAAAAACAGGCTCAGGGCTTAACAGGTTAAGTTGTTCAACATTGTTCAACTTTTGATGCCGATAGATGCTCGTGATGCTTGCAAAGCCATGCCATGCTCCCCACAATGCAGTTCGGTGAAGATTCAAAATCTTCTACGTCACCCCATTCAAATGAATGGGCGAAGCGTTGAAAGCTTTTTTCGATGCCTGTAGTGTAGACGGGCGTTAATGCTGTTTTTACCACTACGGTAAACAGCATTTAATCTGAGTCTTTATAGGCGTAGTGTTGCGCTCTTGTGTGAGTGCGGGCTCCACCATAATGCAGCCTTGCTTTACCACTGCGGGTAAACTGCATTGGAGTCTTTGCTCGTGTGTTCTCTGACATCAATACGCCGGCCATAATGTCCCTGCACCCGCAGGTGCACTCCCTGCGCATGCCCACTAGCCACCTCCTTTACAGGAGCTACAGCTGGGGCAGCAAATGGGGAATTTGTACGGTTAACATTGTGTGTAAATGTAGCATTTGTGGAAACAAAAGACACTCAGATTTGGATACAGATCAACCTCATTCTTGTTAGAAAACGTAGTGATCTGTGCATTATACAGGGAGGAGGCGAGATTCGACCTCTCGTACCAGGCGGAGAGATTTTCTCCCCCCGCCAGGCCAGTCAGATCCGTGAAGACGGGCAGCCCGTCCCCGTGAGTGCCGGCACGCCGGTTCCACGGGGTGGGCTGAAGAGGTGGAGGGTGCCGCGGGCACGAGATCTCCGTGCCGGCACCTCTCCCTTCGTCCTTCGAAACGGACATTATGGGAAAAAGTGGAATTGTGGAGAGAGATTACTCTTACGGCCCCTACACACGGCGGCGTGCGTTGTCGCCTGCCGGCGGGGGGGCTGAACCTCGACCAACAACCAATCACATGAATCTCCCGCCCCAGACACACAAGCATGCGGTTTGATTGGCTAGAGCTTGCACTGGCATATGATTCGATTGGCTGACGCCTCCGTCGAGGCGGCAAAAGTAGAACATTGCTCTACTTTTGCAGCGAGCACCGCGAGAGAATCTACGCTTCGCTCCCAGAATGCAGTTCGGCGAATCGTGACGTCACCCCATTCAAAGTGAATGGGCAGAAGCGTTGAAGCGGCAACGCACGCCGCCGTGTGTAGGGGCCGTTACGGGCCCTACACACGGCGGCGTGCGTTGTCGCTTGCCGGCGGGGGGGGGGGGCTGAAACTCGACCAACAACCAATCACATGAATCTCCCGCCCCAGACACACAAGCATGCGGTTTGATTGGCTAGAGCTTGCACTGGCATATGATTCGATTGGCTGACGCCTCCGTCGAGGCGGCAAAAGTAGAACATTGCTCTACTTTTGCAGCGAGCACCGCGAGAGAAGCTACGCTTTGCTCCCACAATGCAGTTCGGTGAATCGTGACGTCACCCCATTCAAAGTGAATGGGCAGAAGCGTTGAAGCGGCAACGCACGCCATCGTGTGTAGGCTCCGTTACGGCTCCTACACACGCCGGCGTGCGTTGTCGCCTGCCGGGGGGGGGGGCTGAAACTCGACCAACAACCAATCACATGAATCTCCCGCCCCAGACACACAAGCATGCGGTTTGATTGGCTAGAGCTTGCACTGGCATATGATTCGATTGGCTGACGCCTCCGTCGAGGCGGCAAAAGTAGAACATTGCTCTACTTTTGCAGCGAGCACCGCGAGAGAATCTACGCTTTGCTCCCAGAATGCAGTTCGGCGAATCGTGACGTCACCCCATTCAAAGTGAATGGGCAGAAGCGTTGAGGCGGCAACGCACGCCGCCGTGGTACGGGGCCGTTACTCTGGGATAAATGCACTCGTTCTCACTGAATGCATTTTTCCCACACACACACATCACTCCGCCCGCGCCCACGTATTAACGGTTAGAAACTCAGCTAACTGAAGATATGAACCATTTTACCAAGATGGTATCAGCAATTGGTATCAGTAAATGTATAATCTACATGTCTAAAGTTACTGATAAGTCACATATTTCCTGCCTGGCCTTGCCCGTGTATCATTACCCTCTCTCGTCTGGGCGCTATGCACAGCGCTCAGACGAGAGTGCAGCAAGTGCAGCAGAAGCCAACTGTTGCTATCTTTAAACTATGCCGCCAAAACATAATTTCAGCCAATCAGCGTAGTCAAATCTGATGGTCACAGGGCGTCTACGTCAGCAGCCCGGTGCAAGTCTGTGAGTTGTTTGGACTCGTATCAAGGAGACAAACAGGAAGCTGTCATACACTCTGGAAGCTATCATTAGCAGCTAATAGGAAAACTCCGTTTTTTTACATAAAAATGGATTATGGATTATCAATAATTTTTTCAAATTGACGGACACATTGGATTAACCTATGGATTAACCTTCAGCTGCGTTTTTTCTCGTTTTGTTTCGATAAACATGGTTCATATCATCAGTTAGCTGAGTTTCTTGAATGAGTAGGACACATGAATAGTTTATTACATTTTAAGAAGCCCTGAGACACAGTTTAGTGAGAAAAAAACGGGGGGGAAAAGCCAGGTTAAATGGGAATGAAATCATTTTAAGTAATTTTGAGTGTTCTCAAAGCCCCGGTGTTTCTGCAGTTTGTGTGGGCTTACCCCCCTCCCCCCCACTGGTAAACAAGTCTCTTCACTCAGTGTATTTCCACAGGCCCTGCAACTGCAGTCATAAATCGCTCTTCAAAATAATAACTTAGATGCTTCAGTAATGAACAATTATAGGCCCATATCAAATCTTCCCATTTCTAGGTAAAATCTTTTGAAACAGTTGTTTTTCAACAGCTGAGTAATTTACTGCATTTAAATAACTGTTTTGATGTGTTCCAGTCAGGCTTTCGTCCAAACCACAGCACTGAGACTGCTCTTGTTAAGGTCTTCAATGACATCACTTAAACACAGACAGTGGCCAGAACTTCAGTGTTAGTATTGTTAGATCTCGGTGCTCCATTTGACACTGTTGACCACAACATATTAGTAGACCGACTGGAAACTGGGTGGGACTTTCGGCAACAGTGCTAAATTGGTTTGAATTATACTTAAAGGACAGAAACAACTTTATCTCTATAGGTAAATACCAGAGGTGGCAGTAAGTCCTACATGTGCCAGTAATGAGCAAGTCTCAAGTCTAACCCCACTATTCTCAAGCAAGTCCCGAGTCACTGTGCTGAGAGTCAAGCAAGTCAAGTCATTGCCCCTCAGGTCAAGCAAGTCAGAAGTCAAGTCATATGAAATTCTGATGAATAACCCCAGTTCTGCATTTAAATCAGTTAAATATTGTGGTTATGAAAAGTCTGTTTTATTTTCAACATAAACAGCAATGGAGAGTGGGGCGCTGAAATGATACCCCAATAAATTCTAAAAGGGCTCTAAAGTGAAACAGGAATACAACACAAGTATGTTACATCAACATGTTAAGCCTCCTGCCCTGGCTCCTCTTCAGCAGGATCACAGCATTCCTCCATGGTCTGTCTAAGGTGCTCCATATGACACTGTCTCATTGTGTTCCTAACTGTGTCTGTGCACAAAGAAATATTGCATCAAAGCCAATACAACGGAATAGTGTATGTACCAGGGTGCATGATATGTGTGTGTTGTGTGCAGACAATGCGACATTAAGATTAAACAAATTTCTTTCATTTGGGAACACCCACATACAGGGCCGCCCCAGGCCGACTTGGGGCCCCAAGCGTCATTGTGAGATGAGCCCCCTCTCCATAATCAAATCAATAATATAATACTATATTATTTTATTATAATATAATATAGTCAAGACAAAACATGCTTATGAAAAAACTGATATTTCTTAAATCTGTATTCTAGTTCCCTCTGCCAGCAATGTATCAACAACTACACATACATTTATATCAGTATTTATCTGTGTTGTGGTTGACATGATGATGACTGTTAGGAGTTAAGGGGAGAGGCTGAGCATCACCATGAATGTGCAAATTGACATAAATATGAATAAAAGGGGAAAAAATGCTCCATGTTTTTTAGGCTGTAAACTTTAACTGTTTTGTAAGCCAACTAGACAGACAGTTTATCACTCTTCTCCTGTACATTAGCAGAATTAAAACGCATCACATACGTGAATGAATGGTAAATAAAGAATGCTGGAAATAACTGCATCTCCATTAGACTATATGCTCTGCAGAGACTGCCTTCTTCATGTCGTGAATTGACAGCTGATGTTTTAATATGGCAATTGGCAATTTGGACTTATACAACATTCACAAGTTGTACATTTGACTCATACAATAACCCACCTTCGGGTGATGCTCTAGTTTCTTCATGTTTTGTTTTTTTCCCCTCTTGCTTGCGCCGGACTGAAACTGTTCTTTCACCGACATCTCTTCACCTGCACTAGTGGCCGTATCAAAATCGTGATTGGTCAGATGTCGATTCATTGCAACGGTGTCGGGTTACAGACGTGCTCCCCTTGTCACCTCTCACTCTCGCGGGGGGTGACGCAGAGAACTGAGCTGAGAAATGCGCACAGCAGCTCAGGCCCTCTGGGCGGGGCCCCCCTGGGCAAGGCGGGGCCCCATGCAGCCTGCGTGATTGGCCTGTAGGGAAGGGCGGCCCTGCCCACATATACATATGGAGTTGGCCAGATGTGTAGAAAGTACTGTTCATGGTAATTTCAAAACAAATGCCGTTGTTGGACACACACAACCACAGCGAACACACACACAGAGCAGAGCTGAGCAGAGCACAAACACACACACACATCATGCGCCTTAGTGACCGGACATCTCCTTCATAAAACGAGTAATAGGGGGATTAATCGGGCAGTTTGATATGTGTGTGTGTAGAGGTGTATGTGGTTAAAACTAAGCAGCCAGCGGTCGCTCTTTAGCTGTTCTAATGAAAGTACACAGTGAAGGCGCTGGCGGAGTTACACGTCCCGGAGTTAGAGGCGGAGTTACACGTCCCGCTGCCTCCTGGTGCTGTAGCCGATTTCATGAAGTGAATGAGAGTCCGAGTTCGAAATAAAGTCCTTTCGAGTCATCTGTCTCAAGTCAAGTCTCAAGTCATGAATACCAAGTCAAAGTCAAGTCAAGTCTTTTATCAATGTTAGTCAAGCAAGTCTCAAGTCCAAAAATATGCGACTCGAGTCTGACTCGAGTCAAGTCATGTGACTCGAGTCCCCCACCTCTGGTAAATACACATCTGAGTTGACAAATATGACATGTGGGGTTCCTCAAGGCTCCATCTTGGGGCCTCTTCTCTTTAACATCTACATGCTACCACTGGCTCAGATAATGAAAAACAACTAAATAAGTTACCATCACTATGCGGATGACACGACATTTACATAACGATTTTGCCAGGAGACTATTCTCCAATTCAATCACTGATTAAGTGCATTGAACAAATCAATGACTGGATGTGTCAGAACTTTCTCCAATTAAACAAAGATAAAACTGAGGTAATGGCTTTCGAGCCAAGGCAGAATGTATAAAAGTTAGCGCTGAGCTTCAGTCTGCAATGTTCAAAACAACAGATAAAAGCCAGAAATCTAGATGTAGTCATTAGGGATGCATACCGGTATCCGGTATTACCGAAATACCGGTTACTGGTGGCTACGGTATACTGTACCGAAATCAGATCCGGTTTCGATACTTTCTAAAAAAAAGAAAAAATTATTTTTATTTTTTCGTTTAATGTCTTGTTACATAAGAATAGATCATATTTGTTAAGTGTTATTATGGGAGAATTACTATTCGTGTGGTACTACTGCCTTATTAGGCCCATATTGAGCAGAGCAATAGTAAGACCAAAACAACAACTTCCTTACTTGCAATAAATCAGCACTAATTAGAGGATTATTGAGGAAAAACTCTCAACTAATGGCTTATTACTTGTAGAATATGGTCATGTAGAATAAGACATTAATAAGTGTTTTATAATGACTAATACAGAGCCTATAATATGCATGTTACTTAACAACTAGTTGATGGTTAATTTGTGTACCTTAATATAAAATGTTAAAAAATGTCTTTTAATGTTTGTTTTTATTATCTTTGCTTTTTAATGACTGATTTTAAATGCCATTTTCTGAATGTCTTTCATTTTTGTAAAGCACTTTGAATTGCCTTGTGTTGAAAGGTGCTATATAAATAAACTTGCCTTGCCTTGCCTGCACACACTGAGCATGCTTGTGCTTGTAAATACATTGTTTGTATATTGTGTTTTGAGCTCGGTCAAATATACTCATACACATACTCAAGTGCTCTACTTAAATACATTTTGGTTGTACTTTTACTGATCTTGAGATTTTCCATGTAATGCTTACTTGGCAAATGAATAATAGATTGCTGCACCCTTCTACTGCCGCTTACTGTGAATGCTTATGTTTGAGTAGTAATACTATCAATACTTTTGAGTACATTTTGAAGATACAATTATGGAGAAAATGAAGAGACCACTGCAGCATTATGAGTTATACTGGTTTGACTATTTATAGGTTTGTGTTTGGGTAAAATTAACCTATTTTTTATTTTATTCTATGAACTAGTGACAACATTTATCTGTGTTAAAATGCAACAGACACTGGAATGTAATTGCTGCTATACATGTAGCATTGATTTGGGAAATAGTGATTTAAAGACTTTGGCAGATTTTTTGCAAATATAGATATACCAGTACAAATAACTATATGCAGTTACAATGTGCAATGTTGCTAAATGTGGGAGGTTGTGCAGGACTGATAGTGTTGAGGAGATTTTGAACTAGTGGATGAAGCAAATGTTTAATGGTCTAATAAATCAAGAAGAAGCAGGGTAGTTTTCTCATGGACAAAACAATGTGGGGGGGTGTGCAACAATCTAAAATATAAAAAGAGGAATCAGCTCTAAGCACCCACTGAAACTACAGTACCTGCTGAAAGTTAGAGTAAAAATAACTGAGAATAAAATCAGCGAAACCCTTTGTTAAACATGTCACATATGACTTATATAGTTTATATTCCATGTTCTTTGTGTTGAATAATGTTATATTAGTTGTTGATAATTGGAATGTCCTGTGTTTGATGGTTTCAGTTGGCTACACCATGAACGACCTGATCTTTGAGTGGCAGGAGAATGGACCTGTCCAAATTGCTTGAAGGCCTTACACTGCCACAGTTCCTGCCTCAAAGATGAATCAGACCTCAGATACTGCACCAAGCACTACAACACAGGTGACACATACCCACTCAAACACAATCTCACACTCACTCACTCACACACACACTCACTCACCCACACACTGCCAAAAGCAGCATGACACAGTACTGTAACACACACACACACACACACAATCAGTGGCAGCTCCAGAGTAATTTTTGTTGGGTAATCTATGGGTAGGGCTAACCCATACAGCGGTGGGGCTCAAGTCAATATTTGCAATGTAATTACATACACGCTCCCCTTGACAGTGAAACGCCACGCGTGAGGTTTAGATTATTTCCATGTCTCGATCCAAATTGAACTGTATGAAATAAAAAGGCACATTTGTCTTGTAGTAAATAAAAAGGGCGACCTGGAGCCAATCCTGCAATTTCCCCACAAGTGAAAGAGTTGACGTGCTGAAAACCCAACCCCTGCAGGGAGGTCTGGGGGGATTCTCCCCCAGGAGATTTTTTGAAATACTAACATAAAATACACATTCTGGTACTCTCTTGAGAAGAACAATAAATACATCGATTACCACACGACATGTTTAAAAAATTAATGCCATTTTAGTTTGTTGTTACTTTGTTCTGAAAGCTGAACCTGCTGCTCCTCACAGAGAGAAGAGGGACGAGCTGTGAATTACTTTACATTGTGGATAAGGGTGGATAGCCCCCATTGTTCTGTGTGTCAAAATGAAAGACAGCCCACACACCTATCAATCATCAGATCATGGGGTCTTATTTCATTACGTTGTATCCATGGACCATGGATATATAAGAGAAGTTCTACCGCAAAAGTATTCTCCGTCGGGATTTCCTGCAACAACACCACGCCGTTATCGTGATTCTGACTGGCCAGAAGACATTATCAAAGATGTTTTATTGAGAAGACGATCACTACGTGACAAAAGTTTTCAAAACTGTTTCTGGTCTTCGGTATTTCCAGACAAGTGGCTACTGAAATCAATCTTACTAACTGCTGTCTGCGCAATTCTCGGCGCGAGTTGGCGGACTTTTTTTTGCTTACTTTAACATCATTTTTCATGGTGGGGCTAAGCCATTTCTTGGTATGGCTGTAGCATACCCCAGCCATACCCTGGGCGCCGCCACTGCACACAATATGAGCCGGTTGCATTCAACCCTAATCCTGACAGATCTTTGTAGCCATACATACATAATCATTTTTAAGACTGAATGCCTGCAGACATCGTTTTAGCATGCACATCCAGAATATCCAAGTGTAGGGGAAGCCTAGGTTGATGCACAGGTCATTCAGTGATTAATGGCTTGTAAGATCAGAATTGCGCCCTGTTTTTCTTCAGAGCTTCAGAAGTGTGTCATGAAATGATATGATATAAATAAGCCAATATAATGCTTTGTTGCAGGTAAATTTACTTGTATTGAAGTGCGGTTCCACCTGGAGCGTCAGATGGGCTACTACCTGATCCAGATGTACATCCCCTCTCTGCTCATTGTCATACTGTCCTGGGTGTCCTTCTGGATCAACATGGATGCTGCCCCCAGCCAGAGTGGCTCTGGGCATCACCACAGTGCTGACCATGACCACACAGAGCTCCGGCTCCAGGACCTCACTGCCTAAGGTCTGTGATTCTGGATTGTAGCACACGTCTGTTCATTCTGTCTCTATTAGTCTGTCCTCCCTCTGTCCTCCCTCTGTCCCCACACATGCAGGCTAGGTGAGGTCGAGACTCTAAATTGCCTATAGGTTTAAATGTGAGTCGGAATGGTTGTCTGTATGTATTTGTCAGTGTCGTGGCTTCCTTCCTTGTTTATCTATTAAGCCACTAGACGCCTAAAGGCCCCTACACACCAAGTTGACATCAAAGAACACGACTGTTGTCGCCTCACGTCTCCTGCGTCTTGGCCATGTGTCGCACTGGAACACACCACAAAGACTTCAGCCGACGGCCAAGTAGCACGTACAAACTGTGCATGCGTGAGTGGCAATAACTCTCCTTACCAGCAGGCGGCTGTAGTGTGTATTTGTCATTCAAAAGAGGCAACCGGAAGACAGACAGCGTGATATATACAAAATGAAAGAAACTATTTAAGCATTGTGGCTGTCACCTTAAAGTACTGCTGCTACCACATTCCAAGCATCAGTAATTATAATCCAAGATTATATTAATATAAAACATCATAACACTGACAGGCAAATGATGTATCATCATGTACATCTGTATCTTCTGACTTGTATTGTAGTATAGCTAATTGTATCCTCATTCTAATGTGTTATCTAATGGCTGTAGAATGAAGGTACGAAATAAAGTTTTGTATTTTGCAGTAGCGGTAAAAAGTGGTTTATTATCAAATGTAGAACAATCAATGTGTCAATGTAAACAATATCAATGTAAACAATCGACTAAAATACAATAAGATAAAAATAGTAAGTATAGGCCTACAATAAATAAAAAATAGCCATATCGTCCAGGGTCCTGTCCGTTAAATACTTGAAGAAGCTATTGTCCACCTCATGCAGGAAGTGTGGCAGCAAATTACGTGGCAACTGAGTTGGTCTTCGGTTTCTTCATTCCAGATCGCCATTATGTAAAATAAATTCTTGCGTCCAGGTTGAGATGAAAATGAAAAATAATAGCCGTCTGTGTGTGCCTTATTTACTTCCATTTCGCTTCTCATGCACTGATTCGCTAAGCTGAACAGCCAATCAGAGTGATTTCCTTTGCCGACAGCTCCCCGATTCGACATGTTTGAATCGAGGGTGGAGGGTGTCGGCGCGGCCGAAAAGACACGACGGTGTGAGGACACCCCAATCTGAGTAGGGCGACAGGACGCTCATCGACGGCTAGACATCTATCGACATCTATCGACGGCCGAAATCGGCTCGGTGTGTAGGGGCCTTAAAACAGACCGTTTTCTTCCTTTATATTTGTGTTTACTTACAGTTTGAAAATTTGCTTGGCCTCCGATGGTTTGGATGGTATTAAGCGATGGGGTTTGCTCAAAATAAAATAACAAACTTTTACATGTGCAACAAAGAAAAGAGGCCTTTACAATATTCAAAACAAATAAGCAAACTCAAATAAAATAACAAACAACTTAGGTATTCTTTCTTCTTGATAAGGCTTATATAACTTAATAACTTAAAGGGTAGTTTTACGGTTAAAAACTGTTCCTCGACGGCGTCTTTCTAGCAGATTGCCCATCACTGTCACTTTTAGAGGAGCGCTGGTGGGATTTGTAGTCTTTTATAGTGCATTGACTACAGACGTCACAATTAGATGGCCTTTCTTATCAAAAACGAAATACTGGCTCTGATATTCTGGCGATACAGGGCTTTGCTCTAGATCCCTGCACGTAAGTGAGCCAAAATAGATACAGTGAGTCTGCTGTAGTCAAGGGAAAAACCTAAAGTTTTTTCTTTGGGATCTCCAACATGTAGCTAAAGTATATTCATCAAGATACTGACCTGGAATCCGGTTTTCCGTTAGCGGGTTTTAGCTGATAAAATGTATAAAAAAATGGTAAATTCAAACCTGCCAGTCAAAATGTCCGTTAATAATGCTCATACAATAATGCTTAGATAACAGAGACGATCTTTGATCTTTGCGTCGCACTACGGAGGCCGAGAGTCTCAGTTATCAACACACATGGAAGTCGAGGAGAAAGAGAAACACAGCGCACCGAAAAATACCTACACATCAAACGTTTGGCAACACTTCGGATTTTTCAAGAAAGACGGACAACTTGACAAATCGCAAGCAAATTGTAAACGATGCCGTGCCGCTTTAAAGTACACAAATAGTACGAGGAACTTAGCGACGCACATAAAGAGGCAACATGGGGTCTGCGGCTGAAAAGAGAAACCTGAAAGTTAGACATGAGTTAAGTCACTCAGTGAGGTGTTCTGTCAGAGAGAGTGGTGTGTCAGGACCTCGACACAAACTGATGAACCCAAATGCACGACCCAGAGACAAAGTCTTGAATATAAAAAAGGTATATTTATTTTCACAGTTCAGGTAATTCCTCTTAACAGAGTAGGTGGTGGAGATAACAAAAAACGCTCTCAAGGAGGAAAAAACTAGCGTAACAAAAACAGGACTTAATAAAAACTTAAGCCAACAAAAATAAACAAAATAAAAAAACCTGACATGAGTGAAAAGCGATCCTTTCAGAGTTGAGGCATGGCACGACCATTCGGGGAAACAAACAACACGAACTGACACAGGACAGGGGAGAGACAGGACTATTTAACATGAGGTGAGTGGATGGCGCCTGATAATGGTGGGAAAAACACACAAAGGGAGGAACAAACAGGGCCTGAAATGAAAGACAAGAGGTAAATACAAAATAAAACAGGAAATGACAGACAAAATACAATAAACAAACTAACCACATTTGACGAGACACAACATGGTGTTTAGTATACAGCAGACTGTGACTGCCAATAATAGTTTAAATGTCTTCCTTACGTAGCAGTTATGAAATACCTGTTTGTGAAGGTTATTTGTATTCTTTATTGTTCATATAGAAACCACTGCTTTCTGCTCACTGGTGAGCAGTGTTGGGACAAAGTAACGCGTACTGTAACGCCGTTATTTTTGGCAGTAACTAGTACTCTAACACAATACTTTTTAAATGCAGTAACTCAGTTACCGTTACTACATGGTGCATTACTGCGTTAGTTTTTTTTATATAGTCAACAGCCAGGCGAACAGAGATGAGAACTGTACTTAAGTACAGTACTTGAGTAATGTACTTAGATACTTCCTGTGTCACATGCGGAGACGGGCTGTGGGTGTGTTTGTGTTGTTTACTAACAAGACTATCATGGCGGCGGAGCTCAAGTCTAGTTTCTCCACCTGGAGATATTCTCACTATTTCACTTTTGTCGAGCACAAAGAAAAGAAAGTTTCTGTTAAATGTAAGTTGTGTCCTGGCGGGTCAAAGAGTCTATCTACTGCCCAAACCAGTAATTCAAATCTCTTAAAACATCTGCAAAAACAACATGCTGGGACGAAGCTAGTAAGACCGGCACAGACCCAGACTCAGCCGACACCACTCCACCTACACCTAAGCAACAGCGGCTGGATTTTAACCAAGGGACTGCTAGCCAGGGAAAAGTCGATAAAGCCATTGCACGGTATGTTGTAGAACACATGCAGGCTATTGCTACAGTAGAGTCACCCGCTTTCAGGGAGCTAGTTAGCATGATACCATGTCCGGGCGGCACACGGCATATGGGACGGAAAACTTTTTCCAACTACCTGGAGAAAGAATATACAAAAATGGAAAGCCAGCTAATATCACTGGCCCGTGTATCTCGTAATCGATATAACCGGCCTGCTCTCGTCTATCCCACATGCTCCACTGACATCCAACATCTAGTTTCAGTCGGCCTGTGGAACTGCCAGTCAGCTGTTCCTAAGGCTGACTTCATCTCTGGCTACGCTTCCCTGCAGTCTCTGGATTTCCTTGCTCTCACTGAGATGTGGATTACTCCATCCAACACATCCACCCCAGCAGCTCTCTCCACAGCATATTCCTTCTCCCATACACCCAGACCCACTGGCAGAGGGGTGGCACTGGTCTCCTGCTCTCTCCCAAATGGAGCTTTTCCCTCTTCAAGCTACCTAACTTCACTCCTTCCACCTTTGAATTCCATGCCGTCACAGTAACCCATCCTATACAATTAACCATTGTTGTTCTCTACCGTCCCCAGGCGCCTTGGGGGACTTCTTGGAGGAATTAGATCATCTCCTCTCACACATCCCTGAAACTGGCCCTCCCACTGTACTTCTCGGAGACTTCAACCTCCAGACAGGGAAGATAGACGAACTAACATCTCTGTTAACCGCCTTTGCTTTCTCACTGTCTCCATCCCCACCAACTCATAAAGCTGGCAATGTCCTTGATCTCATATTCTCAAGGAACTGCACTACTTCTAACCTCTCTGTAAACCCGCTCCACACATCCGATCACTTCTTCATTTCATTCTCTCTACCCCTTTCCAAACATAACGAACGAATCTCTTCTCATCCTGCACCTGTCTGCCGTAACCTTCGTTCCCTCTCCCCCTCTACCTTTGCCTCATCGGTGCTCTCAGCCCTCCCTTCCTCTGACTCGTTCCAACTCCTACTTCCAAACTCTGCTGCAGAAACTCTCCTCTCCACTCTCTCATCCTCTCTGGACTCTCTCTGTCCTCTCACATCTCGGCAGGCTCGTCAGTCCCCTCCTGCTCCCTGGCTAAATGATGCCACTGCGTGCTAATAGAACCGTCCTTAGGGCAGCAGAGCGGAAACGGTGGAAATCCAAACACCGTGACGACCTCCTAACCTATCAGGCTCTCCTCTCCTCTTTCTCTGCTTCCATCTCTCAGGCAAAAAGCACTTTCTTTCAAGATAAGATCCAATCTTCCTATTCCATCCCAAAAAACTATTTTTCCATCTTCTCCTCCCTCCTGGACCCCCCAAAGCCCCTCCCCCCTCCTCCCTTCTGTCAAGCGACTTTGTTAACCACTTTGAAAAAAAAGGTTGATGATATTCGCTCTTCTTTTTCTGACTCACCTTTACTCACCACTGGGTCACCAGACCCTCCTTTCACCCACACACTGACCTCCTTTCCCCCTCTCTCTCCAAGTCAGGTTCTTACCCTCATTACCTCTGCCCGCCCTACCACCTGTCCTCTGGACCCCATCCCTTCAAACCTCCTTCAGACTATCGCTCCTGATATTCTAACCGTTTCTCACCCATTTCATCAACACTTCTCTAACTTCTGGTCACTTTCCAAACAGTCTCAAGGAGGCAAGAGTAAACCCTCTCCTAAAGAAGCCCACTTTCAACCCGTCTGATGTTATAAACTACAGGCCTGTCTCTCTCCTCCCGTTCCTGTCTAAAACACTTGAACGGGCTGTCTTTAAACAACTCTCCTGTTATCTCCATCAGAACAATCTTCTGGATCTGCACCAGTCTGGTTTCAAGGCAGGTCACTCCACAGAAACGGCCCTCCTTGCTGTCACTGAGGAACTGCACACTGCTAAAGCAGCCTCCCTCTCCTCTGTCATCATCCTGTTGGACCTGTCTGCTGCATTCGACACGGTGAACCATCAGATCCTCCTTCGCACTCTCCAAGAACTTGGAGTTTCAGGCTCTGCACTTTCCCTCATCACCTCATACCTCAAAGACCGCACCTACAGGGTTACTTGGAGAGGGTCCGAGTCCGACACTTGTCAATTAACTACAGGGGTCCCTCAGGGCTCTGTTCTTGGTCCCCTCCTCTTCTCCTTGTACACAAACTCGCTCGGATCTGTCATTAGCCCGCATGGTTTTTCATACCACTGTTACGCTGACGACACCCAACTAATTCTGTCCTTTCCCGCTCAGAGACCCAGGTCGTCGCACGCATCTCTGCTTGTCTAGCTGACATCTCTCAGTGGATGTCTGCTCATCACCTCAAGCTCAACCTTGACAAGACTGAACTGCTTTTCCTTCCGGGAAAAGATTGTCCCACTCTTGACCTAACAATCAACATCGGCACCTCTGTTGTTTCCCCGACTCAGACTGCAAGGAATCTGGGTGTGATCCTAGATAACAACCTGTCCTTCACTGCAAACATCGCTGCTACAACCCGCTGCTGCAGATACACGCTTTACAACATCAGGAAGATTCGTCCCCAGCTGACCCAGAAAGCGACGCAGGTTCTGGTCCAGGCTCTCGTCATCTCACGCCTAGACTACTGCAACTCCCTCCTGGCTGGTCTACCTGCATGTGCCATCCGACCTCTGCAGCTCATCCAGAATGCAGCGGCTCGTCTGGTCTTCAACCTTCCTAAATTCTCCCACACCACGCCGCTCCTCCGCTCCCTTCACTGGCTTCCGGTAACTGCTAGAATCCACTTCAAGACAATGGTTCTTGCGTACCATGCTGCGAATGGATCTGGCCCTTCCTACATCCAGGACATGGTTAAACCGTACACCCCAGCACATGCACTCCACTCTGCATCAACCAAACGGCTCGCTGCACCCTCGCTGCCAAGGGGACCCAAGTTCCCATCAGCAAAACACGTGGGTTTGCTATCCTGGCTCCAAAATGGTGGAATGAGCTCCCCATTGACATCAGGACAGCAGATAGCTTACACACCTTCCGGCGCAGACTGAAAACTCATCTCTTTCGACTCCACTTCGAGCAATAGAACTATTAACAAAGCACTTATATACTAATAAAGGACTGGCTTACCTAAAGCCAGTTGAGTAGCACTTGAAATGTTTTTGCTCTATGAAACCTGATGTACTTATATGATTCTGTTTTCTTCAAGTTTGTATTTTGTTGGTCGAACGCACTTATTGTAAGTCGCTTTGGATAAAAACGTCAGCTAAATGCAATGTAATGTAATGTAATATCGATGCAATCCAGATTGCGTATAATGCATGTCAAGTTGATCAACAGATTGTATTATTCTCCAATGCAATAACAGTACTGAAATGAAGGCTATAAGGGCATTAATGGGAGCCCTTTTTTAAGTAACTAAAAAGTTACTTTTCACAGTAACGCATTACTTTTTGGTGTAAGTAATCAGTAAAGTAACTGAGTTACTTTTGAAATGAAGTAACTAGTAATGGTAACTAGTGTTATCCGTGTAATAATTCTCGCGTCCAGGAGAGAAGCTTAAAAAGGAGACTAATGGAGTCTCTGAGATGGTTTCAAATTGGTACTTTAATTCAAATAAAGGCGCGGTAATGTTACAAACAGAATATTGTTCGACAGAAAAACAGCTGTGTTTCTGGCTCTACCAGGTGAAGAAAGAGGCCGAACCCCTTAGGTCCCGCTGTATTTATATCCTCTGCTGGCTCCTCCCTGCAGGCCGGCATTTCCAACGTTTTAATGTCCGTTGTTACGCATATCAGAGGATACAGACATTGTACATTCAATATATCTAAACACGCCTTTCTCTTCCTTAACTCTTTCATAACTTTATATGCAATACATGTTAACGGCGTCAATAGCCACTTTAGTGATACCAATGGACGGTAGTCCCGGATGTTGTCATGAAGGATTTTCAGAATAAAAGCTTGGTATTGAGAACTTCCGGTTTTTTTTCCAGAATAAAAGAGCATTTAAACTGACGGTATGTTTAAGCTACATTATGCTATTAAACATTGATTTAATTTCTAACAGTCCCTCCTTACACACCTAAAAGGTGTGTATAATACTGAAATCAATGAGTTCTTCATCTGAACTCTGCATAGTACATAACTCATATCAAAAACATACAATCAAAATGGAATGGTTCGAATAGCCTCAACTTTACAAAAATACAAAAATACTTTGACTGTGTTCAAACATAAACGTTTTCCCTTGTGCATAACTTCTAGTGTTAACATTCAATATGGTTCTTCAAAATAGCAGCAATGGCTTGGTATTAGTACATTTCTTCCTCCCACCTTTCACAGAAACCGTTCTCATACCACGCTCAGTGTTAAGGCACTTGTTTTTACAAAGTGAAAAGAAACGACCCATTTTAAAATAGTAATGATTCTAAAATGCATGAAATCTATCATATAGAACAGTGAAAAATAATAAAAATGAAACAAACTATCTTGGACCAGTGTAATGTAATAATAAAAATACACTATCTTGGAATAGTATAGAGTAATAATAAGAAATAAAAATACACTATCTTGGAATAGTATAGAGTAATAATAAGAAATAAAAATACACTATCTTGGAATAGTATAGAGTAATAATAAGAAATAAAAATACACTATCTTGGAATAGTATAGGTTAATTGAAATGGATTCACTCCATTTTAGCATTTTAGTTAGCTCACTTCTTCACATGATTTCATCATTTAAATAATCACATCGGCTGGACATTCATTGAACAATCTCATCTTTGAACATCCATATCATTTAAACTCATTCAAAGTAACTCATCATTTTCATCAACATCTGTATATGGGGGTGGATCGTCCTGTTCTACTAGCATTGGAAACTGTCCCCCCATGTGAAATGTACCCTCCCTCCTTTCATACTATTTAAGGTATGAAAACAATATGTTCTCTAGAAGAGGCCGTCGTGATCAATCGGTACGTTAGGACATGGAAATGCAACATCTAGGCCTCTCCTGGGCTCTATGTTATCCTTGTACACAGTGGAGCCTAAACTCCCCCTGGGACTGGTCTCTTAGCCCTACTGGCTTTGGGGCGTTTCGCCATGTTGATTAACTACATAAAAAACATCACTGGCTGTGCTAGGTCCCAGCCCAATCCTGTGGCAAGACTGAGTACAAGGTTTTAGTTCCACGATACCACCAAACATCTACTCTGGGGTACGGCATTCTAGACAGTTATTTCTGGGAGAAGATTGTGGTCAGTTACAACAGTTGTAGAATTTCATCACTTAAAAGTTCCTACTTGGTGGCTTTGGGTGGTCTGTTCTAATGCTGTGATAAAGTCCCTGAAATGGTGTGAAAACCGGTGGAATATCACTAACGCATTACACTAATTTATCTTCAATTCTGGTCTCCTTGAAGAACCATGCTAACTCCTTTTACAGTGTGTGGAAACTTGGGTGCTCGAGCACGTGATAATTAGTTCAATTCAGGAATGTTGACTTATGGCAGATATGTTTCTCCTTTAAATAACATCTCTAAATGTCAGGTCATCACTGATTAAATGGATGAGCATTAGGCGGTGGTGGCATTTGTCTTTTAAAAACTCATACTCTGGTGCTGTGCGCTCCCTCTGAAGCTGCAAGTAAGATTTAATACATTTGCAGGGTGGGTTGAGCGACCCCTTCTCCCTGAAAGATATTTGTTGTCAAAAATATGCACCATTAAAATGAGTGATCCAAGGCCCCGCATGTATTACTCCCAATTATACTAGTTTTTCAGAATTAAAATGTTCAATCGCTCTTTGCCTAGTGTCTTTTTTAAAACTCTACATCTTGAACGACAAACAAATGTTGTTTCCACCTTAACAGTTCTCCTATGGTAATAACCATGCTACAATGGAGAAACCAATACTCTTGATTGGAGTACTTTCTTTGGCTTGGTTCTAGCTCTACCTTTAACATTTTCCATTCAAATAAAGATTTGCCTGCTATCTATATTGTAACAAATTAAATCTTCCCCAAACTCTCACATGAATAAGAATCTCTAAAAGAATAATTTGTTATATAATGAAAAGATTGAATAATATGTTCTACCCTCAGTGTGTTTTTAGGATTATTTTCTAATAAGTGTGTTTATGTGTAAACTCACTCACTCCCGTTTTCCTTCTCTCCCCCTCTGGTTGTCAAGCCACGACCCCCTCACGTTCTGTTGGCCCATGCCAACTCCTCTGGTTCTGTCCTCTCCTCAGTCCATCCGCCCGGTCTAACCCTTTTCAGTGGCCCAACTGCTTTGCATTTCCTCCTTTCTCCTTGTCTTGTTCCTACAAGCTACGGTGTCTTTTCTTCAGCTTCCCTCCATATAGTTAGCTGTTGTAGGCATTGTTCGTGCTCATAGTCGAGTACTGCTCTTCTATGGGCTTTTGTTGGTCCAGGTTGATCATCTGCTGGAATCAATCCTCTCGTTTGCCACTGCTTGAACAGTTCCTCTGCTTGGTTCCATGTCTTCTGTCTAAGTTTTGGAACTGTTGTAGCATCTGATCTGATTTTTACCCTTTCCTTGATATCTGCAGTTGTGCCTGGCTCTACGTCTGGCCTTAATTTAGTTTCTTTTGGTGACATGTTCTCTAACTATTTGAATGAAAAAAATATGAAATTTATCAAAGATTGAAGCACTAGTCCTTTGACTAGTACCTTCGTTGCTGTTCGTCCGAACTTTAAATCTGTATTTTTTAATAAGGTCAATCTATAAAATATAAATGATTATTATTATTTTTTCTCAAAGTCAATCTATAAAATATAAATGATTATTATTATTTCTTCAACAATTATGCAATTTTTTAATCAGAATTGTAAAAAAAATAGACAACAATTGTACTGTGTACAGTTTTGACTCCGAAATATAAAAATTAGAAATCTGGTGTGGCTCTACTGGGTTCCACTTTCCGAAATGTTTGGAATTATGTAAATGTCATAACTTGTGTTAGCTTCAATACCTTTGTTTGCTTTTTGAAAGAGTATTATATAAGGTTTCTTATCTTATAATTAGAAACCACTTGCAATTCTATCTCGGCGATGAAGCATGTGTTCATTTATAACACTTAAAATCAAGCTTCAAAATGTTATAGTATCTTTGTCAAAACTGACCTCTTTTTAACAAGAAGAAGCTTATTTTCCTTAAAAATGGGAGAATATGGTTAAACAACACAGCACATAACCGCCAAAACACATTTGCAAACAAAAATATTCAAAACCCGCCAATACACACTTGTAAGCAGAAATACGTACAAAACCAGACTCCTACAAATACCAAACTTCCCACGGTAAGATAACCTGTCTATTTTATAGTTCCAACTCTGCCAAGAAATATGATGTGTCCTTCTCAATATGGAGTGCCCAGCCTCATGTGAGTGTGACTGAGTGTGTAAGAACAAACCGAGTACTTTCAATTAGCATTTCACGAAATGGCGACTGCCGTGTGGCTTATTTTCAACATGAGGGCAAGACAAGATGGCAACTGATTTTCTAACCTTTAACCTGAAGAACAAAGGGATTTGAAAACTCCTCGTGGCTTTCACAGGGGAGTTGAAATAATGACAAAATGTAACACAAAACACTGCAGTTTAAAATAACATTTCTATTTATTGTACAATTTATCAATGGGCCTCAAACCCTTACGTCATACGGCTTTGAACCCATGCACGTAATGTTTTGACTTTAAGAGCCAGTATGGTTATCTCCTCTGTTTAAACACGCCATAATGGGACAAATTAAGACGCTATCCAAACACAATTAGCAGAATATCGTCTATCTAACGCACGAATGTCGCATTTCTCATCGTAATCCACACGCAATGTCTGTTTGAAAACAGAAGAAACAACCACTGAAAGCTTCAAACTCCTCAGGCCTTTTCCCAGAAAAGGACTTTTTTAAAAAGAAAGCCTCACACTGCAATTAAAACACTCACTCAACTTTGTTCTTGTCTCAAACAGCCCCCACTGTATAATAGCCTCAAACTATTCACGTTAAATTAAAACGTAACAGGAAACACTTGAAATGATTGCCCTCATCACACAAAGGACTTTTAAAAAGAAAAACAGCCTCAAACTGTCTTTAACACAAACACTCACTCCAATATTCTCAGCTTCCACTGTGATTGTGTTCTTTGTCTCAAGCAGTCCAACTGCTTAATAGCCTCAAACTATTCACGTTAACTTCAAACGTAACAAAAACACTTTTGAAGTGATTAGCTTCTTGCCGACATGTAATAACAGACAAACGAATAGCATGCAGGGTTAAATATAAGAAAAATAAGTAATTTGAACTCACCTGCTTGTGACAAAACAACGCCACGTGTTATTGTTATAAATTTGGTTGTTTTAACATTACATTTCCCAGCTATTTCCAGGAACCGAAAGCAGTCGTCCAACACACAATCCTAAAATTGTCCTGCATAAACTATCGAAGAATTTGACTTAACAGGTTTCTTCTTACCGATGGTTTGAGCTCTTTGTGTGTCGAACGGATTGCCCGCGGTTCCGGGCCACAGCCGGCTGTGTAGTCTCTCCCGGTCTAACGAGAATCACGTCAGGGTGATAATTCTCGCGTCCAGGAGAGAAGCTTAAAAAGGAGACTAAATGGAGTCTCTGAGATGGTTTCAAATTGGTACTTTAATTCAAATAAAGGCGCGGTAATGTTACAAACAGAATATTGTTCGACAGAAAAACAGCTGTGTTTCTGGCCCTCTGCCAGGTGAAGAAAGAGGCCGAACGCCTCAGGTCCCACTGTATTTATATCCTCTGCTGGCTCCTCCCTGCAGGCCAGCTCTCCAACGTTTTAATGTCCGTTGTTACGCATATCAGAGGATACAGACATTGTACATTCAATATATCTAAACACGCCTTTTCTCTTCCTTAACTCTTTCATAACTTTATATGCAATACATGTTAACGGCGTTAATAGCCACTTTAGTGATACCAATGGACGGTAGTCCCGGATGTTGTCATGAAGGATTTTCAGAATAAAAGCTTGGTATTGAGAACTTCCGTTTTTTTTCCAGAATAAAATAGCATTTAAACTGACGGTATGTTTAAGCTACATTATGCTATTAAACATTGATTTTAATTTCTAACACTAGTTACTGGTTTTCAGTAACTAGCACAACACTGCTGGTGAGTGAATGAGTGTTAAGCACATCAGGCGAATTTTTTCCGGACACTTGAACGGCAAGAAAAAATCCTAGCGGAAACCCTGCCTGGAATATGAACAGTGTTTGTTTTCACACATTATATGACAGCATGGGCGTCGCAGCCATTATATGACCTTTTCAAATGATTAGTTTAGACCCCCCCACTTTTACCATGTGGAAAGTCCGTGAATCGGTCTATCCACTCGCCGCTCTTTGTAGAGCGCTGTGTCAGTGCTTCACTATCAAATCCATTCCACTTGCTTATTGAGAGAATGCCCAAATCAATTAAACTCCGTACCATGTTTTCACTGCTACTTTGTACCAAGGCAGATTCTCAGAGCCATACACATGAGCCGTACACATGCTGCGTTTTTTGCGTAGCTGTGTCTTTAGTTGTAAGCCCAGTGGCGATCTGTTCATCTGTCATATCATACAATAAAGCCATCGAAAAGAATAGGATACTGTGTGTGTGTGTGTGTGTGTGTGTGTGTGTGTGTGTGTGTGTGTGTGTGTGTGTGTGTGTGTGTGTGTGTGTGTGTGTGTGTGTGTGTGTGTGTGTGTGTGTGTGTGTGTGTGTGTGTGTGTGTGTGTGTGTGTGTGTGTGTGTGTGTGTGTGTGTGTGTGTGTGTGTGTGTGTGTGTGTGTGTGTGTGTGACATTACATTGCATTTAGCTGACGCTTTTGTCCAAAGCGACTTACAATAAGTACATACGACCAGGAAGACACAGCCCAGAAGAAAACAGAATCATATAAGTACATCAGGTATCATAGAGCCAAACATTTCAAGTGCTACTCAGCTGGCTATAGATAAGCCAGTCCTATGTTAGTATATAAGTGCTTTGTTAGTAATTCTATCGCTCGAAGTGGAGTCGAAAGAGATGAGTTTTCAGTCTGCGCCGGAAGATGTGTGGCTTTCTGCCGTCCTGATGTCAATGGGGAGCTCATTCCACCATCTTGGAGCCAGGATAGCAACCCACGTGTTTTTGCTGATGGGAACTTGGGTCCACCTCGCAGCGAGGGTGCAGCGAGTCGTTTGGCTGATGCAGAGCGGAGTGCACGCACTGGGGTGTACAGTTTAACCATGTCCTGGATGTAGGAAGGGCCAGATCCATTCGCGGCATGGTATGCAAGTACTAGTGTCTTGAAGTGGATTCTAGCAGTTACCGGGAGCCAGTGAAGGGAGCGGAGGAGCGGAGTGGTGTGGGAAAATGTTGGAAGGTTGAAGCCCAGACGAGCCTCTGCATTCTGGATGAGCTGCAGAGGTCGGATGGCACATGCAGGTAGACCAGCCAGGAGGGAGTTGCAATAGTCTAGGCGTGAGGTGACGAGAGCCTGGACCAGAACCTGGGTGGCTTTCTGGGTCAGCTGGGGACGAATCTTCCTGATGTTGTACAGCGTATATCTGCAGCAACGGGTTGTAGCAGCGATGTTTGCAGTGAAGGACAGGTTGTTATCTAGGGTCACTCCCAGATTCCTTGCAGTCTGAGTCGGGGAAACAACAGAGGTGCCGATGTTGATTGTCAGGTCAAGAGTGGGACAATCTTTTCCCGGAAGGAAAAGCAGTTCAGTCTTGTCAAGGTTGAGCTTGAGGTGATAAGCAGACATCCACTGAGAGATGTCAGCTAGACAAGCAGAGATGCGTGCGACGACCTGAGTTTCTGAGCGGGGAAAGGACAGAATTAGTTGGGTGTCGTCAGCGTAGCAGTGGTATGAAAAACCATGCGGGCTAATGACTGATCCGAGCGAGTTTGTGTACAGGGAGAAGAGGAGGGGACCAAGAACAGAGCCCTGAGGGACCCCTGTAGTTAATTGACAAGGGTCGGACTCGGACCCTCTCCAAGTTACCCTGTAGGTACGGTCTTTGAGGTATGAGGTGAGGAGGGAAAGTGCAGAGCCTGAAACTCCAAGTTCTTGGAGAGTGCGAAGGAGGATCTGATGGTTCACCGTGTCGAATGCAGCAGACAGATCCAACAGGATGATGACAGTGGAGAGGGATGCTGCTTTGGCAGTGTGCAGTTCCTCAGTGACAGCAATGAGAGCAGTTTCTGTGGAGTGACCTGCCTTGAAACCAGACTGGTGTGGATCCAGAAGGTTGTTCTGATGGAGATAACAGGAGAGTTGTTTAAAGACAGCGCGTTCAAGTGTTTTAGACAGGAACGGAAGGAGAGAGACAGGCCTGTAGTTTATAACATCAGACGGGTTGAGAGTGGGTTTCTTTAGGAGAGGGTTTACTCTTGCCTCCTTAAGACTATTTGGAAAGTGACCAGAAGTTAGAGAAGTGTTGATGAAATGGGTGAGAAACGGTAGAATATCAGGAGCGATAGTCTGAAGGAGGTTTGAAGGGATAGGGTCCCTGAACACTTTCATGATCAATCATTATAAAACATATCATATATATTATTCTGAAATGGACCAATCTGCACAATCACTACTTTTACTGTCGCTACTTTAACTAGATTTTGATGCTATTACTATTCTACTTTTACTTGAGTAACATTTTGAACAAGAGTAACAGAGTATTCATACACTCTGGTACTTCTACTTTTACTCAGGTATATCTGAGTACTTCTACTGTTACTCAAGTACAAGATCTGAGTACTTCTATTGTTACTCAAGTACAAGATCTGAGTACTTCTCCCACCCCACACACATAAAACCTTCTGGACCTGCCTCACGTTCCCACTTTCATCACCAGCAAGATTTTCATTCAAGTGATCAAGGAATAGGGGAATTAATCAGTGTTACATGGTTATTCTAGGTTTTTCACATACATTGAAAGTAATAGTTTTGCCTTCAGTATCATAGTGTTTAAAGATACACAGTTCATGCATTTTGAAAGATTTGCTATTTAATGTATTTTGTGTCAAAGCAAAATGTAATCCACAGTTTAGTCCAGATATTCTCAAATGGGGGTACGCGGATCCCTGGGGGTACGTCGGAGTACTGGAGGGGGTACGTGAGATAAACAAAAAGGTTAATAAAAAAAATACCATGCATGATTACAAAGATAATCATAGTACAATTAGTTATATAGAAAACCCTATTTTATATGAAATACCAAGGGTTCAAGATCGGTTCTTGTGCTTTTCTGGTGCTTAACTGGTTATTTTCTGTTTGTGGTCACGCTCTCGTCACTTTGCTCAGCGCTACTGCTTGTTATTGCAACTTGTATATTTGCCATACTCGCCATGAACCCTCCTTTTATCCTTGGGGGCAATTTGACCGCATTCAATGTTTAACGTATCTAAAAAAATTGTTCACATTTTTTTTTTTGCTTAGTATTTCATGACTTTTCCTAATTTTGTGAGGACTAATGGCTAAACATAAAATGAACATGAAGATCATTTTTAAACGTCCTGTACGCACTTTGTACGCATCGGTGTTCCTTGTCGTCAATTTGACCCCATACCCAGGGGGCAAAACCCCATTTTTTGGGAAATCAGACATGATATCTAGGACGTTCAAGGATCACAACCTGGGTGGACAACCTGGTCAACTAGCTACTGGAAAGCTACAGTGAGGGTCCAAACAATGGAAAAAAGTCAAAAATTCTGGCTGGATCAGATACCATCATTCTCTTTCTGATTTAATTGAAACTGTGACAGTTCATAGTAAAGACAAACTGAGTCAACCTATTGAAAGAGCAGAAAATAGGCTTTCAGGTGATGCCTTGGTTAAGCCTGTTCTCAATAAGGCCACTAGATGAAACTGTGCCTTTTTTGTCTCTCCAAAGTGAAATCCATTTCAAGCAATGCACTTGTGGTCCTCTGGATTGTTTGCTGTGTTCAAAATGGGTAATAATTATAATAATAATAATACATTTGATTTATATAGCGCTTTTCCTAGTGCTCAAAGTGCTTAACAAGCAAGTAAAGAAGAAAAATAACAACAAAAGTAAAAAGTGCTAAACTAGGTGGAATAAGGGTGGATTAGGAGTTGAAAGCAAGAGTGAAAAGGTGAGTTTTGAGGGATTGTTTGAATGATGTGAGAGTGTTGGCAGATTGGAGTAAATATACTTAAAAGATTATTTCTATATAACATATTGAAGGGTTTACATTAATATACAGAAGGTTTACTGCCGATGCTAATTTGAATTGATTCAATGTTTACAGATTTTCCAGCAAGTGAGAGGTTTTTAAGCTAGCTAGCTAGCTAGCTAGCCAGCACTGTTACTGTAAACTACAATTATTTAATAATTTGTAAATCAGTTTTACAGTGTTAACATTTAACAACCTATTAATGATGCATACCCACTTAACGGGAAGAAACTCAGCTAACAGACGATAATAACCATTTTTACCTAAACGGAACACAATTCCAACACCAAGCGTCTAAATCGTCTAAAACGAAAACATGCTAACGCTACATTAGTGGCAATTTTATTACTTCATGCTATCTGCACAAATGACATGTCATATGAAAGCTGAGATTCCACATATTCCATTGGTATAAGTCTCATCACTGTACGACTGTATGTCTTCCCTTTGAGGTTTTAAAAGTTGTGTTCAAGGGCATAACAACGCTGCTAAAGGTTAATCCAATGTCCCTGTGTCACTTTGAAATGTGGTGTATCATTGCTTTGATAACAAGATTATTCATATACCCCTTTTTGTTGTGAAAATACTCATTCATTCTGGGCATGTCATTTTCGAGTCTGAGGCCTGACAAATAAGCTCTGTGTTTAAGAGGTTAAGTAGCAAGAGGAAACGATATAGTGAGTACATTAAGACAGAATGTACTGCATATGCTTAAAATATTGTAATTTCTATAAACTTTCTATTTTAATCAGTCAATTGTATCCACTACTTAATTATTACAGTGGTATTGGCCTGTCAAAATAGTAATCTAAGCCTGTAGCAAGATGACAAGCCAGCCGAAGAAACGTGTGGCATACATTGCTATGGCACTGAAGCATTAACCATGTAAGAAGAGCTGTGAAGACAAAACCTCTGACTACAAAAAGTGTCTTATAGAGTGGCGAAGTCACGCCCATCTACTTCCGGTCCATGGGACCTTATTTCGAAAAAATAATGTATTGAAGTCAATGGAGAGAGAAAACGTATCTTTCGATCCCGTTTGAATTGTGCCATGAATTACACATGATGTTTGTCAACTTAAAAAAGAATTTCCATGTCAAAAAAGTCAGTTTGTTGTAAAACTGTTGAAATATAAGACTATGAAAAATACGCAACTAGAAAGACTACAAATCCCAGAGTCGCGTAAGTGATGTCACAATTGTTTTCCTCCACTAAGAGATAGCTAAGATCAGTGCCATATAGATATAATCTATCTATATCTATTATAGATATAATCTATCTATATGGCGCTGGCTAAGATAAGATAACTTTAACAAGATGCCTGTGTGCTTAGTACCAGGTTGTTATCATACCAGCAATGGGTCTTGCTCGTTCTTTCGCTTCCCGTCTGATGAAAGGACCAGGAGTGGCTGGATCAAGTTAGCTACCTAGCTAGTAGCAAGCACGTTAGTTAGCCTACAGTCTTAGCCTTGTCATTTTTATTAGCCTTAACATGAAGTAACATCAAGTAACCCAAAATGTTAAACAGTAAGAGTAGTAGTCATATTTCGTGAACCCTTTGAAGAGTACTGTCACACCGGTGTGATCATTCTATAATACACCATTTAAGCCCGGGGAGAAATGCTAACGCTAACGCTACATTAGCATCCGCGATCTTTTCTACTTCACGCTATCTGCACAAATGGTTGACATTAAACATTAAAAAGACCAGGCAGTTCAGAGAGAATCAAAGGAATGCAGGCAGGCAGCTTTGCATGACATTCTTGCATGACAATCCCTTGTTTAGCAAGACAGTAGTGACGGCCTTCTTGGTAACGTGTGTTGTTGTGAGAGTCTGCGAGACCAGAGATGTAGTTCCTTGAGCGTTTCACACAAACAAATGTGTTACTTCACAGTTTTACGACACATTTTATTTTTTTGACTTGCAAAATTATCTTTTAAATTGACAAACATCATATGTGTAATTTGTTGCACAATTCAAACGGGATCGAAAGATAATCTTTCTCTCTTCATTGACTTCAATACATAATTTTTCAGATATAAGGTCCCATGGAGGTCCACCGGAAGAGGAGGGGCTGAATTATTAAAGACCGTGGTACCGTTAAGCTCCGACGTTAGCGGTCTTTTTATCGGTAGCTGCTGGAGACATGTAAAAAATATATATCATGTGTATTATTGCTACACAAACATTATATTGCAGTTTTAGTGTCGCCAACTCCGTTTCTAACATGCAAAAAGACTGCAAAATGATTATCTTTAGTATTTCGATCTCTCTCCCGTCTGTGTGCGAGGGGGCGGGGCAGTTTACACACACGCAGCTGCTACATGCAGCAACACACACACGGAGGAGATGGCGGAGAGAACGCGCTCCGAGGTGGTTCAACTTTACCCGTCTCGATGCGGACAATGCTCGTTACCAAAAGTGCAGTAAGAGTTTAGCATATAAGGGTGGTAACACGAGCAATTTGTCTAAACATTTATCAAAAGTGCTCCACATTCAGACGGAGGAATGCACCGGGTTCGACAGTCTTTCTAGCAGCTCTGTAGCCCCATCCACGAGTAACGTTTCCACGTCAGGTGTTATGTATGCTAGCAGCAACACACGAGTTAACTCAATTATACAAACATGGGTTAATGATTAGAGGTAACTGAGTTATTTATTTTGTTAAAGTTTCAGCTATTCTGTTTACAGTTCTGTCATCAGATTATTTAATACGATTTGTTAAAACATTGTTGTTTCTTTTGATGTGAAATATTATGTATTTAATTTAAATAAAAAGCAATGTTAGTTTTGTTCACAATTTGTTTAGTTAATTTACCTTATTTTTTTCTCCAAAAGAACCGATAAGAGTACCGTTAAAAGACCGGACCGATAAGCGGTATCGTTAAAAGTAGTAGTACCATTAAAACCTTAACGATACCCATCCCTACTTATATGTCAAGAACACTCTACGATAGACCTGTACTGTATTAATCCATCAACAATTTCAAAGTTTATAAAAGCCATGAATGCTAGACAAGACGAGGTCTTTCATAGACTGCACCATGCAGAAGAAAAATGGTTTGAAGACAGAACACCAAAGTGGCACCAGAAATATCGAAATTGGTACTTAAATAAGAAGAGCTACCAATATGTTGAGAAGAAACGTCATGCTGATGTGAGTGCAAGAGCAGAAGATTTGGCTGGTCCAGGATGTAGCTCCTCACAACATACAGTCAGGTTCACCAGGCGAGACACTAACACATTTAAAGCCAAAAAGAGATGTGTCATCTGCAATAAACAATGGCTGCGGGGAAGGAACCAACCTCTAAGGTCTCCACAAAAAACACCATTGAGTTGAAAGCAAATAAGCTGGGCAGGGATGATATATTGCTGAGACTGATTGTGCAAGGTCATGACATGGTTGCCAATGATATAGCCTACCACAAACCATGCATGAACAACTACAAGCCTCAGCACGTTCATTCTGGAAAGCCAAGGCTGAATCTGTATGCTGTTGCATTTAGTCGCCTTATGGAAGAGTTGGAGGCTTTTCCATGACCCGTCAGGATTCCTTGTGAAATCATTGCGTGACTGGTACAGAGAAATTCTGAGGGAGCTTGGTATCAAAACAGCAGATCAGTACCGATCGACTACACTGAAATTGAAGCTGCAGCAACACTTTGTTGGACGTGTTTCAATCCTTGATTCATCCGTGGTTCACGTTTCATATGTGCATCAGCTGTACCCCTCGGTGATGCCCTTGAGAAGCTGAGGCGACTAGAAGCAGACCATAAAGAGGACGAGAAATACCGTGCATTGCGGCAAGCTGCAAAGATTCTTCGAACAGACTGTGTGAATTGCAAGAGGCATACTCATGAGAAGCATTTAACTGAGATATCCTTCAAATATGCTAATTGTGAAGAATAATCTTCTGGGATTCAATGCAGAGCCAATGTTGAAGAATTGGAGACGGAGAATCTTTCATCAAACACGGAGATTTATTGAAGTAACGGCCGGAGAGGATACACTCAGTTTCATACACGTTTAACCGTCTTCCACCGAGCGAACTCTCTGAAGTTCACAGAATATTTCTACCCAATATATATTGAAACAAGCGGATCTGAGATTTATGCGCCTGTTTCTGCTAACCATAACACATGTACACACTGCAGGGAAACTCAGAGGCACCGGATGGCCCCCCTTTCTTCAGAAAGCCAGGCGTCTGACCTCTGAGTTGACCCTGAGAACGACATGATGATATTTCACAGATTGAAGAAACAACACTCTTAACCAGAGAAGAAGCTCTGCAGATAAGTTCCTAATTCCATATAAGGAGACAGGGAAATATTTTAATCATGTCTAACAGCCCCTCCTTTTATCAATTAATTGATAACCAATTAACACTAGTCTAAGAATATTTTAGTCAATACTCAAATCAATGAACGCCTTCAGAGTCTGAGATCACACACATTAATCACATCATAAAAGTAAGCAGAATTGAAACATTTCAATTACCTTGATTGAACACAGTCAATCATAATAAAAATCATCTCTCCTCCGTGTCTGATATCATTTGTCAAAAGCACAATAATAAACACACATGTAATACAAAATATAATAGCAAAATATATGTTTCAAAAATAAGATCTTTTATCATTTAACACTCAGTTAATCTCATTCTTCAAACACAAATGCAAAGTCAGCTTACATCTCAAAGATTTACTTCAAGGCAATTACTTAAGCACAATTAGAATTTAGGATGATAAGAAATCCAAATGAGGTATAAAAACTGAATCATGAGAGATCCAGGATAAAATTCTCAGTGATGAATCTGTAATCTGTAAAGTTCAATGTCCTCAATCTTAACATTATTTTACGTTTACTTGAATACGCTTCATTCAAGAGTAAGGCATTTTAGTAGTTACATACATTTCATTCAAATACATTTGTTCAATATCTGAAAAGGAAGAATCAGATATTTATTGTATAACAACCTGAAAAGGAAAAATCAAAACATCTGTTCTTTATTCTGAAAGTCAACTGTAATCAATGTATTAATCACTGAAACGGGGGTACCCATGGGGCAGAAACTGCGATGGAGACCCATGGATCTCGCAATTCCTTGTTGTACATTAATATTATTTCATCTGCAGTTGAATACCCCACAATCCTCTGTGGGGCCTGGAGAGCAGTTTTGGCGCACCACCTCCTTTGTTCTCCCGAACCACTGGTACTGGTTTTGCGGATACATTCCCCATGTCAAGTAATCATCACCCTTGATTGAAGACACAGCAAACACAATAATACAGTTAGATGGATTACATATTGAAGTTGAACAGTTAAAAGAAATAGTCTGTGATTCATGAGTGATGTCGACGATCCTCTTTACTCTTCCTCCTTCTCTCTCTCTCTGTCTCTCTCGCACCATACTGAATGTCTGTGTGGTGTTTAGATACAACCTGTCCTTGTCGCTAGGCACTGATTTGCCCGTTGGTGTTGTTTTGCCCTCAGGGTCTGGACCCTGAGTAGTCAAGTCGTCTGCGCTCTTGGATAAGAGCACCTTATCTTCTCTCTCAGAGGGGCGAGAGCCCTCGCCACCTGTCGTTGAGATTTCCACAGCTTCATCTAGTAGGGCGTTCTTGGCCAGGTACAGCAAACCCAGGATGACGATGATGATGACTGCCTTCATACGCCAGCATCCGGTAGAGGGGAGAGACGACATCTGGAAGCGTGGATCCACTCCACTCTGCCTTGGACTCTTAGGGCGGTTCTGGTCACGATCAACACCTGGAAAGGACCTTTCCACCTGTGTGACAGGGAATATTTTTCAAGAGATTTGATTAGTACATTATCACCAATCTTAAAAGGGTGGGTGGGCTCTTCTCCCGGCTGAGGAAGCCTGTCAGCCACCTGCCTGTGAAACTTTCTCAACATGTCAGTTAGATATTTTACATAGTTAGTCATGTAATCCTCTGTCCACAGAAGGGTGAGTGTGTGGGGTGATGCTGGGGGGCTAGACCCTGTGAACATTACTCTTCCCATCAATACTTCGTGTGGGCTGAGCCCTGTCGTTGCATTTGGTGCGCTTCTGAAGGAGCACAGAACTAGCGGCAGCGCGTCTACCCATTTTAGTCCTGTGGTCAACATTGTTTTAGTGAGTTTCTCTTTTATAGTCAAGTTCATTCTCTCAACCTGGCCTGAGCTCTGCGGGTGATAGGGAACATGCAATTGCCATTTGAACCCTAACACTGTTGCTAGACTCTGGGTTATCTTAGAAATGAATGCTGGACCTCTGTCACTGTTAATCCCTGCTGGAACACCAAATCTAGGGATAACATCTTTGAGAAGACACTTTACAACTGTTCTAGCGTCTTCTTTTCTGGTAGGGTAGCCCTCTACCCATTTGGAGAACTGGCACACTATTACCAAAAGATATTTGAATCCTTGGCATGGTGGCATATGCGAAAAGTCAATTTGCATATTTACAAAGGGCCCTGAAGGGGGCGGTAGATGTTCATGCTTAACCAGACCACTTCTTCTTCTTGTTTGCTGGCATATCATGCATCTATCTACTAGGGTCTGTGTGGCTAGTGTGATTCCTGGAGCAAACCATTGTGACTTTATAATCCCATTCATCCCTCCTTTTCCTACATGTGATTTGCCATGTGCAACATGTGCCAGAACATGGAGGAACGAACGGGGACAGACCATCCGGCCGTCTGGGTGGAGCCACAAGCTGGACTCAGCGTCAAGTGTACAACCTCGTCTTAGCCATAAATCTTTCTCCCTAACATCAGCGCGGGCTTGCATTACCGCGACATCATTAAAGGAAGGCAAAGAAATCGGTTCTGTGGGTTGTGTCAGGGGGCATTGGAGCACCATAGAAGAACATGAAACTGCTGCTTGTTTAGCCGCGGTGTCGGCTAACGCATTTCCACGCGAAATAGGGTCATCAGAATTTGTGTGAGCAGCACATTTCACTACTGCTAGCTGTGCAGGGAGCAGGATAGCGTCTAACAACTGAGCTACCAACGCATGATGTTGAATAGGCTTACCAGCCGATGTTAAGAAACCGCGCATCTTCCACAAGACACCAAAATCATGGCACACACCAAATGCATACCTGGAGTCTGTGAAAATGGTTGCAACTTTTCCTTTAGCCAAAATACACGCCCTCAGCAGAGCATGCAACTCTGCAGCCTGAGCTGACGTGCCATTTGGCAAGGCCTGGCTTTCCAAAACCTCCCAGTCGTTCACAACAGCATAGCCTGCTAAATGTACTGTGTCAGACGGCCTGCTCGCAGATCCGTCTGTGTAGAGAATCATATCTGAATTAGGGATAGGAGTTTGCAACATATCAGCTCTGGGGGAAGAAGACATGTCAATCGTTGTGACGCAGTCATGTGTTATTTCAAAATCTGGAATTGGCACCAGTGTAGCTGGGTTTAGGGGGGGGGGGACGTTTAAGAGTAATGTGTGGACTTGAAAGAATTACTGCTTCATAACCAGATCGCCTAGCTGCTGTCATATGCTGAGTAGCAGAGGTGTTCAGAATATGCAAAACTGCATGTGGGACATGTACTACACAGTCACTGGCCAGTACAATAGAAGAGGATTGTTTAATAACAATTGCAACTGCGGCTACTGCTCGCAGGCATGAAGGCATACCAAGTACCACAGGAGAAAGTCGAGACGAATAGTATGCAACAGGCCGGAAATTGGATCCATGCTTTTGTACCAAGATGCCAGTTGCAAAGCCCAACTTCTCATGGACGTGTAGATGAAAAGGTTGATGGTAGTCAGGAAGACCCAGGGCCGGAGCCGACGTGAGGGCTCGCTTTAAGTCTTGAAAAGCTGTGTGCATGTCCTCAGACCAGTGAACAATGTTAGGTGCGGCCTGCAGAGTGGCAGCACGTAGGATGGAATCCATGGCAGCGTACTCGTATATCCAATGTCTGCAGTAGTTTGCCATGCCCAAGAAGGAAAGCATTTCCTTTTTAGTTCTTGGTGGAGGAACTTTGTTCAACAGGCAGATTCTCGCAGGTGAGAGGAGGCGGTGTCCATCTCTCAGAATGTGACCCAAATACGTGACCTCAGTCTGGCAGTATTGCAACTTGGCCAGGGATGCTCTGTGTCCGCATTCAGAAAGTCTTTTCATGAGCAGAATGGAATCGATGCGACAGGCGTCTCTGTTAGGTGATGCAATCAACAGGTCATCAGCATACTGAAGGAGGGTGCTTCCTCCTGTCAGAATCAGAGTGTCCAGATCTCTTTTAACAGCTGCTGCGTACACAGTAGGCGACTCAACATAGCCCTGTGGGAGGCGCGTGTATGTGATTTGTTTACCTTTAAAAGTAAATGCAAACAGATACTGGCTTTCTGGATGCAAAGGAATAGAGAAAAATGCTGAACATAAGTCAATGACTGTGTAATACTTAGAGTCTGGCGGTAGAGAAGCAAGTATTGAATTGGTGTCAGGCACTATGGGAGCTGTTGGGATGACAATAGCATTAATAGCTTGCAAATCTTGGACGAAACGCCACTCATTAGGGCGATTGTGCTTTGGAATGGGAAGAATTGGAGTATTACAGGGACTTTCTGTGAATTTGAATACTCCCTGATCAAGCAGTGATTGGATAACTCCTTCAATTCCCAAAATGGCTCTATGGGGTAAATTGTACTGTCTGATAGCAGGCAATCTGGCATTGCTTTTAAGAGTCACTCTGTGGGGGGGGGGGCTGAGCTAACAAAGCCCACATGATTCTTATGTTTTGCCCACAAACTGGGTGGAACATCAGCAAAGTCCGAAGGGGGGCCAAATTCTGTGGGTGGGGGTGGCTGTAAATGAAGGAACGTGCTTTGGGGGAGGGAAATGTCTTCAGTGAGACGCAGCATGTAAAAGTCTCCTCCAAAGTTGTTTACATTAGGTGTGTGTGTGTGGGAGTCAGAGATCATTGCTGCTTCCAACTGAGCATAGCAGTGGGCTGCCATTGCCTCCACCTCCTTGGGATCACTTCCTGGAGTGACAGCTAGTATAACATGAGGGATGGTGTTTTTAGCCAGAAGGGCCTGCTGTGCAGGAGTGAGTTTAAGGGGCAACGCACATCCTTGTGGTCCCAAAAACAGAAATTGCTCGCATTCCAACTGATCTGAGCTGTTGCAAAAACCACTTACTGATAGCGCATAATCCTCTGACGGGTTAAAAGCAGCTGTGCAATGACATTTCAACACAGGCCGCATAAGAGACATTAAGGAAGCGCACACAGGAGAAGTACTAGCAATTTTCTGAATCCCTGTTGTGGAGAAAACAGAAATCATATTGAAATCTGGAAAGGACCAACAATAAAGGTTGTCCTGAGATGATTGAATGAATTGGACAGCCTGGTAAACTTTACTGTCAGGAATAGTTAAAAACAAACCATCCGGAGTACAATGTATTGTTGCCTGTAATTTACAAAGTAAATCTCTGCCCATCAAATTAATCGGACTTCCATCTGAAATAATGAAAGAATGTTGCACATTTGACCCCTCGATTGAAACATTAGTATTCTCTGAAATGGGTTCGGACATAGGAACGCCAGAAACGCCCATTGTTGTAACGAAATCATTTGTTGCTTCACACATTTTCTCCTTAGTACGTACTGCTGACAATGTGGCGCCGCTGTCAATCAAAATATCTACAGCTGTTCCACTAAAATCAACGGGCATAATCGGATCTTCACGCGGGTTATTAGAAAGGCGAATTGTTGCTGCTTGAATGGGGAAATGTTGTGAATCTGACCCTATTTCTTCTCTATGGCGGCCCTATCTCCTATTAAACCCACTTTGCAGACTGTTTTGCTCATGTGGAGCCTGTCTGTCATAGTGTTGAAACGGAGCGGCGGAGTGAAAGGAGGGGGGCTCCGTGGCTGGCTGCTGTCTGAAAAATCCCCCTCAGTCTCCTCTACACTGTTCTCCTCTTGTGGACTGAGAATTACCCATGTTTAACGGTTAGTACAATCAACAAACACTGCAGATTAGACAAACAAACATAAAAACCACAGCAAACCTCCGTGTGACAGAAAGTTTAATTTAATCCGAATAAAGAGAACTTCAGCGGGGGTTGGGAAATATAATTAATATGAGTGCCTTCTTACTCATATTAGCTTAGACTGGATCTGTTGAAGAGCAATAACGAATTTATCCTCAAATCAACAACCACTATGCTAATTTAGTGGTGGATTCCCTCTGTCCAGAGAATAAAATCATCAATTTATCCTCCGTATTTATCAACCCATAATTTTCTTACAACAATGAAAAAAATGATCGTTTAATGACACATTCTCGCATTCCGCCTCATATATGACAATCTTAGTTTAGTTCCCAAAACGACTATGGTGCGAGGAAAGGAATGTTATACCACTAAACTGAATTTTCTTCTGCTCTACTGCGCTCCGCAGGGGGGGGAGGGACACATGCAGGCCCGCTCTGCCCCTCTGCAGCAGCACAGGGTCCACTTTAAAACAGCTGTTTTATTCTATTTTGACCGCTGAAGTCTCCAGAATTCGGCGATTTGTTTCAATACAAATCCATAACATTGCTCTAATGCAGAAATCCACTTTACTGATTCTCTATTTTAAGGTCTCTCCGAAATTTAATAGAGACACCGAGAAAAAAATGTGCAGCCTTTCAGCTTCACAGGTAATTTTGATATCGTCAATCACAGATCCTGGTAAGGCAAATATCAAAATAGATTTGAAATTACACTTACCAGTATTCTGAAGATATATTTGATATTCTGTCGTGACGCCAATCTGTGAAGAATAATCTTCTGGGATTCAATGCAGAGCCAATGTTGAAGAATTGGAGACGGAGAATCTTTCATCAAACACGGAGATTTATTGAAGTAACGGCCGGAGAGGATACACTCAGTTTCATACACGTTTAACCGTCTTCCACCGAGCGAACTCTCTGAAGTTCACAGAATATTTCTACCCAATATATATTGAAACAAGCGGATCTGAGATTTATGCGCCTGTTTCTGCTAACCATAACACATGTACACACTGCAGGGAAACTCAGAGGCACCGGATGGCCCCCCTTTCTTCAGAAAGCCAGGCGTCTGACCTCTGAGTTGACCCTGAGAACGACATGATGATATTTCACAGATTGAAGAAACAACACTCTTAACCAGAGAAGAAGCTCTGCAGATAAGTTCCTAATTCCATATAAGGAGACAGACATGATTAAAATATTTCCCTAACACTAATGACATGGTTCCTGAATCACTCTTCAACGTCACAGCCATGCTGCTTAATGACAAGATACTGGAACTCAATGATGATGGAAGAGTCATTGTTGATCAGCTAACAGCAGAGAAAGCCATCATTATGTCACAGCACGTCCTCCGGCATGTTTCTGGTGTATCAACACCTTTCGGCATAGCCCCTACCTACCACTTATTCAACCAGACACGTAGTAAATCACTCATTATGATGAGGATCAGTTATGAACGTATGCAGCGTCAGCTGACAGCACAAAGTGAGAAGGTCATGCAGCAGGTTGAAACTGATGGTGTTTACGTCCCAGAGACCATGATGAAAAACAGCGAGATCCCCCATGTGTTTGCCATGGACAATCTGGACTGGAAGATGAAGACACTGGAGGGTGGGAGTCTTAATGCCACCACTGCAATCATAATTGAAAACCAAAAGATTGTGCGGGTCCAGGAGGGTGCCAGACTCCCCACTTCTACCTTGGACAGAAAGAAGACTTGTCTCCGCTAAAGACAGGCAGAGGTCCAGTTCACTTGAGCATATTGAGAAGCTAGAGAGTCTGGATACTTCCTCAGATGGCACAGCTGAAGACCTGTTACTTATGTGGTGCGCCTAGCAAGAATGGTTACAACTTCAGAGTTGCTGGATGCTCCTCCAGCTGCAGAAGCAGGACTGCCTGGCTTTTCTGCCTTCTGTGCAGACCTCCACCCACACAGACCGGCCAGTATCATTGGCTATCTTCCTCTCATCCCAGCATCTCCAACTGATCCTGCTGTCCTGAAAGAAGAAATTAAATGGCTGGTCAACATGCACTGGGAGACAAGTATACCATTATCACAGGAGATCAGGCTACATATGAACTCGCAGTTGCCATCCGAGACAAGCACAGAGATGAGTTCTGCTGTAATCCTGCTGCTGGGGGGATTTCACCAAGCTCATAACTACATGAAGGCGGTTTGCAAGATCATCAGGGATGCAGGTGCAGAGAATATTCTTGTTGCAGCTGGTCTGTGTCAGGAAGGGATTGCCAAGAAGATGTTTGGTGAGAAGGCTGACTACTACCAAACCATGCATGCTCTCAGGATCCTCAGTGAGGCCATGTGGCGCTTGTACTGGCAAGTATTTGAGGCATGTGCAGCAGACGGAGTAACACAACACTGGCAGTCACAAGTAGAAAATGTTGTGAAGATGTTGTTTGAGAAAGACACCACTGCTACTGAGAAGTTAGAGATTATCCAGATGTCACGTCCACAGATATCAATCCTACAAGAACAGATGTTACTTTTCCAGGAATCTCTGAATGAGCACCTAACAGCAGTTTTCTCGTCAATCTTTCTGGAGATGTCAGAAATTCTCCACGGGTTCATCTACTACCAGCGGGAAGGTAACTGGGCAGGACATGTATGTGAATCAGCACGAATGCTACCTTACCTCACTGCAGCAGGACGCTACAAATATGGGCAGCAGTATTTGGCTGAGATGAAGAAACTGCCAGAGACAGCCACAGAGGCACATGAAGCACTGATGGCAGGTGCATTTGTTGGAAGGAGAGCAGATGGAAACCACAATGGTGTCTCTCCTGACATGCTTCTGGAGCAGACATATAATGCAGATGCCAAGGAGGCAAGTGGTCTGGATGGTATTACACTCAATCGTGCTGCCAGGATGAAGTGGGTCTACACAAAACCACTCACTGCAGCTATCTCTGCAGAGCTCAAGTCTATGCTGCACCTCCATTCCTCCAGTCGTGTCAACAGAGATGCAGAGATGGTAGTCAAGGTCATGGCAGCAGTAGAGACCAACCCATTCACAACAGCCACACCATCCCTGATAAATATATCTACTGGTGAGTGTGCAGATCCCACAGTCAAGGACAACCTGACAAGTGTGAAAGCAGTTGGTTTGAAGGCATTGTCAGAGTCACTGTCCAGTGACCAGAAGAAGACAAGTGTTGTAAAGCTAAACACCTTCCATACACAAAACAGGATGAAACCAAAGAGGTCTGGTGGGAAAACCTCTGCACCTGGCAAGAGCAATGAAGTCACTGCCCTTCTGCACATGACCAAGATCATTGCCAGTGGTGGAGAACTCAACATTGTTGACTTCATAGGCAACCACGAGTGCAGTGACCTTCCCTCATCCCTCTTCCAGGAAGATGGCAGTATGAGAACAGGGACCAAGGCAAGCCTTGTGAAGATCTTGAAAGAGAAGACCAAAGTAAGCAGCATCCCTGATCTTCCCCAAGACTGCCTCAAGACAGCAGTAGTTGTAGATGCCATGTCCATCATAGAACACTGGTCTTTCCACACAGGTGAAGGATTTTGAGTGATCGTTGAGCGATACGGGCACCTGCTGCTGAATGTTGTGCCTCCTGGCACTGACATCATACACTTCTGTTGTGACATCATACACTTCTGTTGTGACAGATACACAACAGAAGTCAGCTGAGCAGGAACAGAGATATGCCAGATCCAAACCAGCGAAAGTGTATGAAGTCAGTGAGCAGTACACAGCTCGGGATCCAAAGAGGTTTGATGCAGTGTCTGCTAACAAGGCAAACCTGCTGAGCTTCCTTTGCGAGAAGTGGTGTGAGGATGAACAACTTGAACCTGGTCTTGGCCCCACTCATCTCTACCTGGGTGGTGGATTAAAGGAAGAGACGAAGAGTGTGGTGCTCACAACAGGGTCTGTTATGGATGTTCCTGCTCTTGAATCAACACAGCGGGAGGCTGACACTAGGATCTTCCTCCACACTCTCTACAGTCCAGAATGAGGGAGTTGACAGAGTTGTCATACATGCCAATGACACCGACATCATTACCACATGTCTGTACTATGGTGCTACGCACCTCAGCGATCTAACAGAGCTGTGGGTGAGAACAGGCCAGAATGCATACCTGCCTAAACATAAAATGGTTGTGGTGCTGGGACCTTCACAGTGTTGTGCCATGCCCTTCATCCACAGTCTGAGTGGTAGAGATACCACTAGTTATCCACATTTAACTGGCAAGAAGGCATGGTTCAAGAGCAGCATGAGTCTGGACATACCTGCACTTGAAGAGTTTGGTGAGAACCCTGCCGATGCCATAACAGATGACCTCCTCAATCATACACGAGACCTCACCATAACTGTGTATACATCCAAAGCTGATCACTTTGAGGGTTCTGATCTGGGCAAACTGAGAGCATACAAGTTCCTGAACAACAATTCAACGCTCCTAAAGCTACTACCCCCAACAGAGAATGCATTTCTGCTGCACCTGAAAAGTGCTGCTCTGGCAACCATCATTGACAAGAACGCACACATGGCCAAGCCAGAAATCCCCCCCATGCACAGAATTTGGATGGTCTCTGGACAATGGACATGTAGTTCCGGTACCATCTACAAAGCCAGCTTGATGTATCAAGGGCTGTCAGAAGAACTGTTCCTGTGCAAATAATGCAGTTCCAGGCTACATACTGTAGGGTGCCGTTGCCAAGGACTGGCAACCAAATGCAGAAGGATACACACTGCCACACTTGAGAGCAGTGACAGCAGCTGTGACTAAGAAAGATTTCGCTTTGGAGAGACAAAAAAGGAACAGCGCCATCTAGTGGCCTTATTGAGAACAGGCTTAACCAAAGCATCACCTGAAAGCCTATTTTCTGCTCTTTCAATAGGTTGGCTCAGTTTGTCTTTACTATGAACTGTCACAGAGATATTCAATCAGAAAGAGAATGATAGTATCTGATCCAGCCAGAATGTTTGACTTTTTTCCATTGTTTGGACCCTCACTGTAGCTTTCCAGTAGCTAGTTGACCGGGTTGTCCACCCAGGTTGTGATCCTTGAAGGTCCTAGATATCATTTCTGGTGGACAACCTTTTACAACATTCCATGTCTGTAAAATGACTTTGCCCCCTGGGGGCTGTTTTAGTAGTATAAAACATGTACAAATTTCAATATTTTACACATATTTGTGTTGATTGTGTAGGATGATATTGAGGTGACTATTACATGCAAATGTATCATTGTAAAAAATACCCTCTGCTTTAGTTATTGGTCCTACAACAACATCAAAAAGATCTTACTTTAACATTTTATTTCAATCAATGAGATTTTATGGTGATTTATACATTTTTCGATAGTCACATAATACGAATTCTGGATTTATAAAGGGGTCTGGGGGGGGGAAGGTTGGGGTAATGTTTTATTTAAATGGTTATTTAGGTAATCAACTAAAATACCTAAAGCACCAGAGACATACATTTTGGTTACAATTTGGAATATGATCATTGTCTTTTTAAACTACTGGTCAAATTGACCCCAGAGGATAAAGGGTGTAAAGTCAATCTGAGGATAACAGGAGGGTTAACTGTTATTGCTCAGGTTAATCTCTCCCCCCTCCGACGCAAGAGTGAAGTATTGGTTCTTGCCGGGCAGCCGAGCGGGGCCAGCTAAGCACCGGGTTTCGGTACTGAGAGCCGGCTCCGCTGCGGTGGAAACAGGAAGAACCAGAGCTAAATCAGGCTCTAGTCCAGAACCACGCTGAGCGGGAAGCCAGATGCAATATTAGATTATAACAAATAGACTGAAATTGAAATGGAATCGTGGTTAGAACACATGCAAATTTTTTTCAGTTACAACGTTGTTTTGTTTTTTAACCCTTTCATGCATTGTCACTACATTAGAGATTGCTCATTAAATGCTGTTTTCTTGTTCTTTATAGTTTTTGCATAATATATAATGTTGTTCATTGGTTTGTTAAACATATATTACTTAAAATCTGTTTTAAAAAAATGCATAAAGATGAAAATATCCTTAGTTTGTTGTAATTCATGCATGAAGGAGTTAATCAATCACACACTGATGGAACATCACTATATTGTAATTATTTATATAGGCTTTTTCTATCAAAAATGTTCGGGCTCGGTCGGGGGTACTTGGCCGAGAACATTTTTCAAAGGGGGTACATTACTGAAAAAAGTTTGAGAAGCACTGGTTTAGCGTGTGAGGAGTTTTGAAAAAGGGAATTCAGTATTGAAAGAAGTGAGAAGGCAATTGTGAAAAAGTGTATTCTTTGCTGTATTTTCTGTAATAAAAATATAACATGCCAGCAGTCTGCACATCCTGCGTTGTTTGAAGTAAACAGAATGTGTTTATTTTTGAATAGTGTCAATTAGCTGTGGGCTGTTTAGCATTTCTAGCATTGTTTTTACATTTTGATGAATCTGCGCCATGAGAAGACAGTTCCTGTCGTACCCAGGGACATCATTGTGTCCATCTGGGTCAAAGGGTAGAACTCCCAGGCCTTTGGTGCAACATATATTTATATATAGATGTGTGTGTGTGTGTGTGTGTGTGTGTGTGTGTGTGTGTGTGTGTGTGTGTGTGTGTGTGTGTGTGTGTGTGTGTGTGTGTGTGTGTGTGTGTGTGTGAGTGTGAGTGAGTTGATTTATTCATATCCTCTTCTTAGACCTGACATTTTTCTCAATGTTTATTGGTGGATGTTTTTGTACGGGAAAGCACGAGTGTGTATTGATTACGCACATCATTTATCTGCTAAGGTAAGCGTGACAGGGAGTCTTGCTCTGGTATCTTGCTGTATGCATGACATACATCACAAATGCAGCACTTTCTTACGTAACCCTTATTTGCACAGCCATCTCTCTCACACATGCTGTACACACTCCTCAACATCAAGGCTGAGTGTGTGTGTGTGTGTGTGTGTGTGTGTGTGTGTGTGTGTGTGTGTGTGTGTGTGTTTAGATGCTAGGAGGTTTCTCATGTTTTCAGTGCTTAACAGAACTTTGCACTCCAGTATGTATCACCTGTCTGAATAGGAAATAATTTCATAAAGAAATGAAGCAGCATAATTTTGACACCACAAACAACTGTGTGTGTGTGCGTGTGCGTGTGTGTGTGTGTGTGTGTGTGTGTGTGTGTGTGTGTGTGTGTGTGTGTGTGTGTGTGTGTGTGTGTGTGTGTGTGTGTGTGTGTGTGTGTGTGTGTGTGTGTGTGTGTGTGTGTGTGTGTGTGTGTGTGTGTGCGTGTGTGTGTGTGTAACATATTTAATGTGTGTATATGTGTTGCAGGTCTCGTATGTGAAGGCTATAGACATCTGGATGGCAGTGTGTCTCCTGTTTGTCTTCTCTGCACTTTTGGAGTACGCTGCTGTCAACTTTGTGTCGAGACAACATAAAGAGCTGCTGCGCTTCAGACGGCCTCACAAGACAAACAGGAGCAAGGTATAGAAAAAAACACCAAACGTGGTATCTCTACCTGAAAACAGGTGTTCACACACATGCACTGTTATGTTGTTCTCACATCTGGCGTGATGCTGCCACCTCGTGGCTGCATGCAATTCCAGGTTTCTACTGGGTTGATTGAGAGGATGACAAATAAAAATGTCATTGAGTTGAAACAAACACCGTTCCTGATGCACAATAGATATAAAGTGTCAGGTCCTCTGGCTGTGCACGTATGAGCCTCTCTTACCGTATTATGCATGATGCTGCATGGCTGTCACTGCTCTTTGGTTCAAAGTTGTGTTGTTTCTCTGACAGAAAGATACAGTAAGTGTCACTGCATGCTGAGGATCTCTGTGTTGAGGAAGGATCTACTCCACATTCAGTCAACATGCAATTAGAGAAGCTGCAGATGAATCAATCTGTTTAAGAGTGGACAATATGTTTGAACTTGTACACGTTTTGTACTATTACAGTGTATAAAGAGGTACAGTTAGAAAAGAAATAGAGAATGAGTTATAACCAAAACAGCAGTAGAGAGAAGCCTTTTGATGAAAAACACTATATGAATGAATAGTAACATGTGTAAACCACCAAGTGATACATTGACTGAATGAAGGAGTGACCCGCCCCCGTGTTTGGAGGCCATTTGTTTTTCCTTTGTGTTTCCGTGTGTTGATCACTGGTGTGCATGCTGTCCTGGTAGAGCAGTGCAGTTGGTCCTGAGGAGCTAGCTGACTCCCTGCGTCGTGTTAATGTTGACAACGGCCTCAAAGCAACACACACCCCCTATGGATCTATGAGCAACATCTACACCAGCAACCACAGGGCAATGTGTGTGTGTGTGTGTGTGTGTGTGTGTGTGTGTGTGTGTGTGTGTGTGTGTGTGTGTGTGTGTGTGTGTGTGTGTGTGTGTGTGTGTGTGTGTGTGTGTGTGTGTGTGTGTGTGTGTGTGTGTGTGTGTGTGTGTGTGTGTGTGTGTGTGTGTGTGTGTGTGTGTGTGTGTGTGTGTGTGTGTGTGTGTGGGGGGGGGGGGGGGGGTCTATATTTGCATGTATTTGAGCATGTTTCACTTGCATGTTGCAGGCAATGTGTTGTTGCCCCCCAGTCAGTGTAAGGAATAATAAGTGAGTATTCATTTCTGATGTGGAAATCCCTCGTCCCACAGGAAGGGGAAGTGCATGAGAGCAGACTGACCTCCACTCCAAGCAACAGCAAAGGCGTGAAGGCCAGCGCCAACAACACTGTGACTGAATCGAATACCCCTGCAGCCACAGCAAACCCTACCCAGAATCCACCTGGAGCAGGTGGAAGGGGCAGAAGCATTGAAGAGATGAGGAAGGTATTCATCGACAGAGCCAAAAAGATTGACACAGTGTCGAGGGCCGGCTTCCCTCTGGCCTTCCTCTTCTTCAACATATTCTACTGGGTCCTTTATAAGATCCTGCGACATGAAGATGTACATAAGAGATAAGGAAGGAAAGAGCGGAGATTATACATATACAGTATGTGTGCTCACACGCACGCACACACACACATCCGTATACCACTATGCATATGAGGACACTTTGTTTAATTCCCTGTTCCTTAACCCTGCCCTTGACCACTCAAAATCCTTTCTTATAATATCCACATCATCAATCTGCGGGGGAACGGAAGTATTTGAAAATGAGCAAGAGGCGAGGAATTCATGCATTGATGAATAAGTTATGAGGTGGCAAGAAAACAAATTAAAAATGAATGAGTGGGATACAAAAAGAGAGCCTTAAACCAGCATTATGACATACATAGATGGTCATTTTTAAACAAAGCGTGGTTTATAGCAGAGTCATAACACTAGATAAGAGAACTGCTGAGACGGTTGAATGATCTGATCGGTAAAGAGGGGAGGCTCTCTATCACCTGTCCTCATATCTCAGCAGATGTGATTGAGGTGTTTCCACTGAGCACCCAGTGTGCACCGCGCTTTGCCTTGCCTCTTGTTTATGGGATGGTAACACCGTGTGTATTTATAGAAATAGTAAGGACACGTAGTGCAGCTGTGTGACTGGATGAAATGATGCGTTTACAGCAGGCACTCTAAGGTGTGTCTCGTCACAACACTATGTACAGACTACTGCTGCTTCCGAAGGAAAGTGAAACAAAGGACACAACATGGCACACAGTGGAGAAGGGTGAGCACAACTGATCGATTCAAATGTCACTTCAATTCTTCAAGTGTACATTTACATTTAGTGGCATTCTCAATGAAGGTACATTTCTGAGTCAGTAGGGCAGTTCTCACAGGAATCCTCGTTTGTTGGCTGATCTGTTCCCTGTATCAGATATCATGTTTGTTGGCTCACACACTTGCAGCATCTCACAAGGCGTGTCCTTACAGAGGTGGGAAGTGTGATCAGAAGCTACCCACACCACATAATACAACTGATCACTACTGAGCAGGAGCCTTAAAACAAATAAATCATTGAAAAGACAATGGGTATACATGTGACCAGTGAATGCACATGGAACTATGGGCAGCTTCCCTTATAAAACATCTTCAATTACAAGAGTTCAACCTGGTGGTTTGCATTCAGGAGTCGTTAAGACACGTCGTTAAGATAAAGGTTTTCTTTAGTTTCTGATGCTACTCACTATACAGTCAGTGTTTTTGCTCAACAAAAGCTCACTTCCCCTTTAAGGTGGTTGTACTGAAGATGCTTCCTGAATTCATGTTAGTGTGTATGTTTTTATCAAATGTCCACTTCTTTATTCTGATATTATAACTGAGACCTCCAACACTGTGCCAGAGACCAAGGACCCCTGAGAGAGAGGACATGGGATTATCACTGTGCTCCTTTACACACAGTAGACTGAAGATATGGGAAGATCACAAGTATGAAGAAACTGTATTACAAAAATCGGCTATGATAAAAGACTGCTCAAGAGTCTACTTCATGTAGAACAGACTGCAGATGGAGAACACTGCTCAAGAGTCTACTTCATGTAGAACAGACTGCAGATGGAGAACACTGCTCAAGAGTCTACTTCATGTAGAACAGACTTCAGATGGAGAACACTGCTCAAAGAAATGTGAAACATAAGGAACAGCAACAGCACACTCACACACGCATGGGCTTCACACTGTTTTGCCTACTTGTGTCTTACAGCTCAGCAGCCTGTGTCCCCCTACTTTCAGCCTCACCTCAGCCTCTCAGGGACCACCAGAGCCCCCACTGCACAGGACTGTCTTCATGCTATCAGACAGAGAGAGGGACTGTTCTCACTGTGACTGCTGTTTCCAGTTCACACTCATATCACACACAGCTCCTTCTGACTGCAGGTGCCTCAGAACCATTCAAAGTGTTCCTAGCTGTTCAGAGAAACACAATCCCTGCTGTGTGTGTTGGCAGATAAACACAGTAGTTATGTCAGTGTGTGTGATCAGCCTAATCTACTTTATCTTTGTTTCATTTTCAAGTCAGCCAATGCAGGATTAAAAACAAATATTTCAAAGGACGTGATAAAAAACTCACTTCTCAGTGCGTCTGCACATATGAAGTGCCTGTCAACCCACAAACTGAAACATGTGATTCAACAAGCTGTTCAGATGTGGTTCCACTTCCTATTTCATATTCCCCTCCCCCCCAGCTTGAATACTACAGTTGCAAGCCAATCAGAGCAGACTGGGGTTTCCAGATGGGGGCTTAAAGAGACAGGCTCTAATTTCAGAAAGGGGGGTGGGGGGGGTTAAAAACAGGTTTGTTCAAGCAGACGAAAAAAAATGTGTTTCTAAAGAATGTGAACATGTAGCAGATACACCCAAAATGTACAAGTTTGCAAGTATGTGCTTCTTTAAACAGGCCTCATTTAACACGTCCCATGTGCCGTAAAGTCAATATTGGTCTGCAATTGGTGGGATTGAAAATAACTTGGTAAACAATATTTGAGTCTGTTGCCAAACTATTGTTGCTTTCTGAAATGTTGACCTTAGAGTACACACTCTTTCTTGGAATTTCATTGTGTTTCTAGGAAACAACTTGGCTCTGACTTGTATTCCTGTCAGCTGTTAACATCAGAAAGTGGAGCTCTGCACAGCTCTCTGTGTGCTTTGGGTTTCTACTGCTTTACATATATTCCAACGACTAGTTGAAACCCTCATATACCTTCATATGGTCGGGACCCAGAGTGACACAGTTGATGATGGAGGGAAGGCAGGTGGAACCCCCCCCAGCAGCAGGATGTACAGGTTGAGCCAACCCAGTCTCATAAAAAAAGGTGTAATAACTACGTTGGTCCACAACGTAGGACGTAGTATTTCTACAAAAACGCCTCTGAAATTGTAAGATCCCTACGTTTTTTTTAACCATTCATTCCAATGGCTGGCGTCTATGTCACGTGATCTTCACATTTCTCCCTGCAGAAAAAAAAACATGGCCGAACTTCGTTTTATTCTCGGAGTAAAATGCCAATTTAAAGTTACTTAGGCCATTAAAATGCGTTTTGATGTCATTTGATGCGAGAAATATGAGTTGTAATTTCAGATTATGTGTGCAGTGGATGTACATGATCTTTAGTTTGCTAGTTATTACGAAGATTACTTCAGGAAATTGTGTCTATACAACGTTTTCATTGTTACCAAGGTGGTTGCTAGGGACGCTGCTATCGATATTATTTCTGTTATGTTGTGTAACAGTTTAATGATGTAATCTTTATTGCTACCCCCTTCCCCGTCAATGTATAGTGTTGGTCCACAGCGCAACGTATTAGTTTAACAAAATCCGCATCTAAAATGGTGGCATAGAAACGTTATTTTCCCCTGTGCAATTCCAGTCTCACATCGTCATAAACAAATACCGGAAACAGACCGAAAACACTTTATTCCGAGTGTGCTTGCTTTTCTCTTTGAAAGTCATCACATAACGGCATTGTAATACACGGTTCGGCTGCATTAAATATTACATATCTGCTGTAGTTCTGTATTTATAGAGCCCTGATGAGAAGACTTCTAGACAAACATGAGGAACTGTCGCCAACACTGGAAACGTGACGTGGATCATAAATATATCAGCCATTAAACAACATCTTACATTTCTTTTCACACAATACGTCTCCTTGCAGTATCAACACTAATTCGGCTGACTTTGGGGGGGGGGGGGGGGCACTGCAGGTCCTGAGATCCCAGAGAGCTGAAGGGGGTGCACCTCCAGAATCCTGCCCAAAAAGCAGGAAGGATGTAAGATAAGAAGGAGGAGGGAAGGAAGGGTGTGAAGGAAGGAGGAGGGATTTGTTAGAATGTTCCTGAAACTGATTTTTGCAAATGATAAATAGTGTTGTTTTTGTATAAACAAAAGCTTGGTGTTTTTTAGAAACCCACAAAGAAGACATCTTGGCTTTACGTAAAGCACCAAAGTGCTGCCATCACACTTCTGTCTTTTCAGCACTGTTTGGTTCCCATGGATTCCAGCACAGCGTAAGAGTGAACATGCAGAGACCTGCACCTTGCGTAATGTATGACTGCACAGTGTTGCATATTGTGTAACAGCAATTACACAAATACCTCACAAAAAGACAACATGGAGGTGAAGAGGAAAATGTGAGATTTACAGCTGTTTTCCAAGTTCTCTTTATTATGTCAACAAACATATTCTTGTACTAACAGTGTCGTGTAGAGCTCAGGTGAAACAGGAGAGGCAGGAGGGGGGGCTTTATAAAGGAGGAGGAGCTGCAGGAGGAGGAGGAGGACAGGTACAACAAGCTGCAGGAAGCTGTAATTATTATCCCACAGAGTTTACATAGTCTCTCTCGCTCTCCCTCACACACAGAGCACTGTTTGTATAGACTGATAAGCTGAGAGGGTGGGGGGGTGGGGAGGAGGGAGGGAGGGATAACAGCCCAGCTAAGGGGGAGAAAACACACACAAGGGTGAGAAAGCCTCTGCATGCACACACTGAGAAGGACAGAAGAAGAGAAGCAAAAACAGAGAAGAACATATAGCAGAGAGAGAACAGAGGGGGAGGCGAGTGAGAGACAGAGGGAGGAAGAGGAAAAGTGAGGGTCTGCTGGATCATGCCTCTGAGAGGGAAGGTGGCTCTGGTGACCGGGGGAGCTCAGGGCATCGGGAGAGCCGTGGTTCAGTCTCTGCTGCAGAGCTCAGCCAAGGTCAGTGTGTGTCGCCACTTCCCTGACTAACACACAGCTATCACTTTAGAAAGGAACTGAACTTCTCAAATAACATGTTTTTCATTTTTAAGAAGTTAGCTATGCTCTGTGCACTTGCAGCTCTGACAGTCACACTCAGACAGCTTTAGGTCTGCTTTAATGAGATGTCCACCTTTTGGAAACATTTTGTCTTTCATGCTTTACTTCACGCTTTATGTTTAATTTTGAATACACTGTAGTCCTGCTTTCAAAGGTCAGCATGTTGAAACAGAGCCAGTGTTAACTTGCCTGAGTAGTAGTAGTAGTATGAATAGTATATTAGGTTATATATACATTATACACTGCATTAAATTGTGTTGGAGATGAGCAAGTGGCATTGTGGCCGGAAGTGAAAGCAACACTTTGCATTGCAAAAAGGCTTTTGAAAGAAGTTGATCTGTTTCTGAGAACGTTCTTCACACCCTGCCGGCTGGTGAACACGTCTTCATGTCCTCTAGGCTCACACGTGTCTAACCACAGACCTCACACAGCAGAGTTTGCAGAAGTGAGCCGTCCACTGTGTGGTATCCTTCATCAAGCTTCTGCAGAGATGGATTTAAATGTTGAGTCTTACTTCCTCAACCTCTGCTGTTAGTCCGCGTCTGTGAATTCAAAGAAACTCCATGTGACTAACAGTGGTCCTGCAGGTGGCTGTGGTAGACCTGAACAAGACGTGTGGAGAGGAGAGCAAGGCACTGCTGGACGCCGAGTTCGGAGAGGGACACTGCCACTTCATTCCCTGTGATGTGTCCAATGGAGATGCACTGAGAGGTAACACTGTCCACACAGAAGAGACATGACCACTGACAACAATGCCCCTCACTCACCCAACCTGCAGAGATAAACACACAGGAACACATACGAAGGGCTGGGCCCCTCTCTAGAGGTGAGGTATACTGCCTCATAAATTAGCAAAGTCAATCAAATGAAGGTACATTATTCTTGATACTTGAATATGCTTTATGGAAAGAAAAGAAAACAGCCTTCATCACAGCTTTCCAGAGGGTTTCACTCATCTTGTTACACAAATTGTTGCAGCTCATCCCTTAAAAAGAAGCCTCAGATTGCTTATAATAATGTGAAATATGAAGGGTAGATTTTAAGCTTGTTATGTAAGTTATTGGGCTATTTATCAACTAAGATTGACTGAATATATAAAAAAAGGGTAACCCTAACCCGCTTATCGATACCGGTACTGCTTATCGGTATCGGTATTTTTCGGTACTCTTATCGATACTTTTCAATAATTTGGTGCTCAAAATTATAGACATGAATACAAGATGTGAAGATTAAACAGTCATTTTATTGTAAATAACTGTATAACTTATACATTAGCTTCTCAGAAGCAGACACAAATAAATAAAATGACTTAAAGGGGCCTGGCTCGGCCTATCATGCTTGTTGGGGTTTTCCCTCAGACAGAGGATGAAAAGAGGCATTTTTTAACATTTGTAAATCAGTTACATCTTCATCCAGACATTTCAAACTGACAACCTAGGTCGAGAAGAGATCCTTAAAACATTGTCCTACAGTGACATCATGCAAAACTGTGATATGAAGAAAATGGTCAAAAGGCTAAGATGGCAAAAAGATAAAGGCGAGTACGTATATTATTCTGGATTGTACTTTTAAATCATCACAAAATAAATGATGTGCTGAACTGAAACACGTCAAAATGTGTCTGAAGGTTTAAACATAGAACAAGGTATTTGAGCTTAAAATATGTCAATTCCTAGTAAACGACCAACAATTGCTGAATCATACATTGAAACGTTGACCTTTAGGCAACATTTAAATGCAGTTTTCCAATTCACAATGACATCTGTAAGTTTAACTGGTTTATAAAGCATTCAATGAAAGGCCACATTATTATAGGTGTAGGCGCTCACATTAATACACTGTCAGTGTTAATAAACTAAAAAAAGACATACGGAAGCCCGCTAGCACTATTAGCACTAGCAGTATCGCTAGCAGCCACATTGTTTAGGCTGTCAAATACGCTGCACCGTTTTAGATTCAATGAGTGTCTCGTTTGCAAATGCTTCATTAAGTTGCTTGTGTTACCCCCTTTACAAGCAACTGATTGAGTACATAGATTGCACCTTGCACTATCGCCACTCAGTGGCGGTTCTACGGGGTGGCACGGGGTGGCAGCTGCCACCTCAGAAAAATGCCTTGCCACCCCAGCTGCCACCCCAGTTGGCAGCTTTGTTTTGAAAGAAAAGTTGTGGCTCATCGGACATTTATGAGAGAAAATCTCTATTGTCCGAGTGCAAGTGAATGCAGTACAAGACGTGAGCCTTGTAACCCCTCCCCCCCTGGCGCAAGCGTGGAAATATGATTGGCGGCGATTTCATTTGAACGGGGGACGGCGCAAAACGAGAAGCATTTTGGATCCAAGTAGACGGAAGGAATGAGGTATTTGCGGCCAGGGTATGGCTGGGGTAGGCTACAGCCATACCAAGAAATGGCTTAGACCCACCATGAAAAATGATGTTAAAGTAAGCAAAATAAAGTCCGCCAACTCACGCGGAGTAAATTGCACAGACAGCAGTTAGTAAGATTGATTTCAGTAGCCACTTGTCAGCAGTTAGTAAGATTGATTTCAGTAGCCACTTGTCTGGAAATAACGAAGACCAGAAACGGTTTTGAAAACTTTTGTCACGTAGTGATCGTCTTCTCAATAGAACATCTTTGATAATGTCTTCTGGCCAATCAGAATCAAGATAACGACGTGGTGTTGTTGCAGGAAGTCCCGACGAGAATACTTTTGCGGTAGTACATCTCTATATGCATCGATACAACATTACGTGTTGATAGAAATCAACACGTAATGAAATAAGACCCCACGGTTTGATGATTGATAGGTGTGTGGGCTGTCTTTCATTTTGACACACAGAACAATGGGGGCTATCCACCCTTATCCACCATGTAAAGTAACTCACAGCCTCTTCCCTCTTCTCTCTGTGAGGAGCAGCAGGTTCAGCTTTCAGAACAAAGTAACACAAAACTAAAATGGCATTCATTTTTTTAAATATATCGTGGAGTAATAGATTTATTTATTTTTCTTCTCAAGAGAGTACCAGAATGTGTATGTTATGTTAGTATTTCAAAAAATCTTTATTTCATACAGTTCAATTTGGATTGAGACGGAAATAATCTAAACCTCACGCATGGCGTTTCACTGTCAAGGGGAGTGTGTTTGTAATTACATTGCAAATACTGACTTGAGCCCCACCACTGTATGGGTTAGCCCTACCATAGATTACCCAACACAAATACTCTGGCGTCGCCACTGTTTGCGGTCTACATTGACAGAGAAGAGCCTGTCAAGTTTGGCTGTACTCAGCATTGAATCAAAACGCACCATAGCTTTAAATCTTAATAAGTTTGTGAGGCGCTTTGCTGATCAAGATGGTAATCGCCACATTCAGCTGTTATAGGCATGCCAATTTGATGCTCTGCACACGGATGAGTCGATGAGAATAATAAACTGTTAAGATGATGACCTTACGTGTGTATAATATTTTTCTTCTTTGTGGGGTTCTGCCCCCAAAAAACAGTTTCAAGTCCTGAGAAAGTCAAATAAGACGGTGTGTAAAACTTCACTGCCCAGCCAAAAAAGAGTAACCACTTTGATATAACTAGGCCAGTAGGTAAGGACTTTCCACTGGATAATAACTGCAGCGATGTATATGTTTTAGCTGAATACACGTTTGTTAACCCTAATTGATGCAGTTAGTCACTTCTTTAATATTTGCTCTTTCTGATGTAAAGTCAAAGTTGTAACTGTTTCAATGAAGTTGTGGGACGCTGAACTCTTCTTTTGATTCTTTTGATTTATGATAGTAATTACTTGTCTTTCAAATTTGAAGGAGGGTTTACTCCAAAAAATATAGTTTATTCAATAATAACACTGAATATGTGAATCATAACAGTGATTGACAGCTGATAGGGATAATATGATTGTTAATATTATCATATTCATACAGACAAACATCGACGAGACAGTTAATGAATGTACTTATTGCAGCAGTCTGCATAGATTTGGTTCCCCTGCTGGTCTAAGAGTGAAACAAACTCATTCAGTTATTGCTCAGTTCAAATTCATTAAATGATGTCTGCCACCTTATATGTAAGGCTTTACTGATGTGCCACAATAATGTCACCTAATGTTATTGAGTTAAAATATAAATATTGTGGCTTTCCAAGTTAACATTGACTGCGATTAAATCAGCATATACTTCTGCCAGGGGATGACACCCCTCAAATTCTCCTGCCACCCTCTGGCCACACCATGAATATTTTTCTAGATCCACCCCTGTCGCCACTAAAAATTTTAAAGTGCACCGAGACCTTCGATCACTTCGCTCTGTCCGCCATGCCTGCGGGAGTCTCACAACAATAATAAGAGCGCTGTTGAGAGAGATGACGAGTGGCATTTACAGTGGCCAATCAGAGGGGTCTCAAACCGGATACATCACACAGGATGAGGGTTCCCAACCAACCAGAATGGTTTAAAGTTAAACTAAGGAAGTAGACGTAACACATATACCGATAGCAGCACCGTTTGTCCAGCGGCTTAACGGTATACCGATACCGTCCAATCAGGTACCGGTATTGACTTAGTACCGGTTTTCGATACCCATTCCTAGTCATATATGTTTAAATATATATTTAAGAAGTACAACATAAGACAAGCACAAGTTTCAGGTGTGGGCAATGTTCCATCATTCTTTTAGAAATGCTGAGGGCCATTTATAAATGGTCAATGGGCCGCAGTTGGCTTCCGGGCCGTAGCCCTTCTCTAACACGTTCATTACTAATAGCTACTTCTTATTAGTGAGCCTGCAGACGGTTGGACAGCTTTAGGACACGTGTCCTGTGGAGGGGACAGCTGCAGTCAGCAGGTGATCTCACTCAGGTGTGTCCCTCTAACAGGCTGTAGTCACATGATCTTTATGTTTATTGTTGTGAACATGCAGAATGTTGCTCTGCATGTCTGCTCCTCACTCACCTTCTGTGTGTGTGTGTGTGTGTGTGTGTGTGTGTGTGTGTGTGTGTGGTGTGTGTGTGTGTGTGTGTGTGTGTGTGTGTGTGTGTGTGTGTGTGTGTGTGTGTGTGTGTGTGTGTGTGTGTGTGTGTGTGTGTGTGTGTGTGTGTGTGTGTGTGTGGTTGTGTGTGTGTGTGTGTGTGTGTGTGTGTCTGGGTAAGAAAGAGAAAAAGAGGAGAATGATAGTGTGTGGGTGAGAGAGTGAGGAACAAGGTTTCATTGTCTGTTAGTGAAAAAGCAAATCCCTGCAGGCTAACGGCTGAGGAATGCTGTTTAGTGTTTCTCACTGTGATTGTACTGCTGTTGATGTGGACACATTGTGTGTGTGTGTGTGTGTGTGTGTGTGTGTGTGTGTGTGTGTGTGTGTGTGTGTGTGTGTGTGTGTGTGTGTGTGTGTGTGTGTGTGTGTGTGTGTGTGTGTGTGTGTGTGTGTGTGTGTGGCCTAGCATTACTATACTTGTGGGGACCTAAATCAGTTTACACAATCACGTGTGGGGACTCGCCGCCCTTATGGGGACAAAATGGAGGTCCCCATAAGGGGAATCATTCATTCTAGGGTGAAGACTTGGTTAGGTTTAGGATTAGGGTAAGGGTTAGGGTTCGGCATGTGTTGGTTATGTGTGTGTGTGTGTGTGTGTGTGTGTTTGTGTGTGTGTGTGTGTGTGTGTGTGCGTATGTGTGTGTGTGTGTGTTTGTTTGTGTGTGTGTGTGTGTGTGTGTGTGTGTGTGTGTGTGTGTGTGTGTGTGTGTGTGTGTGTGTGTGTGTGTGTGTGTGTGTGTGTGTGTGTGTGTGTGTGGAATGCAGCAGGTGATGACACACGCAGGTTTAACCACCTCAGCTTTCTGTTTATCTAGCCACGTCTCTGATACAGGACTAAACTACACACACACACACACACACACACACACACATAACATGTATACATCACTTCAGGGGACATTACATTGACTTACATGCATTTCCTGGAGACTTATCCAAACCTTAACCATAACCAACACATGCCTAACCCTAACCCTTACCCTAATCCTAAACCTAACCAAGTCTTCACCCTAAAATTAATGATTCCCCTCATGGGGACATCCAATTTGTCCCCATAAGGGAGGTGAGTCCCCACACGTGACTGTGTAAACAGATTTAGGTCCCCACAAGTATAGTAATCCTAGGCCACACACACACAGACACACACACACACACATACACAATGTTTATCCCCTCATTCACACTGTCTGTGTCGTATTTGTGTGGATATTGAACCAACATGTCTTTATTCCGTTTCGCATCATGTATGAGGAAACCTTTGCAGTGAAGGGCCCCCTCCCTGTGTCTTTCAAACATTAGAACGAGATAAACTCCACATGGATCTTGTGCTTTGGTTTATCTACAGACAGAGCGGTCATGTTATGGGTGTTATTCATATTTGACAGAACACGTGTGTACAGGCTTTTGGGATCATGTATGATCCTGTAACGCTTCAAACACTCTTCTTCATAAAGCTGAACCTCAAGAGGTCGGTGTGGTGTGTTTGGAGTGTCAGAGGACCGGAGGACACACTGAGGGGACACCTGAACCTGAACAGAGTCATAGCACACACTCCTGATCCGCAGGGAGGTCAGGGTGGAGCTGATGTTTGTTGTTTGTGTGGCAGAGGCCTTCCAGAGCACCGTGGAGCAGTTTGGCCGTCTGGACATCGTTATCAACAATGCCGGCATCAACAATGAGAAGAACTGGGAGAAGACCATACAAGTGAACCTGGTAAGAGGACGAGAAGAAGGCACTTTAACACCCTCAGTGTTTGGCCCTCCATTTCTTACTGTGTGTGTGTCAGGCTCTCTGTGGCCCTCAGGGCCACGACCCCCTCGGGGGGCCTGCCCACCTGCCAAATATGAAAACACAATGAATTACTCCAATGACTGAACACCTTCAATGAAAACATTTAGGTTTTAATATATTTCAGTCATGTATCTTACTTTTATTGTATAAATAGAATAAGTGCATGACCAAGGTCTTCACTACCTCTGATAAAGAAAATAATTGACCTTGTTGTTATGATCATAAAATGCTGTTGTGATGATTCTCACAATGGTTAAACACTTGCAGTTGTATTAACTGCAAGTGTTTAACCCTGTCGAAGTGTGCTTGAGTGTAAGAGAGTAGATAACGTATTTAAAGTCAAGTTACTTTATATAAAAACTGAGAAACAGTCAGTAAACATGGGGCAAGAAGATATTACAAGAAGAAATAAACCCTAAAGGATCCCCCCCAGCAGAGGATGGAAAGATGTGTGTAGTTTGACAGACTGCAGGTAAGTCAGGCTGCAGCATCAGAGACAGCGACCCGATGCTCCTAACATGTGGAACCTCTGGACGGGAGGCCAGACGTCAGTTAAACAGTTAATGCAGGTGGGAGAGCCCGGAGGTGACTCTGATACAAACCAAACACTATATACAATGTTCCAATGATGAGAACATATCTGAAAAAGCCTAAACTTTCTGTTAAGAAGCTGCAGTAGAATATAGTCTGGATACTGCAAGGCGTAACCAATGATACTAAAATATAATTCAAGGAAAGCTTTTGTAAAGTACATACAGTACATGGACACGGACACCTTAGGGTGTGGAGAGCTCTATAGGATCATCAGAATATCCCCCCCCCCCCCCCCCCCCCCATCTAAACAGGACACTTAAGTGGCCTGAAATAATTATGCCAACATTTGTAATTAATCACAGTTGCAAAAACATGCAAACATACGCATGAACTGTTTCCACCACATAAAGCTGACAGAGAGCGGAGCGAACAGATGTCTGAAAACAAGCAGAAATAGCTTTACTGATCAGTAGGGTCACATTTTCAATCCTGGTTCCTGCATTGGTCGACACTTGTCTGTAGAATGTTCTCCTCTTGTCTCTACAGACCTCTGTGATTAAAGGGACCTACTTGGCACTGGAACACATGAGTAAAGAGTACGGCAAGGAAGGAGGCATCATCATTAATGTATCCTCTATGGCAGGTAACACACACATGATGATAAAGGCTAAAATATCAAATTCAAGGCTTCAAAACTGTGGTCCTCAAACCAAGTGGACTCTGTCATTTTCTTATTTGTAAAGTCTATGCTTAGCCTAACATTGTCACTTTCACAACGGCCAGTTTTTTATCTGAATCAATGCCAGCAGCAGAGCTGAGCAGAGGTGTATTAGGTGCTGTTTACACGAGAAGGAAATGGGTTGTATCTGCTACTTTTCTCTTTCGTATAGCCCGTTTGTTCACACGATGCCGTAACGGAACCGCGGAAACTGACCCCTCAAACGAGGGGTCCCAAGGTGGGTAGATCTGCGGACGGAACGCTCTGGGGGGCCGCGGGGCATAAACAGAAGGGCAACCATGGCAACCATACTGGGGAGTCTTCTTCGTTGCTTTTGGTGTAGTTTGTGGTGGAAGTACAGCACCACTTACAGGCCCGGCATATGTACTACAGCGTCTCCAGCGCTCCATTTCCCTTTAGTCACTAGCTACTAGGTCTACTGTATATTCCTCAAACTGCATGGCTCAGATTGTATATATATAATATATCAACTTTGAAGCTTTAGTGACACCTCAGTAGTAGTTTGAAGCACGTAGCACTCCTCCCCCCATGACCTTTTCTGAGACACAGGGATTCATTTATGTCAGAATGTCACAGATGATTCATTTGTCTTGAAGCAAGAGAACAGATATTTTCTCTCCTAGAGTGTTCGTTCTGTGGGAAACACACAAAATAACACACTACCATGTGGGCGCAGACACACACCTGTTCCCCTGGTTCATCTGCTCCTCTGTGTCATGCTGATTTGTTCTCCTGAGGGGGGTTGGTTTGTGGTCAAAGATCCCCCAACTGTTCCGCAGTGTGCTGCCCTGTCAAAGGTTGTGTTTTGCTGGAAATTAGGTTGATGTAAGTGTGCTCTCTGTCTTCTTCGGGTAACTGAAACATAGACTTTTTTAATAGGGCGATGTTAACAGTATGTACTCTGCTGCTGTTTTATTTCATTTTGGTTCTAATACTGTTAGAGTAAGTTTAATATCTGAGTGCAGGCTGTTCTTGTGGTGGAAGTTGACTTTCATCTGGTTGAGTCTCCTGCAGCAGTATCTAGTTATTTTATTGTCAGATTACAAATACAGTGGAGGAAATAAGTATTTGATCCCTTGCAAATTGTGTAAGTTTGCCCACTTACAAAGAAATGAACAGTCTGTCATTGTAATGGTAGGTTTATTTGAATAGAGAGTAAGAATATCAAAAAGAACATCCAGAAATGGACATTATATGAAAGATAAAAATATATTTGCATCTAACTTTGGGAAATAAGTATTTGATCCCCTTGCAAAACATGTGTTAGTACCTAGTTGGACACACAGAGGTCAGACTCTTCTTGTAGCTGGTCTCCAGGTGTGTGCACATCTCAGGAAGGATGTTGGTCCACTCTGGTAGAGGACTTATGTAACCGGTCTGTGGGAGCCAGAATTCTTGTTGGTTACAAGAGAATCAAATACTTATTTCCCCCAGTTAAATGCAAATCTAATGTGTATCTTTTATATGATGTACATTTCTGGATTTTCTTTTTCGATATTCTTACTCTCACTGTTTCTATAGACCTACCATTACAATTACAGACTGTTCATTTCTTAATAAGTGGGCAAACTTACAAAATCGGCAAGGGATCAAATCAGTATTTCCTCCACTGAATGTGTTACTTATGCTGCTTTTAGGAGGAGAGTGGCTATCTGACAATGTGTAGTGAAGTAACAGCCACTGGGGCAGAGGTCAGAGAGAGGTCAGAGGTCAGCAGACGGTGATGTCTGCAGGCCACTCTGAAAGAACTGATGCTGTTAGTGTAACGTTGAGGCCTGCTTCATGGTGTTCGGGCAGATAACATTACATTACTTGCCTAACAACCGCTACCATTATTTTGTTTTTGTTTTTTCAATAGAAATAAAACCCTTTTTTTATCAAAAAATGCAATTTGTAAAGAAAAAGCGTTTTTTATCAATACATAGCTTTTAGATTTTAGCATTATTCTGACATATGGCGTCTTTTCTCTATTTGAGATGAACAAATGTGTATGCATGTTCCTTGTTCAATAAAGACATAATAATGATACATAAAGAACAGTAATTAGACGCAGGTTTGTTACTGTGCACTTCAGCTGGATTCCTATACCCAGGTGGGACAAACCATTTGCAGGTCAGGACCTCTGGAGGCCCCAGCAGAGTTTCCTCTGGAGGCCCCAGCAGAGTTTCCTCTGGAGGCCCCAGCAGAGTTTCCTCTGGCTGCTGGTGACATGTCTCCTCTCTCCTTGTTCTGTCTGACTCAGCCTTCCTGCACTCCCCTCACCAGCCTGTCTACACTGCAACTAAACATGGAGTCATCGGCTTCACTAGAGCTATGGCAGTAAGACACACACACACACACACAAACACCACACACAAACACACACACAGTTAACATGAAGCTACTGAAAGCTCCGCTCGCATCCTGTCTTGCAGGACGCGTCCTCACAGGGCGATTACGGCGTCCGGATCAACGTTCTGTGCCCGGCCTTCGTGGACACTCCTCTGCTGCACTCAGTGGAACATGAGGACAACATGGGCAAGTTTGTCAAGTTCAAGGACGATTTCAAACGAAGCATGAGCAAGTTTGGAGTTTTACAGTAAGTTAACAAACAAACGTGTCTCTGATAGTTTAAATGATATGTTATGTATGTTTGTGTACATAACATGTTTATCTGTGTAATGATAATTAGATGTTTAACTGCTCAGAATTTGTACTGACACAGCAAGGGTTTAAAAGGTCTTGGAGTCTTGGTCGTTATAAGTCTTGCCAATCGTTGTTTTGATTAAACATGAGCCAGTTCAGCACTATGTTGTCTAAGTACAGAAAATATCTAAAACATATATTTGATTAATTTCTGGTTACTCATGAGTCAGTGAGAAGTCAGTGAGGAGTCAGTGAGAAGCAGGCCCGGACTGGCCATCGGGAGGACCGGGAGGTTTCCCGATGGCCTGGCCTGTTAAGTGGCCTGCTGGCCTAAGGATTTTTTTTTTTTATGTATGTATTGTGAATGCAACGCTGCGCAAATGTGGGTCTGACTCTGCCTCACAGAGGGTGACTGGCTGTCTACATGATGTGGCCTGCCGACATGGCCACTTTCATACAGATCATACACTAAAGCCCCCGATTGGTCTCTGTGTCATTCAAGCTCGGGAGGGTGTGTGTATGTGTGGCGCGAGCCAGTGAGATAAAGCGCGCGCGCCGGTTACTTGTATTGTTGTTGTTAGCATCTGGTGCTAGCTAGCTGCGCTAACGGATATAAGGAGCTTTTTCAACAACAAGGTGGGGGGAGAGTCCTCTCCTGTCAGACTGAGAGACTGATAACTACAGCTCAGGTGAGGTAAATTACTCTCTGAGTGCTTAGATAGTTAACTTAGTCTAAGTTCTCTCAGTGGGTCTCAAACGGTTTGGTCACCATTTATGTAAACACATATTTCCATTTGAGGGGGGAGTGATTAGCAAAATAACCATGAATAATAATTTTAAAAAACGTTAACTAGGTGAAAAAAGGTAAGATACACTATTAAAACTTGTTGAGAGCTAAAACTAGTCTTTGCTTCTGCCTCAAAGAGGAGCAGGGGGGAGAGGAGGGAGACAGGTGAGGCTGGTTCAGGAGCACAGACACAGTCAAAACTATAAATGAACCAAAAACAAATAAATAAACAAGTTTCAATGTTTTTTCATATTTCATATGGTATGTTATTGGTTATGGCCATGTACTTATTAATTTATGATTATTTAAATGTATACAGTTATGTTTCATATGGGTGTAGTCTTGTGTATTTGTGTATTTCCCCCTCAAAATGCACCAGATTGATGCATTTAAGTCCAACATTTTTTTTTTAAATCTTACCGGGGGAGCATGCCCCCGGACCCCCCTATAGGATTTGAGGTCCACCCCCACTTAAAATAAGTTCACATAGGTTCCTAAATAGATTTGCACATTTTTAAAAATAGTAACCCATGTCCATATGTTTATATTTGGGTAGATTTAGAGGGCTATCACTATGGGCAGCAACGCTGTAACAATTGACAAATAGATCCAGCAAAATGGCACAAAAAACTGGTAGTGGCCTGGCTGGGTGTAGAATTCCCGGCCTGACTTATTGTCCCAGTCCGGCCTTGGTGAGAAGTCAGTGAGAAGTCAGTGAGAAGTTGAGCTCAGGTCATTGAAGGACACACATACTGAACATGACCAGAACATGTCCACTGCCCCCTGGTGGAGGGCTGCAGGACATGGCTCATTGGCCATGTCCTGCAGCTTAAGGGGCAAAACTACAAATCCAGTTACATGTCAAATCTTTTTTTCCATAAAATGGGTTTATTGGTGTCATTTAAAGTCATTGTTATCACGCTGATGTGTGTACTGCACAAGTAGTTTGGTGAAGGGTGAGAAACTTCAGGATGTGAGCTGCACTTCTATCCTCTGCTGGCAGTACGTCGTATTGAAATCCGACACATAAATAACGTTTCTGAATAATGAGTCTGCAATAGAACATTTGTCAAGTGATGTTTTATGGAGATATTATGGTTATGTGTGTGTCTGGCAGATGGCAATTCCTTTATTTCTGTATTTTGAAGCTCTTTTTTGGGATGTTGGGAGGAATTGGAGAAGCATTGTCTGTTCATTTGGTTTATTTAGATTAGACTATAAAATAACCTGCATTTTATGTATTTTTTTAACATATCAAAAGCTTTAAAGTGTGTGGCATTTTACATGCAAGGTTGTGTTATATTGTGACAGCACACTACATGGAAACGGAAAGTACATCAGCACAGCTCTGGTTTTGTATAAACTGTATAATGTAACTCTTTGTTGTTTTTAATGTGAAAAAAAGTATTATGAATACTGAGATGGAATATGAGAAGTGGTCACAGTTATGTGATTCAGTCACAGGACGTTCAGCACACTGATGAATTGCTCTTTGTACCTAAGATTGTGTCTGTGAGCTGATGGTGATTTATTCTCTCCAAACAACTGCAGTGAAATGTGTGCTCGAGGACACTCAGTCTGTCTCTGTCCTGCTCTGATTACATTATTTCACACAAGTGGCCAGAGTCCACTTGGCAGCTGAATGATACTTTATCTGTCTTTGTTTATTTGGAGCCGTTCAAAGAGACTGAACCGAAGCATGGTCAGAAATGCTCTACACTTGAGAAGACATCAGAGAATCAAATGAAAAATGTTCCAAGGTCCTCCCTTCATCTGAGGGCTCATTACAGCTTGTGATGAACTGTGAACGTACCACCAGGCTCTGAGGAACCTTCTTACACTGTGCAGCTCACACACACACACACACACAAACACACACACATCACGAGTGACTCACTATTTCCTGTGTGAGTTCATGTTGTCTGTGTTTGTCTGCAGGCCTTCTCTGATCGCAGAGGGCATGATGAGGCTGATCATGGACTCCAGTCTGCAGGGGGCAGTGATGAAGATCACATGCTCCAAGGGAATCCACTTCCACACCTATGAACCCATGTCTGCCTGAGCCTAGACACACTGGCCGTTTCTCAATGTCGAGTACACCTGCTGCAGAGCCACTATTTCAAGTATACTACGTCATCAAGTGGCGCAGAAGGACTGTTTAAATGCATGTTAAATTCCCAGCATTCTGCGCCACTCTATGACGTATACTTGAAATAGTGGCTCTGCAGCACGTGTACTCGACATTGAGAAACGGCCACAGCCCCTGATTGAATGTGCTGACCTTCATTTGGATGTCCTTCCATATGTCACACTTCTGTCACAATATGCACATATTATGTTCCAGCTTATACATTTGTCAGAAGACAGTTTTAGTGTGTATGAAGACAACGGAGCAGCTGCTCCACTCACTGTCTGTCTACAGAGAATACTGCTCACTAATGTGTTACTTTGATTTTATATTGTGAAATGTTAATAATGGCAATCTGTTTGTAATTTATATTTATATTACAGTATGTGTCATTAATCAATGATATATGAAATATATGTGTGTTTCAAATGTTTCCACAATGCAGAAAATAGGGTTTCATTTCACATCTGTCACATGCTGAGACTGTGGATAACATACACTTTGTTGATCCTGTATGGAAACTCAGGTGTCTTAGCAACAGCAAGGGTAAACAGGATAGGACAGATATTAATTCAGACAAGGATAGTAATAATTATAATTACTATAATTATTATATAAAAGGTATAATAATAATAATAATAATAATAATAATAATAATCATAAAAATAATAAAGAAATTACAGAGTAAAAACATGTTAAAAAAGTGACAGTATAAGTTAAAATGTAAGGTGTTTACATACATATACAGTTCAGCATGTCCTCCTACAAAAAACGACCATATAGGCCGATTGTTCACGCCCTTATTACGAGCCAGAGACACGTTTTAAAGTGTATGTTGTTTCTTACACGACCACTAGAGGTGCTCTAGTGGTCGTGTAAGAAACAACATGCTCCCGGCCCGTTCATTGCAAACGCTCCGGAGGGACGTTTATTCACAAATAAGCCTCTCTGGAAAATCCTAAATTGTGGAATAGTTTGGCCATTAAAATGCTTTTTGATTTGATTTCTAGCGAGAAGTGTCTATTGTAATTTTAGAATCCACGTCCAGTGGATGTGTAGGATCTATAGTTTGATAGATATTACGAAGATGATTTGAGGTCTCGCCAGGAGAACGTGTATATGCGGCAGCTTCCATGTAAAGTTAGCGTGGGTGAAAACTGTTTTTCCGGTCTTGAAGTTTTCATAATAAAACCGGATATATTCCCCTCACTGTGAAATGATTACACAGTGATATCTGCATTACTCTTCCACTAAAAAACATCAGTTTATCCTTGTTAATTACACAATATTGATTGGTTTAAATTGTGTACAATGCTTTCGTACAACCTTCGATTCAGAGAAACAAATAGTTTTTTCGGAGTTTAGACACTACAGTTTCCGACGACACTACACTACCCAGAATCCCCAGCTATCGTTTGGGACTACAACATCCGCCTTGCTTTACAAAACCCGTGATCAGTCATCAAGCCCTGTGATTGGATGTTGGTGTGGCAGTGCGACAAGGTTACGCTGAGCGTCAAACAACTCTATGAAATGGAATGGAACCACGGCTGACTTTCCAAAACTGGAATTGGACGGGTCCAGTATTGTGAATTAAAATACCCACATGACAGCTAAGGTCAGAAGAGCTTTATTTAACAGCTGGTCTTATGTCTGTGACCCCTCCTGTTGTTCATTGATAACATTACATTACATTAATTGATAAGCCTGAAACATGCACTTGTCAAGGTTCAGAGGCACATTTTGCAAATATGGCAGAAGCCATCGATCATCTTAAGATAAGATAAGATGATATATACTTTATTGATCCCAAGTTGGGAAATGTTTTTGTTACAGCAGCATGCTACTTTGTTCTACTATACAATTCAGAGGTTAACCTGGTATTTTTACTCCACTATTTATTTTAGTTACTTTGCAGATTCTGATTAATGATGTGAAATATAAACAACCCTTAAATCAGACTTTATTTACACCTGAGTCAAATTCAGGGAAGGTGATTGTCAGGCTTGGAATTTCGTCATTTTAGGGGCAAGGCCATTTGGCCTTTGGTGTCACACGTTTTTTCAGGGCGCAAATGGCACATGCCAGGGCACAAAGGCCACATGCCAGGGCACAAAGGCCACATGCCAGGGCACAAAGGCCACATGCCAGGGCACAAAGGCCACATGCCAGGGCACAAAGGCCATTGAGGGAAACATTTGGATTTGGAGCTTACAAATAAATAACTTCACTTTCTGATAAGAAAAACACACGAATGACATGGGAAACAGATCACTTTTTGAATCAGATAACATCAGCTTTTAGCACACATAGCTCACAGCTCCTCATATCTGTTCAGAAACTGGACAAAAGTTAAACATGAACAAAACACAGACTGTCTGTCTATGTCATGGCGAATACAGTCGCTGTTGTATCTGTGTCTGTATCATGTTGTTGTGAGTTTGGACGGAGCAGCTACAACGTTAGTTTAGCCTGATCGATCCGATCTCCATTCAGAAAACACACATTGTAAAAGGTTTTCGCCTGCCGTCTGTCTGCAGACTTGTCAAAGCATTAACTCATGGTTTTTACTAACCGGTATCAGTATGTTGTTACTTCGGCATCATTTTGAAACGTGTATTACAATTAAATCACGGTCAAATATGTTCATCTTGTTGTAGTTGGTTTTTACCACAGCATTTACATGGAGATAAGCCCCACCCCCTCTCCAGTGCGTCCTGTTTGAATGACAGGAGTAAACACAGCTGACAGATGTGGTACTGCAGGTGGTCCGTGGAAAAATCCCAAATCTAAATAAAATCCACTTTTTATGATCAAGGATTTTCGGGGACCACCTCATGTGACTTGCTCGAAATCAGTCGCATTGACCCGAAGACACATTTTGAGTTGTATATAAGGACTAGGGGTGTAACGGTTCACAAACATTTCGGTTCGGTACGTACCTCGGTTTTTAGGTCACGGTTCGGTTCGGTACAGCAGAAAAAATTATCATAAAACATAAACTATTTTTTGGGTTTTTTTAATTATTATTAAACTGTGAATAATGTATTCACTCAAATAAATACAAAATATTATAAAATGAACATTAAGGTGCAGCTTTTCGATGAACTGAAATAATCTGTATTTGAACTTTACTCACGAGTACTCACTAGTACTCACAAAAGATAAACTATTAGTTTTGGGTTTTTAATTATTATTAAACTATGAATATTCACTCAAATAAATACAAAATATAATAAAATAAACATTAAGGTGCAGCTTTTCGATGAACTGTACTGTACTAGTACCTAAGCAGCCAGTTTGACATTATGACTTGCTTGTCATTGTATTTTCATGTTTTTTTAAAGAAAGATGAACTTGTCCACATTGCTTGCCGACAGGGCAGATCTGCTGGCACTAACAATGTCTTCTGCTGTGGAGAACACCCTCTCTAGGGACAGAGGTAGCAGCAGATACAGCCAGGTAGCGCTTTGCTAACATGGCAACATAAGGATATTCGGCATTTGTAATAGCTTTGGCTCGGTCTGAACTTTCTGCGATTGATGGAGGCTTACATGCTAGTGGGAGTTGGGTTTGCACTTCAATCTTTTTCTTTTGGTACCGGTGATATTCACGTTCGGGTGATGCCTTTTCAAGAGTGTGCAAGTTTGATGTATTGCCAGCCGCGTAACCAATTTTAGTTGAACAATGCCGACAAACAGCTTTGGTTCGGTCCACCTGTCTTTGTCCGTCATCCTTGTACGTAACTGCGAAACCAAAATGTTCCCAAACCGGAGACTTCAATGATGCTGGAGAATTTTCGAGCTCAACTTTATCTGCGTTCGCCATTTCGACAGTTCCTCAAATTACTGACTACATTTGAACGCATCCCTCTGACCAGCTCTCATAGTATGCCTCTCGTCCAATGGTCGCTCTATGACGCGTTGAACCCAATGTGAGGAAATTACTCTGAATGCTGCGACGCAGCACCTGAGATTACTTCCAAGAAGTTGTTCACGTTCTCAATTTTTTACGTTTAACGTTATATCCGTTCGGTACACTTCGAGCAGAATTAATTCTAGCGACATAATCACTGATGTGAGGGCTATTGGTCTGTAGTCCTTATGTTCTTTTGGGCAGCGGTTTGATGTGTGAAGTTTTCCATGACAGAGGGATGGCGTGTCAATAGAAGCCTGAAAGATGGGTTGCCTCACTGGAGCCGGCTCATTAGCAATGTTTTTCAGCAGAAAGCCGCTGCACCCATCTGGCCCAGCAGCTTTCTTGGTGTTGGTGTACTGAAATATTTTTCTGTCCTCTTCGACACTGATGGTCATTTTGTCAGAGGAAGCAGTTATGGTTTTGAGCATTTCAGTGCACTTTGCAGAAATATCCAGTGACTCGAAACAGGTAAAGAATGTGTTTAGTTCGATGGGAAAATTAAATTAATTGTCCGTCACAATAGGTTTAGCTGAAGATGACATTCCTGTCATGGTTTTCATGGTGTCCCACACTTTTTGGGGGTTTTTGGCTTTAAAAGCTGAACAGGAATGGTGACAACATAGTTCCTTGGGGGGCTCAAGTGTTGCTCAGCAGCACATCAGACACGCTGCCTCGAGTCTGACATACCGAGGTCTGCTGGTGAGGTAGTCAGTGATCCAGGCCACCAGTCTGAATCACTGACAGCTTTGGAGTAGTCGAAGAACAGGATTCTTACAGAGCTGTGCAGCCTCTCCAGATGTGTGTATGCTCAATCCTCGTATGCAAACTGCAGGGGGTCCAGGGAGGCGCACTCATACCCCTTTCCAACCAAACCAGTTCCAGTTCTAGCTCTGTGCTAGTACTCTTCTGGTTCCAAACTGGTTCTTCCTTTTAGCTCTAGTTGTGTCCCAGAGCCCGCCTGCTGCTGCGTCATGACGTCACCGTTTACGTCGCAGATTTTCTCCCCAACGCCGCTCACAACAACAAGAATGGGGGACTGCGTCGGGTCGATGATCGTGTTGCTTTTAATTATACGAAGCCAGATTAAATTAAAGAACGACTTCTCCAACCTTATACTTTTCTCTAGATTCCTGTGGTTCATTTACCGACCGCTGCAGTGCTGCTCGTCCACCGGAGTTTAGTCTATCGTTTATTCTCCCGTTAACTCATGGCAGAGTTTATTCTTCCGTTAACTCACCGCAGCAGCCGCTGTAAAGTATTCACTGTCTGACTGTCAATCAATCAATCAATGTTTATTTATATAGCCCAATATCACAAATATTACATTTGTCTCAGTAGTCTTCACAGTGTGTACAGAATATCAGTATGACAATATGACACCCTCTGTCCTTAGACCCTCACATCGTACAAGGAAAAACTTCCGGAGAAAACCCACAGTTTAAAGGGAAACATGGGAGAAACCTCAGGGACAGCAACAGAAGAGGGATCCCTCTCCCAGGACGGACAGTCGTGCAATAGATGCCGTGTGTAAATTGAAAAGATAATACATTTGCAACATAGGTAGTCCAAATGTTTGGAAATGCATGTGTGTATAATAGGAAGATGAATCCACGAGGATATCCATCCAGGACCTATGATCCAGGACCACAGCCACGACTCAAGATCCAGGCTCGGGATCCAGGACACAGGACCGCAGTATCATCCATGACTCCGGATCCCGGCGTATATAGACACCAAAAAGAAAGAAATTTGGGGAAGCTGGGTTAATCGGAACATGAGAGTACACGGGTACAGACAGAGAGAAGGAAGAAGTAAAATGTCCCCCGACAAACTAAGCCTATATCAGCAAAACTAGGGGCTGAATCTAATCAGCCCTAACTATAAGCTTTATCAAAAAGGAAGGTCCCCCCAGTGGACCCCTCCCACCGTTTTTTTACGAGACTATGTCTCAGGGCTTCTTAACATATATGAAACTATTAATGTTCCATACCTTTTTAACGGTAAGAAACTCAGATAACTGACAATGTGAACCATGTTTAGCTAAAAGAAACGCAAGAGTAATACCAAGCCTTTGAATCAGCATGGAGCGAAAAAATGCTAACTAATGCTAACAGACTTTTGCACAGCACTCACGGTAGAAATGCCCTTATTACTTATCCTAACTGCACAAACAAGATATCCGATTAAAGCTGAGACTCCACAGATTCCACACATGTAATGTCATCACTGTACGACCCCGAATTCCTGGAGCTATCAGCCAGAAAAGAGAAAGTAAACAACATCCGGTTTCAAAAATATTACAATAATCACGTCTTACTTTTTTTGATTTGTGATCAAAAGTTGTGTTCAACGGAATAAAAACGCCGCTCAAGGTTAATCCAATGTCTTTGTGTCACGTAGACATTTTTACTGATAATCCATCATCATATTTATGGCAATATACTGGGTATAAAGTTTTGCCGTCCAGGCTTGTACTTTCAGATATGCTTTGTTTGCTTCTCTATTACGTCTGCAATGGTAATGTTTACGTGGATTTGGGAACTGACGATTGATTCTATTGGATGTAATGGTTAAGAAAAAGGTGTAAATCACCCAAATCGACCAATGGGTTCCAGAGATATGGTCCTGCGTAAAGTATAAAGAATGCCAGCCAGCGTACGTACATTACGCAGCAGACTTTACTTATTGTTTACTACGTAAGGAAGCAGGACCCAGAGCGCACGGAGCACAGAGCGGACAGCAGATAACGGAATTGCAGTTTTATTGCTTATAGATTATCAGAACATTTCAAAGGGGACACAGCCCCATTGGATATTAACCTATGGATTAACTACATCATCGTTTTTTATCGTTTTAATGCCATTGAAGACCAGTTTAGACCAGACAAAGAGGAAGGTAAGCCATTAGCCTAGCGCATGTTAGTACCTAGCGCCACTTGTTTTGATGTACGTTTTTGTTGATAACCTCGCGAGTTTGTATCTTTCAGTGTTGAAGTGGGCACCGTTAGATTCTGTGTCTTTACGATAATAAACGATGTGTTGGATGTGGAGCTAGGATAAGTATTAAGGGAGCTAGGAGTGATTTTCGGTGCAGTAATAGGTTAGCATTTTTCGCTCTGGGCTAATTCAGAGGCTCACTGTTAGCATTGTGTATTTTTTTTGAAAAAATAAATGAAAAAGATCAGTTAAATTAGTTTTTTCCCGTTATATGGATATATAATATTCATAGTTTATTAAATATTAAGGTTCCTTAGACGTTGTTTCCTGCAAATGACGCGATTTCGGGTCCGTGAGGCCTAAGAGGATAACAGAGTATGTTTTATTTTTCACAACAGTTTTATTTAGATGGAATGAATACCTATAGTGATAATTCAAAGTAATAAAATGATTTTTACAGTGAAACAGTTCAAATGGAACTGATGGTTCCCAAATTACCCAGAGGTGAGTCCGCCTGGACTTTATTTTTCTAAACCTCTCTAAAAAGGTCAAATTTCACTTGTTTCCCATCAATCTTGATACAGGGTACTTATTATATGTTATAGTTTGGATTCCTAAAGCTTTTAGTCTACTAACCCATCATTCAAGGGTGGTTTTCACTATAAGTAATGGGGGTTTTTTAGGCGGACATTAGAATTTACATGTTTTTACTATGTTCCATCTGAATTTACTTTAAAATAAAAACATCTATATTGATTCTGAGACTTCTACATCCAACTCACAGATGTAACCTTGCTTTGAGAGAAAGGATTATTAATGTACCCCTTTTAGAAGTGAAGATATAGTCTTTGTTGTGTTAGTGGCATTTTCGAGCCTGAAACCTGAAAAACAGGCTCAGGGCTTAAGAGGTTAAGCGCACTCTTAAAAACGGATAGGGTGTCTGCCGCCCGAACACAAACTGGAAGCTGATTCCACAAATGTGGAGCTTGATAAGAAAAGGCTCTGGCTCCCATTGTACTTTTAGAGACTCTAGGAACAACCAACAACCCTGCATTCTTGGAACGCAATGCCCTAATAGGACAGTAGGGTATAATGAGTTCTTTAAGGTAAGATGGCGCCTGCCCATTAAGGGCTTTGTAGGCGAGAAGAAGAATTTTAAATTCTATCCTGTGTTCTATAGGGAGCCAGTGTAAGGCAGCCAGAACAGGAGTAATGTGGTCTCTTTTCCTAACTCTGGTTAGTACACGAGCTGCAGCATTTTGAATCAGCTGAAGCCACTTGACTGACTTCTTGGTACACCCTGATAATAAAGAGTTACAATAATCCAGCCTTGAAGTAACAAATGCATGGACTAGTTTCTCTCCATCGTTTTGAGGCAAGATATTTTTTTTAATATTTTTGCAATGTTACGTAGACATTACGTAGGCGGTCCTTGAAATTGATTTTATGTGGGCGTTAAAGGATAAATCCTGATCAAATATAACACCAAGATTCCTTACAGTCTCACTGGAGGCCAAATTAATGCAATCCATAGTTAGTATATCTTTAGATAATTTGTTTCGTAGATTCTTCGGGCCAAGTACAATAACTTCAGTTTTGGTCGTGTTTAACCCGAGGGTGGGGAAAGAGCCATGGCTAGCTATCAAGCTAAAGTAGCTACCGTTAGCAAACCCGAAAAGAGTGTAGGCAACTGTGGAGTTACAGTCGCTAAGAGAAGGAGAGTTGTGAGTGCTTAAGCTGTTGTAACGTGTGATTACAACGTCAGGCAGTTGCCGTGATCAAGAGTTTTAAAACGATCGATTAAAGATAATAAGCTATCAGCAACAGAACAGGCACACGTGATACCCGGAGATGACAACAACAACCGGAAGTTACAACATGCTTACCGCAATAGTGGTCCGACAGCAGCTGATAAATATCCCCCATCCCCATACCTGCCAACCCTACCGATTTGGGCGGTAGTCTACCACTTTTGACATGTTTCTACCGCCCTACCGACTTAGCTGGCTTTCCCTATCGATTTTCAATCTTCCCAAACTATAGCAAATAAAAATGACACTACATAGACACTGGACTCGACTTTTGGCGGACACCGTTTGCAACGTGTCTGTGATCCCATCATACAAACAGTCCTCTGTGTTTCTGAAAGAGAAACAACGTGCAGACCGGGGGTAACGCTGCGGGAAAGGCAGCGTTACCCCCGGAGCTGATGGGAACTCCCAAATGAGTTTAGGGGAACAGAGACGAGGCATTTGAGTCCTGCAGGATTTCCCCGTTAATATCAGTGTCTCGAAAATACATGTTGGCAACTGAAAGACATCCAGTGTTTGGTCTTTTCCTGAAGCATCCTTCACCTACAGTGTCTCAACTGGAAGAGGACCACAAACACACACAATATAATACCATTTTGAGATTTCGGGATATTTATCTCCCATTCTTTCACTTTTTCTGACATTTCAACACCAAACATGTCGTTAATGTCTCTGTTTAGTGAACTACAGTAATCTGAAAGCCTGTACATTATTTATATCACACTTTATCAGTAGAAAAATGCAGGAAATGACTTTTTTAATGCAGTATTTTCTGATTTATGGCGCAACACAAAGATAGTTCGCTCTGTGCAAATCTTTGACTCTAATATGTCAACAACATGAAACAAGAATATGAACCTGGCTTTATCCAATGTTCACACAAGAGTTCTACATCCTGACATCCTTGATCTACACTGTCTCAACTGAAAGAGGACCAGAAACACATTACAAATATAACAAAATGTGGAGACGTTGGGATATTTATCTCCCATTCTTTAACTTTCGGGCATTTTACAGACATGTCGTTGATGTCACTGTTAACTACCACTTTTTCTGAAAAATGCATAAAATGATGCAATATATGTTAAATACATGGTTTATACATGTAATTACTGGGTTCCATTTCTTCTGATTACCTAATTTGGGCGTGCACATTTGCCGCACGCAAACCTACCTCTTTTGGATTTGGAAAGGTTGGCATGTTTGCATCCCCATAAGTGAATGTGTTTCAGTATGAATTTAAGCTGTTGGCATCACAACACTGTTATTAAAGTGTCTATTAGACAGGTGATGTTAGCATAGCAACTGAAGCTCATCTGACTGTTTGTCGTTATCATATTTTCTACAGGCATATTTTACCGCCATATTTTTCTTTATGATTTTACTTGTGTACTGATTCCACCCGATAAATAAAACAACAGGAAATCCTATGAGGCAGTGTGCTGGTATTCAAAACAGGAAAGAACAGCGAACGGGTGATCATTAAAAGTAAGGTTAAAACAGACAGCATCACAGTATGCCTGGTTGCCTCACTTTATGTAAGTGGGTTGTTCATAAGTGTGTGGTCCCGTTGTAGTCACTATGCTCAGCGCCCCTGCTCCAGACTCCAGAGAAAGCGTGACATATCTGATTCTTGGTTTTTGACGCGCAGTCGAGTGGGGCCGGTTAAGAACCGGTTTTCTGACTAAGAGCCAGCCCCGCTGCAGAGAAACAGGAAGAATCAGTGCTTAATCAGGCACTAGCTCCGAACTGGACCTGGAGCTGCTTTGGTGGGAAAGGGGCGTCAGGGCAGGGGGCTCAAGATGCTGCAGGAGCAGTCTCTCAAAGATCTTCAGGTGAGTCAGAGCTACCGGCCTGTCGTCACCTAGAGGGCGGGGGCATGTCTTCTTAGTCAACAAGACAATGCAGGAGGTCTTCCAGATCTGGTGCACCTTCTCCAGCTTCAGAGAGACTGAAGAGGAGCTGGAACCAGTTACGTTTCTTCCAGCAAATGTGCATACCTTGCAGGCTTAGCAGTGATCTATATACGTATAAAGTGTAGCAACACTCATGGTTTTTCATAAAAATGTGCATTTGGATTGTTAATCTTTGAATAAAGAAAACAGGTGTTGATGTCCTTATTCAAAATGGACAAATATTGCAATCTTGCTTCAGCACCTGCAGCAGACTCTGATTCAACGAAGGAGTGTTCAACTGCACACTATACCACATATCCACATGGTGGGAAGTGCCCTACAGCAGGCTGTGTATTCAAAATACTGTAAAAGAGAGGTAAAAGACACTGAACTCTTTTTCTTCCCCATCTTTGATTTATGTTTATGTTAATGCTTATGTTTGCTTGTATTCATCTTCTTTTGACCTTTTATGCTTCAGGAATCAAATCAGAATAGATGTTTGATCACAGAACCGATGTGGTTATCTTTGACATCAATATCTTGTTCAACAATGGAAAATGTGTTCAGTATTCTTAATGTTGGTGTATTTCAGAGTCTGTCTGCACTCAAGAAAATGTCTTTATAAAGCACACTAAAAAGCAACACTTTGAACAGACCAGAGTAGGTAGCTGACAAAACATTTATCACAAACAAAAGACACAGCTGATAGGCACACATAAACAGCACATGGAGTGGACTGGGGGGGCTTTATTCTCTATTACATTTCATTTAGCTGACGCTTTTATCCAAAGCGACTTACAATTAACAATTACAGGGACATTCTCCCTGGGGTAACTAAGGGCTAAGTGCTTTACTCAAGGGCACACTAGTGGTGGTGTTCCAGACGGGATTTGAACTCACAACTTTCCTATCTTCAGCCCACCTCACTATCCACCACTACCCACACAATTCACAATATTCATTCCAACGTCCAGCTTTGACAGTGATACAGTTTAGTTTGCAGCTCTCCAACAATGTAATACAGCTTGTAGTTTCTCCATGAAACAGATGTTCTGCATTCTTTTCTGTCAGTTTGACTTTTGAGTTTCCAGGACTTTCAGCAGTACATTTGCACTTGGGCTTTATGATGTTTCAAGACATTCATTTCACATTTCTGCAATTCCTTTAACAGTCATCATCCTCATGTGTTTTCTGCATGAAATCATTTACTAGATCATTTTTTGGTGTAGCATTAGAGATTTATTATTTATTCTATCTACACGTTATTCTGCTGTATCATCAATATATGTGCAACACAATATGCAGTGGTTGCTTTATTTAAGTATGTTCTTTTCTGTTTTTACAACAATACAAGAAAGTATTTCAGATTCATACCCTGTATATACATATGAATATCACATATGCCACTCAATCCGAACCCCTTCACACCTGAACCACAATGAACCATGATTATGGCTCATTATAATACAGAGGGCCAGTTTGCTGAAGCACAGAAATATGTGTGTGTGGGTGTGCGTGCTTGAGTGTGTGTGTGTGTGTGTTAAAAGGGGTTTATGCGGAGTCCTGTTCCGAGAGGGGAGAAAGGGTTTACCTTTGCCCACATTAGTGCATCATTAAGAGAGATGGCTGATTTACCGTCCTCCAGGAGAAATACCGGACCCTGCACACAAACAAATAAGACAACAAGAAACATCACAAGTTGTCAAGACATGAGAGTGTAGATTCACACAAAGCAAAACACTGAAGGAAACACACCTGTATTCTGTGTCCAGTGAAGCAGGACAGCTGAACATCTGAGTGGCTGGGCAGATTGGAGCCCGTCACATAATCTGCTCCACACAACACTGAAGCAGACACATGTTGTTCTGGTTAAACATTTCTCCTAATCTCATGTTCCTAGCATCAACTTTCACACAATACATAATCCATATTAATATGGAGCCTAGAAAAACTGAAATCTGCATCATTCATGTTTCCCTGTCAGCACTCTCCACACATCAGCAATAGCAGGATAATGTTCATCAGGGCGATAAACTGCACCGGGGGCTCCAGCTCCTGACAGACCCCCCAGCACCAACACTCCAACAAGATCCCAGAGCCACAGCAACATGTAATATCTGTCTGAGCGGTGTTTTATTTCTTTACAATCCCCTCAAACTATGTTTAGAACTGTTATTTATACCAGAGTCTGTTGGCGGGATTCTCCTCTGGACGCAGATGAATTCTTCTCTTTGACACTCTGAAGGAGAACTGTTAGACAGAGACAGAGGTACAATTGTGAAGTTATGCATATGCACATAAGCAATGTAGAGGCGTCATATTGATAATGACAGTCACATCTGCCAGGCAAATTAAAACAAATGGTTGAATGTTCAAAACATACAGTATGTATAGGGTGTCGTGGGTGACCCTTTATACTTCTTTAACCTCTTAAGACTTGAGCCTGTTTTTCAGGTTTCAGGCTCGAAAATGCCACTAACACAATAAAGACTATATCTTCACTTCTAAAAGGAGTAAATTAATAATCCTTTCTCTCAAAGCAAGGTTACATCTGTGAGTTGGATGTAGAAGTGTCAGAATCAATATAGATGTTTATATTTTAAAATAAATTCAGATGGAACATAGTAAAACATGTAAATTCTAATGTCCGCCTAAAAAACCCCATTACTTATAGTGAAAACCACCCTTGAATGATGGGTTAGTAGACTAAAAGCTTTAGGAATCCAAACTATAACATATAATAAGTACCCTGTATCAAGATTGATGGGAAACAAGTGAAATTTGACCTTTTTAGAGAGGTTTAGAAAAATAAAGTCCAGGTGGACTCACCTCTGGGTAATTTGGGAACCATCAGTTCCATTTGACCTTTTTCACTGTAAAAATCATTTTATTATTTTGAATTATCACTATAGGTATTCATTCCATCCAAATACAACTGTTGTGAAAAAAATAAAATGTAAAAACATACTCTGTTATCCTCTTAGACTTAGACTATTAAATCGCGTCATTTGCAGGAAACAACGTCTAAGGAACCTTAATATTTAATAAACTATGAATATTTTATATCCATATAATGGGAAAAAACTCATTTAACTGATCTTTTTCATTTATTTTTTCAAAAAAAACACACATTGCTAACAGTGAGCCTCTGAATTAGCCCCGAGCTAAAAATGCTAACCTATTACTGCACCGAAAATCACTCCTAGCTCCCTTATTACTTATCCTAGCTGCACGTCCAACACATCGTTTATGATCGTAAAGTCACAGAATCTAACGGTGCCCACCTCAACACTGAAAGATACAAACTCGCGAGGTTATCAACAAAAACGTACATCAAAACAAGTGGCGCTAGGTACTAACATGCATGGCTTACCCAGGGTTGCCAACTCTCACGCATCTGGCGTGTGACACACACTTTCACTCTCAATCTCACGCTCTCACGCTGCCCAAACTATTCTCACGCCAAAAACAAGATGAACCGGCAATCGTTTTTGGTTGGTTATTTATAATGTTGAGTTGACAGCTGCTCAAGCTGTGGATCCGCTCCCTTCCCGCCCCCACCACTCTTAACAACAGTAACAGACAGCAAAGCAGTGGGAGCCGGTTGGTCAATCCCCGACCCATATTGCGCATGCGCAGATCCAGTAGAAATGATAAAAAAGTAAAAGTCTGCTGCTTATTGTTCTAATAGGCCAAAATAGAGTCAAAGAGTGAGTATATGAGAGTGTGTTAATATATTTGGGAGTTTGGCGTAAGTCTGTAGATTTGTCTGTGTGTGTTTCATGTATAGCTCTCACGATAATTAATTTTGTTGGATACATTTTCCCGGAAATTATTGTGATAACCGATAATATTGTCTGCACCGTTGTATGACCATTTTAGACCACTGACATAATGATAATATATAATAATAATTCAAACTGCTAGTCACATCCTCATGTAAATGGAAATGTATTGAGTTCATTTTAATTTATCGTACGATAAGTCAATTAATTGCTTATCGCGACAGGCACACAATAAAACAGTGGAAGCAAACATGTGTTTGACTTTCATTACTGAATGAAACTTTGTGCCCTTTATAGTCTGTGTCCAATATTGTGTATTTGTATATATTGTATATATATATATATATATATATCCTATATATATGCTAAGGTCCCGCTGCTGACACGATAGCAGTCATTTAGTGCGCATATGTGAAATTAAACCATGAATTAAACTCATGATATCAAAATCTCACTCCAGCCAGGTACCAAAAGTTGGCAACCCTGGGCTTACCTTCCTCTTTGTCTGGTCTAAACTGGTCTTCAATGGCATTAAAACGATAAAAAAAGATGATGTAGTTAATCCATAGGTTAATATCCAATGGGGCTGTGTCCCCTTTGAAATGTTCTGATAATACATAAGCAATAAAACTGCAATTCCGTTATCTGCTGTCCGCTCTGTGCTCCGTGTGCTCTGGGTCCTGCTGCAATTCCTGCTTCCTGCTTCCTGCTTCCTTCCGTAGTAAACAATAAATGAAGTCGGCTGCGTAATGTATTTAAACTGGCTGACATTCTTTATACTTTACGCAGGACTATATCTCTGGAACCCATTGGTCGATTCGTGTGATTTACACCTTTTTCTTAACCATCAGAAACAATAGAATCGATGGGCAGTTCCCAAATCCACGAAAACATTACCATAGCGGACGTAATAGAGAAGCGAACAAAGCATATCTGAAAGTACAAGCCTGGACGGCAAAACTTTATACCCAGTATATTGCCATAAATATGATGATGGATTATCAGTCAAAATTTCTACATGACACAAAGACATTGGATTAACCTTGAGCGGCGTTTTTATTCCGGTGAACACAACTTTTGATCACAAATCAAAAAAGGTAAGACTAAATTATTGTAATATTTTTTAAACCGGATGTTGTTTACTTTCTCTTTTCTGGCTTATAGCTCCGCAATTCGGGGTCCCACAGTGATGACATTACATGTGTGGAATCTGTGGAGTCTCAGTTTTAAATCGTATATCTTGTTTGTGCAGTTAAGATAGTAATAAGGGCATTTATACCGTAAGTTCTGTGTAAAAAAGCGTTAGCATTAGTTAGCATTTTTTCGCTCAATGCTAATTCAAAGGCTTGGTATTACTCTTGTGTTTTTTTTAGCTAAAAATTGTTCTTATTGTCAGTTAGTGGAGTTTCTTACCTTTAAAAGGGTATCAAACATTAATAGTTTCATAAATGTTAAGAAGCCCTGAGACATAGTCTCGAAAAAAAACTGTGGGGGGGGTCCACTGGGGGGACCTTCGGGCTTAAGAGGTTAAGAAAATATGAAGGATCAACATCCTCCCTCTCAACTTTAAACGTATCCACTATTGCAGCAGTGGTGTTGACAGATGGTCACAAAGATGCTGACCCCCCCCCCCCCCCCCCCCCCCCCCCCCCCCCCATTATGTGCCTGACTATGTTTATCCACTGATCATTCAAAGTGGGTTTGCTACTCAATGTCAGGGCCGGCCCTTGGCATAGGCAGTTTCGGCGAATGCTAAGGGAGCATCAACCCATCGGGGGCGGCGAACAATTTGTGGGGGAAAAAAGAAAAAAAAGTTCGAAATAAAAAAGAAAATTTTTGAGAAATTTCATAACAACACAATTTCCCGATTTTGGGTCAACAAAGTACATCTTATGATCTTATACTAACGAAACTACGCCTATATTGCGTACAACGCCAATAAACTATGGCACACACCCCCCCAAATCAAGTTGAACCGCCCCAGCCCCAGTAAAAACCAGAGGTTTATGTGAAATTGTTCTTTTTTTTAAATGATGGTTTTAGTGTGCAATTATAGGTTTTAATTTTGTATTTGTGTTAATTTAAAATAAATCAAACTCCCAAAAAACGTATACAGCTTCTGTGTGCTTTTATCAACATTGGAATTGACTGTGTAAGCGGCCGCGGGGGGAGAGCTTTAGAGAGCTCTCTCCTGAAAGACTGAGAGGCTCTGATAACCTCAGCTCAGTGAGGTAAAGGCACACCTTTATATGATCATTATAGTTATACAAAAATAAGAGAATAGGTGAAAAACAGGTATAAAATACTATATGACAGTACAAAAAAGTTGTTATTAATAAACAAGAATACAGTTTGAAAGGGGAGTGATTTGTAAAATATCCAGAAATAAAAAGAATATCTGCTTACAGTTCTGTTTCATCTGGATGTTGAGAGATTTATCCATAGATCTCTTAATGTTGCTTTCAAAGTGCACCAGATTGATGCTTTTAACTTCAATATAAAAAAAAATCTTGCCTAGGGCAGCAAATTGGTCAGGGCCGGCCCTGCTCAATGTAGTCTAATTGCAGTCTGACCATCTTCATCAGCACTTAGGTGTGTGTGTGTGTGTGTGTGTGTGTGTGTGTGTGTGTGTGTTGTGTGTGTGTGTGTGTGTGTGTGTGTGTGTGTGTGTGTGTGTGTGTGTGTGTGTGTGTGTGTGTGTGTGTGTGTGTGTGTGTGTGTGTGTGTGTGTGTGTGTGTGTGTGTGTGTGTGTGTGTGTGTGTGTGTGTGTGTGTGTAACCTACTTGCTGTTGATTTGTGTGCAGGCTCGCCAGGCATCCAGCTCCACTGACAGCTGCTCGATCTTTAGAGGAACACACACCTCCCTCCGCTTCAACAACTGACTGCAGAAACAGAAACAGTGAGGGAACATGGTGATTGGCTTACTTTGAAAACGTTAATCCTATCTTAACCTGATTATGGAAACTTTCTAAGTTGAAAAATAGTGAATGAGCAGCTTCGCGTCAGGAGGAATCACTGCGGATCACAGAGCCCATTCTTTTTATATTCCTCAGTTCTTGGGTTTTTTATAACTGCTTTACCCCATGTGAATCCTAAAACTTTGCTAAACATCTTCTAGCTAAATAGTTGCCTATTCAACAAAGCTTAATAATTATGAACACATGAATAACTGCCACTATAACTGTGTGTGGGACGTCTGCCAACCAGTCTTGTTCCATGGGGGCCAAACTTTGGTAAAGGTTACTTAATTTATGATGGGATAGGCAGGACTTATGGAGCTAGTGAGGGATTTTTGTTTGAGTTGTGTTTCAAAGAGAAGCTTTAGATATAGGCCTTGTTTTGTTATATGTATTCTCAAGCTATATTCTTTTATTTGGCATAATGCCTTTTTCTCCTCCTCCCCCTAGCTTAAAGAACATTTGCTGGAATAATTTTGGTTAATGAATACACTTGTGTTCACTTTCAATTGTATTGGTTGTTGTGTTACTGTCTCCATTTTCCCCTAGTCCTTATTGGGGACGTAACGCCTGGCATTGCTCGGGGGGGGGGTCACAGTGGAGGACTTCTGCCTGGCTGGCTCTTGGTCCTCTAACTCGAATTTTGAGCAGTCGTGTTCCACTCTACTAAATGTCAACAAAGTGTACAATTCTTGTCGGACCGATTATTGTTTCTTATCAATAAATGATTTAATTTCTAGTTACTGTGTGGCTTTTTTGTTAGACTTGCCATGTATATGTAGTAACCGTTTCATGGCGACGTTGTAAAACACTGAATCGCCATCCCTCACGGCCTAATGCGTATGTAGTGTTGAACAGGGAGATGAGATTCATTTACTTAATCTTTACAACTTCAGAAAAACGGTTTATACTAAGTACACACAGACACCATCAAGTAATTGCTTTTTCAAATGCATATTGCTAGATATTGTTTTAAAATATTCTAGCAATATATATAGACAATTTAAATACATATTAATGGCTTATTCTGCATGTCCTAAGTATGTATGCTGCGTGTATTTTGTTGTCTTATGTTGTGATGTTTTGTTTTTGTTTTGAAGGCATCCTTGAAAGGGAGAAGCATTTATCTCATTGTACATGTATAATGACATTAAACTATTATATTCTTATTATAAAACTATGAGACAACCAAGAGATAGAAGCATTATTATTTATTATGATTTTCCTATATACACTCGTAAACCAGCACTCCTTCTCCAAACAAACACACACACACACACACACACACACACACACACACACACACACACGCACAGTTGTGTGTCTACCTGGTGTATTCGTAGAGGGCAGGAACGATGCTAGAGTACTGTCTTCTAATGGCCTGCAGACCTCCAATATATCCACACAGGATCAACAGCTCACTGCGGACTCTGCAGACACACACATACACACACACACACACACACACACCATAAGAGATAAAGGAGTGATTATAAAGTATTTAATTGTCTTGGGACAAAACAGCAAAATAAACATAATTAAAATTAAAGCTACAAGCAGCGTTGAGCTGTTGTCCACACGTCGACGTGTCACGCAGGTGTTTTCCAGACTCGGACGTTGGCAAACGTGGGAAGTTTCAGGCCGATCGGACAACATACATGGGAGTTACAGCAGTATCATAAACATTGTGTTTGATGGCGAGTGATCTGTCGCCATGGCAACGGCATTGTATGACACCCCATAATACGCCTAGATGTGTTGAAGGCTGCATCGTTATCAAACCTGTTAAGTTTTGGGCCATTGGGAGCATGTTCAACGGCGTTATGAGAAAACCGTGTTTCATGGCGAGCATTGTGTTACCATGGCAACGGCATTTGACGAAATCTCAAAACTGACACATATATGTCTTTAGAGCTGTACCGTTAGCACATGTGAAGTTTGAACACTTATTGACCATTTACACAGGAGTTATAGCAATATTGTGCTTAACGGTGAGGGATGTGTTGCCATGGCAACAGCTTTTGAGGAAAACGTACTATTGTCATATTGAGGTGTTGAGGGCCGGACCATTTTTTATGTATTTATTGTCAAAGCATTTCATGTATTCATTGCTATCTGGATGTTAAGAGCATTCCATGGAAGAAGATTAGGGGATGATGGGACCGTGTCCATTAGAGTTACAGCGACATCGTGTTTTATGTCGAGGGATGCGTTGCCATGGTAACGCCACATTATGTAACATCAGATTTGACATAGAGCTGTTCAGGGCCGAAGTGTTAACCATCATGTGTTGTGTTGTGGCGTTCTGAGCATGTCAGTTGGAGTTATGACAACATCGCATTCCATGGCGAGGGATCGCCTACTATCGAGCGAACGCGAAATTCAGCACCAAATTACGGCTCTGCCGTGCGGAAAAATTTGGAGTCTATCGGATAAAATCCCTAGGAGGAGATATTTGAGTACGGAGGACACCAAATAAAAAATGGCTGACTTCCTGTACGTTATACCCCTCCAAGAGGTTTTTTTGTTCGTCTCCGCACCCTAGATATACGTAGCGAGTTTCGTTCGTTTACTTGAAAGTCAAAGTGGGGGGAGTTTACGTTAAAACCGGAAGTGGGCGTGGCCTACGCAATTTTTTTACGCAAAGTTCCAGAACCAATTACACATCACAATTTTCACGAGTCCTGATGCGCGTGCAACATTTGGTGAGTTTTCACATGTTGCGGGGGTCAGAAGTGCGCGCAATGTATTTATAATAATAAAGCGCCAGCGCCCATGTCACTAGAATTGTGCGGACCATCCGCCGTCATGATTTCGGAACCTTTTCTGTGCTTTTGCTGGTCGTTTTCCCTGTTTTATGTGTGTTTCGCAGGTTTACGGCTCGCTGTGCGAGCGATTACAATAGGGTCTTCGCCGACCTCTGGTCTCAGACCCTAATAACTGTTAATAGTAATAATGAGATAATACATGATCTTACTCTGTCAAATTGGCCATGGTGAGGCAGTCGGTTCTGATGTAACTCATCAGGTCCAGGATGGGTTGAACATTGTCCACTGTCCAATCAGACCCAGCCAGCTGTTCTGGTGGGGAGGAAACAGGGAGAGATAATAGTCAGTGCTTTTTGAGGACAAAAACAGTAGTACATTCAGATTGTTTTATTCAGTTTGACACATTAAGAAGATATTGTTTTAACTAACTATAGAGTGCAGATTTCTTCATAAAGATTGGTTTGGAAGCTGCTTATTGCTAGATTACACACAAACATTCTCAATCACACCGACTGACGGCATTAAAATCGTACTATTAGAACACACTATGCTACCATATAATAGTGAGGATATTATATCATATAGGTAACCACACACAGCCAACAATGAAACAAATACCTTTAACGTGATCCAGACCAATCCACAGAGCCTTCTCAGGTTCAGAGCTCAGCAGGTGGAATTTAACTGCCAACAACAAATCTCCTTCACATATGGCTGCTTCTGCCAAGGACTTACAATCCTCCAATGAAGGCAGACCGCACTTGAATGACAAACAACACATAATGCTTGTCACTATAATCATCACACATAATATCATCAACATCAGACATGGAGTCTTTGTATTTCCTCCACAACATGTCTTAGATGTACCTGAATGAGTGCCAACTCACCCTCTTATGAAATAGATTGATTTCTGCAGGACTTCCTGGGTAATATGCACACAGCTTAGCCAGTAAAATGTCATTGTCAGGAATCATTTGCACAAGGTCAGCCGAGAGCTCCCTGAATGTAAACAAGGCACAGATGAAAGTTTCTTCTTGATGGTGTTGAGAAGCAGCCGCTGTCAGTGTTTGATGAGCACAGGTGGAGCACCCTGCTCTTCCACAGGCACACATTGAGAAATGCAGATCTGAATTCTGGCTGACGAATAAAGTCCAAGCCAAAAATTGTTTGGCAGTCAAAGGGCTAATGCATAAACTTCATCACGGACATGTGTCATTATGCAATGTCCAACATAGTCCGTAAAGAAATAACGGTTTTCAGCTAGCTGGATATGAGCAACATGGGGTTTGCAACAAACTAAATGAAATGTAACATTTTACATTACAACAACATCACAACATTTTGAAGGATTAAGTAGCCCAAAGAAGCTAAAACTGGTTTGTTTGGATCAATACTAAGATGTACAGAGGAATAATGAATGTTAAACACAATGGTGCACATGCATGGATGGAGACGTACCATGTAGGTGTCATCATGTACTTCCTGGCCAGGAGCTCAAGACAGTATGCAGTGCTCTGGTTGGCTGCCTCTCCAAGGACTATACCCACACATGCAGCCAACTCCAGCTCATTACCTCGGATATGACTTGACATGGCTAACTAAAAAAAGAAAACACACACACACACACAAACAATTTTTTTTTTAAATCCGTTTTCTCAGAGAAATATTAAAACTAACAAATGCAAATCTGCAGCAGGTAAGCGCACAGACGGTGGTGTGCACCTTGATGTTGTCCACAGCAAGGTGGCAGCATGCAGCCAGAACGGAGCATCCATCCTGGAAGTACCACTCAGCAAGTTCCTTACAGACCTTATGGAGGAGACTGGACAAACAAGCAAATATATCTCATCTCCTCATCTCATTTTAGAGAGCATTTAAATGAGACTAAACATTTCCTAGAGTTCCACTCTAATTGTGAGTTCTACAAGTGAAGTTAGAGACTCTGAATGAAGCACAGTCAGCAGGACACGTACCAGCTCAAGTGAAAGTGAGCATAAGGTTGACCAAACATGACAAAAACTGACATAGAGAATTGAGACAGAACTAAGACGAAGACTTTATTCAAAAAATACCTGCTACCTAAGACTAACACTAAGAAGTGTTGCTAACTATTTTAATTTAGATATGATTCTTCTTTAAATTAATATTTACAATAACAGTTTGATCCCTCGTGTTTTGGAAAGACAATTCTGCCATTTATGCGATGAAAAAAGAATAACTTGTCAAAGGTAACTACCAAAGATATTTCATTAAAAAGTCAGCTCTGTGTGTGTGTGTGTGTGTGTGTGTGTGTGTGTGTGTGTGTGTGTGTGTGTGTGTGTGTGTGTGTGTGTGTGTGTGTGTGTGTGTGTGTGTGTGTGTGTGTGTGTGTGTGTGTGTGTGTGTGTGTGTGTGTGTGTGTGTGATTTACCTCTGGTATTGTCTGCTATCCACATCATTAGTTGTGTGGTTCACTGCGGAGCTGTGAGGTGCACGAATGTTCCCTTCGCACGCTCCCTAAAAATATAGAACATCATATTGTTTTTAATTTTCTATTATTTCTTATCGATATTTTCACAACCATCAATTTATCCTTAACCCCCCTCCTCTTTATTCATGTATTCATGCAGACTTAAAGAGAAAAGCTGTTCCCCGTCATTGGGTCCCCCCCTCACACACTCTGAGTACCTGTGCTATCATCAAGGCTTCCTGAAGCTGTCCTCTGCCAGTGAAGAAGGTCACCAGTTGTTCTATGTCTCCTGTGGCGATGCCGTATGGGATAGCATCATCGTTATCCTCAGCCATCAGCTGCTCAGCTCTCCTGTCACATGAGCACATCACAATTACATACCATAAACAACACATAAAGATGTTGTCTCTGTATTCATATTTAAAAGAAATAAGATGGCATACTTAATAACTGAATTTACAATTCAAGATTGATGTTAGTATTAACACATAATAAGGTTTTATAAGAGCTTATCAGAATACCTTTTGACTAAGAGTGTTTCCCTGTAGGCGGCATCTTGTTGGGTATTGTTGAGGACAGAGTTAGTGCTTTCATTATGATGGTTAACATATGATGCTAGTGACAGCCTCAGATATCCCTCTGAGGCTGTCAGGTCTCTGTTCTGAACAATGTCTTTGGATGCAAGGGTTTCACATTGGATCGCATTGCACTATTCAAGTGTTGCTCTTATTTTGCCACCTCTTTTGATCTAAGTTAGTTAGTAGCATTGTGGCATTGCTCAGTGATACACACAGTGAGACAGTAGCGTCATGTGATTAGCAAACCTGTTTAACAGTCCTCCTAGCAGTTTACACGCTGAAAGACTTGTTTTTATTGTCAGAAGCTGACAAATAAAGCAACGTAACCATAGTTTACCTCTGCATGAGATTCTTCCAGTATTGCATGGAGACTCCTGGAGCCACAGACAAGGCTTTCTCCCACTGAAAGAGAGGGAGTAAGAGCATTGTTATACTCAATCAGCTCATTAGACCAACTGAGTCGTTTGTCAGAAGTTGTTTGATGATGCTCAGACGTCTCTCTCATCACATCTTCTTCGTAGACATTTGAAAGTGTATTATGACAGTGTGAGGGTGAGGCCGTCTAAATCTTTCCTATGATATGACATCAGCCTGACTTAGGGATAGCTCTGCCCTTAAAAGGCATGTATAGAAAATGCAGTGCTTACTTTTCAATGCTTACCTCTGCTCATACAGCTCTCCATTCACTACTAGAGAACTGTCAGTACTATTCTCTCAATCTTTCATAAAGAGTTTAGACAGTATCTCTCTTATAACTATTCTTTGACCAAGGACTTTCTTGCAAATACATCATATGTATTCATCTCAATGATCCTCTGAACTGTCATATGTGCAGTATAAGCGCATATATGCTGATATAAATGAAGTCCTCATTATCATTTTCTGTGCTGCTCACAAATAGGTTTGCAATCATGCATAGACAATAATGTCTATTTTAATGGAGACCAGCAAATAGATGATTTGATATTGACTGATAATATTTAGTTTTGTTTAAAGTACAACACCATTTAGGTCGACATTGTATTAAAGCATGAAAAGGGAGTTATGTGGAGCCAGACAATAATTAAGGAGCACATTGTTGAATATTGAAATGGGTAAACACACACACACACACACACACACACACACATACACACACACACCTGTCCCAGCTCCACCATTAATTCGCAGTATCGTTGGACCTGTCCCAGTCTCAGGTGGATGTCTGCGGCTTCTTTCAGCCTCTCCTCTTTACTGGGGGCTCCGATTCCCCCTCCAAATTTAGACATCTTTACTATAGTGAGCTCCTGGGCTTCAGACTGAAAGAAAATAGAACAGGTCAAACTGGAGTGAAAACACTTGAAATACACTGAAACCTCTTGGACTTGGCCTATAAAAGAAAGCTGCATTCAGTGTAGTTATGTAGTATTTAAATGAAGAGGATAGCATGATAAGTATGATAAGAAAGACATACATTTTATAAGTGGTCTTCTAGCTAAATCGATTAATGACACTATGAACTAAATATAGTCCTGTATTATAATCCTTTATTTCTTTTCATAATCTTTCATTATGTTCTTTATGTTCTGTATGTACTGTGCTCTGGCTAGTTACTGGGTCAACATGCATTTGTTTACATTAGCAGAGCCTTGCACCCGTTGAACAGTAACTCAGAGGATCCTCACCGTTTTAAACTTGAGCAGGTGCTTCATGTGCATCACCCCCCCGCTGTAGCTGGGAGGCAGCAGCGAGTCGTCCTGCCCGCTGATCACTGACACCAGGTCCCACAGGTTGCTGCTGCCCCCTGGAGGCTGAGCAGGGAAATGTACACACAGGGTCAGAAATACAAGGAGTATTTAGGATGAGATAAGATAGACTTAGAAGCCATATAAAAAAGGAATGGATCCTTACAATATGCCAAATGACACAAATTCTATTGGAGAAAGTGTTTGGAAATACACTTTAATGTTATTTAGTAAAAACATTTTGTATAAGTTTATTATTTCTTGTGTTTAGTTAGTTGTAATATAATATTACAATATTTATACTAAAAACAGACAATCCCAAGTTTAACATAAGTAAACATAAGAAAAAAAGAGGGGGGGGGCTTTATGTTGACTCATTCAGATTCAACTAAGCTATTCTCTATGGGCTCTGGACAATGTGTTACTTTACTGGAGTCATGTCAATCAAATCTATGTTTATGGGCAAAATCTTCTCACAAGTCTTTGGATGTGAAAGATCATGTTTAATATACAGTGCCAACCCAAGAGAGGACCTAAACAAATTAGACATTCAGATATATCTTAATTTGATATCGGTATTTATACACTGAATTCTAGATTTGTCCTATCTGCTGGGCCCAGAATACGGTTAGTTGTTTATCAATAATAAATTAGGGAGAGTGTTTAGCAGCATAACATAATGCATGTTTGTACAATCTGAATGAAGAACGTTCAGAAAGCAGGTACCGAAAAGCACTCAGAGAACCAGCGCAGCTTCTTGGCCCTGGTGTCACAGCTCAGTTTATCCAGCTCCTGCTTGATGTCTCGAGACACTTTCCCACAGAGCAGCGGGGGGGCGCCAGGGACCATCGCTGTGTCTGCACACACACACAGGCAGCAGGGTTACAGGAGCTGTAAGGACAGAGGGCGTCCTGCAGGGCGGAGTCTGACCTGTGCTCCCGTTGATCCTGTCCCAGGGCTGCTCCGTGAGGATGTTCAGCAGCAGAGGGGCCACCAGGGGGGCGAGGGACCACAGCCGCACCGTGCTGTCCCTGCTGCAGCTCGCCATGGTGAAGGGGCGGCTCTGATGACATGTTAAACCTGCACACACAAACACACACGTTTCAAAACAGAATGTCGGCACTCGTGACTGCAATATTAAACTTTCTAAACCCGTCTCACAACATTTGAGGCTACAGCAGGGATACTATTACAGATCATCTAAAACTGAATAAATACATTATATTATATATTTAAAAAGACAATCATATAAATACATTTTAGTTTTTTGACTCATACAGTATATAAAATAATTCAGTCAATCCCGTTAGTATTGAATCACAGAAACAAAATAAATATATAAAGACTACAACTAAACTTAACCTAGCAAACACACTCATAAATAACTCAAACTAACATTTAATTTAAAAGCCAAAGCTAAAACTAAATCAAATCTCTGTCAAATTAAGAAGGATTATAAACCTTGAGTACAACATTCCATATCTCATTTGAATGGCCTGACTTCCGTGAAACTGGCTGTTTTCATCCCATTATTATGGCAGGGGGTGTTCAGTCTTACCGTACACATCAGCTCCGTGGTCGTAGACTGTATCTAGACATGTTCCATCTCTAGTGTCCCACACTCTGATCGTATAATCCCAAGACCCTACAAAATAAAACAACATTTCACACTGTAAAGAACAACTACTCTGACAGTGCAAATTCTACATTGCACTTTAGGGAGGTTCTAGAACTGAACACACATACGCAATGACAACATATTGATTACAAATCAGTCGGTTTAAAAGAAGATTATTATAAACAATGTTAGTGACGCTACCTGAAATGAGGAGGTACGGAACCTCAGTGTTCCACAACAAGCCTCTGACCGGAGCTGTGTGCCCACTCAGCACGTTGATACAGGCGTCCTGTGTGTAGTCCCATATACGGACAGTCCTGCACACACACACACACACACACACACACACACACACACACACACACACACACACACACACACACACACACACACACACACACACACGCATTACATTGACTTACATGCATTTCCTGGAGACTTATCCTAACCTTAACCATAACCAACACATGCCTAACCCTAACCCTTACCCTTAACCTTACCCTTACCCTAAACCTAACCAAGTCTTCACCCTAAAATTAATGATTCCCCTCATGGGGACCTCCATTTTGTCCCCATAAGGGAGGCGAGTCCCCACACGTGACTGTGTAAACAGATTTAGGTCCCCACAAGTATAGTAATGCTAGGCCACACACACACACACACGCACACTTTGTTACAAGATTTTATTTAGATTTTATTTTTGAATATGTTATGCTTGTTTACTTTACTATGTAAATTGCAGGTTTATTTACATATGACTGTACATTTAATAAATGCCTTGAATACATGCTGGATCCTGAATGTGTGTGTTTATTAAAAAATCATAATACAAAATAAAGGCCTGTTGACTTGCAGTACTAAACATCTCCAATAACGGAAACATTATAAAATAACTTGGTGGCTGTAAAAAAATAATAATAATAAGATATCCTAGAGTAGCATTGTGTAGTTAAACTTTGTATTTTAGGTTTAATATTCAAATGTTATTCCTTTTTTTGCAAATTATCATTTGATGCAGCAGCAAGAACGATTCTTCATAAAATGTCCATATTATTCAAGAAGAAACAAAACCTGTTCTTATTTCCCGTAGCTCTGTGTGTGCACTCACCCATCATCTGATCCAGAACACAGTATTCCCTCTCTGAGTGGAGACCAGCGCACATGGAAGACTTTGGCGAGGTGTCCAGTGAAGACCTTCAGAGGCTGGTCGGAGCTGGTGGCCAGGTAGTACACACGGACATTTTTATCCTCACAGCCTGTAGCGATCATGTCCCTGCAGGGGAGAGACAGGCAGGGGCAATTGTGAAACATCCAGACGGTGACTTAACACCTTCCATTTCTGACAGTACTAATGTGCTACAACATTTCTATAGACATGGTGTAGACAGTGGTTGGATTTTACAGTGACATCAGCTGTTCACCACAGCTGTTCAGTGTGACTGTTTGGTATGAGAGTAGGTATGAGAGGAGAATAGAGACACTACATATATGTACATGCTTTTTTATATAATCCTGCTTTGTTAGTAATATCTTGTCACTAATCATTGAAAAGAAGTTGGTTTTTCATTTGATGTATGTCAGGTCCAGCTGTATTTAAACTGTTGAAATGATTCAAAGCAGTAAAGAAAAGATTATTAGATCTAATAACATGGAGAATGCATGATCCCCCCCCCCCCCCCCCCAAGTAAGGCGGCTGTGGATTGATGTCCTACTTGTTGTTCTGGCTCCAGTCACACCCAAACACTGCAGCAGGATGTTTGTACTTATGGAGGATTTTACCATCGATGGTCCGGATGATACTGTTTTCAAAACAATACACAGTATGTAAACCTTTATATGAAGGACAGATATATATATATTAGCAATAGAACAAACTTTAGCCGGAACAGGGAGGATGAGGACTTACCAGAATCCATCTCCACTACAGGTAGCAATCCTCTTGGAGTCCTTATGGCTCCATGATATGCAGAATATACCATTCTTACCATGCTGAAGGAGGACACAGAGGTTGTCAATGCACACACCATAATACCATCAGCTTAATAAGTTGAAGTTACATGTTTCACAAAATAATTGTTGGCAATGATAGACTAATCACTACTGGCGCATTTCCACTGCAGGACCTAGCACGGCTTAGTACGGTATGGTTAGGCCTTGGTAGGCCAGGCTCACTTTAAGCTGTGTTCCCATCACAGTTTAGTAACAGGGGTAGTAACTATAGTAACGCAGTGTAGGCGGGCCGATCGGCTGTTCGGCGGGCGGAGCGAAGCTGCGTAAAACTGCCGTGACGTCATCTTCAATGTGAACCACAAAACCAAAACATCAGCCGTTAGCTGTTAGCCCTCAGAGCTCACAGCTCCTCATATCTGTTCAGAATCTAGACACAAGTTAAACAAGTACAAACCACAGACTGTCTGTGTCATGGAGAATACAGTCACTGGTTTATTTATGTCTGTAGGCCGTTGTTGTGAGTGTGGACGGTCGGAGCATACAACGTTAGCTTAGCCTGATCGATCCGATCTCGATTCAGAAAACACGCATTTTAAAAGGTTTTTCACCTGCCGTCTGTCTGCAGACAAGTATCAGTATGTTGTTACTTCGGCATCATTTTGAAACGCGTATTACAATTAAATCACGGTCAAATATGTTCATTTGTTGTAGTTGTAGCCCCCTTACCAGCGATTCTCTCTGACCATTCAGCAGTCGAGAGTGTTTACGTCACTGGTTTAGCATATTCAGCCCGGTTGTTGGCCCGGTAAGAACCTCGATTTTGGAGGGCCAGAAAAAAGCCCTGAGTACTACCCTTAGTGGTTTGGCCCGGCCTGCTTAAACTGTGCAACGTGCTGCAGTGGAAAAGCGCCGTTAGAGAGCAAACTCTCTAGCTGGTATGGAAACAACCCTTTCAGAGTGTCAGTAGAAGAAAAGGAAAAGACAGCAGCAATACTGTAACCTGTTGGGCGTAGTGGTACACTGTCGTTTTTCCATACACTAATGCTACAGGGACTCAGCTTGAAGTCATTTTTGAAGTCACAGTAACCTCATTAAAGCGAGTGATGATCTTTCCTTTCCTGACGTCCCAGATGAACGCCCCATTACGAGACGTTGCGCCTGCTATGCAGTTCAGATCTCCTTCAAAACACAAAGGTCACCACATTTCACATTAGACACAGATGATGCACTTTACTAAGCTGTTGGGATGGGAACAAGGGGCAACCTCTGAGTCTGGAAAGTAAAGCAATACATGGCCAGTAGGGGTGACTCCATTGGTAAAAAAAACATCGATTGTATAAAAGACTGTGAGACTTCTCAGTGAATCTTTTCCTAAATAGTTTATGATCTCAAACCCAGATGAAGTCTCCTTCATTACAGCATGATTCAGGATTATGGCATTTATTTAGTAAATGATGGTCCCAGTTAGAGTACAAAATAATTGCGGTTACATGGTGAATGACAGGTCACAGGTTGATATTTTCACCTTATAACACTTTTAAAGTTTAATGTAAGATGTTGGATATCCTAAAAGTATCTTGTTCAGCATTCAGTTGTACTTTGCTCCACCCTCTCGGTCACTTTTGGTTCCAAAAGGCAACAACGGCCAAGTGCCAAACTCGAGGTTACAAAGCGGTAGTGCACACACAGTGATGTCACAGTGACTGGTCATTTCTTATGTCCAGTCTATACATGGGACAACTAGAGTTTCTTTATATGAACCTGACATGTTTGTGCATGTGTTTTGTGGGCTGCTAACATCAGATTGGATTCTGTATGTGTGTGGAGTGTATCTACCTGGAGCCCAGGACAGTGAGTATACCACTCCTTCGTTGCCAGGCGAGGTGTAAACTGCTGTCAGAGTGTTTGTGTCCCAGATTTTGATGGTTCCATCAAAGCTAGCAGTGGCCAGCAGGTTGGGGTCGTCTGGCTTAAACTTACAGTCAAAGATAGTCTCTACATGCCCCTGGAAACAACACAACACAGTTTGATTCTGTTCATTCAGTCATATGTAAGCATGTGTAAGCTGTTACGTTTACAAAGAACGTTATAGAATACCAAGTCTCGTAGGAAGTCCCACTTCTTGGCTCCCATGTCATATAGCCCCACCCCACCATCCATGAAACAGCACACAGCATGGCCCGGAGGCAGAGAGAAAGACCGGTTCTGGGACAGGGTTGGGGGAGGGACAGCCTCACTGGTGGAACTGGTGTGCTGACTTTTACTGGGAGAACAGGAACTCTGAGCTTCAGACGGGAGGGGTGAGAAAACATGTTGTGTTGTTGTAGAAGACACAGTCTGAACCTAACAGAGTAGAGCTAAACAAAAGGTGCCTGACAGGATGAGAAGTACTTGTAGTAGTTATACCAGTATAATAGTAATAACCAGACAGAGAACATTTAAGAACAAATATGTTTGTATTGGTGGCTAATACACAGCTGTCATCTAGAACAGTGATTCTCAACCTGTGGTACGTGCACCACTGGTGGTACGCCAGCTCCCGCTAGTGGTACGCGGAGGGATTTTTTAATTTTTTATTATATTTAACCTTTATTTAACCAGATGAAAACATTGAGAAAAAATCTCTTTTACAATGCTGACCTGGCCAAGAAGGCAGCAATGTTACACGTTCTTACAAATAACACAGACATAACAAATACAGAAAACACAACTAAGTAAACAAAAAGACGAAAAGCAGCCACTACATTGTGCACATTTGGGACATTAAGGGACACTACTTATTACTGCAAGAGCAGCTGGTGGTAAGGACCTCAGACAACTTCAATTTAAAACAGGCTATAGGGACAAGTGCCATCAGTTTGGTACAGAGGAGAATATTACCAGCCAAAGTGAACAAGTGAATGAGGAGGAGGACAGTCATCAACCGAGCACAAGCGCAGGCTCCGCCAGCAACGCAGCAGTGATATGCACAGCCGCTGTGATGGAGGAGAGAAGCGACTCAGGAAGAAGGCATTCGCTCAAAGGATGGAGAGAAGGCTGTGACCGAGGTCACAAGCTGACAAAGCACACACCTTTCTTTTCTCTTTCACTTTGCCACCACAGAAATGGCAATAGCAAAACATCAGCAGACTGAAGATGAGCTGCTCCTGGAGGCTTCATTATTATTGTGAACTGAATTCCCAAGAGGACAGTTTTCTGTTACAAGTGGGTTGCAGGAGCCTACATTCTCACTTTGGTACAGGAAATGACATGTATGTTGAACATTTGTTGTGTGAGAATAAGTTATTATTTTGTTGAGAGAGAGAGAGAGAGAGAGAGAGAGAGAGAGAGAGAGAGAGAGCAGAGAGGAAGAGAGAGAGAGAGAGAGAAGAGCGAGAGGGGGAGGAGAGAGAGAGAGGAGAGAGAGGGAGAGAGACACTGCCCTTTGTACATGTAGTTGTGGCTGACAATAATAATGTTTATTATGAATACATGTGCCTCCGAGTGGTACTTGGAAAGTATTTTCTCAGGTGGTACTTTGGTGTAAAAAGGTTGAGAACCACTGCTCTAGAAGAATACATCTGTGGGGGGAAAGAGATGTGGATGTTGTGCAGAACTTGAACAGAATGTTGTTTGATACCAGCATGAAAAATAACTCCCGTACAGCAGAGATTCATGGGTTTTTGAGTATCTACCACCTTGGTTAGTTCATTGGGTTTTGTCCCAAGTGTTACCTTTCTTGGCAAGAGGGGAGTTCAGGACATGCAAAGCGTGAAATCCAGTCTTTTTCAGTTTAAAGCTGTCCAAAGGAGTGGAGCGAGACACATTCCAGACCCTCAACACCCCAACCTGGGAGTCTGCAGACAGAGAGAGGCAAACCACTTCAAACATTTCAAAGGTTTGTTTCATAAGACAAAACGTTCCAACATTTATTTTGGTCTGTAAAACTTAGCAGGAAAATAATAGTGTTGAACAACAAAACTATATTAAAAGACCCCTGCTACACATGCAGACTCACATAGATGAGTAGTGCCAAACCTTTTAAGCAGAAGATTTTCCAAAAGAAAGGTCTTACTGAAATTGCATGTGTCTAAGTAGTAAACAATTGGACTTGGATTTCACTGCATGAGATGTGAGAGGTAGTTAAAGGCAGCCCCCAACGAGTTATCCAATGCAATACATCAAGCCCTTTCCTGTTCTGGATTCTGTATGCACCATGGAGGCATGTGGCTTGGTTCCAGAATCCAAGGTAACACAGAGGGACTAATTGATGGTCATGATGGGGTAGCAGGGTTTCTTTGATATAAGCTTCATCTATTATTGAAATGGTCTCATAGTAAATGAGGTTTTAAGAAGCCACATGTAGTCATTAATATGCATCTACTGTGTGCACAGACAGATGGCAACAACAGGTCCCTCAGAGCAGTTTGGCAGACCATACACACCTCCCACACACACAGTGTTTACCTCCAGTGATGAACATGCCGGGGGCCGAGGGGACCCAGGCCAGGCACTGCACCGAGGCCGCAGCGGAGGGGAAGCAGAAGGACGTGATGCACACCAGGGCCTCGCTGTCCACCAGCCGGATCCCATTGTGCAGGTTAGACACTGAAAAAGAGACATCGTGCTCATCACTCAGCATCTGTGTGAAATAACAGTCACTACCATTTTTGTTAGAACCAATAACTGAATGGGTTACAGAGCAGATTAAGTGTTTGGATTACTAGCATGTTATGTGTCTGCAAACACTGACAATAATGTTATGTAGTATAAATAAAAATGGACTTTATTGTTCCATTTTGTTTGTCTTGTTGTTATTGTTTTAAATTCAGCAGAGATAATCCTGGTGATCATGTTAATATTCTGTCCAACCTAGTAAATAGTCAGTTGACAGAATGTCCCATTCCAGAGCGCTGATTGGGTCCTCTTCATCTGTCCCTTCCAATGACTCGGGACGCAACACGTGCTTTTGGCCTTTACTCCCTGAACAAGAGAGGGCAGACGGATCAAAGAGCGCGTGTGTGTACAGGAACATACTTCTGGCTATGGAACCCAAGGAGAAGTGTAGAATTCAACTTTATAAGAGACAATACGATCAATGGTCGAGACGCATGGCGGTTATGATGAGATCTTCTTACATGTCGTTAGCCTAATAGCATAATTGCCTAAGTCATTTTTTGGCCAAATTGTGATATCTGCCTAACTTTACTCTCCTACCACTGCTGCATCACCCTGCCTTATTGCCTATGTCCACAGCCTATCAGAATGCATTTTAGAGTCCAAAATCACTATCTGCCTAAGTCATCGCTTTGACTTAGGCATTTTTGCAGGGCACTTTTCCTTGTTTTCCAAAAACATTCAAATATGACTTGGGCAATTATGCTATTAGGCTAACGATGTGCAAAGCTATAGTATCTGGATGGGAATGGAAATGGCAATCTGTCTCCAAAGTATAACTTCACAGACCTTTATTTTTATAAACAGTATGCTAAGAAAGAATTTCTTAGGGAGGCTGAACGCCAGGAAGGGTACTCTGAAGAAAATGTGGTATTCATTGAATTGACTTTACTGAGAAACTTTGATAATAATCATATGCAGTGAAATGAAACACAATTTGTACTTCGAAATCGTATACATTTGTTATAGTGAGCCCCAAACTAAATACCTCCAAGCAATGCATGTAAGACAAATGAATATCCCAAGTGGCACACAAATACTGTACATGTATGATCATTTGTGGTAACCACATTTAATTGAGTTGAGAAAAGTACATTTCTTTCAAATACCTGGCTGAAAAACAGACAAACTTCCATCTGTGTGTCCAAACACCAGTTTGCCTTTCTTGGTTGGGTGCCATCTGAAGAGACAGATGTCTGACAGGAAGGAGTGGGCTTCTTTATGCACTGTGACCCCCGGGTCAAGCCCTCCATACACCCAGATGTACAGCGGACCACGTTGGGAGACAAAGGCCACTCCGTCAGCTAGGTTCCAGCACCAGCTGACTGAGGCAGGGACACCTGGGGAGCAGAGGAGACACTGTGAGACATCCCAGTACTCAACACACCACCTGTCAACAACACCTGCTGCAGCTCATCATCCACCTTTAGTGTTGTCCAGTCGGGCAACAGCCTTTTGTTCTGCTACGTTCCATATGATGAGCAGGTTATCAGCTGAGGACGATGCAAACAGGTCTGGGTTGTCAGGACACCAGCTGATGGCTGTGATGGTCTTCTTGTGCTCAGACATGATGGACCTCAACTTATATTCATTGTACTGCTGGTCCAACTAAAGCAAGGAGACAGAGGAAATGATAATGAAGTAAACAAAAGGAAAACACATATATGCTCATGGGTTAAACATCAATTCTGCTACTGCAATGGCATGAAAGCGCTCTGCAGTAGTAAATGATTGTTGACAGAGATGAGAGTTAGCTTGAAGTGATGCATTAGCACAGCAGTGACACAATGTAGGAGCCCTCCATGTTATTGTTTGCATGTCATTTTATTTTCATTACCTACTGTACTCTATCTTTCAGTATTCTTTTTGAAAACCTGGTGGGGTGATTAGACGCACCGGGGTGTGTGAGTGGGTAGGCGAGGAAAGGGAGGGAGAGCACACAGTATTTACTTAGTATCATGGAAACTTGTATGTGTCCCAATGTCCTCTTTTCTAGCAGACACAAACAGAAGACGCTACAGACGCTACAGAATCAGAGCTTCAAACTGCAGATGGAACAATACAGGTAGAATTTCAAAACTGGTATTGTAACAATTTCAACAACTAAACTACATCTGACAACGACAAAACGTCGTTATGTGTCTGTGTGCGATCACTGCTACCACCTACCTGGGTGTTAATGGCAACCGGAAGAGACATGTACAAACCATGGGACATGTACAAACCGCCACCAGTGTGTGAGAGCTGCTCACACAGCTAACGGCTAGCATAATGTGCCATTTCAAATGTAAGACACTCACCGCCCTCATGAAAACAAAGGCAGACAAGTAGATCACCTGGTAGATGTATATAGCCAGAGTGGCGCAGTAGGCGAAGCGCTCTCCACTGGCAGCACACACATCTTTGTTCCAGGGCTGACAGCCTGCTGCCAGCAGACCTACCTGCTTCACCCGGGACATCTCACCTGGAGACACACACACACATTTATGAAGGTTTATCATGGGCCTTGTACAAGATGACATCTTTGCATAGCTTTGCATTTAATTGTGGGAAGTAAGTATTTGATCCCCTTACAACCAACAAGAATCCTGGCTCCCACAGACCGGTTAGTGCTCTACCTTTAAGAAAGTACTCCTAACATCAATTGGTTACCTGTATAAAAGACACCTGTCCACAGAATCAACCAATCAGATTCCAACCTCTCCACCATGGGCCAGACTAAAGAGCTGTCTAAGGACCTCAGGGACCAGACTGTAGACCTGCACCAGGCTGGGATCGGCTACAAGACCATCAGAGAGCAGCTTGGAGAGAAGGAGCCCACTGATGGTGCCATTATTCAGAAATGGAAGAAAGACAAAATGAGCATCAGTCGCCCTCGGTCTGGGGCTCCACACAAGATCTGGCCCCGTGGGGTTTGATGATCAGGAGAAAGGTGAGGGGTCAGAACTACACGGGGGAACTTGCTAATGATCTCAAGGAAGCTGGGACCACAGTCACCAAGACAACTATTGGTAACACACTACACCATAATGGATCAAACCCTGCAGCGCCTGAAGGCCCCCTGCTCAAGAACAACATGAGAGGCCGTCTGAAGTTTGACAACGAACATCTGAATATTCAGAGAAGGCTTGGGAGAAGAGGATGTGGTCAGATGAGACCAACATCGAGATCTTTGGCATCAACTCGACACGCCGTGTTGGAGGAAGAGAGATGCTGAGTATAACCCCAGAACACCATCCCCCCGTCAGCATGGAGGTGGAAACTTTCTGCTTTGGGGTGTTTCTCTGCTCAGGGGACAGGACCACTTCCCTGCATCAAGGAGACGATAGACGGGGCCATGTACCCTAACATCTTGGCCGATAGCCTCCTTCCCTCAGACAGGACTCTGAACATGGGTCATGGAGGGGTCTTCCAGCAGGACAATGACCCTGAACATACGACCAAGGCAACACAGGAGGGGCTAAAGAAGAAGCACATTCAGGTGAGGGAGGGGCCTAGCCAGTCTCCGGACCTTAATCCCATAGAACATCTGTGGAGGGAGCTGAAGCTTCCAGAGGCCAAGCATCATCCTCAAAACCTGAAGGGTTTGGAGAGGGTCTTCAGAGAGGAGTGGACCAACATCCTTCCTGAGATGTGCACAGACGTGGAGACCAGCTACAAGAAGCGTCTGACCTCTGTGTGTCCAACAAGGGTTTCTCCACCAAGTACTAACACATGTTCTGCAAGGGGATCAAATACTTATTTCCCAAAGTTAAATGCAAATATGTTTTTATCTTTTATATAATGTCCATTTCTGGATGTTCTTTTTGATATTTTTACTCTCTATTCAAATAAACCTACCATTACAATGACAGACTGTTCATTTCTTTGTAAGTGGGCAAATTGCAGAAATCTGCAGATTGAGGGATGAAATAATTGTTTCCTTCACTGCAAATAACTACATAAATAAATGAAAACATCATCCCTAGATTCTCAGTCTCTGAATGACTGTAATGTAAATGTTTGATTAGTCAGCAGAAATATTATCATCTGTGTTCTTGCATTCTATTGTTAGGTGTTGTTATGCAGACCAATGCAACACCAACGCCTACTGAAATCAGTGAACAGCTCTGCTGATACCAGAGTATGACTCACAACATGCAGCGGAGCTAAGCAGCTAGTAAAGGATAAGATGATTAAAGAAAGAGAGGATTGAGTTAATCTGTGCTGTGATTGGCTGAAACGGCTGCTTATCTACTGAGCAATTAGTGTCCCTGTGAGGAACTGACCAATGACTGAACAGTATATCTGAATGACTGTGCCCATAGTACGACTACACAAAGCAAGAATCTTAAAAAGACTCCTGTAGAAAACCATTGTTTAGTATTAGTAATCTTGTTTTATATTGAGGGCAAAGCCCCCCAAAAGGGTCTTTTGCTTGGATAACTGTTAAACCAATCCCTTTGTATCTACAGGCTGTTGCTGGGTAGCATCTTCACTAAAACGCTCCTAGAAATAATAAAAGATGATCTTCACACCCATAGAAATGTAAGAGCGTCTAATGTCAATAACACGGATAAAGAACTGTCATCGGCTTGTCTTATTTATACATTTTTAAATCAAATTGTTCCAACCTTTACAATAGCAAGCATTTTGAGGCTTCATGAGAAAGGCGGGTCCCCTAGACAGGGGTGGGGTGTTTCCCAATAAGGGACATGTTCTTATACCTGTTGACCCGTGACCCTAAGCTCTTCCTGTCAGGTGCCAATCTGCTAACAATGTACAGTTGTCCCATTGTTGAGCACACAGCACATGTCTTGAAACACGGTGAGGACTCGACCTGTACTTTCTGTCAACAACAGATCAAATATGTTACAGTTTATGAACTGTCACCACCTTATTTTGGGATTATTGCATGCACCAAGGAACTACAGATTGATTACATTGTTGTACATGTTGTTTCTTTTCTTATGTACATTAAGCTATATCTTTGCAATCAATTGTGTCATGATTTAAGGCATATCCTATATTTCTTCGGTGTATTTAGTTTTGAATTTGAGTTTTTGTGTTTCTATCATGCAGAATGTTAAATGACATGTTTGTTAATTCAATGGATCAATCTTGTCTGCACCATAGGCTGCTGTTTTAAGAAAAGTGAACACTGGTATACTGCAACTATTAGGAACGTTCATTTCATAAATAAAATGTGATACAGACATTTCTGGTTTATCTGGAAAATAAGTCATATTGACTTTGGTGACATCAACGTTTCTCTAGTGCCACCACAAGGTTACATCCGTGTATTTAAGTGAGATGGCTCAGCAGCTGGATTGTCGTGAAATTACACACATTCATGTCCCCTTTCGAATACATTCTTATTGCTTAAGTATCCATTTATAATTTATCTAGCACCATGATCAGGCCAGATTTTCAATTTCAGCAACTCAGTGGTTTAAGACCAAAAACCTGCAGGACTTAAGACTTCCCATCAGCCTCAGCTGTACTTCATTTTATTGCTAACATGCTTATGTTATCAGGCAAATAAACGAGTTTATTTAGATGGTAAATATAGCTTTGTCCTCAGGAAGAAAGCCGGCACCATGTTAACCTAACTGCTGTGTCAGGGAAACAGACACTAGTTTGCATTTGGAATCTGATGGGATCTTATCATTTTCTTAAATGGGTCTATTAACACTAAATGTGCTCCATGGAGACCATTTAAGACTTGCCATCTCTAAACGCTGCTCTCTATAGGGTATAGGCTAGATCAGCTCACACTCTTCAAAGCAGAATGAAACCATAACATATGCCGCTCCAATGAAACATGTCGTCGTGAGACAATGTGCTGCCAGCTCTCAATGCTGTTGAGAGCTGTAGCCTATAAAGTACCTTATAGTATAAGATAACAAATCTATGTTGTTCCTTGCAAATTGCAGAAGCCGCGCTCCATTTTTGTAGGCGATCAATAGGCCCCAGCTACCAGAGGATGCATCTATTCAGACCCAAACACCAATACTGACACCTGTGCAGACCCGGAGCTAACACACACTCCCTCACACACTCACTATATTCCCCCTTCATTGTTGCAACCACTCGCCACAAACGCGGTTTTGCGGTTTGATGCGGTGATTAAAGGCTAATGTCCCTCAGATAGAGGCATCAACAGGTCCGCAGTGTTTGAGCCCCTCGAGTGTCGCAGGTCCGCGTTTAAAGTGCAGCGGCTTAGTGACGGACAGCCGCAGCGTGTCATGTCTGTGATGCTGTCCGTCGTTGTGTATATTCTAACTGCAGGTCGGTGGTGGATGTCGGTGTTTCCTTACCGTCAGTTGTCGGCTGGCGCGTGCAGAACGGACAGCTCCAGGTGCTGAAATGCTGCTCACGGTGCTCTGCGGGGGGTGGAGCCTGATGGCGGCGGTGATTGGTCCTTGTGGATTATCATTCTGCTCAGCTATTGGCTTTCATAAGGGTCATTAAGATATTTACTTCTGTACTGTGTGTATCCAGAAGTGTGTGTTGTAGGGATGTTGTGTGTGTGTGTGTGTGTGTGTGTGTGTGTGTGTGTGTGTGTGTGTGTGTGTGTGTGTGTGTGTGTGTGTGTGTGTGTGTGTGTGTGTGTGTGTGTGTGTGTGTGTGTGTGTGTGTGTGTGTGTGTGTGTTACAAAAACAGTTGATGAGAGGGAGAGAGGGGGATTTATTGTCAATAATGATATACAGAATAAATTATCATTTAGAAAGTCACTATGGTGTTCATTCCAAAATAATCGAACAAACTGAATAACCGGTGACTAAAACTGTTTCAGAATAAAGCAGTGCACAAAAACATTATTTAGGCTAACTCTAAAATGGAGTGCAGCGGAAATATACAGTCGCGAAAATACAGACTCAAGTAAACTGCACATTAAAATTGTTCTAAACTACATTACCAGACTTACTATTGTTAGTTCACTGAAAGAATACTAGGCTACGTAATACTAGTCAAAATATACATAAAGAAAAATCTGCTTACAGTTCTGTTTCATATGGGTGTTGAGAGATGTATCTATAGTACTCTTAATGTTGCTCTCAAAGTGCACCAGATTGATGCTTTTAACTTCAATATTTAAAAAAGCATGCCCCCGGACCCCCCTAGCCTAGAGGATGTAAGGTCCATCACCCACCTAAAACATGGATAGGATACTAAACACATCTGCACACTTTTTATATGTTGGCCTATGTCCATATGTTTCTGTTTTGGTGGATGTGCCACAACCGTGCATGTATGCACAAGTCATAGGTGCGCTACTGGTCGACACCACTGATGTGCCCCCCCGTGGTAAATGATTGCCCCCCCCATTCGACTTGTTCTAGAGCCGACCCTGACAAGACGCGAGCCTTAAAATGTGATTGGCGGCGATTTCATTGGAACGGGATGGCGCAAAACGAGAAGCATTCGGTCTGCAATGACAGACTGTCAAGTTTGGCTGTACTCAGCATTGAATCAAAACCCACCAAAGCTTTGGATCTTAATAAGTTGGTGAGGCGTTTTGCTGAACAAGATGGTAATCGCCACATTCAGCTGTTAAAAACTGTTAAGATGATGACTGTTAAGATGATGACCTTGTACACTACCAGTCAAAAGTTTGGACACACCTTCAAATTCGAAGTTTTTTAATTTATTTAAAAAAATTTATTAGATTTATACTGAAGACATCAAAACTATAAAAGAACACATAGGCCTATGGAATGATCTAGTAAACAAAAAAGTGTTATTTTGCTGACTACTGTACACCCCAGCGCGTGCACTCCGCTCTGCATCAGCCAAACGACTCGCTGCACCCTCGCTGCGAGGTGGACCCAAGTTCCCATCAGCAAAAACATGTGGGTTTGCTATCCTGGCTCCAAGATGGTGGAATGAGCTCCCCATTGACATCAGGACAGCAGAAAGCTTACACACCTTCCGCCGCAGACTGAGAACTCATCTCTTTCGACTCCACTTCGAGCGATAGAATTACTAACAAAGCACTTATATACTAACATAGGACTGGCTTATCTAAAGCCAGCTGAGTAGCACTTGAAATGTTTGGCTCTATGATACCTGCTGTACTTATATGATTCTGTTTTTCTTCTGGGCTGTGTCTTCCTGGTCGTATGTACTTATTGTAAGTCGCTTTGGACAAAAGCGTCAGCTAAATGTAATGTAATGTAATGTACTGCAGAATGCTGTGGTTTCCATGCTGGTTAAGTGTGCCTTGAATTCTGAATAAATCACCAACTGTGTCACCAGCAAAGCCCCCTGGCTTTCCAAGTTAACGTTGCGATTAAATCAGCATACTTCTGCCAGAGGATGGCACCCCTCAAAGTCTCCTGCCACCCCATGAATATTTTTCTAGATCCGCCCCTGCTTATGCTTGTTTGAGCCCAACGAAAGGAAATGTAATGTTTTACCCTACAACACTCAACATAAATCAGAATCAGGTTTATTACCAAGTAGTTTCACACGTACGAGGAATTTGACTTGGTGTTGTAGTGCATACATAAAAGTAAACAAAAAAGAAAAAAACTATTTTAATAACACAAAAAATAGTATTTACAGGGAAATACAATGGAATAAAATATAAAATATGTGCAGTAAAAATCAAACTGATATTGTCAACATTGTGTGCATTCATGTAATGTATAGAGTCTGCGTTGAGGCTGAGGTAAAGTGTCAGTGGGGACCGGGCCTTGTTGAGGTGGCCGTAGCTGAGGAGAAGAAACTGTTCAGGTGACGAGAGGTTTTGGTCCTGATGGAGCGCAGTTTGTGTCCAGGGTGGGAGGGGTCGGCCACTATCTTCCCGCCTCAGGGTCCTGGAGGTCGTGGAGGGATGGCAGATTGCAGCCGATCACCTTCTCTGCAGAGCGGATCACACGCTGCAGCCGGCCCTTATCCTTGGCTGTGGCAACCAGATGGTGATGGAGGTGAGGATGGACTCCATGATGGAGGTGTAGAAGTTCACCATCATCATCTTTGGCAGGTTGAATCTCTTCAGCTGCCTCAGGAAGAACATGCTCTGCTGGGCTTTTTTGGTGAGGGAGCAGATGTTCTGCTCCCGTTTGAGGTCCTGGGCGATGATGGTGCCCAGGAAGCGGAAAGACTCCACAGCAGTGACTGGGGAGTCACACAGAGTGATGGGGAGTCAGAATCAGACACATCTCATAACCCAGAAAATATGGTGATACAAACAGAACATGACATGTTACAGAAGACTCAGCAACTATATACATATATATTCATTTTCTGAAATATGTCTTTCAGGTTTTATTAAGGTTTGTCCTTTAACAGTTTCAACTTTTTAATGCAAATCCCTTTGACTGGGTGCAGGGTAAGCATATCCAACACACCACCATTCATGCTCTTTATCAGCAGTGAAAGTATTTTTACATTACTTCATACTATTAATCTTCTTTATGATGGCAAGAATACTTCTGCCACCACTTCAATGAATGTTTTAAATACAAAATGTAATTAAATATCCATTAAGTTTTGCAGCCAACAAATCAAAATGCGCACAGCCTTCACCCGCTGCCTAGTGATGTGACACAAATGACTAACTACACTAACTGGAGTGAAAGTAGTTTGAACAGTTCTTTTATTGTGGTACTGCTTTAGTTTTCTTTCAGTGAACTAACAAAAGTCAGGTAGAGTAAGGAAATTCTAAAAAAGTTTAAAGTACACTTGAGTCACCTCTGCTTTTTCTCCCCAGATCAGTACGGTTCCTGTTGTAGAGACGTGAGTGAATTCCACCATCACTTTTTCCAGTTACCCACTTTTGTGGAATTTTAACATTTATGTACTTATTGGAAAACACTGTCTGGAGCAAGGGGGATGACATGTTGAAAAAGGATGTCCTTTAAATTGAGCAATAGCAGGATTAACAGTCAATCTAGAGCAATTACTCAGTGGCACTGTAGCATAACAAAATTAAATGACCCACTCTGTTATAATATACAAAATTTTATTACAAAAAAAAAATCCGTTCTACATGAATGTTTTCATTTTTACATGAAAGTACATTAAAAATGGCTTCACACATTTTTAATTAAACTACAGATAACTTGGTTGTAAAATGACAGTGAAGAAACGGCACCACTAAACAGAAAACATAAGCAGTGCTTCCAGAAACGATACACCTTTAAAACTTTACCAATTTGCTGCTGTCCACTGTTTGTACATGTTTTAGTCCATTGAATGTTCGAAGGAAATGTATATCTAGCTGCCCGTTTTGATAGAAACGAGGACCTATGATGTAACAAACTCGAGCTCAGCAGAAAACATTTATTTTTTAAAAAAATTAGGGGACTAAGTGACAAAATAAAAACTAAATCCCTGAACTTGAAAAGGAATACAGGTCTGGTGTCCTACAGAGGCAGACCAACAGGGACAGCAGGCTATACTGTTCAAATCATCCACACAAAAGTTAAGCTGAACAATCCTTTGCAGAATTCACACCCCCAGAGATATAAACCATTTATTCATCATCATCGTCGTCATCATCATCATCGTCCTCCTCGTCATCGTCGTCATCATCATCATCGTCGTCAACGGGTACTGCTTTCTTGGCAGCTGGCCTGCCAGGGCCACCCTTCTTACCAGCATCGCTCTTCCCTGGGTTAAGCTTGGCTTTGTAGGCGGCAACATCCTTAAAAATAAAATGAAAACGCATGAGACAAACTCTACAATGTTGTGGTCAGACAAGTCCTTTTATGTTTACACCAAGATAAACTTTAAGTTTCATAACATGAGAACTCAGCATTCAACAATGTTAGCCAGTTTAAGATTACATAGAATACACTTTGATTTAGCTGTGAAACAGAAGGAAAAAAGTAAGGAAATTAGACTGAGTTTTGACCTGACCTTTATTTATATATATTTATTACAAATGTATGCATTTGTATTTTTTACCTGGCAATAGAATTTAATGTATAAAAATAAAGAAACACAGGACAACGGGAGGTTACCTTCTCATATTTCTCCTTCAGTTTGGCAGCCCTTGCCTCAAAAGGAATCTTGTCTTTGGGAGTCTGTGTGCCCCACAACTCTCCAAGCTTCTTGGCGATGTCACCGATAGTGATACCAGGATGCTCTTCCTTGATTTTGCCACGGTGATCTGAGCAGAACACGAAGAAAGCGGAACTGGGGGAAGGGGCAGGGACAAGAATTAATGCCAGAAAGCACCACACTGCCATTTGCACATTCACAACTCTATTGCAAGGAATATTGTTGAACATATTTGTCAGCTCTTCGGTTTTTAAAACCCTACATTAGGCAGCATGGCGAGGGTTTTAGACTTACGGTGGTCTTTTTGGTGCGTTGGGGTCCTTTTTCTTTTTGCCAGCGCCAGGTGCACCTTTTGGAGGGATGTATGTCTTCATCTCTCGCTCATACCTAACCTTGTCATTCTTAGCCAAATCCTCAAACTTTACCTTCTCCTTGGCTGACATGGTCTATGGAGGGGGAGAAGGGGAAAAAGTTATACATTTCCCAAAATTCTGATGAAGTTGTCCCCAAATATCAGACATTGATAAAAACACAATTCCACCCCGACTCAAAATACTTATACAACTATATAGTATGTTTTACATGTCTACTATCATTGAATATACAATATGGGAATTCAAATAATTGAACATTGTACCTTCCATCTCTCAGAGCATTTCTTGGAAAACTCTGCAAAGCCTACGCTGGTTCCAGGGTGCTTCTTTTTGTGCTCTTCGCGGCATGTTGCAACAAAGAAAGCATAGGAGGAGGTCTTTCCTCTGGGCTTATTTGGGTCCTTTCTCGCGGCCGGCATTGCTCTAGAAACGAGGCAAAAATATTACATTAAAACACAACGAACCCACATAGTGACAAAGCAACTGTACATGCAGTGACATTAGGTAAGTTTAAGACTTACTCTAGTGCAAAATAACTATTACATTAACTTTTCGGAGAGCCAATATTTCAAGATTCAACATTTCCAAATCACAATGTAAGCAAGCTAGTTCCAGTACTGTTCGAATAGGATTTCTAATTATCTGGGACAAAAAGACGTGACTCCATTTTGGATCTTCCCGCCTAAACTAATCTGCGCCAAAAAGGTTACTTAAAGTAACCCAATGTATAATTATACATTTCACACGAGAGGTCTGTGCCTTATACGTTGTATTTATCATCCGCTTGATTCTTAACCAAATTGCGCACTCAAACTTTAAAATATGGAGCTACGGACTCTACAGCTAACGCTAGCAGGCTAAGCTACCAAACCAAATGGCGTTTGAACTGCATGTTGCGCACACAGCAAAAGGCTTAACAGGCCTGTGTCTCAAAACCGACCAAGACTCAAACTCAACAGTTTGGAACTTGGATTAAACACAGTACAAAACCTAACGTGTGACACATTATAGCAATGTAATGATTTAACTACTAATAAGGTTTCGTATGTTAACGTAACATAAACGATTTAGATGGACTAAAGCCTTTAGGTTGTAAATATGCACAAATAGAATATCTGGTCGCCCGAAACATAACACAAATAAGAGCGCCTCAGACATTCGTTAAGAACATTACCAAGACAACATGTAAAAACGGCGGGGCCTTACCTGTTCTGAGCAAGACAAGTTGTGAACGACTCGACTGAAGGAGGACAAAAGCTTGGCTGTTTTGTCACTGCCTGCGAGCCAAACTAACTTAACTAGATGTAATTCCACAGCTCCTCCCCGCCATCAGCCGATTGGCCAGATTTCAGCATTTACATTTGAACGTAGGGAAAGAGAAAGACGTGCCACTGTGATTGGTTGGATTATGTGAGGTTGCGACATTACGTTCGTGTGCTTTGATTGCACGCTGATTGGTTGAACTGGGCTTTTAAACACACGGCGCGAAAAGTCCTTTGTTTTCTCCGAGTCAGACTATCACAGTCTGTTTATGTGTGGTCGGGGTTTCATGAGCGTTTAACCGTTTGTTTTCTACAAGAGACTGACAGCCGCATTCAAAAAGGAGTCGACTAAAACTGCCCTGGTTAAGTCAAGTAAAACAAACTGCTCATTTTAACAGAAAGAAAATGAAAAATAGACGTTACTCTTTGGAATCCAATTACAAAGGCTATATAAACCTAGATCCAGGTCAAAGTAACAACAGACACTATTACAGTTTAATAAATTGATGCCAATAACACTATGTACATTACATAGGCTACTGGAAAACAAAATATTTGACATCTGCTATTAATTAGATCTTCATAACATTGTTTGATGTAATGAAATAAAAGTAAAAATTAAGCCATTTTCATATAAAGAGAAGCCCAATACCAGCCCATGTTTTTCTTTTTAAAGCACCCTATAATATTTAATTAATAAGCAGTGGAAATGTTCAGTTTAGCTTTTGCCCTTACTGCATGGGAATTATTTTTACATAATTCGCTTTACTCCTGCTGGTTATTGTAATAGATAGCTATACCATAAACTTAAAAGATGCTCGATTTTTATTCCCTTTGAAAGTGAATTGCAAACTCACCTTGGAGGGTGGATGAATGGAAGTTTGTGAGAGAATGTATGCCCATGCTGATCTTTTTCTAAGCATTACAACAAAGTGTTTGTTTGATAACCCGGAAGTACATTCCTATTCTCCACAACCAGCAGAGACTGAATGCAGGTTGATGCTGAACATGTTTTAATCCTGCTGCAAGACTAAAAAGACCTCTGCTGGCCCGTCTTCAACAGACTGCCACAGACACTTTAAGTAAAAGGACTTTAAAAACACATTTCTAATGACTTTTAAGGAGGCAGACAGAAAACCACATTTGCATTACTCATCTTTTGATTACAATTACAATCACCTGGTCCAAATGTAAATCAGAAACTAGTGTCAGAGGAAAGTGTTGGATTGGTCACATGATGCTCTTTTAGAAGGGAGCTTGGGCATGTGGGTGCAGATGAGTCCAATCAAAAATGAATTGATTGAACATAGCTTTATATTTTGTGTGTGTTTGTGTTCTTATACCATCCGTTTTGGTGAGTATTTATGCTGCTCCTCTTTCTTTGCATGACACTGTTCAACCTGCTGGAGCATGTTTGATCATGGCTGGATGTCGGCTTCATTCCGTGTGATCACATGATCTTAAATATAGTACTTATATATTTAGATGGTTTTTCTTTGGGGGTGGGGTTGGGTCAGGCCAATGCATATCAAATAAGCACATTAGCAAAATGTTCTTCCTTTTGTTGATGCGATGGTTTGATGATAATTTAATCGTGACAAAGTTAAGCCCTTTCAGCCAATATAACAAAAGTAACAAAATAACGGTTGGCAGCACCAACGTTTGGCCTAATTATGAAGCCATAGAGTTGGATTCCTCTCATTTTTTTAATAACATAATCAAAAGCAGCAAATGTTTTCCTCTGTTTTGGTGCTACATTTCGATATAATGGCAAAAAACATGTACCGGTATGTTGTTATTGTAATAGTTTACATCATCAACTGTAACATTTAAAAAAAATGTAGAGCAGGGTTTTCTAAAATGTGTATTTCAGAATTTTTAAGAATGATAGCTTAGCTTGGCATTAAAGTGGAATCAGTGAAAACATGCCAACCTAGCAACAAGTCCTAGTTTACAGTTACTATTTAACAGGTGTAGCAGATACACTGTAGCTTTTTGTGTAATGTATACCGCAAACAGCTTGTCTTTGTACTTCACACTGAAAACGTAAGTAGCCTTGCCTAGGGGAAGTTTGTGTTTATATTCATTTGATCTTTTTTTTCAGACTGCTCTAACAATAGTACTACAATGAACTCTTCTCCCAGTTAACATAAAAGGAGATCTTGTCATTCCTTGCACCTTTCCGGATTGAAAGGCTCGCTGCCCTTCATAAGGTTCATCCCTAGGAGTGGGAGTGACCTGCCTTGAAACCAGACTGGTGCGGATCCAGAAGGTTGTTCTGATGGAGATAACAGGAGAGTTGTTTAAAGACAGCGCGTTCAAGTGTTTTAGACAGGAATGGGAGGAGAGAGACAGGCCTGTAGTTTATAACATCAGACGGGTTGAGAGTGGGTTTCTTTAGGAGAGGGTTTACTCTTGCCTCCTTGAGACTGTTTGGAAAGTGACCAGAAGTTAGAGAAGTGTTGATGAAATGGAAGGCATATATAAATATATGCTCAGTTGTCACTTAATTATGTATGAGGGGTGTAGAATAACACGACAAACTAAAACTTTACATATAAAGGCTTCGGGTCGAAAATGAAACAGAGTAGGGAATTTTTTTTTGTCCCAGATGAATATTGGGGCTATAACCTGTGACTGTGTGTGACACAGACATTGATTTACTTCAAGTGGCCTTTATTTAAAAGAGGCAGGTCACACAGTGCTTGGTTTCTCTTAATGTCACTCTTTTCATCTTGAAGCTCATTTAGTTTTCTGCTATCTGTGTGTGTGTGTGTGTGTGTGTGTGTGTGTGTGTGTGTGTGTGTGTGTGTGTGTGTGTGTGTGTGTGTGTGTGTGTGTGTGTGTGTGTGTGTGTACAGTGTGTGTGTGTGTGTGTACAGTGTGTGTGTGTGTGTGTGTGTACAGTGTGTGTGTGTGTGTGTACAGTGTGTGTAAACTTCAACATCTTTCTTCAACGTGTTGTTTTACAGCTAATGAAGTCTCCTCAAAGATCCAACTTGAAAATCTCCACGTTCATTGCCACCAACAGAGTATTTCCTTGTTAATTAACAATCAGTTGAAGTCTCAATATGTGAGGTCAACCAAGGTCATGGAGGAGGATTCGATAGATGTATAAAGTATAAAGCACAGAGAGAGATGTTGATTAATCATTTAAAGGAGGTAGGAGAACAGGATGTCACTTTAAAGGGAGTATTGAGCATGAGTAAGGGGGGCACAGAGGTGAGGTGTTTTATTATCGTTGGTTTTGTGTGTTTTTTTATATGGGGGAGATTGAGAACTTTAGGTATTTTCTACTCCACAAGTAAGTAAGTAAAACCCAAAGAAGAGGAAGCAGAAGTTGTTAACATCCATCAGGAGCATGTGAATGTGGCTTAGACGAAGAAAAGGTAGAACATGCTGTCACTGCCAGATGTATAACACAGAGAAGAAAGTTAAAGAAATGTGGAGGATTGTTAAATCTTGAGAATCTCTTGAGTTGCGAGAAAGACAACTTCATTTGAGTTCTTAAAAAATACTGGGTTGATGAAGAGATTTTTTAAATTATATTTAATTTGTTTTCCTTTTTCTTCTTCCTTGTAGCTCACTGTTTTTCCCATGTGGTACACAGTCACACTCCAGCATAGTAGGTGGCGGTAATGCACCTTAAACGTTAGGTGCCGCCCGCCATTAAACAAAAAGAAGAAGAAGAAATTGCGATTTCTGCACTTTTGCAGATGTGAAGGGCGAGGACGAGAGGCATACAAGAACTCTTGGAGCAAAGCGACAAAGACTGAGGACACTAAGGGACAGAGGAGACACTCAGAGGAGACAATCATCTTCAGAACAGTGAGACAGGCAGCGGCAGAGAGACAGGAAGATGAGAAGAGCCGCCGAGGACCCGAGCACGCTCTGTCTGTTTGACGTTGACGGCACGCTCACAGCCGCGAGACAGGTAATTGTGTTTGTGTGTGCGTGCGTTTGTGTATGTGCGCGCACGTGCGTTTGTGTGCGCGTGCGTTTGCTTGTGATATATCCGGCTATACAGTCTATGGGCTCTACGATAGCCTCATCCCAATACCCCTCCTCGACTCCTCTCTTCCCCTCCTCCGGGACTTGACCCGGAAATCGATCAAAACACGCCATGTTGAAGGACGTCCCAATAGCTGAAATGCACACAGAGGAGTCGAGGAGGGGTGAGGGAGGAGGGGTGCGGGAGGAGACGAAAGGGAGGATACACGCGAGCAGACTACGCGGAAGTGTTTTCGCTACTCGCGTATAAAAGCCCCGCCCCCACCTTCACAGCTGGCCCATTTTAACAGAGGAAAACCAACAACTGGAAGATGAGTGGAAAAGCGTCACAAGTGCTATAAGTGCTCACAGCTCCATGGGAATTATTATGTGCAATTCATTTCTAAAAGGCTTTCACATTACTAGAATTATATATTATTTAAATATAGGCTACATTTTACACCAAAACGGAACACAAAAGCAGGACCAACCATCATACATTGAATTTATTGACTAACAAGAGAAAGATTAATTCATTTAAATAAATAGTTAACCACAAATGGGCCGATTCTAAAGGGTTATTCAGTTAAGCCCAATGAGAGCGGATACAGCTGTGCACATGTCATCATTAACAGACGTCGTTTAAAAGTGACGTTTGAGTGAACGAGGACATCCCAATTAATACCTGAGGACTCCTGTCCTCGCGTCACCTCCTCGTGTCTCTCGCTCGCATCTTACGAAGGCGGAGCTAAGACGCAAGGAAGGGAAGCGAGTGAGGGAAAGGAGGAGTCGAGGAGGGGTATTGGGATGAGGCTGAAGTATCGCTTCCGAGCCAGATTGTGTTCCGCAGAAACACGCGCTGAGAGAAAGGTTCCTCCCTGAATCATTAGCTGATGTGAAGCTGCTCCGATGCTCCGCCGTAGCGTCATGAGGCACTCACTAATAGTTACCATTAACAGTATTCACGTATGAGCTTACTTTCTTTTAGTGGTGGGTGTTTGATTGTGTATTACTATCAGTGCTGGGAGAATAACTGTTTCACAACAGGTGTTGTTCAACAGACAAATCAGGTAACACAATGTACTATCACTGCATGAAGAATGACCATAAAGCCGCCGCCACCATAAAGTTATAAAAAATAAATATTCTATGACTAGTAATACAAGTAAAATGTCAGAGACCGACAGAAACAAGTGAACACAAGTTTGTTTTGGCTGGAAAACTAAAACATTTGACACAAATCCTGACAACTGGAGGCATGCAGGTCTTTTTATTGTATTGTTGCAATAATGTCTTTGTTTTACCTTAATATTCCAGTTAATGTGTGTTTGTGTGTGTTTTCAGCGTGTCACTCCGCACATGTCAGATTTCCTTGAGAAGCTGAAGACTCAGGTTCGAGTCGGAGTGGTAGGAGGGTCGGACCTTTGTAAGATCAAAGAGCAGTTAGGAGAAGATGGTGAGACACGTGTATTGTAAACCAAATATATCTATCTATCTAAGACAGACAGACAGACAGACAGACAGACAGACAGACAGTCAGTCAGTCAGTCAGTCAGTCAGTCAGTCAGTCAGTCAGTCAGTCAGTCAGTCAGTCAGTCAGTCAGTTGGTTTGACTCTCTGTTTGATTGTGCAGTGATCCAGAAAGTAGACTACTTGTTTGCTGAGAATGGTCTTGTGGCCTATAAGGATGGACAGTTGCTCTGTATCCAGGTGAGATTGATGTTATGTGTGCACACCTTTTTTATGAACAGCTTTTAAGCCTGTATTGTCATGTTTTTGTTGGACATATTAAGTTAATTTGCCATCCTTACCTTTTGTTTTGTAAACAGAAAGATCACCTGAAAGCAAAGTGTTTACTGTGTCTGCTTGCTGTTATCAGTCTATCCAGGCCCACATGGGAGAAGAGTTGCTCCAGGATTTCATTAACTTCTGTCTCAACTACATGGCCAAGATCAAACTGCCTAAGAAGAGGTACAGATACAGCTGGTTTAGATTAGAATTAGAATTGCTTTATTTCAAACAGTGAAAGTTTACCTCTGCATTTAACCCATCCTAGGAGCTATTCTACAGCGGTCATGATCTCATTAGCCATATGTACTTGTTTTTTCGATTTCTGTGTAGGCATGCAGACCATTAAAATGTTAACAATAATTCAAAGTAATGAAGGAACATTTATTGTAATTTGGCATGTTTCACAGGGGGACATTCATTGAATTCCGTAACGGCATGTTAAACGTCTCCCCTATTGGGCGCAGCTGTACCCTGGAAGAGAGGAAGGAGTTCTACGAGCTGGATCAGGTCCACACTCATTCACATACATGCATCGTTTAAAGCTGCACTCATCCATATCTTTCACATTAAAGGTAGAATGACTCACAATGTAGTGTTGCAGAATTGCGTTTCTAAAATGTGGTCCGCAATCAGCATTTTATAGTTTCCGGTTCCCTCGTCTTGAAAGCAACCATTTTTGAACGGGTTTTTTGTTCAAACCTGAAAAAAGGTCTGTGGTTCACACAAGCTGGGTTTATGTTTTTGTGTGTCACAGAAAGACGGTTTCTAACAAGTGAATACATGACTGTGTGCATCAGGCCAAACATTAGCCATCTTTATCTTAGTGTCTTAGTCTCTTCTGACTTTTTTTGTTGCCGTCTTTGCGAAATAACCATTCTTCTTTAACCTTAGGATGTTTGTTTTACTCCTCGTTTCAAAAAGGAAAACAAAGATTAAAATGGCTCCATATTTAGTGCTGTGTTTATATTTACATTCTGCTCTTTTTCAGAAAGAGAAAATCAGAGAGAAGTTTGTGTCAATATTAAAGGAAGAATTCAAAGGAAAAGGACTGTCATTTTCAATCGGTGAGTCAAGTCCAATTGCAGTTCCAGTGTTGGTTTGGAAGGCTCTATTAGAATGTAGGAACAGAGCATGAGGTCAGGGGTCAGTGTGATGTCACCATCTTCCTGCCTCTCGTCCTCTTCTGCGTACAGGAGGCCAGATCAGCTTTGATGTTTTTCCTGACGGCTGGGATAAGACATTCTGTCTGAGGTTTGTTGAGGAGGACTTCTCAACCATCCACTTCTTTGGGGACAAGACCAAACCTGTGAGTATGCTAACTGATGGCAGAGGACAGAACAACATGGTTCTTCTTTCAAAGTGAGAATATCCTGTGGACAGCCGGCTGAGGCCATACACACAATCGACAAACTTACACTTTTTGTCAACAAGTTGTAAGTCTGTGCTGTCTGTCTATACTGCAACCCCCCCCTTCTGTTCACCCTCACTAAGCTGGCCCATATTTCTCCAGTCTAGAGTCTGTCCTGCTTTTTAAGCTGTTCTTATTGTTTCATGCTTTAGTGTGGACGCGTGTTTCTCACACACACACAGGGCACACACAGCGCTGTCTGGTCAGAATCAGAATACCTTTATTCTGAGACATTTGGACATTTGTTACAGCAAGTAAAGAGCCAAAGACAGCTTCAAATGTATTAAGAAGCATGCATACACATATTAAAGATACAACTAGAAATTACACAATATGCAAATGAAACATCCATTCACAGTTTAGAAATAGCAGCCAGGTGAGAGTCTTGAAGGTGGAAGGGTTTATTTGCAGTATATATTCAGTATATTGCACATAAGAAGTATTTCAGGAGTGTAATAGTCTTTGTTATTATATGTGTGTGGTGGTTGTAAAGTCTGACTGCTGCGTGAGTGAGTTAGTACATTTAAACTGACTCTAGTTTACTAATTTAGTGTCATTATCTCCAGTTGCATATACTGCAGGTCTCTCCGCCTTTCAAATATGAACTAGAACATTCTTAAACTCCGAGGTTTCCACCCAGCTCATTGCTGAGAAACACATTTAAAACCCTTTTTGAGTACAGCTCTGGCTCAGTCTGCATTCTGCTGGCCATTTGTGATGGGAGGAACAAAGCAGCATGGTAATGCATTTAGAGCTGGGAGTGTTCCCTGCAGACCCCTGTGGAGACACACAGCCAGGTGTGAAGGTACTGAGGTGAGCCAGATGCATGTCTGACGGCTGTGAATAAAGACACTGCTGCTGAATAAGGGTCTGAATGCTCTGCTGTGGGAAGCTGACCCATCTGCATTCACAAACATGCTTCCATTGATCCAGCCCCCCTTCTCAGTTTGCACACATTCATGAAAGATCTGATTCACACTGCTTTACTGATAACTGCTTATATGCTATCAGCCACTTAGAAGCAGCATGTTGACTTTCAGTGTGTCTGCCACTCCTGTTAGCATCTGTTTGAAGACAAGAGATTTAACTAACTTCATGTACAATTCCACTGAGCAGAGACAACCTCCTCTGTCCCAGAAGAGGAACATCCTCACTCTTAAAGACCTGTATTCACTGTGAGCTCCTTGTAGAATAAGACAGTAAATAGTCACATGACTATGGTTCGAGGATAGAAACGGAATCTACCCATCGGATAGTCAGTAATTCTATCCTGCATGTATTTCATGAAATGTGCTAAACTGTGGACAGATGCCCCAAGCTCTGTACAGCTCCACGAGTTTGCTATTCAGACAGAATACACAAACATAACTGTGTGTGTGTGTGTGTGTGTGTGTGTGTGTGTGTGTGTGTGTGTGTGTGTGTGTGTGTGTGTGTGTGTGTGTGTGTGTGTGTGTGTGTGTGTGTGTGTGTGTGTGTGTGTGTGTGTGTGTGTGTGTGTGTGTGTGTGTGTGTGTGTGTGTGTGTGTGTGTGTGTGTGTGTGTGTGTGTGTGTGTGTGTGTGTGTGTGTGTGTGTGTGTGTGTGTGTGTGTGTGTTAGGGAGGAAACGACTACGAGATCTACTGCGACCCTCGGACCATGGGCCATGCAGTGTCCAGTGCAGAGGAGACTCAGCGGCTGTGCCAGCAGCTCTTCTTCTCGTGAGACTATGAAGAGTGTTGTACACACACTGATACTGCAGGTCTTGTTTCATCATATCTTAAGGTTTAATCACAGAAATAATGAATTGAATGCAGCAGTGTCATGTGTATTAATGTCGAGAGGAAAGACTAACGGACATTCGGGTTGGGTTTTAAATAAAGCTGTATTGGTTGTAATTGGGATATAATGTTTTACAATGTATTGTTGTGGGAATTGTATCCAGAGTTGGGCTTGTCATCGTCATGGTAAACAGTTACCCACTAACCTCAACAGGAATCTGTTGTATGAGTCATTCTATGTGATGCATGTCGTTACACATGATCAGGGTGCTATTGACAGTAGATCAAAGATCACCTGAAAGGCCTGGGACACTCACAGAGGACTGATTCCCTTCTGATGATCACATGTCATGGAACACACTGAACTGGAGCTCTCATGTCTTCCCCTTGGCATGTCTTCTTGTAGTGTCTCTGTCAGCCATGTTTAGTATCACTGCTCCAGTGTATTCGCACACAGTCACCACAGTATCCAGACGTCCTCCTGTATGTTAGCGAACAGCACATACTAATACTTTGATGCATATGGTTGTCAGTAGAAGGCATCACATTTTGTAGGAAATATCACCAGACAATGAATTGATGTCATGGCCCCTGCAGGTAGAAATGTATGAGAATATATCTGTCATAAATGTCCTATACACATTTGTGAACTTCTTTATACACAGCACTTGAATTAAGTTTAAACTGAAGAAGATTCTACTGTAAAATATGTGAACTGTGGGAAATAAAATAATCGACCCATTCTGAAAAGTACAATGTGTGGGGCGCCCCGCAGAAATGGGATAATAATAATTGTGTAAATCATTTTCAAATGAAGCAAAAAAGGTTTGCACAGAATACCTGAAATAAAGACATGAGCAGGAAAGGTACTCACAAATGTGTGTGACTGTGTTCCTGTGTCCTCACTGATACTGATATATATATATCTGCAAAAGGCTCAAAATAGACAATGATTGTTTCTTTGTTGATGAAATGTACAGGGATTTGAAACCATGAGAAATGTCTTTATGACATATTCATATGATCAGTTGTGAGTTTTGAGTACCTCCCCCTGCTAATGGAGCCAGGGGCGGACTGGCCATCTGGACGTTCGGGACGAATCCCGGTGGGCCGGTACTGAAGTGGGCCGGTCGGACGATGTGGGCCGGCCGGTAACCGGCAGGGCTCGACATGAAGGCCCAATCCCAAACTACTCCCTCGACCCTACCCCTCCGTGACCGAGTGAACTCCGTCTGTAGCCACACTCGCAGCTCAACGAGGCTCCTCCTGTCAGATGGAGGGAGTACATACAGCAGCAAGCTTTGGGACTCTCCGGCAGAAACAGGAAATGCCGTAACTGTATGTAACAACGGTTTCAAATCAGCATCTCTTAGACAACAAGTTTAAATAAATAACTCAAATAAAACTCCAAACATCTTTCATTGTGTTTCAAAGCTCTTTTAGTTGTAAACCGGATGTTTATAAGCTTCTTAGTTTTTGCAACGGTCTGTAAATATACAAAACTTTATAATAAAATACACACATTTACCTTTTTCTAGACTAAACACAGATATGATCCTAAGTGAAAAACATATGAGGTTATCATGAGGTTGTTAACATCGCAGTTTATCAGTGGACGTTTGCTGGAACTACTTGTAAACAGCGTGTTTCCTGACGGACACACACAGCGTGACTCCAGTCAGGTAGAGACCGGTCTCAAGCAAGCGGCAAACTGTGGGGTAGAGCCGTGAAGCCAATACGGAAGTGCCACACACTGCAGTTCATATATTGGCCGATAGGCGATGGCTGCAGAAAGGAGCAATTTCCATAGACCCCCATGTTAAAATGCCCAACTTTCCAGCAGAAAAAAACATGTTTCTACCCCTGGCTCCATAAATTTTTATTATCGATATAGTTAGATTCCACCTTCATGATCATGGATCTGTGAGTGAATTGTTTTCTAACGCGACCCTTTTATTTATATTAGGTCTTAACCCCGTTAGCAGGTGTTTGTGTGCTTGTTAGCTTAGCTTGTTATGTAGCTCATTAGTCAGCTAAGGACGTAACCCTTTATACATATATACAGTTTAGTTTATGACCATAGACTGTATATATAAATGGACGTAGGGTCCGTGACGTCACCCATAGGATTCTGCAGAGTTGCCGTGAAGCCCTAAATAGGCGGAGTTGGCTACTAATGGCTCGACAGTGACGTCAGAGTCTAACTCCCGCCTTCTCCAAATAAGAGGCGGAGCCGAGGCGGGACAGGGCGGGACCTGCTGCCAACGAGCGTGACGTTCCAGACCTAGCTCAGGCTAAGAAGCTAAGCTAACATGCTCTCAGTATTAAGCTAACAACCTATGCTAACAACACAGTCTCTGCTAACAACCCAGCTTGCAGTCACCGCTCCTCGTTCCCGGCATACAACGTTGACTAAATCATCCATAATTGGATTGTTCAAATGTGTACTGTGAAGGATATCATAAAGCCTTAATGCAATCGAATGTAAAACATGATTGATGAAAGTAGTAAATCGGTCAGATTTGACCAAGACAACAGGAGGGTTAATGCCATATTCACTTAGTAATGAACAACTTTTACAAATATTTCTATATAGTGTTGGAGCAGTCTGTGTTGGTAAATGTCATCTAGGTTGCACATTTCCTGCTGAAATACATGCATACCAAGTCACTGCGTGGCACTTTGGTTTTTGATAAAACAGTGTAGTTCCACTATATAAACGTTACATTCATAATCAAACGAGTCAATCTGCAAGATAATTAGCTATTTGGTATTATTCTTAATGCTTGTCATTCACACGTTAATAAAATAAAATAAGTACCGATACATAGCAGAATAATTGTGGGGTGTTCAGCTTAATAAACCTTGCTCAACATCATTTATTTAGCTAATACTACAGCGGGCTACAGGCGAACCAAGTCCGCGTTTCGATGCATTCCTTGATCTCCAGTTATAACGCCGGACTCCGCCGCTGGCCGAAGCTAACGGAGCCCCAGGGGGCTAGCTACGGCCGCCGGCACCTATGGCCGGGACGCGCTAGCGAGCTAGCCCCCTGCAGCCCCGTTAGCTTCGGCGGCGTGGACTCCGGCGGCCCCACTGGGATAATTGGGTCCCCTTTTTACATTTGCTCCCGTTTAGCATTATGGGCGTCATAGCCATATAGTATAAAAGTCTTACCCAAGGCTGAATCATAAACTAAACTGTATATATGTATAAAGGGTTACGTCCTTAGCTGACTAATAAGCTACATAACAAGCTAAGCTAACAAGCACACAAACACCTGCTAACGGGGTTAACATGTATAATATTATCATTTTACTCACCGAAAAAAGCTGAAAGTAGACTTCTTGGAAGTTCTGTTAGTACATTCAAGCGCACAGCACAACATTTGAATTATCTGGTATTTGTAACAATATTCCCTAACAGGCACGATCACCACGAACACAGCTAAAGGGTCAAGTACAGTAACTACAACTAACTAACGTTGTAGCCTCTATGGTTGTAGCCTAGCAGAGTGGACAAGTTGCTGTTAGCTGACAGTGAGGCACGTATCTGTCAATCAACGTGACCACGCCCTAATGTGTGCACAAACTTTAAGACCTAATATAAATAAAAGGGTCGCGTTAGAAAACAATTCACTCACAGATCCATGATCATGAAGGTGGAATCTAACTATATCGATAATAAAAATGTATGGAGCCAGGGGTAGAAACATGTTTTTTTCTGCTGTAAAGTTGGGCATTTTAACATGGGGGTCTATGGAAATTGCTCCTTTCTGCAGCCATCGCCTATCGGCCAATATATGAACTGCAGTGTGTGGCACTTCCGTATTGGCTTCACGGCTCTACCCCACAGTTTGCCGCTTGAGCTAAATGCACAGCAGTCCATTTCCACCAGGCCCAACAACAAGAGCAAGGCTGCTACCAGAGCATCTTATCGTGTCAGTCACGTTCTTGCGAAACACATGAAGTCTTTCAAAGACGGCGAAGTTGTGAAAGAAGCATTCCTGGAGGCTGCGACGCGCTTTTTGGGGACAGTAAAAATAACAGAAGCATTTCAACAGGTTTTTGATATAATAAAAACTCAAGTTAGATACCGTTATTAATCAGCTGTACGTTTTAGTTTGTTTGAACTTATTCATTATAATTATTGTACAAAATGGTATAAGAATGCAAACTTAAATTGATTATAGTCTATTATCAATTCAGGTTAAGAAACTAGTGTTGCTTGCATCCTATTTTAAAGGCATTTCTTTTTATACTCTACTAAAATGCAACAAAAAAAGGGTTTGATTCTATTAATTTTTTATTTTTTATTGCACTTTGGCAGCAGATTCCTGAGTAGCTTCAGATCTGAGTTGTTTTATTAGTAAGCCTAATTTATACTTTTGTAGCAACACTATTTTTATATAATGGCAAAAAAAGGGTTCAAAGTCTTTTCTTTTTTTCCTGTGGCATATGTGGCAGCACTGTTCAATGTTTCTTGAAAACATTACCCACTGTAGTATGCAGGCCCGGACTGGCCATCGGGAGGACCGGGAGGTTTCCCGATGGCCTGGCCTGTTAAGTGGCCTGCTGGCCTGAGGAATTTCTTTTTTTAATGTATGTATTGTGAACAAAACGCTGCGCAAATGTGGGTCTGACTCTGCCTCACAGAGGGTGACTGGCTGTCTACATGATGTGGCCTGCCGACATGGCCACTTTCATACAGATCATACTAATGCCCTCGATTGGTCTCTGTGTGTCATTCAAGCTCGGGAGGGTGTGTGGCGCGAGCGAGTGTGAGAGAAAGCGCGCGCACCGGTTACGTGTTGTTGTTGTTGTTACCATCTGGTGCTAGCTAGCTGCGCTAACGGATATAATGAGCTGTCAACAAGGTTGAGGAGAGTCCTCTCCAGTCAGACTGAGAGACTGATAACTACAGCTCAGGTGAGGTAAAGGACTCTGAGTGTTTAGATAGTTAACTTAGTCTAAGTTCTCTGTGGGTCTCAAACGGTTTGGTCACCACATATTTCCATTTGAGGGGGGAGTGATTAGTAAAATATGCATGAATAATAACAAAATAAAATGTTAACTAGGTGAAAAAAGGTAAGATAAACTTTATAAACTTGTTGAGAGCTAAAACTAGTCTTTGCTGCTGCCTCAAAGAGGAGCAGGGGGGAGAGGAGGGAGACAGGTGAGGCTGGTTCAGGAGCCCAGACACACTCACAACTATAAATGAACCAAAAACAAATAAATAAACAAGTTTCAGTGTTTTTTCATATTGGATATGGTATGTTATTGGTTATGGCCATGTACTTATTAATTTATGATTATTTAAATGTATACAGTTCTGTTTCATATGGGTGTAGTCTCTTTATTTCCCCCTCAAAGTGCACCAGATTGATGCATTTAAGTAAGGGGTCGGCAAGCCCTGGCACGCGTGCCAGCATTGGCACGTGGCACCGTAACCAGTGGCACACTAGGAATAAGTGGAATAAGTGTGCAAAATATTTAAATTGTATTTTCGGATCCTGAACGAGACCGCCGCCAGAGCGCGTCTCCCCGTTACCCGCAGAAGGAGCACGCAACGCAGCCCCGCTCTCTTTAACTCCAGGTCACTTTCTGCCGCTTTCCTCGGTGGTGCTGATCGTTTCACCACGGAGGAAAGCACTTCACAAATTGCAGTACCCATAAGGAGCTGTACAAATGCCACAGTGTCTTTAGTTGAAAGCCCAGTGGCGATCTGCTCATCTCTCATCGAAATAATATGCTACAAAGGGGCGGACTGGCCACCTGTGTGTTGAACTTTCCTGTCGGCTCCCAGACCGTAGTCGAGGAGGGCAGAAGCAACAAGCTTCAGGTTCAATAACCCACTTTAGCTTAAATGACTGGAGAGAGGCGAGCTCTTCTTGGGAGGCCGTTGCATTTATTTAGCTGTTCTTCTGTTTCACAAAATACATCACAGACCTCTGTTTTTCTGCTTCCTCGTTTCACTTCCAGAAACATACACACGCTCCCTCACTGTCGCTCTACCATCCACACACACACATGCACAAGCCACACCTCTCTCTCTTAAAGGGACAGCGATCTCATCTCACTCTGCATGACCCTAATATCATAACATGTGTATTCTGGAGAATCACAGAACGGACAATCGTCCTTATTATTATGCCGTTTAAACAATTATTTAAATGTGTTTGTTAAATTCGACATCATGTAAGTTGCGCTGACAGGTCCACACACTGCTTCCCCGCAGCGAGGCTCCCCCGCCCTCCTGCTGATAGTTGACGATCGTCAAGCTCCTCAACCCCCCCCCCCCCCCCACCGTTGATAATTGTCGGTCGTTGGCACGCTGATAACATTCTTTTTCTAAAATGGCACTTCATATCAAAAAGGTTGCCGACCCCTGATTTAAGTCCAACATTTAAAAAAAAAAAATCTTCCCGGGGGAGCATGCCCCCGGACCCCCCTAGAGGATTTTAGGTCGACCTCCACTTAAAATATGTTCACATGGATAGGTTCCTAGATGTGCTCAGCAGCACTGTATATATTGACAAATAAATCCAGGAAAATGGCACAAAAGAAAACTGGTAGTGGCCTGGCTGGGTGTATAATTCCCGGCCTGGCTTATTGTCCCAGTCCGGCCCTGGTAGTATGTGACGTGTGAATAAACTCCAACTCTGTATCAACAACACTGTTGTGTAACTTCAGTTAAATACTTGTATGTGTGTAGATTAGAAAGAGGTAAGATAAAGGATCTGCAGTATTTTATGAAGTATTAATCGTACAAAGGTCAGTTTTATACAAGTAGAAGTGTGTATTTACCTGGTAGTAGGCTGTCAGTAATGGCTACGCCTCTCTATTTGGACTGGTAGATCTCGGCAGACTGGCAACTTTAAAAGTAGCTCTCGGTTCAAAAAAGGTTGGGCACCCCTGATCTAATCAAATCTATCACATAGCCATTACATGTCTAACACCTAATGACAGGAAGGCAGAAAGCGCATTATACAAATAATAATACTCATAATAATAGCAGACATTTTTTAACAATGACCACAATATCATTATTTTAATAAACCAAATATGGACAATTGAGGAAAATGAGGAAGAACTGATGATTCAAATGTTGTAGTACAAGTAGTAATGTAGTTAGTGCATACATTACTATTGCAACAAATGTGTTGATTTTCTTCATTATTAGTCCATTTCTTTTTGGACGAATGCTCCGGGCCAGTGGTTACACTGGTGGGACCAGGGATAATACAAGTCTGCGGTGGGCCGGCGCTACCGAAGTGGGCCGGTCGAGAGACCCGGGCTGATTTGTAGTCCCAGTCCACCCCTGGATGGAGCCCTGACAACAACCCCCCCCCCCCCCCCCCCCCCATTCTTGCCAACCCTCCCGATTTTCGCGGGAGACTCCCGATTTCATTACCCTCTCCCGGTTTCCTCCCGGGTCATATTTCTCCCGATTTCTGACTAAATCAGATTTAGTCAGGACGGTTTCCACTCGGACTTTAATACAGCTACACAGGGCCGTCCCTCCCTACAGGCCGATCATGCAGGCTGCATGGGGCCTCACCTATGGGCCTCACATTGCGCAGGGGGCCTCGGCTTATGAGCTCGGCGCAGCTCTCAGCGCAGTTCTCCGCAAGGCTGCACATCATGGATGTATAATAAGAACTGCACATGGTAGACTTCGCATCCTTAAAATACCCACAATGCTTTGCGCACGGACCAATTTCAAAAACCCTTGCGGAGAATGGCTGAACCGACGCAGCACACATTTAAATGTAAGTAGGCCTATGTAGTGGCGTAGAACATGTAAATATGTTACTTTGTTACATTTGTTATGCAATGTAATGTAATGTTATCACCAAAAATGTGTTCCGTGAAAGTAAAGCAAGTTCATAATTAGATAGACGTCGTGAGGTCTTTATTTTCGGTATAGTTTATGTTGAAACCGTTAGAGAGAGTGGCACACTTGTTAGACTGATCCATTCTTCTTCATTTTCCGAAGCCGTGGCTTGGAAGCATACTTGCTTCGTTTCTGAAGGAAGTGACTTGGAAGTACGCAACTACCAAACCAACATCCTCGCGATTGAGAAACACCCAGAGTGAGAGGTGACCTATAGAGAGGCGAAGTCACGCCCATCTACGTCCGGTCCATGGGACCTTATTTCTGAAAAATGATGTATTGAAGTCAATGGAGAGAGAAAACATATCTTTGATCCCGTTTGAATTGTGCCATGAATTACACATATGATGTTTGTCAATCTTAAAAAATCATTTCCATGTCAAAAAAGTCACAGTTTTTGTCTTAAAGGTCCCATGTCAACACAACATTTCGGAACTATATCGGAACTAAAGTGGGAAAAGTACTGCTGTGTGAACCCGCCTATTGTGAAGAGGAAAGCAGTATTTTTATTTTGTATGGGACAAAAAAAGCCCACTGCACTTTTTTACAAGAGACTCATTGATGAGACGCTGACCCACCTTCTGGTCGAACCAATGGGGAGAACAAACGTTGTTCAGCCACGGTTCTAATCGTTCTGGCGGTGTAGCCATATGTTTTAACCAATGTCTTGGGAAGGTTGTCACTTTTAAGGCTGATGAGATCGGTCATTGGCTTGTTGTGGTGTTAAATGTTGAAGGCGCCTTTTAAAAAGGATTATTGGAAATGTAAAGCAGATCTTTTAAAACATGAGGAGTTTATCAAAATGGTTAGAGACCTTATACAGACCATAAAAGATGACAGGAGTATACACTTCTAGCAGTAGATGGGAGTATTTTAAATTCAAGGTAAGGGAGTTTTCAATACAACATAATAAATCCAAAAGTATACAACAAAAGCAGTATGAGATCCAATTGGTGCAGGGTCATGCACCCGTACTACGGTGGCCTGCAGGTGCAAACGCGTAACAACGGCCAGAAACGCATACATTAGCAGGAAACAGCTGCAAATCCTGAAATGAAAAACAAACAAACCCCGAAAACAAATACAACAAAAAAACGCTGCAAAAACCAAAACGATATGCAAAGTCCAAAGCATGTACAAATCCCAAAACACATAAAAATAAAAAAACATTCCGGAAGTGCTCCAGGCCTCTAGGGGGCGCACTACGTGGAACAGATTGATGTCTGACCAGACATAGAGAGAACGAACAACGTGTTGCAAATTGAAGCCGGAGGAAACAAAGTTGATCGAAGTGGAAAAAGGTGGAGAAGGTACGTTTTGTTTTGATACAAAGAGCATCATATTTACCCTGCTAGCGTTAGCTTATTTAGACCTTGGTCAGTTTGGATTTATTTTTAATTAAAGTGAATTTATTTTATTTCAGTCATGTGTGTGTATGCAGGTGTGGGACTTTCCAAATGAACAGAGCACTCCAAGAGTGGACAACAGTTTGCCAGGGTCAAATAAAACATTGTAAACATTTTATTTTGTGCCACAAGAAGCAGAATGTTTTAACAGTACAGTAGTTTGAATATATTTGTTGTTGACCTTTGTCAGACCTCTCAGGCCCACAGAACCAGCGTCTGATCGGGTAAGACTAATTAAACATGAAATTATACCATGTAGGTTTGAGTTTGTGAACATGAAATCAATAAATACCTTTGTGTGCACTTGTTCCCTGGGTAAAAATAGGATGGAGCACCAACCCCATTCCAGGAAGAGGTCCAGTCTGCCCCGGGTCAGAACAACTTCTATAGGTGAACGATGTTGACAGTTACATCGTGACACAGTTGTTTGGTGTGTATCTTTATTTTACATTTGTTTGTTTGTATAGCCTCCGATCACAGTGGGTAGCATTGGCAGGAACCAGAACAATTATACTTTCATACATTTCCAAATGACACCCATAAAATCTGACATCTTAGTGAAGACGATACAAAAAACACCCACACATATTTTTCAAAGATCAGATATTGTTTGTTGCTCCATTTCAAATGTTTACAAGGATTGTGCAGGAGTATGACAAAGTGCTGTTGTCAGTTTAGAACCCAATGTATTGAAAAACAGGAAGAGGATCGACATCCTTTTGTAAATATGACTGTCATGCATATATTAAGTATTTGAAAGTGATTATTCGACTGTCTTCTCATTGCAGTAACTACACACATGTGTATGCACTTATCATTATTGATAGCCAGTCTGAGCCAGAAGACAAAATGGAGCAAAGGCATTAATTGTTACTTTAACACTTAATTGTTCTATCTATACTGTAAATCTTATTACTAGCTTCATCATTTAATATCACAACACATCACTTTGTCTTTCCCAGCACAGAACACCTGACTGCGACACACATTGTTCCAGAACTCTCTGCAAAAATAACAAATACATCTTGCAGCAGGTTCAATATGAATAGAGCCAATGTGTGGGATGGAGCAACTGCGGCTTCAAAGGTGCCTCATTCGACCCCTCTCATGAGATGTCAGTTAACTTCACTGATGATGAGGGACACTCTGAGGATGGAGTGGACACTGGTGGTCCCAAGCGTGAGTTCCTGACCCTCCTTATGGAATGCCTGAGAATGAAGAAAACATCACGTCAGCAACTGTTTGTGCCCCATGGCGGTGTGACTTTTCCAGCCGCTCACTGTCTCAAAATCTGATTCTAAATGTATAATGTTCTCTATAAAGATAGAACTAATACACAATTATGAATGTATATTATAAGCTGTTTTGTGTATTTAATCATGCATTGGTCTACAATTTAATGATGGCTTCTACATATTTCACATAAACAGACAATGAAAAAATGTGTCCTTCATGCTGATAACTAGTGTATGCATATGCAATTAGTATTCTAAACAGAGCAGTGTGTTGAATCCTTATTTCTTGCATTTGAAACAGATACTATAAAAAAAAAGTGAACTTACTGTTGTGTTCAACTTCTGCCACAAACCGGAGCCACAGAACACTTGAACTGTCCCCAGATGTTGGCCACAGAAAGGACAAAACATGGCGGCCTAAAAGACATACATTGATGTAGTGAATCCATTTAATCAAGTCAATCAAAAACACATAGTCTAAATAGTGGTTAGCTAAATAAATAGAAAGATACATCATGTTTACCGTTGAATCTGTGTTTTGTCTCTCTCTCTTTGAATGTCTTCTCTATATTTGTTCTTGAGCGTGTCTAATGCACACTACTCTCCTGTCATTACTTTGTCCCTCTTCACATGTTGTCACTTCTCTCTCTTTCTTTCTCTCTCAATTCAATTCAATAGCTTTATTAGCATGACCATCAAATCAAATCAAGTTTTATTTATATAGCACATTTATAAACGATTTTTAGTCGAGCCAAAGTGCTGTACATATAATAAAAATAGCCTACAGTAGAGACACTTTATAGTAAATACAACAGCACAGATTGTTCCGAATATCAGTATGAGACAAACGACACCCTCTATCCTTAGACCCTAGTTACAGGCAATTTCTAAAGCTCTGTATAGTTGCAACATCTATACACAAATACAGTGGTGGACTGGGGGGAAAAAGTGGCCCGGGGATTAATTGACAGACAGGCCCACTTAATGCGCGGCATGTAGCAGCCGGCCGGCGACGAAAGTATGTTACTTAAAGGTGGGGTAGGTAAGTTTCAGAAACAGGCTCGAGTGCACTAAAATTTGAAAGTACACAGCCGAAAAGAATCCGCCCCTTCCTTCAGACTTCCTTACAGAGCACCTCCTCCAACACACATGAACGCGCAATGCACGCCCAATGACGGCACGCCCAATGAGGGCACGAGATACATTTGTGCGTGCACGAGATGGAAGGCTGACAGACAGGGCGGCAATCCAATCCGTTTAGCCGGGCGGTTAAACGGATTGGTTGTACTTTTTACAGCACTACGGCTTCCACAGATGACATTTTTTTATGGATTTTTTGTCAAAGCACTTCAGATATTCATTGCTATCGGGATGTTAAGAGCATTCCATGGAATATAACAAAAAGTGTATCTCGAGCCGTTTTCTGAAACTTACATACCCCACCTTTAACAAAAACCCTATGCATTTTATGTTATTTTGGACCATTATTCATATAGTAATCACATTACCTGAGCCCTTAAGTTGCCTAGTGTAAAATAGTTATGGCATATATTTAGTGATTTTAATATTAACAGATCATTGATGCAATAACATTTTAAAGACCATTAAAGAGGGTTTCATCCCTCCCAATTCTTCTTCTTCTTCTTCTTCTTCTTCGGTGGAGTTGTGTTTTTGAAGAGGGAAGAGAGATTTTCACTTTTATTTTGTTTGTTTCTGTTAAAATCGTTTCTTTAACTGTATGATCTTATTTGGGGATATTTGTACTCTTTACAAGTACGGTTAATACTTTTTCGTGAGTGTTTTTCCGTGCCTCGTGGCGGGGATGGCGTCCTTCGGGGCGCCGCCGGTGTCTCTGAGACACGGCGTGCGTTTGGTGGCTCAGGCCGCAAGCACAGTGGAGCAGGTGCTGCTGGCTGTGGGGGAGCAGGTCGGTCATGTAAACATCTCCTATGCTTCCCGCATGAACAAAGCGGTCGTGGTCTTTTTGAAAGATCAGAAATATGTGACGGAACTTATTGAGAGCGGATTAATGATAAACGAGGAATATATTCAAGTTTCGCCGTTGGCGACACCGTCCACGCGGATCACTGTGTCTGGCGTTCCTCCGTTCATCCCGAATGAGGCGCTGGAACGGGAGCTGAAGCGTTTCGGTAAGTTTGCCAGTAATCTCCGCACTGTTGCTCTGGGGTGTAAGGATGAAAAGCTAAAACATGTCCAATCTCTGCGGAGACAGGTGTTCATGTTTCTGAATTGTCCCACTCAGACACTAGATGTGTCTTTCCGGGTGAGGCACGAAGAAGGTTTTTATATGGTTTATGCGAGCTCAGGGAACGTAAAATGTTTTGAGTGCGGGGAGTCGGGTCACAAACGTGTTGCATGTCCACAGAGACGGCACGCCGCTCCGCCGGGTGCGGCTGAGCCCGGGGCCGCCGGGCCCGTGGTGGCCGAGCCCGGGGATGCCGAGCCCGTGGTGGCCGAGCCCGGGGCCGCCGAGCCGGTCGCTGGGGCCGCTGGGTCGGCGGCCGCGGAGGCCGGTGTCGCGGGGGCTGCTGTTGCACCCGCCGGGGCCCCAGGGGCTACGGATGAAGTAGGGAGGAATATCGTGAGAGATGAAACAGGGTTTGTAGAGAGTGTGGTGAGTGTGAGAGGAAAAAATGTGGGAACAGGTAAACGGGTGGGAGATGATGTAGTAGGACAGGTGAGGACTGGTGCTGTGGCACAGGTGGAGGCTGTTGGCACACAGCAGGAGCTGCCGTCTGGTTCTGGGAGGCAAAAAGAGCTTCAACCGGCTGCAGACAATAATGAGGTGACAGAGATGGACACAGACGGTGAGGAGGATTCTGACTGTGTTTCAGTTGCAGATAGTCTCTCTTAGAACGCAGAGATATATTCTTTGGAAGAGATTAATGTCTTTCTAGAGGAGTCCTTTGGCAAGGCAGTGTAAGTGAGAGACTTTTTCCCTGACACTAACAAGTTTCTTCATACAGTGAGCACTCTTCAGAAAGTTGTAGGGTTAGACCTGCTGGATGAAAAGAAACGCTATCGTCTCAGGAAGCATGTAACTACTATGAAAAAAGTTACGAAAGGAAGCAAAAAAGGGGGGAAACTGAAAAGGTCTAAATAATTTCAAAATGATCATGCAACACTGGGTGTCTCCTCTCTGCTGTGTGTACCTGTCTGTTCTTTTTCTCTATCTCCTTCCTCTAATGCAGGCTTTAAGGGTTGCTTCTTTAAACATTAACGGGGGTAGAAGTGCACAGAAAAGAGCTCTAGTGTTAGAGGTCTTTAATCAGAAAAAATTAGATGTGATATTTCTGCAGGAAACGCACAGTGATAGCCTGAATGAGACTGACTGGGGGATGTGGTGGGGGGGGGTCAGTATGTACTCAGTCATGGCTCAAACCTTAGTGCTGGAGTAGCTGTTTTTTTCTCCCCCTCTCTAAATGTTAAGATTGTATCCAGCACAGAGATAGTGGCAGGTAGAGCCTTGATGGTGAAAGTGGAACTGTTAGAGTTCTTTTTCACTTTAATTAATGTGTATGCACCCAATCAGGGCCCTGCACGTGTATCTGTGTTTCAGTTATTAAAAGACGAGCTAGACACTAGTGTACAGGGGGAGTGTGTTATACTGGGGGGGGACTGGAACGCTTGCACTAATGTCACTTTAGACAGAATAGGACGGGAGCCTCATCCTCAGTCGTCCTTGTTACTGTCACAGGTGATAAGAGAGGCTGACTTAGTGGATGTGTGGAGGAAGAAGCACCCCTCTGTTAAACAATACACCTGGATGAGAATGCTAGATGGGGGCGTCAGTGCAGCCAGGCTAGACAGATTTTACATGTCTGCTTCTTCTATTACTCGTGCAGTGAACTGTCACATCCAACCTGTTGGTTTCACAGACCATCAGCTAGTTTCTTTAGATTTGGTTTTATCCAACACAGAGAAACCAAGATCGTTCTGGCAGTTTAATGTTAAAGTTTTACAAGATTTGACTTTTTGTGAGAATTTTAAATTATTTTGGATCAACTGGACATCAAAGAAAGAGTCTTTTCCCTCCCTGAGTCAGTGGTGGGAGGTGGGAAAGGCTCAGATTAGAGTGTTCTGCCAACAGTATACAGCCTACTCCACTGCAAACATTAGGAGAGCTATAGAGCAGTTAGAGAGGGAGATCAGAGAGTTAGAGAGTGTGTCTGCTCGAAATATAGAACAGTCCCTCCTAAAACAACAACAGCTTAACTGTTTTCTTCAGGAGAAAGCCAAGGGAGCTCTGATCAGAGCCCGTTTTACTTCCATGAGAGACATTGATGCACCAACCACCTTTTTCTTCAACCTGGAGAGGTCTGTGGGCCAAAGGAAGCAGATGGTATGTCTGCGTCTCCCCGATGGACAGGTAACCTCTGAACCTGCTGAGATGAGGAGGCATGCAGTGTCCTTCTACACAGACCTGTTCAAAGCCGAAGGTTGTGACGTGGAAGCTGCTGATGAACTTCTTCAGGGTCTTCCACAGCTGAGTCCAGCCGAAAGTGACACCCTGGGCTCTGACATTACGCTGGAGGAACTGACCTCTGCAGTGACACAGATGGCCTCCGGCAAGGCTCCGGGCATAGACGGTTTACCTGCAGACTTTTTTAAACATTTCTGGAGTATTCTGGGACAAGACTTGCTAGACGTATTGATGGAGTCCTTTGGGAAGGGGACTCTTCCAGCTTCCTGTAGGCGTGCAGTGATTTCACTGTTGCCTAAGAAAGGAGATCTTACCCTGCTGAAGAACTGGAGACCAGTGGCTCTCTTATGTACGGACTATAAGATACTGTCAAAGGTCTTAGCTAACAGACTGAAGTGTTTTATCGAACTTCTTATCGGTACTGATCAGACATATTGTATCCCTGGCAGATCAATTGTGGACAATTTGTTTTTGATGAGAGACACTTTTGATGTTTGTAAACTGTATAATATAAATGTTGGTATTATTTCTATTGACCAGGAGAAGGCGTTTGATCGTGTGGATCACACGTTTCTGGCTGCCACATTGCAGGCTTTTGGTGTTGGAGAGCATTTTTTGTCCTAGGTGAAGTGTTTGTACAGTGATGCATGTTGTGTTGTGAAGGTGGGGGGAGGGCTGAGCAGACCTGTACCAGTTAAAAGGGGGATCAGGCAGGGCTGCCCTATCTCAGGCCTATTATATAGTATTGCCATCGAGCCGCTTTTGTGCAGACTTAGAAACCGGTTGAGGGGCCTGTGTCTGCCAGAGTCAGCTCAGGCCCCCCCGGTGGTTGTATCAGCTTATGCTGATGATGTCAGTGTTTTTGTCCAGGGTCAGCGAGATATCCAGGAGCTACAGCACAGTTTAGCTTTGTACAGGAAGGCTGCTTCAGCCAAAGTTAATTGGGAGAAGAGTGAGGCAGTTTTGGTGGGTCAGTGGAGTCTAGAAAATAGGCCCAGTCTTCCTGGTAACCTTAGCTGGGGAAACAAGGGTTTAAAGGTCCTGGGAGTTTGGTTGGGGTCTGAAGACATGGTGGCACAGAACTGGGAGGGATTGCTGGGAAAAGTGCAAGCAAAATTAGCCAAATGGAAATGGCTGCTACCCCAGCTGTCCTAAAGGGGAAGAGTTCTTGTAGCCAACAATCTGGTTGCCTCGTCTCTGTGGCACATACTCCAGGTGTTAACCCCACCGCCGGGCCTCATGAAACAACTGCAGCGGCTCCTCGTGGATTTCTTCTGGTCGGGTCATCACTGGGTGCCAGCATCGGTCCTGTACCTGCCTGTGGCGGAGGGGGGGCAGGGCCTCGTGGATATTACTGCAAGGACTGCTGCTTTTAGACTGCAGGCAGCTCAGCGGCTGCTGTATGGTGCCTCTCCCTGCTGGCTGGCTATGGCCCGGCTGTTGCTCTGGAGGGCAGGGGGCTTTGGTTTTGATAAACACCTGTTTCTGCTGAAGGCCCCTGCGTACAAGATAACTGGACTTACACCTTTTTACTGCTCAGTCATCAATGCCTGGACGATTCTGAGTTTTACCAGACCACCCGACCCCCGGCCTGGGATGTGGCTGTTTGAGGAGCCACTGTTTGACACTGGTTTTCTTTCTGGAACCATTTTCTCTTCAGTCACCCTAAAAAATGCATTCATTGAAGCAGGAGTGGTAAAACTTGGCCATTTGACGGGGGTCTCCACAGAAAAACTGGCTGAGGTGACGGGCATTCGATCAACCCGAGTTCTGGAGAACTTGGTAGATGAGGTGTGGCAGTCACTGTCGCCATCCCACCGGACTTTTGCTCTGGATGCAGATCTGGCTGACCAGTGGAGAAAGGGACATGATTATGTCTTTCCTGCCTTGAGTGTGGGTCCTGCGGTGGGGGAATGGAGAGAGGAGGATGGTCTCCTGCTATCACTGGGGACTCTAACACCTGCAAAGTTCACCTCCTGCAATGGGAAGAAGCTATACCTTAGCTGTGTAAAGGTGCTAAACCTCAGCTCGCTCGCAGGCGTCAGAGAGTCGAGGTGGACGGATGTGTTTGGCTTGGGCTCTTCCCCTCAGGGCAGCTGGCGGATCCTGTATAAATCTCCGGTTGAGAAAAGGATGGCTGACATCCAATGGAGAATTATACACGGTGCAATAGCCACTAACAAATACAGAGCTCATTTTGACCCAGGCACAAGGGGAGGCTGTCCGTTCTGTTTTATGGCAGAAACATTGGAACATTTAGTCGTGTCCTGTCCCAGATTGGCTGGTCTTAAAAAAATGTTACAGGGGTGGGTGGAAGGGTTCGGGGAGGTTTTCTCCATACCACTTTTTGTCCATGGCCCCAAATACATCCTTAAAAAGAAGGAAACCCTGCTACTGATGAATTTCTTGTTTGCTAATGCAAAATTAGCAATCTGGAAAAGCAGGAAGAATCAACTTGCTGGAGTGGGATGGACGGATGCAGTGCTCTGTTTGAGGGGGTTGGTGGCAGCGCGTCTGAGGGTAGAACATGCGTACTTTACGCTAATAAACCATCTGCAGGGGTTTCTGGATGTGTGGGCTGTGGGGGAGAATGACTCTCTAATATTGAAGTTTTAAAGGATAGGTGTAGTTTTTGTTTTTAAAGTGTGTAAAAGAGGATGTTTTTAAATGGGTAAAAAATGGAAAAAAAAAAAAAATGTATTTTTGTTTTTTGTTCCGTTTTTTTTTGCAGGGTGGGTGTATGTTTTAAAAACAAATGCAAATAAAATGTTGTTTTAAAAATCAAAAATCTTCTTCTTCTTCTTCTTCTTCTTCTTCTTCTTCTTCTTCTTCTTCTTCTTCTTCTTCTTCTTCTTCTTCTTCTTCTTCTTCTTCTTCATTTCATTTCAAACCTTTATTTAGACAGATAAATCCCATTGAGATCATTGATCTCTTTTTCAAGGGAGACCTGCTCAAGTAGTTCCACATGAAACATAACAACATAAATAGAACAACAAAAGGAGCATCATTTACATAATTATCCACATAAACAGGTACCAATAGCTTCCGATTGAGTAGCATCCAACCGAGCTTTAAAAACATTTAGTGGCACCAGATTGTTCAGTTTCCATTTAATTTGCAGACTATTCCAAGACAGAGGAGCTGCACATCTAAAAGCTGTCTTCCCTAAGACAGTCCTAGCAGTTGGCATATTTAATAAAACCACAGCATGCGATCTCAGGCAGTAGCCACTTACAATTCGCCGTGAGATCAGGGAGCAGATATAAGATGGAAGTTTCCCTAACATGGCTTTGTATATAAAAATGTACCAGTGACTGAGCCTCCGTACAGTTAGCAAAGGCAAACCAGCCCTTGCATACAGGTTACAGTGATGGGTTAATGCTTTACAGTTAGTCACAAATCTCAGTGCACTGTGAAGCGCAGCATCTAACTTGACCAGGCAATTGGCAGGTGCATTCATATACATCAAATCACCATAGTCCAGCACATGTACAAAGGTCACAGTGACTAGCCTTTTCCTGGCCTCAAGCGAGAAACAGGACTTGTTCCTGTAGAAGAAACCTAGCCTAACCCTCAGCTTTTTAAGCAGGTTATTGACATGAAGTTTAAAAGTGAGACAATCATCAAGCTAGATACCAAGGTATTTGTAACAGGTAACCACTTCAAGTTTTATTCCTTGCGTAGTTACAATATCTAAAACAGGCTCTGGTGTCTTTTTAGCTTTAGAAAAGAGCATTACCTTGGTTTTCTCAACATTTAAAAGAAGCTTTAGTTCAGAGAGCTGAGTCTGAATAATGTTAAAAACATCCTGTAATTTAACACCAGCCTCCTCAATGGAGGGACCTGCACAGTACATCATGGTATCATCCGCATACAAATGTAAAGTAGCTTCATCCACATTTTCACCTAAACTGTTGATATATATGGAGAATAAAAGTGGACCTAAAACAGAACCTTGGGGAACACCATTAGCAATGTTTAACTACTCAGAAGACAGCCCATCAAAGTGAACACATTGGGACCTTTCAGAGAGGTAGTTCACAAACCACCCTACTGCATGGCTGGACATGCCTATACTGGCTAGCCTCTGCTTTAAAATGTGATGATCGACGGTGTCAAACGCTTTTGAAAGGTCAATAAATAGAGCTGCACAACTCTGCTTATTATCTAAAATACTCGCCATATCATTCACCACTTTCATTGTGGCAGTGATGGTGCTATGTTGTTTTCTGAAGCCTGACTGATGTTTAGACAGGATGTCATTTGTACATAAAAACACCTTTACCTGTTCACTCACTAAGCATTCAAGAACCTTAGCCAGAACTGACAACTTAGAGATTGGCCTATAGTTAGTTAGTTAGTTATGTCCTGCCTTTTAGCAAAGGCAGGACATACGCTGACTTCCACAATTTTGGAATTGTGTTAGTGCTGAGGGAGAGGTTAAAAAGAGTAGTGAGAGGTGGAGCAATACAATCTGCAGCTATCTTTAAAAAGAAAGGTTCTACGTTGTCCGGGCCGGCCGGTTTCTTAGGATCTAACTTGGTTAAAGCTTCACGAACAACATCAACAGTAAAAGGGGTAAAACTAAAAGGGTTTTCCAACACACGTTTTTCAGAGTCACATACTGTAGTGTTCACAGAAGCAGAGTTAGTGACAGAATCAAATAGAGAACCACAGGACACAAAATGCTCATTAAAGCAATTTAGCATAGTAGCCCTGTCCGATATAGAGCCAGATGCTGTGGTAATGCACGGAGGTAGCTCATTACGGATATCGCCGGTGGATAATGATTTAATGGCTTTCCAACATTTTCCAGGATTATTCAGATTCTTTGTGGTTACTGACAGATAGTACTTTGATTTAGCACTTTTGATTTGCGATGTGAAGCTATTCCTTAGCTGCCTAAAACGCAGCCATTCTACCTCTGAGCCTGATTTCCTAGCCTTTGCCCAGGCCTTGTTTCTATCATGAAGGAGACTGGACAGATTAGCAGAAAACCAAGGATTGTCTCGTCCCTTTACTTTTCTTTTTCTTTTTTCTTTTTCTTCTTCTTCTTCTTCTTCTTCTTCTTCTTCTTCTTCTTCTTCTTCTTCTTCTTCTTCTTCTTCTTCTTCTTCTTCTTCAACACCCATATAAAACAGAACTGTAAACAGATTAACTTTTTCTTTCAACATTTATTTGAACAGCAAGTGGAGGCAAAAGTGACTGCACCCAAAACAATAAACCTGCTAGCTAACTAGCCTAAACTCAGTAACAGAATGTGGGCAACACGTTCTTCTCCACAGCCGCGCGACCTCTGAGTCCGACATCACTTCCCCCTTTTCTATCCTACGGGTACAGCCGTACAGCCACTCCCCCTGAACCCTGTTGTAACAACATAATACACTTTTTGGGGATGCAGCTTGGGATGTGAGGACATGGCCTAGAAAGGGCGTGTCGCCTTCTGTCCTGCCAGTGTTGGCAGGACAGGAGAGTGTGTGCACCAGTTTGCCTTGATCTATGTATTCATGTCTTTGACTCTCACAGTATCTGCTGCCCACAGCTGTTTTATAGAAGGAACACCTCCTTCACTTCATGAAATCTCTGCAGCGCCAGGAGGCAGCGGGAGGGTTAACTCAGCCTCTGAGAAGAGGAGTGCGCAGTGCCTTTCACGCACCGCCTTTCACGCACCGCCTTCACTGTGTTTACCTTCAGAATCATTAGAAACGCTAAAGAGCGGTGTGGCTGATGTGTTTTAACCACACACACCTCTACACACACACACACACACACACACACACACACACACACACACACACACACACACACACACACACACACACACACACACACACACACACACACACACACACACACACACGATTTAAACGCAGACTTTTGTTCCTCCATGTTACGTTGTTATTGTTTCACTGAGCGGACACGCACATTTTTTTCAAACGCTCCCCTTTTTGGTCCATCTGCGCGGTTTTGTGCGCTGTGATGATTCGGCTGTACCTTTAGTAATGAATATTAAATGTTGTGAGGAAATCTTTCCACCAATAATTCCAATAAGTAATCCAAAATGTATTCACTTCAGGTTTACGAAAGTAACTGTAATCAGATTACTCGTTTTTCAAATGTAACGCGAGCTGAATACAGTTACTTGATTTTTGTATTCTGATTACGTAACGCCGTTACATGTATTCCGTTACAATCCAACCCTGGCCACACCCCACTGGGCTGGGCTGGGCCGGAACACTTACAAATGTGGGCCGGTAAGATTTAGGTAAGCAAAAAAAAAAAAGGGGAGTGGCCGGAACACTTACAAATGTGAGCCCGTAGGATTTAGGCAAAAAAATGTTTTGGCCCTCCGGCCCACACACAGCACCGGCCCACCGGGGAAACTCCCGGTATTCCCAATGGCCAGTCCGCCCCTGCACAAATACATACATATAAACAAACTGCTTCAAATGTCCTTTTTCCGCGGTACTCACTATGGCCCGTGTAATTTGCCTGCACTTGATCTGTCATCTCTTTTAACAATGTTCTTCCCTCACTTTATCTTCTCTTCACGTGAAGCTCTCCTCTCCTCAGCTGGTGTAGTAGTTAGGCACGCTAACGCTAGCTATATAAATATGACGCTCTATGTATCAAAACAAAACTTACCTTCTTATATCTTTCTCCACTTAAATTAACTTTCTTTCCTCCCGATTTCCATCACTCTTGTTCGTTCTCTCTATGTCTGGTCATACATCAATCTGTTCCACGTAGCACGCCCCCTAGAGGCCTGGAGCACTTCCGGAATGTTTTTTTTTGTATGTGGTTTGGACTTTGCATATCGTTTTGGTATTTGTAGCGTTTTTTTGTTGCGTTTGTTTTCGGGGTTTGTGTGTTGTATTTAGTTTGCATCATTTCTGTACATTTTCACGTTTTTCTGTTGTATTTGTTTTCAGGGTTTGTTTGTTTTTCATTTCATTATTTGCAGCTGTTTCCTTCTTATGTATGCGTTTTGGGCATAGACTGTATATATAAACGGACGTAGTGTCTGTGACGGTTGCCATGAGTTGCCATGAAGCCCTTAGTAGGCGGAGTCGGCCACTAATGGCTCGACTGTGACGTCAGAGTCTAATCCCGCCTGCTCCAAATAAGGGCAAAGAGGCGGAGCCGAGGCGGGACCTGCTGCCTCCGAACTGGAAGTAAACAGAGCTAGCTCAGGCTAAGAAGCTAATCTAACATGAAATACATGCATTCCAAGTTACTGCTAACAGTGTAGTTCCCCTATATAAACGTTACATAATCAAATGAGATAATCTGCAAGAGAATTAGCTATATTTTGTTATTCTTAATGCTTGTCATTCACACGTTGAGAAAAGACGGACTCCACCGCCCGGACCTAACGGAGCCGCAGTGGGCTAGCTCCGGGACACCAGCTGGAGCTAGCCCCCTGCGGCTCCGTTAGCTCCGGCGGCCACCACTGGGATAATTGGGTCCCCTATTAACATTTGCTCCCGTTTAGCATTATGGGCGTCATAGCCATAGACTATAAAAGTCTTACCCAAGGCTGAATTATAAACTAAAATGTATATGAATGCATAAAAGGTTACGTCCTTAGCTGGCTAATAAGTAACAAGCTAAGCTACCAAGCACACAAACACCTGCGAACGGGGTTAACATGTATAATATTATCATTTTAGACCTCTTGGAAGTTCTGTTAGTACATTCAAGCGCACAGCACGACATTTGAATTGTCTGGTATTTGTAACAATATTCCCTAAAAGGCACGATCACCACGAACACGGCTAAAGCTAAAGGGTCAAGTACAGTACTATGACTAACTAACGTTGTAGCCTAGCAGAGTGGACAAGTTGCTGTTAGCTGACAGTGAGGCACGTACGTGTCCATCAAAGTGACCACGCCCTAATTTATGCAAAAACGTTAAGACCTAATATACATAAAAGGGTCGTGTTAGAAAACAGTTCACTCACAGATTCATAATTATGAAGGTGGAATCTAACTATATCGATAATAATATTTATTGCATCCAGGGGTAGAAACATGTTTTTTTCTGCTGTAAAGTTGGGCATTTTAACATGGGGGTCTATGGAAATTGCTCCTTTCTGCAGCCAGTCCCTAGTGGCCCATGTATGAACTGCAGTGTGTGGCACTTCCGTATTGGCGTCCCGACTGTTCCCCAGAGTTTGCCGCTTGGTTTTGGGCCGTTGTTCTGCGTTTGCACCTGCCGGCCACCGTACAATACCTATGATTGTATGAAAATATCTTAAAATCAATACAGATGTATTTATTACAAACGTTAGTTCTTAACACCTATCACTGTGTACATCACCATTCAAACATCTTTTAAAAGTTGAACAAACCCCACACAGCTCAGTGAAATGTTGACTTTATTTGATAATTTCAGTAAAAACTAACGTTCATATTTCTCTTTTTCATTATAATACTGATGAACGTTCAGAACAAAGCACTTTGGCAACGTTTTAAAATGCTTAATAAGCACCGTAACTTTCATGATATCATTTCTTGGTCATAATCGTTTGTTTCTGTGAACGGCCGATCGTTGTGTGACGGCAAATGCTGAGGCTGCAATGCATTGTGGGGCAGCATTTTCTCCTCTCCTTTCGGTGAGGGAGGTCCAGTGGTTCCTAAGCTAAGGGGGTTATAAACAGGGGTGCACATAACTTTTTTTCCCTGGTTCGCAAAGGAGCACCTGGAGATGCTGCTTGGTGCGCATCCTTACAATGAAATAGACCGGACCTTTTGAAGGGTACTTGACTTTATGGAGGGGGGGTGGGGGGAGGTGCGCTAGTGAGCACGCCCATGAACTGTTCGCCCGTGCCTTGCAGCAGTGTTACTGTGCGGAGCGCATAATGCAGACCTTCCACGCGATAGCGAGGGGTAGAGCAGAGATCGCAGATGCCGTCGCGCTCGCGGTTGGATTAAAAAAATTAAACCTAAATGGCTCGCGAATTATACTTTGGCGGCCGTTAATATACCTTGGCGGCCCGCCCAAGCAAAGTTATGTGTGGGAAACACTGCTATCTTACCAGTTCTTATGCAACTCGCAAATATATATATATATATCTCTCTCTCTCTCTAATGATCCGGTGCTCCTTTTTTGGCGGTGGGTGCGCATGCGCACCAGTTATGTGCAGCCCTGGTTATAAAGGAAGTTTGAAACCTCCTTTCGGGCCATTCCCAAACCGCCCCCTACACCCTACCCCTCCGTTTGCGCGTTCACGCGGAGGGTCCGCCATATTGAGGGCTGTTCCAAAGCAACGAGTGTGGAGGGGGAGTGGGCTATCAAGCCCTTAAACAGCGAGTCTGCAGCGGTGTTGACTTGAGACCGGTCTCTACCTGACCGGAGTCACGCTGTGTGTGTCCGTCAGGAAACACGCTGTTTACAAGTAGTTCCAGCAAACATCCACTGATAAACTGCGATGTTAACAACCTCATGATAACCTCATATGTTTTAACTTCGGATCAAACCTGTGTTTAGTCCAGAAAAAGGTAAATGTGTGTATTTTATTATAAAGTTGTGTATATTTACAGACCGTTGCAAAAACTAAGAAGCTTATAAACATCCGGTTTAAAACTAAAAGAGCTTTGAAACACAATGAAAGATGTTTGGAGTTTTATTTGAGTTATTCATTTAAACTTTTTGTCTAAGAGATGCTGATTTGAAACCGTTGTTACATACAGTTACGGCATTTCCTGTTTCTGCCGGAGAGAGGGGAGAGAGGGGAGGCCGTCCCAAAGCTTGCTGCTGTATTTACTCCCTCCATCTGACAGGAGGGAGCCTCGTTGAGCTGCGAGTGTGGCTACAGACGGAGTTCACGCCATCACGGAGGGGTAGGATCGAGGGAGTGGTTTGGGATTGGGCCTTCATATCATCTAGAATTCGAACGGCACTTATCATGGCTGCCACTGAGGGACTTCTGGGTAATTTCACTCGGTTAGGAAGGTTCCTAAGCTAAATGGATTATTCGACTGCAGCCCTAAATCCTTTTGAATTCTCCTATGCACTATTCCTTAACCCTGTGACGTTTCACATAGAGGATATAGTGGATAGGAGTTGATTTTTGGACTATTCGACTGCAACCCCCATCTCCGACGATGTATCCAGTTCTTATTATACATCCATGGTTAGGAACCTTCCTAAACTAAACTGACAATTCGACCACAACCCAAGTATGTTGCAGTTCTTTCCCTTTAACAGTGCATTTATTGATAAATCATTGACATTAATGGATACAGAACACACGGGCTACAGAGAATGGTTCAGGTAGAGAAGGGATGTAGTCATACACTGCAGCACATGGACATTTGTCCTCACACCCTTACATTATTATATATTTTCACACCTGCCAGGGCCAATGAGAATTCAGTTATCACACTGGCCGGCACTGTTAGGAATGAATCAGTGACGCATGGAGCCACAGCAGGTTCAGCGTTACGACACACTAACACAATAATGTGCTGCTGATGTGTTAATATGGATCGAACTGAGTATAAACATGAAATAAACTCTGAAGACATGTTCCCAGAGCTCCTGCTGTTTCTTTGTTTCATTATGGCTGCCACTGCAAACTGGTTATTTAGCTTTCGGAACTCTGGTTTCTAAATACTGACAGAGGCAGTGGCAGAGATGTGTTTTATGGAGTGAAAGGTTTTTGAGCAGGAAAATGGACCATGGGGGAAATAATTTGCCTGCTTATTGACCCCCAGTGTTGAGTCTACACAACAGAACATCTGCAATTTACTGAGCAGATGCTATTTCTCACACACACACACACTGGAAACCTGAATCTGATGGATCTAATTCAAATCAGAGAAACTGCTATGGATGGGACGGAGTCTCCAACTGTCCTTCTGTCAATCAGTGATTGTACTTTACTAGTGCTACACACACACACACACACACACACACACACACACACACACACACACACACACACACACACACACACACACACACACACACACACACACACACACACAACTTTACACAGAGGGAGAGGAAGACTGGATGATAATAAATCATTCATTAAATCTGTCATATAGCAAAGGATGTATTTGTTGAAATTACGCCCTTAAAATGACCCAAGTTAATGTTTGTTCTCCTATGTGTTCTTCGGACTGTCTGGACTCATGTCACATCTATCCAACTCACAGCAGTAATGTTGATTCCTTTAAAAAAGTACAAATGACAGAAATAAAAAACAGCCTTTCTGGCTAGCAAGAAACAAATAAATGAAAACAGTCAGAAGAAATGTCTTCGGTGCCTCGGTCAGACAGTGTCCCTAACTCACTGAGACTCTAAAGACACCAACTACAGTTTGAAGACGAGACATAAATCCAGCTGTCAGCAGCCATGTTTAACTAGTTTAACTCGTCACATTCTGCCCCCCCCCCACCTGCTGGACTCAATCATTTAAGGAACTACTGTAAGAAAAGTCACCCCCCCCACAGCCAGGCACCAGGGTCTCTGTCCTCTCAGCAGTGAAGAAGACGGCGACTCCCGACCCCAGGTCTGCTGCAGAGGGAGAGCCTGCGGGGTGGGGGGGGGGGGGCTCCTGTGCAGGGCTGCTGGTTGGGTCTGTATAAGACACGGCGGGTCCGGCCCGCAGTGGGGGGGGTCGTGGGCGGCTAGTCCTCCTCCTCAGAACCTCCTCCCACGTGATTGGCTCCCCGGTCAGGGCTGCTATCCTCTGCAGAGGCGGAAGAACAACACACACTTCAATTCAACCACCCTCTCCATAACAATGAGAACCATCTCCTCTCTCACTGTGTTGGGGGTGGGGGGTGGGGGGTGGGGGGTGGCTGAACTTCAGTTGGACAGAGCAAACTGAATCCTGGGAAATCCTGACAGATTAGCAGCAATGGTTTCTTTTGAAAGGAATACACTGAGGTTCCCCGGAGACATGTTTTAACAAGTTTAAATATGCTATTATTATTTGTGTCTGATATGTTGTTCTACAAACAAATGAAACTAACGTGTTAGTCTTTAAATACCGTCACACTCTTTTTGCTCATTAAAGATCCAGAAGTGTGTGCGCTGGAGCAAGGGTGTAACTTTAGTTTGAGAAGTGGGGGGGGACACAAAACAGGCAGTCCTCCGCAATGAAACATTTTCTCAATTTAATTCCATTTTCTCCCTTTCTACAAATATATTAGGGACTATAGTGTTAACAAATCCAAGAAAGATGTGTAGTGGATATAATGAGTGTGCACACTTATCTAGTATCCTATCCATGTGAACCTGTTTTATTTGTGATGACCTCACATCCTCTAGGGGGGTCCGGGGGCATGCACCCCGGGAAGATTTGTTTCTTTAAATTGAAGTTAAAAGCATCAATCTGGTGCACTTTGAGGGCAACATTAAGAGATTTGTGGATACAGCTTTCAACACCCATATGAAACAGAACTGTATATATTTCAATACTCCAAAAACCATTAGAATATGCTCACAACCAATAACACATATTTGATCAACTCCTCTGTCCTATATTCATCTTACCTAGTCTGCATTCTTTCTTTTTATTTATGCATATTTGACTAATCACTCCCCTTTCAAACTGTGTTTTGTTTTTTGTACTGACCTATAGTACACATTGGAAGGATTTCTTAATTTATTTGATATACAACTAATATTACATAGATGGAAATATTTGTTTACATAGATGACCAAACCGTTTGAGACCCACTGAGATAACTTGGACTAAAGTTTACAATCTAATCACTCAGCGAGTCCTTTACCTCCCTGAGCTGACGTTATCTCTCTCAGTCCCACAGGAGAGGACTCTCCCTCTCCTTATTGTTGAAACAGCTTCTAATCTCCGTTAGCTCCGAGCTAGTTTAGTTTAGTTTGTTTATTTATTTATAGTGTCGTGGACAGTCCCCATCGATGAACTGTCACAAAAACAGTAAATGGTGCAGCTTTAGCCGACATGGCTAATTTCCAGCTGTTTTCCCCGGCCAGATGGTGATAGACACCCTTAAAATTACGATATATCAACAGCATTAGTTATAAGAAAATATATAAAATAAAATAAAAAGGAGGAAAGACAAGTAGATACCGGTGTGAGGATAAAAGAGAACAATAAACAACACACGTTACTATAACAGTACATGTCACATATAGCACATCACAGACACGAGGGGCAACATCCATGATCACAACATGTAACACAACATGTAACACTCACGCCATACCCAACACAGACTAGTGTGTGCAGGTGTAGTTCTCAGTGAACCATGTTTCTAAGTGAGCTGTGAAGGTGGGAAGTGTGTGTATGTCTTTGATTTGAGTGGGTAGAGAGTTCCAGTTTTGAATTGCTGTGACCGAGAATGATGACTGACCAAATGTACTCTTCCTGAATGGGACTGATAGGTCGCCACGTGTGGAGCTTCTAGTGGTCAGTCTGGTGTTGTTACGTTGAGTAACCAATGAGCTAAGAGGTGGGGGGGCTGTATTGTGCAGGATGTTGTAAACCAGAACGATGTTCCTATACTTTATTAAATCTTCCCAACTCAGGATGTTATGCTTGTTGAGGATGGCACAGTGATGGGAGCGGTCTGGTCCAGTACTTTGAGGGTTTGTTTGTACAGGGTTGCTAGTGGCTTCAGTGTGGAGCTGTTAGTTTGACCCCAGCTTGTGAGACAGTATGTAAGATGTGACATGATCATGGCATTCATGTATAATTTGGCAGAATTCAATGTCATTGTGTTTCTTATGTATTTAAAATTTGCTAGGCTAAACTTGACTCTTTGGATCTTGTGTTTTGAATGTTAAATTAGAGTCAATAATGATTCCAAGGTACTTCACCTGAGGCACAATGTTAATATTTTCACCTGAGATGCTTATATTTGACACAATGTTGCATTTACTTTTTGTGAAAAACATTCCAACTGTGTTGTTGACATGAAGCTGAAGACAGGAGCGGTGTAGCCAGCTAGTGATCAGCACTAAAGCTGAGGTCAGTTTATCAGCAGCCTTTTGCTTTGTGTTGGCATGTACATATATCACAGTGTCATCGGCATATAGCTGTGTTTCCACCATTTTGAAGAGTTCCATTTTGCTTCTGTTTTTGTCAGGGATGGTAGCGGGGGGGAGGGGGGCCACAGGCCAGTGTGGCTCTGTGTGTGACTCACTGAGGATAAACTCTGCTCTGATGAGGGCAGACGGGATCAAAGACCTTAGAGCTCCATTTTGCAGTGATGCATGTTGGGGGTGTGTGCTAGTGTGTGCTAGTGTGTTGTATGCCTTGTCTGAAGCCCAGGTGATGGTGGGGGGTTCCTCCCGGCGGTACCTCCTGCTGATTAGCCAGCTCCTCCTCCAGCTGCTGGGACTCTTCCCTCACAGTAGACAGGAAGTCAGCAGGGGACTGGCGAGGAGGCGTGGATTTCTCTGCGTGGTTATAGAGACCCTTCCACATCCTGAGATGGAAAAAATAGTTTTTTGCCAATGTTTTTCTTCACAATCATTTCCGAGGAGATTATGTTTGACTGACAGCGAGTTGCTAGGGTTGAAGAAAGTAAATAAAAATGACCGTGTGTGCGTGTGCAGGGACTCACTTGAAGCAGTAGGGGGTGGTGTTGGGCCTCAGGACCCCCTGGCTCTGGCTCTGCTCAGCCCGGTACAGAGGGTTGGTGTACTGGGCTCGCTCCTTCCACAGCTCGGGCCAAACGGAGTGAGTCCGCTCTCCAAGCCTGTCCACAGCACACAGCAATGTTACAAAACCATGACACCTTCTCAAATGCAGCACTCACTCTTTGCTGTAACAGACAAGGGAGCTGAGGGAAACTGGATCTGGATCTTCAAGATCCCCTAGGCAAAATGTGAGGGTCAGCACTGACACAATGAAAACTCCCCTGAATGTTGTTGCCAGTCCAGTGTGGCAGGAGTTAATTTAGGATAACCAAAGCAACCACACCAATGACCTGTTACTGTCCTGACAGCATGCATCCTGATGGGACTGCAGTGGAACTACATAATACACATCATAATAAAGATGTGAGTGATGTACAGGTGAAGTCCTTGACAAACTGCAGTGGGAATATAACTGATGCAGTTTTGGAAAATAATTTGTAAAAGTTAGCATAATAGTAATAAAGTGATAGAACACTTGAAAGTACCACAAGCACAGGGTCATTAATCAGAACTCTGCATACTGTGCTGGTCTCTGCACACAGTCCAATACAAGCGAACGTGTGTGTTTCAGTCCTACCTCATGTCCCTGCGCTCCTTCTGGCAGTTGCCCAAGAAGGTCCCGTACTGACAGGAGTAGATGTGTGTGTGTATGGCGACGAGAAAGCGCTCGTTGAACTCGAAGGCACAGGGGAACTGCTCGGACAGCTGCCACACACACTCCACAAACTGATCAATGACAGGAGACACTTCTTTAGGATCTCCGTCCAGGTGGCCGTACCTGCAGGTACACAGCTCCATCTTACTACCCAACACACACAGCATTCTCTCCACTAAATCAAGTTATATTCAAGTTCAGTGCTGTACAGTGCCTCCAGTAGAAAAGCAGGTACAGGAAGGAAGGGAGGGAACAAAGAGAGCAGAGAAAGGATTGAAATGTTCATTAATACCATTTCTCAAATGTTATCTCTCCATGAGTGACTCAGAGCTTAAATGTAGAGAAAACAGTCTACAGATGTCTGTGATGGATGATATAGTAAATAATTCATCAGTAATTGTAAAATTATAATGAATTTATATTATTTGTGTGCCTGTTAAAGCTAAAAATGCTTTGAACAAAATATCCCACCCCAGCTTGGATAATAAGTGGTCAGGGCGCCCTTTTGATGTCCTCATGAAATAATCATGAATAATCATTTCACAAGTAATCAACCCTTTTAACAGTGTTTGTTATCTGTTATCCTCAATTTAAATAATCATCATAATAATAATTAATACTGCAACTTAAAGAGAGGTAGCACTTATTTGATCAAATACCCCTGTTCCATTGGCATCACACCCGATGCCTGAAACTGGTTTTATCCCAAGGCAAGGCAAGTTTATTTATATAGCACTTTTCAACACAAGGCAATTCAAAGTGCTTTACAAAAAATGAAAGACATTAAGAAAATGGCATTTAAAATCAGTCATTAAAAAGAAAAGCTAATAAAATAAACATTAAAAGAAAAAATACATGGATAAACATTAAAAGAAAAAATACATGGATAAAAGTTACAGTGCAGTCTAAGATATGAATAGTTCAATTAAAAGCAGCGACAAAAAGAAAAGTCTTCAGCCTGGATTTAAAAGTAGTCAGAGTTGCAGTGGACCTGCAGGTCTCTGGGAGTTTGTTCCAGATATTTGGAGCATAATAACTGAACGCTGCTTCTCCATGTTTAGTTCTGACTCTGGGGACAGAAAGCTGACTGGATGGTTCATCATTTAGCAGGAGGTCAGAAATGTATTTTGGGCCTAAACCATTCAAAGCTTTATAAACCAGCAGCAGTATTTTGAAATATATTCGTTGACACACAGGAAGCCAGTGTAAAGACTTCAGAACAGGAGTGATGTGATCCACTTTCTTAGTGTTAGTGAGGACTCGAGCAGCAGCGTTCTGAATCAGCTGCAGCTTCCTAATAGATTTTTTAGTGAGACCTGTGAAGACACCATTGCAGTAGTCGAGTCTACTGAAGAAAAAAGCATGGACAAGTTTCTCCAAATCCTGCTGCGACATTAGTCTTTTAATCCTAGATATGTTCTTTAGGTGATAGTAGGCTGATTTAGTAACTGTTTTAATGTGACTGTTGAAACTCAGGTCAGAGTCCATGACTACATCGAGATTTCTGGCTTTATCTGTTGTTTTGAACATTGCAGGCTGAAGCTCAGCGCTAACTTTTATACGTTCTGCCTTGGCTCCACAAACCATTACCTCAGTTTTATTTTGTTTACTTTGTTTAATTGGAGAAAGTTCTGACACATCCAGTCATTGATTTGTTCAATGCACTGACTCAGTGTTTGAATTGGAGTATAGGTTCCTGGTGAAATTGTTACGTAAATTTGTGTGTCATCTGCATAGCTATGGTAACTTATTTTGTTGTTTTTCATTATGTGAGCCAGTGGTAGCATGTACATTTTAAAGAGAAGAGGCCCCAAGATGGAGCCTTGAGGAACCCCACATGTCATATTTGTCAACTCAGATGTGTATTTACCTATAGAAACAAAGTTGTTTCTGTCTTTTAAGTAGGATTCAAACCAATTTAGAACTGTTTCTGAAAGTCCCACCCAGTTTTCCAGTCGGTCTAGTAATATGCTGTGGTCAACAGTGTCAAACGCAGCACTGAGATCTAATAATACTAACACTGAAGTTCTGCCACTGTCTGTGTTTAAGTGGATGTCATTAAAGACCTTTACAAGAGCAGTCTCAGTGCTGTGGTTTGGACGAAAGCCTGACTGGAACACATCGAAACAGTTATTTAAATGCAAGAAATTACTCTTTTTCAATGATTTTACCTAGAAATGGGAGATTTGATATGGGCCTATAATTGTTCATTACTGAAGCATCTAGATTATCCTTTTTTAAGAGTGGTTTAATGACTGCAGTTTTCAGGGCCTGTGGAAAAATACCTGAGTGAAGAGACTTGTTTACTATATGAAGTAGATCTGAGGCCATGCAAGGCAAAACATCTTTCAAAAATCCCGTTGGAATAATATCAAGGCAGCAGGAGGAGGATTTCAGAAGTTGTAAAATGTCCTCTAGGTTTTTATCATTAATCTGATGGAATTGTGTCATGGTGTTTGAATTGATGTTAAGTGGACACAAAGACAACACATTTGCTGTATCTGATGCAGAGGCACTGACTGCTTGTCTGATTTTCTGAATTTTGTCAGTGAAGAAGGCAAAATCATTGCACGCCCTGGTGGATAGAAATTCAGAGGCTACTGACACTGGGGGGTTAGTTAGTCTGTCGACGGTAGCAAACACGGCACGTGCGTTGTTTTTGTTTTTGGTAATGATGTCAGAGAAGAACGATTGTCGTGCGTTTTTCAATTCCAAATTATAAAGGCCAAGTCTCTCTTTATAGATTTCAAAGTGAACCTGGAGATTTGTTTTTCGCCACCTGCGTTCAGCTTTTTGACACTCTCTTTTTTCTGCTCTCACGGTCATGGCCTTTCTCCATGGAGATATTTTCTTGCCAGACACTTACTTTAACTTAGTTGGAGCAATGGCATCTATAACATTTTTAATATTTGAATTAAAATGATCTACTAGCTCATTTACTGAGATGTTAGCAGGGGCAAGTGTGGAAGAAAAATTCTGAGTAAACATTTCCCTAGTGTTTTCAGTTAAATATCGCTTTGTGGTTACCTCTTTTTGAACATTTTTGTGAACAGAAATAGAGCTCTCAAAGAAAACACAGGAATGATCAGAGAGCGCAACATCAGTCACCACAACCTTAGAGATATTCAGACCCTTTGAGATAATTAAGTCCAGAGTGTGCCCCTTATTGTGCGTGGGCTCCGTCACATGCTGAGTCAGTCCATAGCTATCAAGAACACAAAACAGTTATGTTGCCCCTCTGTCCTGAGGGTTGTCAACATGGATGTTAAAATCACCAACAATGACTAAATGGTCAAAGTTAATACACACTATAGACAGCAGTTCAGTAAAGTCATCATAAAAGCTTGCACAGTATTTTGGTGGTCTATAGATATTTAGGAACAGAGCTCGAGAGGAGCATTTCAGCTGAAGGGCCACATATTCAAAAGAAGCAAAGTTCCCATAAGATGTCTTCCTGCATTGAAGGGAATCATTGAACAGAATAGCAACTCCACCCCCTTTCTTATGCATTCTTTCCTGACTCATAAAACTAAAGTTGGGAGGGGTTGATTCGATAAGAACAGCTGCACTGTTATTTTGTTCAATCCAAGTTTCTGTTGAAAACATAAAATCGAGATTGTGCTCAGTGATAAAATCATTGATTAAAAATGTTTTTCCTGCCAAAGACCTGACATTTAATAAAGCTAGTTTAAGTTTGTTAAACACACTATCAGTCATGTTTTTTGTAACAAGCTGTGGCTGACATGGAATCACTGCTAAATTAGATAAACTCACACAAACGTTTGAGTGCTTCCTGTATCTAAGATGATTCACCGCTCTTAATCTATTACCTATCAACACAGATATCGGCAAAGCTATAGGCAGGCAGGGCCCCGGCCCAGGGCTGAAAAAGTGATTTTGACTTGTTTTGACCTTTTTGTCTTACACAATAAACACACATGATGCAGTTAAGGTCAGATTAAGTCCGACTTCCACAGTTACCTGTGGGAGAACTTGTGTCCGAAGGAAACCCAGTCCCTCTCTATCAGCACCTGGGAGAGAGGAGAGGAGGAAATACAAAGGAGGCCAGCGAGGAAAGGAGGAGCAAGAGGAGGATCAAATCAGAGGTAAGAACAAGAGACTGTGTGTGTGTGTGTGTGTGTGTGTGTGTGTGTGTACCATGAGGCCTCTGATGGTCCTGTAGTAAGGGTCCAGCAGTATACTGGCCACAGAGCAGGCCTGGGCGGTGCGGTCCCAGCCGTCTGAGCAGTGCACCAACACACTGACTCCTTCATCAGCCACGGCCTGCAGGGCACAGAGAACAGCTCAACAGCAGGACCCCCCCAAGCCGGGTCAAAGCCCTGATACACCAAACAGAGCTCATAGAACTGTCTCATAATCCCACCCACCACAACGAGGTACCCTAATGACCAACTATCACGTTCTGTGTCATACGACCGGACTTTGCTTTGCTTTCACTTTCCTGTAAATCTATTGCTGCTTTAAGACAATGTATGTTTTAAATATTCATAGAATACCGAATTAAAGCTGACACTAGAGAGAGAGAGACGATCTTCTTTGATTGTTGGTTTTAGTACAAAATGGGTTTTATGACTTTTTACATAGATTATATTTTTCTCACTGAAACGTGTGTGTGAGTCTGCCGTGTGTACACACCCTGGCTATGAAGAGCCCCGCATCCAGGATCGCTTTAATATGTTTGAGCCAACCAGAGTTCTCCAGACCATACAGGAAGTCAGTCATGGATGGAAATCGCATCTCACCCACTGCATGGAAGAGAGGAAGACAGGAGAGTAGTGAGATGCTATCAGAGGAGGAGCGCTGTGTGACTTTCACACTGCCTCTCCCTAGAACTCCTCTCCTTACCGTCGATGATCTTCTGCTGGCTGCTCCTCATCACGTGAATATTTTCAATGCCGATGAAGTGCAGCTTGATGTTAGTGTAGTGGTCTTCATTCTCGTAGCCTTTACCTGCAGCGCGATTTGCCATGGCATTCAACTGTACCCAAACACACACAAACAATCTATAATCTCATAGTATATTTGTAAGTATATATGTGTGTGTGTGTGTGTGTGTGTTACCTTGGGCCTGGTGTCCACCACATATATGTAGTCACTTCCTGGGTTGGCCTTCATCAGGGCCTGCAGCATGGCCTCATCCTCCTGACAGCGGCCGCTGAAGCCGGACAGAGGCTGGCTGCATCGACACACTGCGGCCTGTGATGTCACCACAATACACACTTTGTAGTACACACCCACTGAGTCCTTTGCATCAGCAACATATGCAGGGTTTTTTCTAGAAGAATATTGTATGAGGGCGCTAACGTCACTACCGGCCTAATTGAAGCCCACTTTCCAGGGAAATAATGCATTAGAGCGAAGTGGAAAATAATGGTTTGTTCACGTCTTAAAGCGGCTTACAGTTTCTGACTTCCTCTACAGAAGAAAGGACAGTTAAAGAAACAATCTCATTCAGAAATCACAGTTTGAGTGTAAGCCTGCTGCCTGCCACTCGTCCCCCGGCAGACCCACCGGACATTCATCTCATATTTATTGCAAGCTCCTCTGCTGTCTGTGCCGTCTGACGGTCTATTTGACATGATTTTCACATTTTTGGAGTAATTATATAGTTTTTGACGAACAGAAATATTGTTTTCTAGAATCACTTGAAATGTTGGTATGAGGGCTCACGCCGAGAGCAAGAGGGCGCAGCGCCCCTGCTACTGCTACCCGGTGCAGACAACACCCTGCATATATCCTCACTATATTCATGACTCTGTTGTTTAAAGTCTGTGTGTGTGTGTGTGTGTGTGTGTGTGTGTGTGTGTGTGTGTGTGTGTGTGTGTGTGCACACACCAGAGTGTCTTGGTGGAAGTAGGATAGAGCAGGAAACCGTCCTCGGCTCCTGAACCTGGCACTACCCACAATGATGGGGGGTGTGGCCGACTTTGGAACATACAGCTCGGATGGGTACGTTTCACACACCTGGGGGGGAAACATATATTTTAATTTAGTAAATTATACAGATTACCAACTGTTACTAAACATGGTTCCTGTCCACCACAAATGATGGCAAACAAAGACAACATATTAGTTTAGATATACTAAATTGATCCTTATTGGGAAATAGTTTATAGTATATGCTGTGGCTCACTGAAGAATGGAACAAAATGCGCCCTATGGCACAGAGGAACAATGTACATACTGTAACACTTACATTACTGTCTAGCGTAGAACAGCTGTTAGACGGATCAATTCATCCTAGATTTGGGTTTTATGGCAGTTGTTGACAACAACAAAAACTACAATATTGACAACCATTTGACCATTAAAGTGGTCATTTTACAGGCGGTATGTAACAGACTGCTTCTCGGCATTCAGTACAGTGTTTGAGCCAAAGTTGGATCATAATGTGCAATAATTGGACATTATGGCAATATTATGGATATAATCCCTGAACATTTGGATTGACCCTATACTAACCTGAACTCAGATTTAATATTAACCACACACATCTATATGCCACACTTATAATAATGCTTTATGACATGAATGACTCTCGTGGTTACAGAAAAGGTCAAATTCCTCCTTCAGGGAACCTATTTGTTCTTAAAGAAAACATGCATGTATTAAACAACATAATCAGCTTTTATCTGCGCTCTATGCAGTCCAACAGCATTATGAAATCAATGTATGATTTACAGTTAGCAGGGTTCCTGCAGGTTTCACCAACTCAAATGTAAGATTTTTTAAGACCACTTTAAATAGAATTTAAGACTTATTTCACGGCAAGAAAGTATGAAGGAGAATTGCTATGAAAGAAGAAGTGTGTGTGTGTGTGGCTATCTTCTGAGCTCTGGGGCCTCATTTATAACGCCGTGCGTAGGATTCACGTGGGAAGGTTGCTTACGTAGTAGAAATCCAAAAAATAGGTACAGAAATGTTCCGACATTTTCCGATTCACCAAACATTGCGTACCGGCGAGGAAAGTGCGTACAGCACTTCCTACGCCGGTTTCCCTTTATAAATCACAACCGACTCGAAATGCGGTGCAGCTTTTGCGGGCTTCACGTAACGCCCATATTTGCCTATAAATAGTCAAAGAAACGCCCATTCATTCATTAATTTGGACTGACTGCATGGAGAAGATCGCAGGAAATGACGACAGAACAGCTAAAAAAGACGTCTCACACCGTGTCAGATTTTGGTTATTTTGGGGAGGTCAAGATAAATCCTATTGTTTGGTGGATGCCGTTTGAACCAGAGTAGCAGCATGGAGGTCGGATCGTCACCAAAATAAATAAATAAGTGGTCCGAAAAAGGTTCATGACAAAAAAAATACACATAGCCTTCCTCAGGCAGTGTGTTTGCACCGGGGACAGGAGACACCTCCTTGATGACAAACTGTATGTGCACAGCGTCTCCACTGCAGCCACATGCTCCTATCTACAACCTATAGAAATGCAACACGGCGTCAGTTTAGACGTAATTCTGTCTTCCTGCTCACCGCATCATTTAAGAGAAAACATTTCATAACATTAACACAACATATTCGAGGTGGTTTTAAATAACATATCCGTATTTATTTATTTTCGTTATGTTCTTGTGTGCACTGAGGAGTCTCAAACAGGCGTTTGTTTAAAGGTGACCTATCATGCTATATTTAAATGATATAGTGTATGACCATACCTATATAAGGTATATTTATACATTTTATTTTCCAAAATACCAAACAGATCATTTTTTAGCCATGCCTCGTTTCGCTCATTTTCGCTTTATTCCAAACCTGCCTATGAAAATTCTGAGCAGCAGCTGACCACGCCCCCTGCAGAAGAGCCGGCGAGAGTCACGTTACCATGCTTGCTGTGTTTACGAGTGTGGAATACACATGTCATCTCAGAGCAATGCATGTGTTCAAGCATATTATCAATTTGATCCAGAAACTGAAGCAGCGGAGGTTTTGGTGGAGGTGCAAACATCTCAGTTGTCAGCAATGTGTGTTTCATGTGTTTTAAAAGCTCAGTTATTGACTTCTTTCTAAAGGGGTACATGTGCAACTTGCGCCACGATGCCTTCTGAACCGGAGCATGTGCTGCATGGAGATACCACACGTAACATTAGCTTCACTAAGTTGTCTGTTTAGAGAATACATTTTTCACATGTCATTCAATATATGTTTATCACACTAGGTGTAAAGACGGATGCAGGAACTTGAGGACTCTAACCTGTGTGGTGGACCATCCTGGATTGTGTGCCTAAATGTGTTTCCCCTGCAGAATGCATTGAATATTTACAGAGCTGAACACAGTTGGACTACAGTTGAGGCAAATAGAGCACTGAGTGGTTTGTTTTGACTGAAATTGTAAAACGAATGCTAATATTGTTCATGGAAATAAATACTGGTGTATATGGCTTTATGCAATCTTTCATTCTGTCATTGTACTATTATATACTACACAGCAATGGCATAACGCACCCATGTGTATGACAAAAAAAGTCCACACACAACCTTATGCTTTTGAAATCAGAATATTCTTTACCCATCCAAACATGAATAATCACGACACATTTGATATCAACTCGGAACTTTATTGTCAAAATCAACGGTTATTTGAACCCATAAAAAACAGGAGCTTTGTGAGCTGGTGCTGGGGCTTCCATGGAGAGAGGATCAGAGTGGTGATTCCGGCCTGCGTTGTCCTCTGATCCGTGAAATGTCTATGTTAGGTTCAGACAGCAGCCAAATTGAACCGTGTGGCATACCCGGCGATGACCTCCTCCCTGTCAGGTTGCTCATAATGGTGCAGGGTCCACAAAGACTTGGTCGAAGATGAGGTCCATCAAGTTGGCCACGTAGCCTGTGCAATGTTAAAAAAAGCACAACAAAAAAAGTGGTTTAGATTAGTGTATGCATGTCGTCAACAACAACATACCAGGGCTTTAGCTCCGTTTTACTCGTGGTGTGTGTCCCCTCGCATACATACATACAGTGTTGTATCCTAACACACCCCCATTTATATTCATGTGCGCAAACAAGTAAACATGCAAAAGCTTTTACATATAACGCTGCAAAAAACGGCATGTCTCATTAGCGTAGCGTAGCTTAGCGTAGCTTAGCTTACAGATCGATGATATATGATCGTTCTTACAGACTACAATCACAAAAGCTTTTACATAACGCTGGAAAAAACGGCACTTACCTCCAGAAGATTACGTTTGTTATTATAACTTACTCAATATGATTTTTTAGAGGATACAAAATACTAATACATAGGAGAATAAATACTTGTGTTATCGGCTAGGCTAGGCGTGGCTTTACAGCCTTCACACAGATCGCCATTACGGCAGTCTGAACATGTTCGCAAATGCCTGATAATTAAAATAAAAGACAAAGCAAATACTGCGGAGCGTACAAAATAAAATGTTACAAGAACATATAAACACCTAACCGATTACTAGTTGGGGTTGAGGCGACATTGATACGGCTAAGCTACATGCTACCAGCTAGATATAGCTTTATCAGGAAAAACACCGCTAAATAAAAACTTACAGCTTCAGAGTTGGATGTGTCCTCACTGGCCTGGTCCCGGATGGTTGGTATTGATCCCGGGTGTAGCATTAGTTTGGAGGCATATCCGTGTTGGACTTGAGAGAAGTTCATAAACATGTCCGTGGTTTAACTGGCTTAGACATCCTGGCAATAGCAGGAAAAAACACAGATGTGACTGGGGTAGCCTGCCGATAGCCTATATGCGAATGAGAGGTTTGGCAATGCACATGGCCGTGGCTCATTCCCCTGATAGGTGGAGAGTTGACCAATAAGCGGAGTACGTCTTTGTGACGTAGAAAAGTGTCGGAATGTGGATCCATTTTTTTCAGATCCGTTGCAGCCCCTTTTTTAGAGATTTGGCGAAGGAGGAAAATAGAGAGGGTTGTGTTTTCTGACACTTGGTGAGTTCCCCGGAACACCGGGGACACATAATCATGTATAAAAGACGTACAAAGGTGCATTTTGCATGATAGGTGCCCTTTAATCATTTTAAGATCAGCTTTAATCAATCTTTGAAAATTAATTCTTCATATATGATAAATGAGAGGTAACATTTTATTTATGGTATTATTTCCACATATTTCTCTCCATTCTTCCTTCTGCCAACGGTGTCACAGTTTCTCGTCTCTGCTGTTTTTGTGCTTAGAACAGAACAGCTAGAACGCAGAACGCATGGGTTAGAGTTTGCGTGGAGGACCGCACGTTTTCCCGTCAAGTTAGTATTTTATAAACCTTGGCTACAATCTTTTATCGTTGCTGTTGTATGATTGGTGTTTAGCTACGGTTAGCATCCACAGCACCTCCGCTTTTAGGGTTGACGTCGACCCACACGTCGCCCGGATGCTGATGCTGGGAGCACGCTGCACTAGCTAACGCTACATTCTTTTTTTTTTTGAAAAAGGTGCAGCGGGCTTTAAACACGTTCCCTCCACTGGTTTCAACCAAGCACTAAATTCGATGTTTTCAAACCAAATACGGTTCAACTTACACTTCACCATATGTATTTGCAAGTAGATTCGAGGATACATGAGTTTCTGACTGCCGCTAGCTGAAGCTTGGTTGCTAGGTTACTAGCTGTTGGGTGTTCGCCAATAAGGGGCCGGGGACATGCAAAGTTAGGTTCCATGTTGATTTATTTCAATACAAATTGTTAGTGGGAACTGAAAGGCTCTTAGCGTACTGGTTACTTTGCTGCCCGGACATTTCCCCCAAAACACAATTTGACCTGATCGCAACACAGAAGCACCTTTCAAATCCGATTATTTTTAAAGACCTTTCTTATTTTTTTTATCATATTTAAGACTTGTTAAGGCCTTAAATTCTGATTATCAAATGTAAGACTTTTTAAGACCCCGCTGGAACCCTAGTTAGTCTGGATCCAGAAGAACAAGCTTAGATAGAAACCTATCATAGGGCTGGATCATCATGGTCAATGAGCCAAATCGAGCCAAAATGGTTACAGCGTCTGTGATGTGAATGACTTGGTAATGAGTGTTCATTGGCCATTTTCTGTAGTCCCAGTAGTATTTGTTAATAAAGTTTTGTGGGATTGCATATCACATAGTTAGCCTCTGCAAATGCCTGTGATGAATACTGTTTTTTTAAGTGAAGCACAACATGAAGCGTACAAGGTCAAGGAAAGCAGTTGCTGATAAGCTGAAGGATTTCAATATCTTATCTATGATTGTAAATGCCTTGAATACAAGGCCTGCTCACTGCACTTAAAGGGCCCATGTCATGCTTTTCCGGTTCTTACCCGTCCCCTTGTGTTATGAAGGTGTTTCTGCATGTAAACGGTCTGCAGAGTCTCAAACCCTCAAAGTACACCCTGTAGCGAGTAAAACTCTAACACAGAGAAGACCTGTCTGTGCTGCCCCAGAACGCCTCGTTGGACATTTCACTTTTTCTTCCTGGTACTAAGTGACGTAACGACGACCCAAATGGACCCATTGCTGCTGCATGCCTCCTCAGCACCCCCCCCCCCCCCTTCCCGCGTCCATTCGCGATGTCTCACTGTCTCGCAGCAAGCAGGAAACCACACCAGTAAGCCAGCTCACACTGTTAGCTCCTCGCAGCAGCGAGCTGACCAATCAGAGCGCACTGGGCTCATAGGGGGGGGGGGCAGGAGCTCCAACAAGGCGTGTAGGACAGAGAGTGAGTACACATACTTTACAGAGATGCTGTTTGAGAAACCAATGTGAGTTTGGAACATTGAACAATATAAATCTATTCTAGTAGACCTCAACAATGTAATTATGATCAGTAGGAATGGCCATGACATGGGATCTTATATATATATAAGAGTTATGGAAATAGTAGAGCTTAGGTACTGTTTAATGTGAGACGTGTGGTGACCACCTATTAATACACTGGTTCATAATCCACACATGGAACTACAGGTTGGGGGTATTGTTCCCACACGGACATGTTGTGTTGCTACCTATATATATTGTGTGCCCTCCTTGTTTCTCCCTCTTGTCGACCCGGGCTGCGACCCGACAACATGTCCTGTGCAGCTCCTTATTAAAGTACCCTTTTGCACCTTCGATGCACCGCCTCCGACTCCCATATCTCCTGGCACTACACTGGTGACTCTGACACGTCTGGGGAAGTTTCCGGGACGAAGCCGAACACGGCAAAAGGAACTCAGGTTCCTTTCTCGAAATGCCGGGGATTTTTTGGAGACGTCCGTGGCTGCCACCGGCACGCGGACTGAGGCTCGGTGCGTGCTCCGCAGAAGGCTGGAGACGTTGCTCGCCGTTCCCGCATCGGGGGGACGATGCACGACCTGCTGGGTCGACCAGCAACCCCATGGCTACCTCATGGGGCTGTTTCTTCGGGGCGTGCGGCTGCACGTCCCAGCGGCGCTAGCTAACCACGACTAGCAGCTATCCACGTGGGGCTAACGACGGCTAGCAGCTACCGATGGCTGCCAGCTAACGGCCTCAGCTAACGGCTAGCTGCTAACGGCTAGCTGCTAACGGCTATCGACCTTTTTGAGGGTTTTTTTCTGGTGCCTGAGAGGAGGTTTGACCATGTCTGGTTGGCCTCGTGTGAATCCTCTCACTATTTCGCCCACCTGTTTTTGACCGTGGACAGTACGGCCCTTTTTGAGCTTTTTCTGGTGCCTGAGAGGAGGTTCGACCATGTCTGGTCGGCCTCGTGTGGACACTCTCACCTGTTTCACCACCTCGACGGCGGCTCCAGACGCCACTCACGTTCATCGACGCCTGGGTGGTGCACTCCTGGACCCCGTCTCGCCTCGGCGGTTTCGGACGTGCCTATGCCTTCATCGGCCCGTGGGTGGCGCGCTCCGGGACCCTGCCTGGCCTCTCTTCTTACCGCGGCTCACGGTTCACCTCGACGGCGGTTCCAGACGCCACTCACGTTCATCGACGCCTGGGTGGTGCACTCCTGGACCCCGTCTCGCCTCGACTGTTTCGGACGTTCCCATGCCTTCATCGGCCCGTGGGTGGCGCGCTCCGGAGCCTGTCTGGCCTCTCCCCTGTCCACGGCTCCTTCCTCCCGGGGATGCTGCTCCTGCCCCCCGGGGACCCTGCTCCTGCCCCCCGGGGACCTGGCTCCTTCCTCCCGGGGATGCTGCTCCTGCCCCCCGGGGACCCGGCTCTTTCCCCCCGAGGACTTTGTGCCCGCTGCCGTTGTGCCCTCGCCTGCGGCCGGGCAGCGCTCCTCCCTGCTGGGGACCACCGGGATATTCACGCCGTCCCCACGTCGCAGCACTGCGGCCCCCTTACGACGCCTACTGCGGCCCCGTTCCGGCCCGTCTTCCACCCCCGGTGAGGATGCCCTCGCCCTCGTTAAAGCCCCTACCCTCTCCTGCGGCCCCCTTCCGACGGCCCGTTCCATGGCCCGGCCCCACCCTCCTCGGCCCCTGTGGTGCTTCCTCCACGGACGTGGGGATATATTTTTCTTTCCATGTTTGAATTCTGGGGGGGCTTGTGTGGTGACCACCTATTAATACACTGGTTCATAATCCACACATGGAACTACAGGTTGGGGGTATTGTTCCCACACGGACATGTTGTGTTGCTACCTATATATATTGTGTGCCCTCCTTGTTTCTCCCTCTTGTCGACCCGGGCTGCGACCCGACAACATGTCCTGTGCAGCTCCTTATTAAAGTACCCTTTTGCACCTTCGATGCACCGCCTCCGACTCCCATATCTCCTGGCACTACAGACGTATTGTTAATCTCCTACACCAGGGGTCGGCAACCCCTGGCACTGGTTACGGTGCCGCGTGCCAATGCTGGCACGCGGCACCGTAACCAGTGGCACGCTAGGAATAAGTGGAATAAGTGTGCAAAAATATTTAAATTGTATTTTGGGATCCTGAACGAGGCCGCCGCCAGAGCGCGTCTCCCCGTTACCCGCAGAAGGAAGCCATGCACACAACGCAGCCCCGCTCTCTTTAACTCCAGGTGACTTTCTGCCGCTTTCCCCCGTGGTGCTGATCGTTTCACCACAGAGAGGAAAGCACTTCACTAACTGCAGTTCCCATAAGGAGCTGTACAAATGCCGCAGTTTCTGCGTGGCTGTGTATTTAGTTGAAAGCCCAGTGGCGATCTGATCATCTCTCATTGAAATAATATGCTACAAAGGAGCGGACTGGCCATCTGTGTGTTGAACTTTCCTGTCGGCTCCCAGACCGAGGAGGGCAGACCTCTGTTTTTCTGCTTCCTCGTTTCACTTCCAGAAACATACACACGTTCTCTCACTGTCGCTCTACCATCCACAAACACGTATGCATGCACAAGCCACACCTCTCTCTCTCTCTCTTAAAGGGACAGCGATCTCATCTCACTCTGCGTGACCCTAATATCATTACATGTGTGTTCTGGAGAATCACAGAACGGACAATCGTCCTTATTATTATGCTGTTTAAACCAATTATTTAAATGTGTTTGTTAAATTCGACATCATGTAAGTTGCACTGACAGGTCCACACACTGCTTCCCCGCCCTCCTGCTGATAGTTGACAAGCGTCAAGCTCCTCACCCCCCCCCCCCCCCCCACTTGATAATTCTCGATCGTTGGCACGCTGATAACAATTTTTTTTGAAAATGGCACTTCATATGAAAAAGGTTGCCGACCCCTGTCCTACACTATAATAAAGCACATAGTTAAAGCTTATCGCTACCTTTTTCTACACCTTACAATCACACTGACCCTGTATTCACTGTTGGCCGCTGTGGAAACCCACAGGTTGTTAGGAAGTCCCATCCTCTTGTAGTCCGCCGTCAGGTCCATGAAGCTCCACGACTCCTGCCTCTCCTCTTTATTCACATTGGGGTTAAAGGACAGACAGTACAGCTCACTGTACTTCTCTGAGAGAGAGAGAGAGAGAGAGAGAGAGAGAGAGAGAGAGAGAGAGAGAGAGAGAGAGAGAGAGAGAGAGAGAGAAGAGAGAGAGAGAGAAGAGAGAGAAGAGAGAGGAGAGGAAAGGAGGAGAGAGGAGAGGGGAGAGGAAAGGAGGAAAGGGGAGAGGAAAGGAGGAGAGAGGAGAGGAAAGAAGGAGATGGGAGAGGAAAGGAGGAGAGAGGAGAGGAACGGAGGAGAGGGGAGAGGAAAGGAGGAGAGGGGAGAGGAAAGGAGGAGAGGGGAGAGGAAAGGAGGAGAGTAACTTGAAAGTGCTTCACAGCCTGAACTAGACAACATGCTTTCCAGGGTCTGTGTTTATGAAATCCCTTTAAAACACATTGAACCAATCACAAACATGATCACACACACCTGGTCGTGACAATCTGACCAATGAGGTGTGGACATCCAAACAGTCTCTCTCCTGTGGAACAAGGATCTGGAAGACCCGGAAGTCTTTGCATCGCAGGATCACCTGACTTCCTGCGGGGATGGTGGGGGTCCTCTCCACACTGCTCACCATACTGTGCAACACCTGGAACACACACACACACACACACACACACACACACACACACACACACGTTCTTTTATCCACTGTTGACACATTGACAATGTTCCACTTTCTCTATTGGTTCCTTTTGTTAATAACTAATGAGGCTTTGATTAAATGTATTAAGTACACAAGTAAGGAATTTCAAACAGCACTATAAAAAAACAAAAACAACACAAGCCACATTATTGAGTTATCTAGTTTTCAACGCAAGCTATAGGGATCTGCTTTCTTTGTTCCTTTTAACCCAGCAGACGGTCTGGGAGAAAGCGGACCACGCTGGATGCCTATTTTATGTGGTCAGGTCCAGAGGGACAGGGCAGTGTCCCCCACCCCTCTTTAAGCAGGTTATTCAGTTACATTGAAACAGCCTTTTCAATGTAACGGATAGGAGTCAGCAAATGAAGAAAGAACGCCAGGATTCACGTCGTAGAATCTGAGATGTGACTGAGTGTTAGAGGCGCTCAGGGCTCGCTGCTCACCCAGGACTCCTTACGTGTCTCTGGGTTGTTCTCTACAAAGATGGTGTGCGTGGCAGAGAGGTAGAGAGTCCCAATGCTGGCCTTTCTCTGTCCTGACGACCGGTCGAGGAGACGCACATTTTCCACCTACCAGAGGCAAAATATCAGAGACAGAAAAATCTAAACATGACAAATACATAGGAAATATGTCTCTCCACTCACATAATCACAACATAGTTTATTAACTGTAATAACAGCTCCCAACAGCCTCTGCCATGACTCATCAGATTACAACATTCACTGAGCTAAATCTAAGTGTGCCTGAAAATACATGTCATCCAGTAAGTGTTGCCACATATGACATAGTTATGAAAATGTGTGTATTACATGATTAGTAATGTTCCTTATAAAGCCTATCAGACCATGTGGAAACAGGGAGGATGGTCCTTTGAGGCCCCCGTGCCTTTAAGAGGTTGGCAGACAGGAGGAAAGGGTTGTTTTTTATCACCATTACAGGACAGAATAATAGATCACATATTCCTATTGCATAACAAACAAAACCTGTTGAAGTTAGCGCACGAGCACATGAGCATCATAAAACCACAGCACCACACGCGCCAGCTGTGTTTAAAGTTACGTCAATAATTTAGAGGTTGAACACAATGTTATTGGTTTAATGTGTAGACTACCGTCAATGTGTTTGGTAAATATTTGTTAAGCAGAATATGAACTGGACACAAGAACGTGTTCCCAGGGATGTCCCTCACAGACAGCCGGTACTGTGGAGTGTGGAGCTGCCCGCGGGATTCAGCAGAGACAGAGCGGGAAGAGCTGATGCAGAGAGAAGGACGAACCTGGCGGGTCATTGAATAAAAGCTAAGCGAGAAGGCACACCAGAGGAAACACAGCCGGGGACAGAGGAGGGACGTTACGTGAAGTCCTGCTGGAGAAATGCCGAGCGTTGTTACCTTGGGCGTCCGGATGTGCTCCATCACTGACAACCAAAATGGAGGAGATGGAGAGAGTGTGGTGTTCTGTGTTTTCGCCGTCAGCAGTTATATTCCCTGATTTACGTCAAAACATGAGCTGTGTTCTTCGTGGCCGATGTTCCCGCGCTGGCAAGGTATATTTCCCATGATAACCGGTACCCAGACTTTGTTCCGTTAAACTGAAAGGAAATAATTATTTACTAACGGTATCCCGGCCCGGTAACGGTACCAGACTATCTCCTCGGTCTCCTCTCACGGTGACGCTGAGAACAGCTGCGGTGATGCGTTCCACACGTAACGTTAACAAGAGAACGTGCGGGGCCTCCGGTTATACCTTTCAAAATAAAAGCCAGTGTTTCCCTATGAGGAGGAAGACATGGGCCCTTTCTCATTTCTCTAACTCCCCTCCTCGACTCCCCTCCTCGAGACTTGGTGCCGCCCACAGGAGATGCGAGGGGAGGACTGAGGAGGGGAACCGAGGAGAGAGGAGGGGAAGCAGCAGGCGGTTAGAGAAATGAGAACTCCTCTGAGCGGTCATTTTAAAGAGACGTCCATTAACGATGACAGGAGGCACAGCAGCCCTCTGTCTGATGGACAGATGTGTTCATGACGACTTATATATTTACTTTAATTCATTCACAGTGCGATATAATGAGACAATAACAGGCTACAGATGCGGACATATACACACACACATATATTTATTTAAATATATACAATTTCAGAATCAAACAAGTATGAGAGCACTCTCATAATAACATAACACAATCAGAGACTGGATATATCCACCCTCCTCTCTCTGGTCGCTGAAATGGGGAATTGAAATTACGGGCCAAAAGTTGTACAAGTAGCCTATTAAAAGTAAGCATAGGACACCAAACCAACTGAGACCCGTCTCTCCGCCTTATCTACGCACTGTACAACACACACCTACACACTGTACCACACACACACACCTACACACTGTACCACACACACCTACTGCTCCTAAAGCATAATCAGGCTACAGCCGTTGTGTTTTTTATTGAGAGGGGTCTGCCTGCAGACCTCCACTCTCAGGACAGTTCCGGTGCAGACCTCCACTCTCAGGACACCTCCACTGTCAGTACAGGAAGTGACGATTCTGACGTGTGCTAGCTAATAGTGATGCTAATGATAGCTAATTCCTAATAGTAGTATGTGTGTTATTTGTACAGTGCTGTTATGTAAAGCCTGCATACTTATATGTGTTTTATTTCTGTATTGTTACAGTTTTACAAAGTAAAAGAAGAACAGTAAAGAAAGAAAACCTTGCATCTTTATTGGAGGACTTTTAAATGTTAGCCAACTGTCTAGCTCATGGATGTATAATAAGAACGTCTAGCTACGCATAGGGATACGTGCTGTAAGGGCAGAACAGTTCAATCAATCTAAGTGATGAAAGGTACTGTACTGATATTAACTACAATACAAGGTGTCCCTATATATATATACGCAACGGAGGTGGGGAGGTTCCAGCTGGGAACCTCCGCTGCGGGACCCGTGGGACCCCTGGACGGTGCGTCTTGGTCACGCTTCATATCGGCCGGCCCGGGAAGGAAGAGACACGCAGAGTGGGGGAAGTCCACCACCCAAACGCAGCACACCCTCCCGGCCATCAGAGTCGAACCCGCAGTTCGGAGGAACCGATCGCCGGCGCGGAGGCCCTCCGACAGTGGGTTGCGTTGCCATTCGATCAGTGAGAGGAGAGGAGAAAAATGCAACAAAAATGGTCAAAATCCGTTAATATATGGATGAGTGGGGGGACACCTGAGACCGGGCAATGTCCCCGGTAGAAGCTGGGTGAAATAGCCAAAAAAATAAAAAACAATGAAACCGGGGAAAATAGGGGGGTAAGTGAAAAAATGTGTCAAAAAAAATATGGCACTCGTGAGGCGGGCAGAGTCCCCTGTCAACTCCCGTTACATTCCTCCATGGTGTCATTTGAGCGAAACACTTTTACAAGAACCAGGCTGGGGGGGTCAAAAGGGCTTGACCAAGGCCGACCCAAAGTGCACGGTGGGCAGACTCATCACCTCCGTGATGAGTCTCCATTGTGATTTGAAAAATTCCATCAAACGAGTCTTTCGGGGGGCGGGGGAAAAAACGTGTTCGTCAGAATCGTCACTTCCTGTACTGACAGTGGAGGTGTCCTGAGAGTGCAGCCTGCACCGGAACTGTCCTGAGAGTGGAGGTCTGCAGGCAGGCTCCCATGATTTTATTAGGCCTATGTGAAGCACTAAAAATATCGACTCATTGTTTGTAGATACTAAACTACAGCATACAAATACAGAAAGTAATGTAGGCCTGTTATACTGAGTGATATATATTTTACACACTGCTCTGCTTTCTGCACGGACCTCACAGCTGTGTTCTCACTGTAAACATCACGTTGCGATGAAAGCAGTTACTAATATAATATCCAGAGGATGCATGCAGAGCTGTAATTGGCTGAGATAAATCCGGGCCGTGCGTCACGCCTCCACCGTTCCCGGAAATGCATCCGTGGAGGAGCCGTGAAGGATGCATCAGTTTCTCCTCGGTTAGAGCTCCTCCAGAGAGCCTCCTCGATGCTCGGTCCTCGAAGTGCATTTAGAGAAATTAGATGTCCTTCAACATGGCGCGCTGAAATTCATTTCCGGGTCACTACCGGAGGACCGAGGAGTCGAGGAGGGGACATTTGAGTATTGAGAAACCTCTACTGTCTAAGTCAATGGTGACTGTAAAAACTACACTGCGCATGCTCAGAATATTTTCTTATTTAATGTGTGTGGCAAAAAAATAATGACCAGAGGGGCATTGAGCTGCCATCCCCACCATACGTCATCTCACATCATTCAGAGCTGATTGGCTGTAAGTACGTGTGCCGCGAAAAGTGTGGTGTGTGAAGAGGAGACGAGAGAGCTGCAGTAACGCGTCCTAAAACCAGGAAGTAAGCTGCGCATGGCTTCCCTCCACAAAAAAGCAATGAGATTTCTCCATAGGATTTTAGAAAATAGCTGGAAATAAGATCTGTGGGAAACATACCTGTTAGATAAATGCACGTTTTGTTCAGCCGAATAATATCCACATGTCTACCCTACTTTTATAATTTTCGAATCATAAATCTATTGATTAGATTAGATTTATGATAGACTTTTGAAACTACAAGAACATAAGGAGGACTTTTATAAAAAAGTAATAGAGTAGAGATTTTTGTCCAGAGGGATAGGCAAATGGACTTCATCTTCATGTCAAGGTAAGACCGCAATTTTATTGAAAATGGGATCTTACTAATGGCGCGTTTCCACTGCAGGCCTCGCTCGGCCTCGGTTTGGTTAGGTCTTATTAGGCCCGGCTCACTTTAATGCTGCGCTTCCATTACAGTTTAGGAACTGGGGTAGTTACTATAGTAACGCAGTGTAGGCGGAGCCGTGACGTCATCTTCAATGAGAGCCCCAGAAAAACAACACAGCCGTTAGCTCTTAGCACTCAGAGCTCACAGCTCCTCATATCTGTTCAGAAAGTAGACACAAGTTAAACAAGTACAAACCACAGACTGTCTGTCATGGCGAATACAGTCGCTGCTTTATTTATGTCTGTATAGGCCGTTGTTGTGAGTGTGGACGGTCGGAGCATATATAGCGTTAGCTTAGCCAAGCTCCATTTAGAAAACACGCATTTTAAAAGGGTTTTTCGCCTGCCGTCTGTCTGCAGACTTGTCACAAACGAGCTGAGGACCAAAATGCAGAACACGGGAAACCAGAGATAGTCGGTAACCAGCTTTATTGGAGGCAACAGGCTGGTAGAAGACAACACGGCAGAGAGTAGGCAAAGGGCTGGTCGGGGACAGGCGAGGGTTCCAGGAGACAGCAGGACGGGAGTCGCAGGTACAGAACGGGTCAGGGAGCAGGCGAGGCAGGCTGGTCAGGGACAGGCAGGGTCGAAACCGGGAGAGCAATCTGGAGGGTAATGCGGGAAAGACTGGCATGCTGCAAAGTACGATCTGGCACTGAGGTGAAGGTGAAGTGGGCCTAAATACTAACGGAGCTGATGGGTGTAACAGAGTGAGAGAGAGACAGGGTGTGACTACCAGGTGACTAAGGAATGTTAATGCAGAAAATAGGTGAGTGAGAAAGCAGATTGTGACAGAACCCCCCCTTAATGGACGGCTCCAGACGTCTAAGAAATATCTATCAAGAAGAAAAAAAAAAAAGAGAAGAATCAAGAAAAAACCCTACAGACACCGGGTGGAAGGTGGAGGTATGGGAAGGTCAGTACTCATCTGAGAATGCTCTCTCGGCCTCTCCCTCCTGGAAATCCTCGTCCTCCTCGCCTGATGATGCTTCCCCCTCCTCCTCGATGAAGCCTCTGATCCGTCGCGGACTAGTACCCCCCCGCTTAACGCCTGGTTGAGCGTGGGTCCTGGAAGGCTGCTCCGGGTAACGCAGGTGGAAGTCTCGGATGAGTTGAGGGTTGAGGATATGCCGAGCAGGAATCCACTGCCTTTCTTCAGGACCATAGCCCTCCCAGTCCACCAAATATTGAACCCCTCTTCCTCTGCGACGGGAACGGAGTAGACGACGAAGGGTGTAGGTAGGGCCCCCATCGATCATCCTAGGGGGTGGTGGTGGAGGGGCGGCGGAAATCATAGTACTCTCCCGGACAGGCTTAATCCTAGAAACGTGGAAGGTGGGATGGATCTTCATGTTCCGGGGCAAACTCAGTCGAACTGCTGCAGGATTAATGACCTTGACAATCTTGAAGGGTCCAATAAACCTGGGCGCTAACTTCTTAGACTCCATCCGAAGGGGAATGTTCTGAGTGGAAAGCCACACCCTCTGGCCTACCTGGTACACAGGTGCCTTGGTTCGTCGGCGGTTCGCTGATGTGGCGTACCGGTTAGCAGACTGAAGCAGAGTTGTTCGAGCCTGCCTCCAAGTCCTCCGACAACGTCGGATGAAAGCCTGGACAGACGGACAGGTAACCTCCTTCTCCAATGCAGAGAACAATGGGGGTTGAAAACCGTATGCACACTGAAAAGGGGAAAGACCAGTAGCGGAACTGATGAGGGTGTTGTGGGCATACTCCACCCACAGGAGTTGTTTTGACCAGGTCGTGGGATGATCGGAAGCCATGCAGCGGAGAGTGGTCTCCATCTCCTGATTCTTCCGTTCGGTCTGGCCATTGGCCTGTGGGTGGAAACCGAAGGTGAGACTAACCGTCGCCCCGATCAGTTCACAAAACTCCCTCCAAAACACAGAGGTGAATTGGGGCCCCCGGTCGGAAACCACATCAGTCGCCAGTCCGTGAATGCGAAACACGTGGAGAAGAATCAGTTCTGCTGTCTCCTTAGCTGACGGGATCTTAGGCAGGGGTATGAAATGAGCCATCTTACTAAACCGATCTACCACCGTCAAGATGGCAGTATGTCCGTGGGACGGTGGTAGACCAGTCACAAAGTCCAATGAAATATGTGACCAAGGGCGACGTGGGACCGGTAATGGATGAAGGAGGCCAGCTGGCGCTTGGTGAGATGGTTTGTGCCGATTGCACACAGGACAGGCGTTCACAAACTCCCGGGTGTCAGCCTCCAGCGTGGCCCACCAGAACCGTTGTAGGACCATCCCCTTGGTACGTTGAATTCCAGGGTGGCAGGAAAGTCTGGAGCTATGAGCCCACTGAAGCACCTCAGCCCTCAAAACCTGAGGCACAAACAAGCGGTTAAGAGGACAAGAACTAGGACCGGGTTGGTCCACCAAAGCGGTCTTAACCCTCTCCTCAATCTCCCAAGCGAGGACGCCGATCACTCGAGGAGCAGGAAGAATAGTGTCCGGAATACCCCGGGTGTCTCCCTCCCTCCCGAACTGCCGGGACAAAGCGTCGGCCTTCACGTTGCGGGAGCCCGGGCGGTAGGAGAAAAAAAAATTAAACCGGGTGAAAAATAACGACCACCTGGCTTGCCGAGAATTCAGTCTCTGTGCCGACCTGATGTATTCCAGGTTCTTATGGTCGGTCCATACCTGAAATGGTTGTTCTGTCCCCTCAAGCCAGTGTCGCCACTCCTCCAACGCCAACTTGACTGCTAGAAGCTCTCGATTCCCCACGTCATAGTTTCTCTCCGCCGGACTCAATCTCCTCGAAAAGAAAGCACAGGGGTGGAGCTTCTGGTTCTCACCAGAACGTTGCGACAGGATGGCCCCCACCCCTACGTCAGAAGCATCCACCTCCACCACCAACTGACCAGCGGGGTCTGGTACTTGCAGGATAGGAGCTGACGTAAACCGGCCCTTGAGGTCCTGAAAAGCCTCCTCGGCTGCATGGGATCATCGGAACGTCACCTTGGATGAGGTCAGGGCTGTGAGCGGGGCGGCCACGGTGCTGTAGCCACGGATGAACCGTCTGTAAAAGTTGGCGAATCCCAGGAAACGCTGCAGCTCCTTCCGGGAATCAGGGACCCGCCACGAGGTAACTGCAGAAACCTTAGAAGGATCCATCTCCACACTTCCTTGACCCACGATGTAGCCCAGAAAGGCGACCGAAGAAGTGTGAAACTCGCACTTCTCCGTCTTGACGAACAGCGAGTTCTCCAGAAGTCTCTGGAGGACTGTCTGGACATGATGGACGTGTTCCTTGAGGTTCTTAGAAAAAATCAAAATGTCGTTCAGATAAACAAAAACATAACGATCCAACATGTCCCGGAGTACGTCGTTCACCAACGCTTGGAAAACTGCAGGGGCGTTGGTAAGTCCAAATGGCATCACCAGGTACTCGTAATGTCCCGAAGAGGTGTTGAAGGCGGTCTTCCATTCGTCCCCCTCCCGGATTCGTACCAGGTGATAAGCGTTTCTTAGATCCAGCTTAGTGAAGATTGTAGCCCCCTGTAATAACTCGAATGCTGACGAGATGAGTGGCAAGGGGTAACGATTCTTCACCGTGACGTCGTTCAGACCTCGATAGTCGATGCAGGGTCTCAGGGTCTTGTCCTTCTTCGCCACAAAAAAAAACCCTGCTCCTGCGGGTGATGTGGAAGGACGAATAATTCCCGCAGCCAGAGAGTCATTGACGTAAGTCTCCATGGACTTCCTCTCCGGTGCCGAAAGCGAGTACAACCGGGCCTTGGGTGGGACTGCGCCTGGATGTAGCTCAATGGCGCAGTCATAGGGCCGATGAGGTGGGAGAGATGTCGCCTTAGCCTTGCTAAAAACCTCCTTAAAGTCCAAATATTCAGCCGGAACCCCTGTGACATCCGGAACCAGGTTCATATCCACAGATAGTTGAGGTGCGGCGGCCTGCTTGAGGCAAACCTGATGACAGGAGGAACTCCAACCTAGGATGGACCCAGTTGCCCAGTCAATGTTCGGGTTGTGGCGGCGGAGCCACGGATAACCCAAAATCAGAGGGATTTGGGGGGACCGTAGCACATGAAACTGGATTGTCTCATGGTGGTTCCCCGACATGAGCATATGGACCGGTGTCGTCTGGTGTGTCACTGTTCCCAGCAAGTGACCATCCAAAGCATTAGCCGGTACCGGCTGGAGCAGCCGAACCTGTTGGATGCCCAGCTGTAGTGCGAGCTCCTCGTCAATGATGCTAACATCTGATCCGGAGTCGATAAAAACAGCCAGAGCCTGAGATTTGCCTGTCAGGAGGAGTCGAGCATGGCACAAGGGTCTTAGATTGGGAATCAGCTCAGAGGTTTGACCCACCAGTATACTCCCCATTACTGATGAGCTCTGTCTTTTACCTCTTCGACGTAATTCCCTCTCCTCAGAGGTAAGACTGGTACGACCCACTTGCATGGGCTCGACCTCGTACCGTGAGTCAGAGTAGGAATGGGAATTCTCCGCCGAACCCGGAAGTCGAAATCTCCCGGAAACCGGAAGTTGTTGTCGCGAGCGGCGGGCCGCTGCTCGCGTCTGTTGCTCTCCTCTCCGGGTCTGGATTCGTCCGTCAATCCGAGAGGTGAGCTCTATCAACCCATCCAAGGAAGCAGGGAGATCATAGGAAACCAGCTCATCTCTCATATAATCCACTAATCCTCTCAGATATGCGTCACACTGCGCCGGCTCATTCCAGCTACTGCGGCGGCTGCTGGTGCGGAAGTCAATAGCGTAATCCACCACCGTGCCGGAACCCTGGCTCAAACTCAGCAGGCATCCAGCAGCGTCGGGACCCAGACGAACGGGACCGAACACCTTCCGCATCTCCGCGGAAAATGCAGCAAAAGAGGCGCAGGCTGGTGTCTGCTGCTCCCACTCAGCAGTTCCCCATAAACGTGCTCTCCCCGTCAGATGATTAACGGTGAAAGCTACACGAGCCGCCTCGGAGGAGAAGGTCTGTGGCTGCAGTGAAAACAATATGGAACAGTTTGTGAGAAAAGGCCTGCATCCCTCCGGCTCACCAGCGTAGCGTTCCGGCGTTCCCACACGAGGCTCCGGAGCGTATCCCGTCGACCCAGGGGCTGGAGCGAGCATCGGAGCTGCGGGCGGAGGGACGGTAGCAGCCATGGTAGCGGCTAGCTGTTGTACGGTGGCGGCCATCTGTTGCATCTGGGAGGTAAGGTAAGCCAGCGTTTGTCCCTGGGTTGAGGTTGCCTGGTGGGTCTCGGTAGCTAAGGTAGCTATCGTGACCTCCTGTCTTTGGATGGCATCCTCAACCCTCTCAAAGCGGTCTCTAGGAGACCCGGTGTTTGCTTGGTCCATTTCTGGCCAGATCGTTCTGTCAAAAACGAGCTGAGGACCAAAATGCAGAACACGGGAAACCAGAGATAGTCGGTAACCAGCTTTATTGGAGGCAACAGGCTGGTAGAAGACAACACGGCAGAGAGTAGGCAAAGGGCTGGTCGGGGACAGGCGAGGGTTCCAGGAGACAGCAGGACGGGAGTCGCAGGTACAGAACGGGTCAGGGAGCAGGCGAGGCAGGCTGGTCAGGGACAGGCAGGGTCGAAACCGGGAGAGCAATCTGGAGGGTAATGCGGGAAAGACTGGCATGCTGCAAAGTACGATCTGGCACTGAGGTGAAGGTGAAGTGGGCCTAAATACTAATGGAGCTGATGGGTGTAACAGAGTGAGAGAGAGACAGGGTGTGACTACCAGGTGACTAAGGAATGTTAATGCAGAAAATAGGTGAGTGAGAAAGCAGATTGTGACAAGACTTGTCAAAGCGTTAATTCATGGTTTTTACTAACCGGTATCAGTATGTTGTTTCTTCAGCATCATTTTGAAACGTGTATTACAATTAAATCACGGTCAAATATGTTCATCTAGTTGTAGTTGTAGCCCCCTTGCCAGCGATTCTCTCTCTAGTTTAGCATACTCAGCCCGACTCAGCCTGGTTGTTCCTGGCCCTAGAACCACGATTTAGTCGGGCCAGAAAAAAGGTGAAAAAGTAGCCCCGGGCCAAAACTAGGCCAAGTGGAAACGCAACCAAAAACGGGCCCGCACGGCTCGGCACGCTTAAAGCGAGTTACCCGCTGCAGTGGAAATGCGCCATAAGAGAGAACAATTCAATATTTAAATGATAAAATTACATTTTTTGGGTATCCTTTTGTTGAACTGTCTGTTTAAAATTAATTGAAGCATCAGACAAAAAAAGCTTTTGAAAATAATATTATATTTTGATTTAGGTCAAAATATAATATTTGCAAACCTGAAGAGTCAGTGCCAGTGCCTCACCAGCCATGAACCTCACTGCAGAAGCTTATAGACATCTACGTTTTTTGTGCCCAACCACTTTTGTACATAAAAACGCCACTGGAAGCACTGAATGGTTTTAAAAAAATATCGACTCTTTGTTTGTAGATATCTACTAAACTAAAGCAAATAAAGAGAGTAGGCCTGTTATACTGCAGGGTTGCCAACTCTCACGCATCTGGCGTGTGACACACGCTTTCACTCTCAATCTCACGCTCTCACGCTGCCCAAACTATTCTCACGCCAAAACAAGAATACCGAAGATTAGAAACGGGTTTGAAAACTTTTGTCACGTAGTGATCGTCTTCTCAATAGAACATCTTTGATAATGTCTTCTGGCCAATAAGAATCAAGATAACGGCGTGGTGTTGTTGCAGGAAGTCCCCACGGAGAATACTTTTGCTGTAGTACATCTCTATACGTCGATACAACATTACGTGTTGATAGAAATCAACACGTAACGAAATAAGACCCCACGGTTTGATGATTGATAGGTGTGTGGGCGGTCTTTCATTTTGACACACAGAACAATGGGGGCTATCCACCCTTATCCACAATGTAAAGTAATTCACACAGCCTCTTCCCTCTTCTCTCTGTGAGGAGCAGCAGGTTCAGCTTTCAGAACAAAGTAACAACACACTAAAATGGTATTCATTTTTTTAAATATGTCGTGTAATAATACATTTATTTATTTTTCTTCTCAAGAGAATACCAGAATGTGTATTTTATGTTAGTATTTAAAAAAATCTCGGGGGAGAATCCCCCCAGACCCCCCTGCAGGGGTTGGGTTTTCAGCATGTCAACTCTTTCACCTGTGGGGAAGTTGCAGGATTGGCTCCAGGTCGCCCTTTTTATTTACTACAAGACAAATGTGCCTTTTTATATCATACAGTTCAATTTGGATTGAGACAGGGAAATAATCTAAACCTCACGCGTGGCGTTTCACTGTCAAGGGGAGCGTGTATGTAATTACATTGCAAATACTGATTTGAGCGCCACTACTGTATGGGTTAGCCCTACCATAGATTACCCAACAAAAATACTCCGGAGCCGCCACTGCCGACCCGTATTGCGCATGCGCAGATCTAAGATCCAGTAGAAATGATAAAAAGTCAAAGTCTGCTGCTTATAGTTCTACTATGCCAAAATACAGTCAAAGAGTATATGAGAGTGAGAGTGTGTTAATTAATATGTTTGGCAGTTTGGAGTAAGTCTGTAGATTTGTTTGTGTGTGTGTGTTTCATGTATAGCTCTCACGATAATTAATTTTGTTGGATAGATTTCCCCGGAAATTATTGCGATAAACGATGATATTGTCGGCATCGTTGTATGACCATTTTAGACCACTGACATAATGATAATATATAATAATAATTCAAGTACATCCTTACAAACTGCTAGTCACATCCTCATGTAAATGGCAATTTATCGAGTTCATTTTTATTTATTGTACGATAAGTCAATTAATTGGCCTATGCAGACAATAAAACAGTGGAAACAAACAAAAATGTGTTTGACTTTCATTAGTGAATGAAACTGTGTGCCCTTTATAGTCTGTGTCCAATATTGTGTATTTGTATATATATATATATTGTATATATATCCTATATATATATTGTATATATATCCTATATGCTAAGGTCCCGCTACTGCAGTCATTTCGTGCGCATATGTGTAATCAAACCCATGATACCAAAATCTCACTCCAGCCAGGCACCCAAAGTTGGCAACCCTGATACTGAGTGATATATATTATACACACTGCTCTGCTTTCTGCACGGACCTCACAGCTGTTCTCACTGTAAACATCGTGTCGCGATCATAGACTGTATATATAAATGGACGTAGGGTCCGTGACGTCACCCATAGGATTCTGCAGAGTTGCCGTGAAGCCCTAAGTAGGCGGAGTCGGCTACTAACGGCTCGACAGTGACGTCAGAGTCTAACTCCCGCCTTCTCCGGCCTGCTCCAAATAAGGGCAAAGAGGCGGAGCTGAGGCGGGACAGGGCGGGACCTGCTGCCAACGAGTGTGACGTTCCAGACCTAGCTCAGGCTAAGAAGCTAAGCTAACATGCTCTCAGTATTAAGCTAACAACCTATGCTAACAACACAACGTTACAACGTTGACTAAATCATCCATGATTGGATTGTTCAAATGTGTACTGTGAAGGATATCATAAAGCCTTAATGCAATCGAATGTAAAACATGATTGATGAAAGTAGTAAATCGGTCAGATTTGACCCGAAGACAACAGAAGGGTTAATGCCATATTCACTTAGTAACGAACAACTTTTACAAATATTTCTATATAGTCTGTGTTGGTAAATATCATCTAGGTTGCACATTTCCTGCTGAAATACATGCATACCAAGTCACTGCGTGGCACTTTGGTTTTTGATAAAACAGTGTAGTTCCACTATATAAACGTTACATTCATAATCAAACGAGACAATCTGCAAGATAATTAGCTATTTGGTATTATTCTTAATGCTTGTCATTCACACGTTAATAAAATAAAAATAAGTACCGATACATAGCAGAATAATTGTGGCGGTGTTCAGCTTAATAAACCTTGCTCAACATCATTTATTTAGCTAATACTACAGCGGGCTACAGGCGAACCAAGTCCGCGTTTCGATGCATTCCTTGATCTCCAGTTATAACGCCGGACTCCGCCGCTGGCCGAAGCTAACGGAGCCCCAGGGGGCTAGCTACGGCTGCCGGGACCTATGGCCGGGACGCGCTAGCGAGCTAGCCCCCTGCAGCCCCGTTAGCTTCGGCGGCGTGGACTCCGGCGGCACCACGGGGATAATTGGGTCCCCTTTTCACATTTGCTCCCGTTTAGCATTATGGGCGTCATAGCCATATAGTATAAAAGTCTTACCCAACAAGCTAAGCTAACAGGCACACAAACACCTGCTAACGGGGTTAACATGTATAATATTATCATTTTACTCACCGAAAAAAGCTGAAAGTAGACTTCTTGGAAGTTCTGTTAGTACATTCAAGCGCACAGCACGACATTTTAATTATCTGGTATTTGTAACAATATTCCATAACAGGCACGATCACCACGAACACAGCTAAAGGGTCAAGTACAGTAACTACAACTAACTAACGTTGTAGCCTCTATGGTTGTAGCCTAGCAGAGTGGACAAGTTGCTGTTAGCTGACAGTGAGGCACGTATCTGTCAATCAACGTGACCACGCCCTAATGTGTGCACAAACTTTAAGACCTAATATAAATAAAAGGGTCGCGTTAGAAAACAATTCACTCACAGATCCATAATCATGAAGGTGGAATCTAACTATATCGATAATAAAAATGTATGGAGCCAGGGGTAGAAACATGTTTTTTTCTGCTGCAAAGTTGGGCATTTTAACATGGGGGTCTATGGAAATTGCTGCTTTCTGCAGCCATCGCCTATCGGCCAATATATGAACTGCAGTGTGTGGCACTTCCGTATTGGCTTCACGGCTCTACCCCACAGTTTGCCGCTTGGTCGCGATGAAAGCAGTTTTTAAAATAATATCCAGGGGATGCATGCAGAGCTGTCATTGGCTGAGATAAGTCCGGCCGTGCGTCACGACCATAGACTGTATATATAAACGGCTCGACAGTGACGTCAGAGTTCAACTCCCGCCTGTTCCAGCCTGCTCCAAATAAGGGCAAAGAGGCGGAGCCGAGGCGGGACCTGCTGCCACCAAGCTGGAAGTTCCAGAGCTAGCTGAAGCTACCAAGCTAAGCTAACATGCTCCCCATCTGCACCCTGCCGTCGCATTTTACGTTTCTAAGGTAAGCGGACATGAAACTATTCAGCAAAACTATAAATAATAATCTAAGTTATTGAGTTTTTAGCATAATACTTCAGAATCTTAAAATCCCTTAACGTTTGTATGCAATTGTGTTAAATTCAACACTGGAATCAAGCAAATATTAATATGTTTGCATGACATTAGTTATTTGTATTTTGATATCACTTAATTATACGTTTAATACATTTAAGTCAAGCTAAGGTACATGTGATGGTAGCTAGTTAGTGCTCTTACCTGTGAGGCCTCCTCCAAACAGCATAATAACCAGACTGTATCATTAAAACTAAGTACCAGTTCTAGATCCTTGACTTTAGACAAACAATTCAAAAGACAAAATGTATTTAAAGACCCATCTTTATTTGAATGTGCCTCTTAACCTGAGATATTAGTTATACAGTAATAGTATTGACAATCTATAAAAACTGAGCAACTCAACAGTCAACTTTATATTTCTTATTGTCTAAAGCAGGGGTCGGCAACCCCTGGCACGCGTGCCAGCATTGGCACGTGGCACCGTAACCAGTGGCACACTAGGAATAAGTGGAATAAGTGTGCAAAAAATATTTAAATTGTATTTTGGGATCCTGAACGAGGTCGCCGCCAGAGAGCGTCTCCCCGTTACCCGCAGAAGGAAGCCATGCACGCAACGCAGCCCCGCTCTCTTTAACTCCAGGTGACTTTCTGCCGCTTTCCCCCGTGGTGCTGATCGTTTCACCACGGAGGAAAGCACTTCACTAATTGCAGTAGCCATAAGGAGCTGTACAAATGCCGCAGTTTTTGCATGGCTGTGTATTTAGTTGAAAGCCCAGTGGCGATCTGCTCATCTAAATAATATGCTACAAAGGGGCGGACTGGCCATCTGTGTGTTGAACTTTCCTGTCGGCTCCCAGACCGTAGTCGAGGAGGGCAGAAGCAACAAGCTTCAGGTTCAATAACCCACTTTAGCTTAAATGATTGGAGAGAGGCGAGCTCTTCTTGGGAGGCCGTTGCATTTATTTAGCTGTTCTTCTGTTTCACAAAATACATCACAGACCTCTGTTTTTCTGCTGCCTCGTTTCACTTCCAGAAACATACACACGTTCCCTCACTGTCGCTCTACCATCCACAAACACGTAAGCACAAGCCACACCTCTCTCTCTCTCTCTCTTAAAGGGACAGCGATCTCATCTCACTCTGCGTGACCCTAATATCATAACGTGTGTTCTGGAGAATCACAGATCGGACAATCGTCCTTATTATTATGCCGTTTAAACCAATTTTTTAAATGTGTTTGTTAAATTCGACATCATGTAAGTTGCACTGACAGGTCCACACACTGCTTCCCCGCAGAGAGGCTCCCCCGCCCTCCTGCTGATAGTTGCCGAGGGTCGAGCTCCTCAACCCCCCCCCCCCCTTGATAATTCTCGATCGTTGGCACGCTGATAACAATTTTCTTTTTAAATGGCACTTCATATCAAAAAGGTTGCCGACCCCTGGTGTAGGTTCAAGAACATTTAAATCAAAAGGACAAGTTTTGTAAAGTTACAGGGTATCTTACCTTCAGAATTTGCAGGAATTGCGTTGTTAGCATAGACTGTGTTGTTAGCATAGGTTGTTAGTTTAATACTGAGAGCATGTTAGCTTAGCTTCTTAGCCTGAGCTAGGTCTGGAACGTCACACTCGTTGGCAGCAGGTCCCGCCCTGTCCCGCCTCGGCTCTGCCTCTTTGCCCTTATTTGGAGCAGGTGGAAGAAGGCGGGAGTTAGACTCTGACGTCACTCACTGTCGAGCCGTTAGTAGCCGACTCCGCCTACTAAGGGCTTCACGGCAACTCTGCAGAATCCTATGGGTGACGTCACGGACCCCACGTCCATTTATATATACAGTCTATGGTGTGGACCTGTGTGTGAATTTAACATACACATTTAAATAATTGGTTTAAACAGCATAATAATAAGGAGTGAGCAGTGAGATGAGATCGCTGTCCCTTTAAGAGAGAGAGAGAGAGAGGGGTGTGGCTTGTGCATGTGTGTGTGGATGGTAGAGCGACAGTGAGGGAACGTGTGTATGTTTCTGGAAGTGAAACGAGGCAGCAGAAAAACAGATGTCTGTGATGTATTTTGTGAAACAGAAGAACAGCTAAATAAATGCAACGGCCTCCCAAGAAGAGCTCGCCTCTCTCCAGTCATTTAAGCTAAAGTGGGTTATTGAACCTGAAGCTTGTTGCTTCTGCCCTCCTCGACTACGGTCTGGGAGCCGACAGGAAAGTTCAACACACAGGTGGCCAGTCCTCCCCTTTGTAGCATATTATTTCGATGAGAGATGAGCAGATCGCCACTGGGCTTTCAACTAAAGACACAGCCACGCAAAAACTGCGGCATTTGTACAGCTCCTTATGGGTAGGCTACTGCAATTAGTGAAGTGCTTTCCTCTCTGTGGTGAAACGATCAGCACCACGGAGGAAAGCGGCAGAAAGTCACCTGGAGATAAAGAGAGCGGGGCTGCGCTGCTTGCATAGCTTCCTTCTGCAGGTAACCATGGATGTATAATAAGAACTGGATACAGCGTGGGAGGCGGGGCCTCATTCATTCCTATGAGAGTTGCTCATTAGCGCATGATGATAAAATGGCCCAACTTTTGAGAGAGCGAAACGTCACAGATTACCCGGCATGCCTGAGAAGTACCCGTTTGTGCGCTCATAGCGCATGCGCAACTTTAACCAAAATGCTCGTTCACATCAAGCACGTCAATTTGCGTACACGTAACAGCACCGCACGTTCATGACAGCATGGTAATGATTTGTTATTATGATGGATTTGATATTAAAGAGGCGGCAGTTAGCAGCTAGCGGCTAGCTAGTAATTATGCTAATGTTCACATCAATCGTTATGTACTTATATTACGCTGTAACAGGATCTAGAATGATTGCACTGTATATATATATATATACTTATAATAATAAGTAATATTAACTTTATTTAATACAACATTTACGGTACAAGATTTAATCATACAGCCCATGTAGTATGATAATGAATTATAGCAAACATGTGCAATATATCCATTATTGCAGCTCCATGGGATGGCAGAAAGACGATATGGGTCCGTTCTTGTTGTGCATCCATGGGTAAAGAGAAACGCAACTCATTGGTTTCTCAAACAGCATCTCTGTAAACTACGTGTATTCACTGAATTTCACTCTCTGCCTTTAACGGCTCGTTGTAGCTCCAATAGCTCCAGCCCCCACCCTTCCTGTGAGCACAGTGTGCTCTGATTGGTCGGGACATGTAACATGAACGTGCCGGGCGGCGCGGTCCCATGGGTTAGATGCACGTTCATAATGCAGAGGGAAATAACTCTCAGAATAACGTTATTAGCACATTATTACAACTTGAGGAACGAATGTTTTTAATAAGGGCTATACAAGTGTTCATACTGGGTAGTTTATTTAGTTTAAAAAAAAATTATCCAACGATTTACAGACCACTCTTTCCCTATGTAAGCCAATGGGAAAAAGTGTTTCCGGGCCTGGCAACCAAACGGAAGTGTAGTACCGCCGTTTGGCCAGCACGAATATTTTCATCTGAGTCAGGCGCACACTTCCTGGGGGCTTGCAGGTAACGGGGAGACGCGCTCTGGCGGCGGTCTCGTTCAGGATCCGAAAATACAATTTAAATATTTTGCACACTTATTCCACTTATTCCTAGTGTGCCACTGGTTACGGTGCCGCGTGCCAGCATTGGCAGGGGTTGCCGACCCCTGCACTAAACCAAGCCTTAACATTCATTACGTAGCCGTTTAAAATCATTAACACATAAATAAAGCACTCGAATTTCACTTACCGCATTCATGCACCGTCTGTTATAACCGCAGAGCGAGTCACAATAGTCCGATATATAAGCATGAAGAACAAACAACCACGGCCGGCTTCAAGTTGTGTTCCCTGGATGAACTGAGCAGGCAGAGTCCCTGTAGCTAGCTTCACGGAGCAGGTAGCAGAGAGACAAGAAGCTAGCAGCAGCAGTCACTTCACAGAGCTGTCACACAATGTGACCATGCCCTAATTTATGCACACACCTTAAGACTTAAAGGGCACCTATCATGCTAAATGCACCTTTGTACGTCTTTTATACATGATTATGTGTCCCCGGTGTTCCAGGGAACTCGCCAAGTGTCAGAAAACACAACCCTCTCTATTTTCCTCCTTCGCCAAATCTCTAAAAAAGGGGCTGCAACGGATCTGAAAAAAATGGATCCACATTCCGACACTTTTCTACGTCACAAAGACGTACTCCGCTTATTGGTCAACTCTCCACCTATCAGGGGAATGAGCCACGGCCACGTGCATTGCCAAACCTCTCATTCGCATATAGGCTATCGGCAGGCTACCCCAGTCACATCTGTGTTTTTGCCTGCTCTTGGCAGGATGTCTAAGCCAGTTAAACCACGGACATGTTTATGAACTTCTCTCAAGTCCAACACGGATATGCCTCCAAACTAATGCTACACCCGGGATCAATACCAACCATCCGGGACCAGGCCAGTGAGGACACATCCAATTCTGAAGCTGTAAGTTTTTATTTAGCGGTGTTTTTCCTGATAAAGCTATATCTAGCTTGTAGTATGTAGCATGTAGCATGTAGCTTAGCCGTATCAATGTCGCCTCAACCCCAACTAGTAATCGGTTAGGTGTTTATATGTTCTTGTAACATTTTATTTTGTACGCTCCGCAGTCTTTGCTTTGTCTTTTATTTTAATTATCAGGCATTTGCGAACATGTTCAGACTGCCGTAATGGCGATCTGTGTGAAGGCTGTAAAGCCACGCCTAGCCTAGCCGATAACACAAGTATTTATTCTCCTATGTATTAGTATTTTGTATCCTCTAAAAAATCATATTGAGTAAGTTATAATAACAAACGTAATCTTCTGGAGGTAAGTGCCGTTTTTTCCAGCGTTATGTAAAAGCTTTTGTGATTGTAGTCTGTAAGAACGATCATATATCATCGATCTGTAAGCTAAGCTACGCTAAGCTAATGAGACATGCCGTTTTTTGCAGTATGTTTACTTGTTTGCGCACATGAATATAAATGGGGGTGTGTTAGGATACAACACTGTATGTATGTATGCGAGGGGACACACACCACGAGTAAAACGGAGCTAAAGCCCTGGTATGTTGTTGTTGACGACATGCATATACTAATCTAAGCCACTTTTTTTGTTGTGCTTTTTTTAACATTGCACAGGCTACGTGGCCAACTTGATGGACCTCATCTTCGACCAAGTCTTTGTGGACCCTGCACCATTATGAGCAACCTGACAGGGAGGAGGTCATCGCCGGGTATGCCACACGGTTCAATTTGGCTGCTGTCTGAACCTAACATAGACATTTCACGGATCAGAGGACAACGCAGGCCGGAATCACCACTCTGCTCCTCTCTCCAAGGAAGCCCCAGCACCAGCTCACAAAGCTCCTGTTTTTTATGGGTTCAAATAACCGTTGATTTTGACAATAAAGTTCCGAGTTGATATCAAGTGTGTCGTGATTATTCATGTTGGGATGGGTAAAGAATATTCTGATTTCACAAGCATAAGGTTGTGTGTGAACTTTCCAACGGTTGTTGCACGATGTTGGAAGAAAAGGACTGTAAACTATTAAACGCAATGAGGCCATTGTATATATGCTGAAAATATGAATGTCTCCCTTTATAAATATATATATGTATCGCTGTGTTTGCGTTACAAACTCTAAGTTACAAACTGTACACATTGCATTCTTGCTAATTAGCCAAAATATGAATGGAATAAATAATAATAATAATAATGTAACAGAGTAAAAATAAATAGGGACAACAGCTTGTCAACTAACCATTCAGAAACGTCCTGCTGCAACCGAGATGTTTGCACCTCCACCAAAACCTCCGCTGCTTCAGTTTCTGGATCAAATTGATAATATGCTTGAACACATGCATTGCTCTGAGATGACATGTGTATTCCACACTCGTAATCACAGCAAGCATGGTAACGTGACTCTCGCCGGCTCTTCTGCTGGGGGCGTGGTCAGCTGCTGCTCAGAATTTTCATAGGCAGGTTTGGAATAAAGCGAAAATGAGCGAAACGAGGCATGGCTAAAAAATGATCTGTTTAGTATTTTGAAAAATAAAATGTATAAATATACCTTATATAGGTATGGTCATACGCTATATCATTTAAATATAGCATGATAGGTTACCTTTAATATAAATAAAAGGGTCGCGTTTGAAAACAATTCACTCACAGATCCATAATCATGAAGGTGGAATCTAACTATATCGATAATAAAAATGTATGGAGCCAGGGGTAGAAACATGTTTTTTTCTGCTGTAAAGTTGGGCATTTTAACATGGGGGTCTATGGAAATTGCTCCTTTCTGCAGCCATCGCCTATCGGCCAATATATGAACTGCAGTGTGTGGCACTTCCGTATTGGCGTCCTACAGTTTGCCGCTTGGTCACGACTCTTTGAAACATCTCTGTTCCCGGAAATGCATCTGCGAAGGAGCCGTGGAGGACCGTGGAGGACCCATCAGTTTCTCCTCGGTTAGAGCTCCTCCAGAGAGCCTCCTCGACGCTCGATGCTCGGTCCTCGAAGTGCATTTAGAGAAATGAGATGTCCTTCAACATGGCACGCTAAAATTCATTTCCGGGTCACTCCCGGAGGACCGAGGAGTCGAGGAGGGGGATTTTATGAAATGAGAAAGGGCCTTGTTCCAACAGTGGTGGCGTTCCCCTGTCGGAGATTCTCATTCTCACAACAAGACCTTCATATCTTACACATCCTTTCCTTAACATATCATTATAATCAGAGGTGGGATGTAGCGGAACACAAATACTTCGTTACTGCCTGCCCACTTAAGTATATGTTTCTGGTATCAGTACTTTACTCCACTACTTATTTTTCTGACGACTTTTTACTTTTACTTCTTACATTTTGAACACAAATACCTGTACTTTCTACTTCTTACATGTTGAACACAAATACCTGTACTTTCTACTTCTTACATGTTGAACTCAAATACCTGTACTTTCTACTTCTCACATGTTGAACTCAAATACCTGTACTTTCTACTTCTTACATGTTGAACTCAAATACCTGTACTTTCTACTTCTTACATGTTGAACTCAAATACCTGTACTTTCTACTTCTCACATGTTGAACTCAAATACCTGTACTTTCTACTTCTCACATGTTGAACTCAAATACCTGTACTTTCTACTTCTTACATGTTGAACTCAAATACCTGTACTTTCTACTTCTCACATGTTGAACTCAAATACCTGTACTTTCTACTTCTTACATGTTGAACTCAAATACCTGTACTTTCTACTTCTTACATGTTGAACTCAAATACCTGTACTTTCTACTTCTTACATGTTGAACTCAAATACCTGTACTTTCTACTTCTTACATGTTGAACACAAATACCTGTACTTTCTACTTCTTACATGTTGAACTCAAATACCTGTACTTTCTACTTCTCACATGTTGAACTCAAATACCTGTACTTTCTACTTCTTACATGTTGAACTCAAATACCTGTACTTTCTACTTCTTACATGTTGAACTCAAATACCTGTACTTTCTACTTCTTACATGTTGAACTCAAATACCTGTACTTTCTACTTCTCACATGTTGAACTCAAATACCTGTACTTTCTACTTCTTACATGTTGAACTCAAATACCTGTACTTTCTACTTCTTACATGTTGAACTCAAATACCTGTACTTTCTACTTCTTACATGTTGAACTCAAATACCTGTACTTTCTACTTCTTACATGTTGAACTCAAATACCTGTACTTTCTACTTCTTACATGTTGAACTCAAATACCTGTACTTTCTACTTCTCTCATTTCCCAAACAGCTGGTTCCTTCAGTCTGAATGTGTGTTTGGTGGCGTGATCATTATTCTTTAGAGTCATTGTGTGCCTATTGATTTGAACACGATCCATGTATCCATCATTTCCTGGTCTTCTCTAAAGAAGAGGGACCAATGGAAACGTTGTCATGTTGCCGTTGTTCAGCATGGAAACATTCATTAGCTAACAATGACATTATTGTTCTATTAATATAAAGGGAGGTCAGGTACTCTTTAAAACAGCTGCTAGTTATGGGTACTTTTTACTGAAGTACAATTCAAAGACTCTTTACTTTTACTTGAGTAAAGAAGTTTAGAGTATTTTTAAACACGAGTATCTTTACTTCTACTTGAGTAAAGGATGTGTGTACTTTTGCCATCTCTGATTACAATACCCTTTGCCTTGTATTTTCAGCAGTAGCCTATAGTGCTACTCAGGCCGTCTCGAATCCATCTGAATAAGAATCAGAATCTTGATATTGATGTTCTGATGCGCATTGATGCAAAACATCTACTGTCCAATGTAGATGAAATGTTCTCAAACAATATAATTCAGCAGGCCTTAATCTTTGAGGTTCTTGACTTGAGTACAGGGTTTGGAGGTGTAATGTCCCACACCAGAAGAAGTACTGCGTGTTGTTTCAATGAAACTTCAGCAAGATTCATTCTTAAATGGGTTTTTTAACCAGGTAGGAATTGCTGTACCATAACACATTCGGAAATGGTTTACTTTCTGAACAGTAAAATGACAACAATGCCCTAATCTGAACGCTAACTGTATATGAAATGTTGAATGTATTTAAATAGTGAAGAACACACTGTGTAATGTATGTATTTCCATGTCAGTCTTTCTGTGGCCACAAGATGGCACTCGTAGAGATAATAATGTCCAGTGGAGTGTGTGTGTGCATGTGCGCGCGCGTGTATGACGATCAATCATCTAATAAGGGAGGGAGTTAGTCGTTGAAACATGTTTAGGTCACACCTAAAAGTGTATCTTTGATGGTTTTGTTGAATCTGCGTTAGAAAAGTGATGTATTCATTTACAATAAGGAAGGATGGGTGGGCGAAAGCTGGACCGCTCATGTGAGTGAGTCAGTCTCATATTATAATTGAGAATTGTGTTCAAGGATGGCTTCACTGGGTGGGGTTTTCATCTAGCGTGAAATATGCTGCTGAGTCCAACAGTCTGAACGTTATGAGGCATGTGACGTAGCCCCACGCTAATTTGCACACTAATTTGCAGGGAAAGGTTTGTGCCTCGTTGAAAGTTACGTTTCAGAAGACAACACCTTCTCTGGCAAATTCGGCAAACATCTAAATCCAAAAAGCATCACTATTTCATCTTTAAAATGGTGCTATTGTGCATTAATACCCCACTGCTGGTGGCCTTGTGAGTGTGTGTGTCCACTGTGAGTGTCCTGCTGCTTAGTGTGTCTTGTGTAATGGACATGTTAGCTGCAGCAGCATTGTGATTACAGATGTAAGATGTCGTCCTCTGCAGGGCTACCCAGGGTCACATCAAGACTCTCTTGGACTGTAGAGTGCTTTCTGTGAGTGCACCCGCCTCACTGCTCCACCATACAGCTCTGAGGAATATTCTAAGCCCTGCGCTGTTAAAGGCATATTTATATCCCAACACAAATAATGTTGAGGAAAAATAAAGTAGAAGTACTGTCTCTTGATGTCCTGCTGTTATTAGATTAGATGGACCTTTATTAATCCCCGTGGGGAAATTCAGCAGTAGGAAGCAGCAACAGGGTAAGCGTGAAAAAACAAAAACAGGACAGTAAAGATTCACACAGGTAAAAAATAGAAATAGGATCAATAATAAAAAAGCAAAATGGTAATGACAAGATAACTGCGAACATATATAAACATTTCGTCCTCCGTGCTATGAGGTACTAAAAGTTAAAGTGACAAGTGGAAAGTAGGTTCTGTACATATGACATATATATATACATATCTAAATATATTTATCTACTAATAATAATAAAATATAATGTATTACTGTGGGTTGTGCAGACAGTATTTATTTTATTTACATTATTGCCCCCTTGTTGTGCAGCCTGATGGCTACGGGCACAAAGGACTGTCCGAGGCGCTTGGTGCGCTGCTTTGGAGCGATGAGTCTGTGGCTGAACGTGCTCCTCATCTTCACTAGCTCTGCATGGAGTGGGTGGGAGGGGTTCTCCAGGATGCTGTCGAGCTTCTTCCTCGTCCTCCCCTCCGCCACCTCCTCCAGATTGTTCAGATTTACTCCGACTACAGAGCTAACCTTCCTTACAAGCTTGTTCAGCCTGACAGTGTCCCTAGCGTGTGTGTTTCCACCCCAGCACGCCACGGCAAAGAAGAGCACACTGGCCACCACAGACTGGTAGAACGTCTGCAGCAGCCTCGTGCACACGTTGAAGGACCTGAGCCTCCTCAGGAAGAACAGCTTGCTCTGTCCCTTCCTGAGGAGAGCATCAGTGTTGTCTGTCCAGTCCAGTTTATTGTTCAGCTGCACTCCCAGGAACTTGTAGCTGCTCACCACCTCTACCTCCTTCCCCTTGATGGTGATGGGGGTCCGAGGTCTCTTCCTGCTCCGCCTGAAGTCCACCACCAGCTCCTTAGTCTTGCTGATGTTGAGCTGGAGTTGATTGTCGTCACACCAGCCTACAAAGTTCTCCACCAGGGTCCTGTATTCCTCCTCATCGTCATCTGTGATGCAGCTGACGATGGAGGAGTCGTCCGAGAACTTTTGAAGGTGGCATGAGCCGGAGTTGAAGCGGAAGTCGGAGGTGTAGAGGGTGAACAGGAATGGTGACAGCACAGTTCCCTGGGGGGCTCCGGTGTTGCTCAGCAGCACATCAGACACGCTGCCCTGCAGTCTGACATACTGAGGTCTGTTGGTGAGGTAGTCTGTGATCCAGGCCACCATGCTGTGATCCACCTGCATCACTGACAGCTTCTCAGCTAGCAGGTGTGGCTGGATAGTGTTGAAGGCGCTGGAGAAGTCGAAGAACAGGATTCTTAGTGAGGTGTGCGTTATCTGGTGCAGTCCACCATGAGCAGTCCACTTTACCTCTGTGGACTGTTCCCTGTTCACCTCAGGCTGACACTGTAGTCTGTAACCTATTACTGTAATGCAGGTCTTCACAGCTTAGACTGGGAGTGTCGGTGCATAATGTAACTTTAGGCAAAGACATTACCAGCTTCTGTAAATTCAGGATGCAATGCTCTAATCAAGCAGAGAGATATTGTTCAAATCTCAATCTTACATTACTACATGTTCCTAATGATTAGGACAATGGGCAAACATGAGTTGCAATAATGAAAGCTGCATATTAAATCATATGACTGGGTACATTTCCACAATCATATGAATTCTAAAAGAATGTCACAAAATTATAATTAGGGTCAATAAATACATGCAAAATATTTTTTTTTGAATATTGACGTTAAATGCATCAATCTGGTGCACTTAAAGCAACATGAAGAGTCTATGGATACATCTGTCTACACCCATATGAAACAAAACTGTAAACAGATTGACTTTTTCTTTATTTAAATCACTCCCTTTTAAACTGTAATTCTTGTTTTACTCTCCTATTGAATTTCATACCTGTTTTTCATTTATCCTCTTATTTTGTAATAACTACAATGATCATATAAAGGTGTTCCTCAGAAATACTTGTTTACATCAATGCTGACCAAACCGTTTGAGACCCACTGAGGTAACTATCTAAACCAGGGGCGGACTGGCCATCTGTAGAATCTGGAGAATCACGTTTTTAGACGGCATCATTGAAGTTGCGCTGACAGGCTACAGAGGTACACGGTTTCCCCGCAGCAAGGCTCCCCCCGTTGACAGTGCAGTAGCACCCCCCCCCCCCCCATTGGCAATTCACTGGCAAAACGACAAAGTGGCACATCTCTTTGGTGCAGCTTTGAAAATGCAATAGTTGCATTATATACATGTAAATCCATCTAGCTCAGTAGAACCTTCCTCTGTCTGCTCTGTGAGTTGGTTCGCCAACAGCAGGATTCCTCGGCTTATGTTTTTTAAAATTTTTTTATTTATACAGGTGTAAAATCTCATTGAGACACAAGGTCTCATTTTCAAGAGAGACCTGTCAGTGGTAACACTACCACACAAAGTTACAGACAGACAGGACACTAAACACAGAGGCAACACTAAAATACAACACCGTAAAAAAAGTAGTCATTGAAATCCATATACTGTCAGATATAGCAGGTGCAAACACCCACAGATGGTTTCTCCAGCTTTTTTAAAATGAGTTTAAAATCTGTGGTGGGTATCAAAGTGGTCAGCTTAAGTTCCTGCTGAAGTGTGTTCCAGGTCGAGGGGACAGAGTATGATATGGCTTTTTTCCCAAGCACCGTGCGTACTGAGGGGATGTCATTTTGAGATTGTAGTCTATAGCTGTACTGTTTGTGTGATATGTAAGTGGATATGTAGAGGGGCAGCAGTCCAAGCATAGCGGTATAGATGAGTTTGTACTAGTGCAGTGATCTGCGCATTGATAATGATGTCCAGTTGACTAAAGCGTACAGCGTGCAATGGTGTGTGAGGGGTTTACAGTTGGTTATGAACCTCAGAGCCCCATGGTAGACAGCGTCCAGCAGATGAAGGGAGTGAGCTGAGGCGTTCATGTACACAACATCCCCGTTGTCCAAGAGCGGCAAAAATGTGGCAGCTACAAGCCGTTTCCTCGCACTTGTGGAGAAGCAGGCCTTGTTTCTAAAAAAGTTTAGAAAAGTTTTCATTTCTATTTCCTTAAGAGATTGTCAATATGTGGTTTGAAGCAGAGATGTTCATCTATAGTGATGCCTAAGTATCTGTAGGTGTTAACAGCTTCAATGGGGTTATGGTTTTGCAGCTAGTATGGCAAATCAAGGCTTTGAGAGTTAACATTAGCGTTGCAGCTTCCTCTCCTATTCTACTGTATAATATCTACTGGCAGTAGAGCTGAATGCATCAGGTTGCACCTTTCTGAGAGTCTAATCCAGCCACTCCTTGTTAAGGTGTGCTTGTGTTGCATGTTACTCTACATGTAGGGGTGTGTCTGTGAGAGTGTGAGCATCTCATGATTGGCATTTCTGTGTGTAGAAGTGTACGAGGTACTCTGCCTAGACTTGTGGTTTTACTAATAACTTGTTGGGACTGATGAAGCAATTATCCACAAGAAGAGATTACCTCTCTGTTTGATGCTATTTACTTCTCTAGGCCAACCCTGAACCCTGAACCCTGAACCCTACACCACGGCAGTCTAACTGAAGACTTCAGGCTGATCAGGCTCCCCATCTTTACCTCTCATTTTCTAAGTGACAGGCAATGCAACGAGCAATCAACAAGCAACTGCATTTCTTTGGGCTGGGACCTGGGGAAAACCAGGCTAACACAGGACAGTTAGGGATTCATTGTTCCACCTTAATAACATGCAGTTGAATGGTGCTCACATTAAAACTTAAAAACATGTTTTTGTTAACACATGCCACATAGCAAAATGTGAAAGCAACATTTTGTAATTGAAAATAGTTTTGTTGATTTAGTTTACTGAACAAAGTAAATACTGTATGTCTATGTATTGTTATGAATGACCTGAGCCAATGTTCTATCAGGAACACATCGATGAAGCTCGTGTTTTCATCCCTTCACATGTTTAGTGTGCCGAACACTACCACTCTACCTGTTTGATTGCATCTTATTCCCTAGTTTGTTTCCATTCACTTATTTTGTGTACACACACATGTCACTTTCAATTGACCAGGTGCTTAATATAAACTATTCCATAGGATTAGGTTTTATTTCGAACCACAAACACTTGGCACACAAACATGCCAGTCAGACACATTCTGAACATGCCCTTAATTTGTATACTTTCTCAGCCTTACTGTGTGGTGTATGTTTGTACATGCATGTGTTGTCATCTGAGCCTTTTAAAAAGCTTTACAATTAGCCTTAGCTTCCCTTGTGTAATACTCCAGCGATCAAAAGTGAATAAGATTATTATGTGGTTAATGAATTCCAATCTGCACTGCTAGACAATCCGACATTGTATCATGGATTTGTCTTGTAAAGACATTTCGGTTTAAAACACAGAAAATCTGGAGCAGGAGTTGACTGTTTGAGCTAAATGTTTGTTTAGTCTGCCGTTTAAATAAACCTGCATGGCATGAGCATGCAGTTAAGCCTGCACAATGGCAGTTGTCCACTCTCGTCACGTGCACGGTTTGGTTAAAGGTTTTCAGTGTTTTTTTCACTAAGCTGTAGCATGTGCTGTACAGAGACTGCAGGATTTACCACACCTCAACCTTCTCCTCTGCACACATACACCCGCTCATTCATTACAAAGTGCTTTACATACAGCCAATATTGAACAATACAACTAGCTGTTAATGTAGATGAAATTTAGATTTTACCTTGGCATTAATAACTATAGATAATAAAAACAAAACTTCTCTAAATATATAATAGCTATACTAAATAGCTTTACTATTGGTGTACCCCACCCAAGCCCAGCCAATGTCCCCAAGACATGAAAAAAACCAACAGATTGTTAAGAGCCACGCAACGTGGTTTGCATCGAGGTTGCTTTTCTATCCCTAAGTCAGGTGTGATGGTGTTCTTTCCTGGCCTCTCATCATCATGTGTCCTCTACCTCCCACCATCATATTCCACCATACTGGGTGCACAGGAACGCGCTACAATGCCTTCTCAGTGAAGTGTTGCGATGTAGAAACCTCTTCACTCTGTAACATTTCAGACCTAACCAACCGTGACCTACTAGTAACAGTATGCGTGGGCAGCCAGACAGTTTGAGTGAAGTTTGCCTTCCTACCATACATGAATATGTATGTCTCCGGTGTATGAATAAAGGTTGAGTAGAGCACGTCGTAGTCTGGAGTACAAGAAAAGGCAACAGCTGATCACAGAGACCCCTATCTGAGTCTTCTTGAGTATTGTAACACCCCAGTTGACAACTTCAGATCACCAGCCCAGCTGCTTATGAGTCGTCGCTTACGATCCATACTACCCATACTACCCAGCACACACCAGTAGCTTCAGCCCAAGTTGGTCAGCCACGGATGCTCATGCCAGGAGAGTCTACCAGCATCTTTACCAGCATCAACATCAGAAAAGGTACTACAACAGGTCAGGTAAGCCGATGTCGTCGCTGCATGGAGGACAAAACGGGGGGTTACGTATTGTAACCCTATAAGCACAGGAGGAGCCCTCTACTAGACTCTATGGGTACTACTCTCAACCATGCTATGCGAGCATTCACACACTGAGTTTGTATAAACGTAGCCGGCCAATCAGGGCGAGCCTACCTGAATGCGCGCGCAGGCACACAGTATATAAGGCGGAAAACAAGCTACTCACGAGTGAAAAATGTGCTTTTACACGCGTATAAAAGGACCCTCGGGCGCAGATTAAACCCCCGCGAGCGGCTATGCGCTCGCTCGTGGGAGAGACAGCCCTCTTGCTCGCTCGCGGGAGTGTCAGCCTCACTCGCTCACGTAGTCTGTCTGTGCATGCGTGTAATGCAGTCAGGTGAGCCTGCTGCCTCCTCCCACAGTTAGCAGCAATCATATTTGGAGTTGTGCGTGAACTGCAGAGCAGCCTGAATCTGAGCAAAAGTAATATTTTGGGTTTTTCATCCAAAGGCCCGGACACATTCATGACGGCCAGACATGTCAATCACATGTCTGGCCGTCGATGAGCGTCCTGTCGCCCTACTCAGATTGGTGTGACCCGCACCGTTGTGTCTTTTCGGACGTGCCGCCACCCTCCGCCACCCTCCGCCAACCTCCGCCACCGATTCAACATGTTGAATCAGTATGTTGAATCGGTAGGCTGTCGGCAAAATAAATCACTCTGATTGGCTGTTCAGCTTAGCAAATCAGTGCATGAGAAGCGAAACGGAAGTGAGGGACTAGTGATGGGAATTACTGTATGGCTCTTTGAAGGGAGCCGGATCTTATGGCTCCGTTCCTTTCGAAGAGCCGTTCAAAAAGGGGGCGGGGTTACTAGGTTTATCTGCAAAATAATCACCAGGATAATGATTGACTGTATTCCAGACCTAATGTCAATAATCTGCATTGCAAACATGACACAAGGTGGCGCCATATCCATGTCATTCATGTCAGTGAATGGACTACTTTGTATTTACCCTCTGTATGTGTTAAGTAAATAAAGTTGCCTTGCCTTGAATGAAATTCAAGCAACTCTTAATATTAGATACTGGGTGTTTCTCATTGTTGAGTAAAGCTGCTCCAGAGCCACTATTTCAAGCATACTACGTCATCGAGTGCCGCCGAAGTACTGTTCCAATATCCAGCATACTTGGAATTCTAACGAGCCCGGCGTACTTCGTTTGGAGAAATTTTGAGGCTGCACATGTGTAGACTCTGCGGTCTTAAAATCCCCACAATGCTTTGCGCACGGACCAATTTCCCCAAATCTGTGGCGGAAAATGTAAGGCGTGGCCTCTCATATGACGCACACCTGCACACTTGCTCACCTATTCCACTCTTTGTTTTCCGAATGCCAGGAAGTATTCTTGCCTCGCTTCTGAAACAAGACGCTCGGAAGACATTGAGAAACCCACTGTGTTTTTAAGTGGCAATGGAGATTATTTTGTTGACCCTGCTTTAAAGGATATTTTGCCTTTACAAATGGTGTGCTTTATCACTGCCTGGGTTTTGGTTGAAGTGCATCCAAATGCTGCTGCGATTTCGCGTTTGGCTCATTTTCCATCCGAAAAACACGTCGTCTACCTGTCCTGTACCACTTGTTATGACTTCTCTCTCTCCCATATTCCGTTAAGACCCACCCCATCTCACTCCTGAAACCTACCAATCAGAGTAGGGGCGGGTCTTCACAGAATACGTGTGGGGAACAAACTGAACTGGGGTAGTAACTATAGTAACGCAGTCTAAGCGGAGCCGTGACATCATCCTCAATGCGAAACACAAAACCAACATCAGCCGTTAGCTCTTAGCACTCAGAGCTCACAGCTCCTCATATCTGTTCAGAATCTAGACAAAAGCTAAACAAGTACAAACCACAGACTGCCTGTGTCATGGCGAATACAGTCGCTGCTTTATTTCTGTCTGTAGGCCGTTGTTGTGAGTGTGGACAGTCGGAGCATATACAGCGTTAGCTTAGCAGATCTCCAGTCAGAAAACACGCATTTTAACCTGTTAAGCCCCAAAGCCCCCGTCTGTCTGCAGACTTGTCAAAACATCAATTCATGGGTTTTACTAACCGGTATCAGTATGTTGTTACTTCGGCATCATTTTGAAACGTGTGTTCCAATTAAATCACCTGGAAAGAAACTTCGATTTTGGAGAGCTAGAAAACTGAAAAAGCCGGAACTACGCCTAGTGGAAACGGCACGGCACTGTTGTTGTTGTTGTTGTTGTTCATTATAATTGTAATTTAAGTGTGGGGGTCGGGGAGTGGTGTGTGTACAGTTTGTGTGTCTCTGGTATGTGTTTCTAAAGATCCAGTGCGTCAGTGACAGGTTTGAAACCTGCCCCAGCGTATCCTCTCAGGGGGAGCCTGAGGGCTGTATCAGCACAGGGTGTGTTTAGAACCTTTACACGTGTGAAAAGAAGACATGTGTGTAACACTGCTTCAGTCTTTATTTTGGAATGGTTGTGGTTACAGTCATAGGTCAGAAGCTCTTCTTGTATATCACTCATTAATGCACAGTTTGTTTGTCCTGAAGGCCTCCTGTAACCTCATCATCGTGTTTCCTTACAGTGTAAGAGATGGTGTAACACGTGTGCAGTAACTCCACTGACGTATTACCAAACTGAGTATGAGTTAGTGATTCGCCTGATGACTTTGTACTGGTATGCTACAGTAAGCCCTGGGCTCAGCTGAAATGTCCCAGGGGGCTTTAAGAGACCTTTAAAGGGCGGGTGGAGGTGAAGGTGTGAATATAAGCACATGAGGAATTTATTTGAGGATGTTTTGACAAAAGACTGGATTTGTGAACATTATCTCATTCCTCTCTTAGTCCCTGGCTGCTCTATTATCACACATATGTATCATATACATACCAGAACAGCTCTATAAGGGGAGTCTTTCCCTTAAAAAGTCTGAGACAAAAGCCAGGCCGTCATCCACAAACTCACACCATGTGTGCTGGTGTTTATAGAGTCAGAGGGGGAGGGACAGGGAGGGATGGGGGCGGGGGTAAGACAGAGAGAGAGAGAAAAAGTTGGCCTGGTCAGAGCAGGGATTCTCAAGGGGAATGTACAACACAATATCAACTTTTCTTTTACCCCTCTTGTGCTTGCAGCACACTCCCAATGTTCCCTCCTACCTCTCTTTCCTGCTCTCCTTTTTCCTCCTCCCCCTCTGTCTTGACACACTCTCTCCCTCACTCCTGCCCTCTGCTCCTCCACCGCCTCCCTCACTTCCTCCTGTCCGCATTTCTAACTCTTAGTTGGGGAAAACATGGTGTCGGTACACAGCTCGGAGCTGGTTCCACTCGGCTGGGACGCTGTCACTAAACGTCATCTGTTCCTACAGAAAGTCTCCTCCAAGCTGGGGCCCGGTGTCCGGCAGCAGGGGGGAGGCACCAGAGCAGAGAAGGGGCCTTCAGCTCCAGGCTCAGGGACTGGACCTCCAAGACAGGGAAGCCCTGGGTTCAGGCAAGCCAAGAGAGATGACTTCATGCTGGGAGAGGTTTGGCAGAGCGCTGGGGGTGGATCTCCAGCGAGGCACAGCCAGATTCAGAGCCAGGGTGAGTCACCACGCTGATGTACGTCTGTAGAGACATTTCAGAACACACACATCCGCTTTATGAAGCCTGACATGTAAACACACAGCAGCACATGGAGTGTGTGTCTGCTCTGCTCCACAACACCCTTCCCAGTTGTCTGTCAAGCATACAGAATCATTTTTCAGTGTGTGTGTGTGTGTGTTTGGTGGAAGAAGAACTCTGCTTTGTCTCCACAGAAAACTCAGGAAATGAGCCGACTGACACTACAGAGCTACAAGTTAAAATTCCTTCCACATTCCATTACACCACACACACACACACACACACACACACACACACACACACACACACACACACACACACACACACACACACACACACACACACACACACACACACACACACTCTTTTTATGTACACATTATCACATACAGTAAGAATCACTGACAATTTATATTGGTATGTGTGTGTGTGTGTGTATGTGTGTGTGTGTGTGTTTGTGTGTATGTGTGTGTGTCTGAGAGATCAATCAAGGTGTGAGTGTGTTTCCTCTAGTTTTCTCCTTTTTTCTTATATTTAAGACACAATTTAACTTTACACTTTTTAGATCTTGGTGCTTTTAACTACATATTTTACCTGATTTCTGATGATAAACTGCTTTATTCAGTATTTTTACTTGGTGTTTACTCGGGTGTGTGTGTGTGTGTGTGTGTGTGTGTGTTTCCTTGTGTGTGACTTGACTCTTGTTTTCCATAATCACTGAGCTGCTTTGTGTCAATTACATGGTGGAAAAAGCATGTGTGTGTGTGTGTGTGTGTGTGTGTGTGTGTGTGTGTAACATGTGGTTTCTGATGGACAAAAGCCTGTCTGTCCTCTTTGCTGATACACAGGAACAAACAGATTCCTCTTGACGCTCAGATCGCCATCAATGGATTCATGTGTGTGTGTGTGTGTGTGTGCGTATTGAAGTTGGCCGAGAATGAGGAAGATAAATCATCACAGAGAACATTGATCTTCATAAGTATTTTGTCAAAGTGACCCGAGTATCCTGTGGTCGTGCAGTTAAAGGGGCCCTATTATAATGTTTGGGGTTTTCCCTCTCCTCAAGGTTTGTGTGCCTGTAAACGGTCTGCAGGGGCTCAAATCCCTGTGTTCCCTCCAGAGGGAGTTTCTCCCACACTCTACTGCCCCAGACAGAGGGGGAAAGGAGCACAGGCAGGATGAGAAACATAAAAAGCTTTTTGAACACTGAAGCCTGGAGACATGTTAACAATATGAACCATATAACATATATATAATATAATATATATAATATATATATATATATATATATATATATATATATATATAACATACTACACTCTAAAAACAAATGCCTTGGCTCAACAAAGAAAATCAACGCAACAGTTTGCATCAATGTTTATTGAGTTAAGACCACTTCTAATGAAATTGTCTTAAAGAAACAAAGTTATTTGAGTTAGGGCAGAAGGCTTTTCCTCTACAGTCAGAGGTGTTTTTAATTACCACTTACTTCATAATTGGTAGCATAAACACAAGTTTTGAAGTTGATTACTTAAAAGATTAAGTTGTTCCAAATTGTTTTACCGTATGATTTAAATGTAATCTTAAGTTGTATGTACTTAATTACCCTCATTGTGAACACACGTTTTTAAGTTGACAACCATTTATAAATGAAGTTGCTCCAAATATATTGTATTCAATAGTTTTTTTTCTTAGCTTTTTCATGTTTTTGCCTTTAAAGAAAGAAATTAATTGATTCCACATCAAGAATATTAGGCAATTCACTTTTTATTTTGAACTGCAGTTGTTTATTTCAACACATGATGTTTCAATCAAGAGAGAATTCACTTGGTTTGAACATGTATTGACACATGCCATATGATAAGGTGCATGAACACCTGATCTCACAGCTGACTGCAGGAGAGAGGAGAACCATTTTTATAGTTTGGCTGCAGCACGTTGATTGGCTGCTGGAGAATGAGGTGAAATGTAATAGGTTAAAGAGAACGCCTGTGATGAGCTGATGATATGCAGATGCGGAGTGAATGTATATACACCCAGGCCGTTTCTCAATCGTGAGGATGCTGGCTTGGTAGTCGTGTACTTCCATGTCACTTCCTTCAGAAACGAAGCAAGTATGCTTCAAAGCCACAGGCCGTTTCTCAATCTCGAGGATACTGGCTTCCAAGCCAATATTTCAAGGATGCTACGTCATCGAGTGCCGCCGAAGGACTGTTCCAATGTCCAGCATACTTGGAATTCCACCGAGGCCCCGTCCTTGGTTTAGGGGAAATTTCGAGGCTGCACATGGGTAGACTCCGCGTCCTTAAAATCCCCACAATGCTTTGCGCACGGACCAATTTCAAAAACCCTTGCGGAGAATGGCTGAACCGACGCATCACACATTTAAATGTAAGTATGTAGTGGCGTAGAACATGTGTTGGTAAATATGTTACTTTGTTACATTTGTTATCACCAAAAATGTGTTCCGTGAAAGTAAAGCAAGTTCATAATTAGATAGACATCGTGAGGTATTTATTTTCGGTATAGTTTATGTTGAAACTGTTAGAGAGAGTGGCACACTTGTTAGCCTGTTCCATTCTTCTTCGTTTTCCGAAGCCGTGGCTTGGAAGCATACTTGCTTCGTTTCTGAAGGAAGTGACTTGGAAGTACGCGACTACCAAGCCAGCATCCTCGCGATTGAGAAACGGCCACGGCTTCGGAAAACGAAGAAGAATGGAACAGGCTAACAAGTGTGCCACTCTCTCTAACAGTTTCAACATAAACTATACCGAAAATAAAGACCTCACGATGTCTATCTAATTATGAACTTGCTTTACTTTCACGGAACACATTTTTGGTGATAACAAATGTAACAAAGTAACATATTTACCAACACATGTTCTACGCCACTACATACTTACATTTAAATGTGTGCTGCGTCGGTTCAGCCATTCTCCGCAAGGGTTTTTGAAATTGGTCCGTGCGCAATGCATTGTGGGGATTTTAAGGACGCAAAGTCTACCCATGTGCAGCCTCGAAATTTCCCCCAAACCAAGGACGCGGCCTCAGTGGAATTCCAAGTATGCTGGACATTGGAACAGTACTTCGGCGGCACTCGATGACGTAGCATCCTTGAAATAGTGGCTCTGGAGGAGCCTTCCTCGACATTGAGAAACACCCAGAGTCTGCATCGGTGCTGACTTCGGCCCAATCCCAAACCGCCCCCTACACCCTACCCCTACACACTACCCCTCCGTTTGCGCGTTCGTGCGGAGGGTAGGGGGTAGGGTGTAGGACACACACACACACACACACACACACACACACTCCGTCCCAATCCCAAACCACGCACTACACCCTACCCCTACACACTCCCCCTCCGTGACGGAGTGAACTCCGTGGAGTGACACATCAGGCTCCCTCCTTTCAGATGGAGGGTATAAATACAGCAGCAAGCTTTGGGACGGCCTCCCCTCTCTCCCCTCTCTCCCCTCTCTCCCCTCTCTCCCCTCTCTCCCCTCTCTCCCCTCTCTCCTGCAGAAACAGGAAATGCCGTAACTGTATGTAACAACGGTTTCAAATCAGCATCTCTTTGACAAAAAATGTAAATTAATAACTCAAATAAAACTACAAACATCCTGACGGACACACACACACACAGCGTTGAGTCCGGTCAGGTAGAGACCGGTCTCCAGTCAGCACCGATGCAGACTCGCTGTTTGAGGGCTTGATAGCCCACTCCCTCTCCACACCGCTCCACACTCGTTGGTTTGTAACAGCACTTAATATGGCAGACCCTCTGCGCGAACGCGCAAACGGAGGGGGAGTGTGTAGGGGTAGGGTGTAGGGGGTGATTTGGGATTGGGCCCGGCCACCCTCTCTCTCTGACTCACTTCCTAAGCTTTTCATTGGTGTGAAATGAGGGTATCATGGCTCTCGTGAGAGTTCATTCCTCTTTGGTTTTGGGAAATAATTTGTGATTCTTTCTACAAAATGATGAGGTGTTGTGTGTCTCACTTCCATATATATACTGTTAACACAACCCTGTACTAACACAACACAACCCTGTACTAACACAACACAACCCTGTACTAACACAACACAACCCTGTACTAACACAACACAACCCTGTACTAACACAACACAACCCTGTACTAACACAACACAACCCTGTACTAACACAACACAACCCTGTACTAACACAACACAACCCTGTACTAACACAACACAACCCTGTACTAACACAACACAACCTTGTACTAACACAACACAACCCTGTACTAACACAACACAACCTTGTACTAACACAACACAACCCTGTACTAACACAACACAACCTTGTACTAACACAACACAACCCTGTACTAAAACTGTAAATCCCATGTACAGTGGAGGAATTGTGTTAGTCTGCCCACTTACAAAGAAATGAACAGTCTGTCATTGTAATGGTAGGTTTATTTGAATAGAGAGTAAGAATATCAAAAAGAACATCCAGAAATGGACATTATATGAAAGATAAAAACATATTTGCATTTAACTGTGGGAAATAAGTATTTGATCCCCTTGCAGAACATGTGTTAGTACTTGGTGGAGAAACCCTTGTTGGACACACAGAGGTCAGACGCTTCTTGTAGCTGGTCTCCACGTCTGTGCACATCTCAGGAAGGATGTTGGTCCACTCCTCTCTGAAGACCCTCTCCAAACCCTTCAGGTTTTGAGGATGATGCTTGGCCTCTGGAAGCTTCAGCTCCCTCCACAGATGTTCTATGGGATTAAGGTCCGGAGACTGGCTAGGCCCCTCCCTCACCTGAATGTGCTTCTTCTTTAGCCCCTCCTGTGTTGCCTTGGTCGTATGTTCAGGGTCATTGTCCTGCTGGAAGACCCCTCCATGACCCATGTTCAGAGTCCTGTCTGAGGGAAGGAGGCTATCGGCCAAGATGTTAGGGTACATGGCCCCGTCCATCGTCTCCTTGATGCAGGGAAGTGGTCCTGTCCCCTGAGCAGAGAAACACCCCAAAGCAGAAAGTTTCCACCTCCATGCTGACGGGGGGATGGTGTTCTGGGGTTATACTCAGCATCTCTCTTCCTCCAACACGGCGTGTCGAGTTGATGCCAAAGATCTCGATGTTGGTCTCATCTGACCACATCCTCTTCTCCCAAGCCTTCTCTGAATATTCAGATGTTCGTTGTCAAACTTCAGACGGCCTCTCATGTTGTTCTTGAGCAGGGGGCCTTCAGGCGCTGCAGGGTTTGATCCATTATGGTGTAGTGTGTTACCAATAGTTGTCTTGGTGACTGTGGTCCCAGCTTCCTTGAGATCATTAGCAAGTTCCCCCGTGTAGTTCTGACCCCTCACCTTTCTCCTGATCATCAAACCCCACGGGGCCAGATCTTGTGTGGAGCCCCAGACCGAGGGCGACTGATGCTCATTTTGTCTTTCTTCCATTTCTGAATAATGGCACCATCAGTGGGCTCCTTCTCTCCAAGCTGCTCTCTGATGGTCTTGTAGCCGATCCCAGCCTGGTGCAGGTCTACAGTCTGGTCCCTGAGGTCCTTAGACAGCTCTTTAGTCTGGCCCATGGTGGAGAGGTTGGAATCTGATTGGTTGATTCTGTGGACAGGTGTCTTTTATACAGGTAACCAATTGATGTTAGGAGTACTTTCTTAAAGGTAGAGCACTAACCGGTCTGTGGGAGCCAGGATTCTTGTTGGTTGTAAGGGGATCAAATACTTACTTCCCACAATTAAATGCAAATCTAATGTGTATCTTTTATATGATGTACATTTCTGGATTTTCTTTTTGATATTCTTACTCTCACTGTTTCTATAGACCTACCAGTACAATTACAGACTGTTCATTTCTTAATAAGTGGATCTACTTAGAAAATCAGCAGGGGATCAAATAATGATTTCCTTCCCTGTTAACATTCACACTGTGACATTTTCCCAATGATTTTAAAATGTGCTCCCTATCAGGATTACTCTCCACTGCTGTCATCTACATAACAACATACTACATCACAACAGAGAGAGATTCTACGGGTTAGGGTTTGGTAATATGATGGAGAGCAGCTAATTGTCTGCTTATACATGGCATGACAACCGGCCTCTGTTATATCCTGATGGGTCAGCTGTGTGTGCTGTAACAGGATCACCTTCTGCCTCTAACAGAGGAGCAGCTCTCCTCTGTTCTCTTCTGGCGTCCCTTCTTTTCTCAGTTGCAGACGAATAATTATGTTCACAGTTAGTATTTTGACAAATTATTAATTCCATATTACTGTCTCCCAGGTATCCCCAAACCTCGCACCACTGCAGAGAGAGCATCTGTTTCTACTGTCACAAGTCCCTCATCCTGCAACTCCAAACCTACAGCCAATCAGCTGGCAGCATCGGCCCGAAGACCAATTCCTCCCGCATCATCAAAACTTCCTGTGAAGGGTTTATCCACAAGCCTCAGTTCCTCCTCACTGGGAGGCCACGAGATCAGTGGAGCCACAAGCAAAGGTGTACACACACACACACACACACACACACACACACACACACACACACACACACACACACACACACACACACACACACACACACACACACACACACACACACACACACACACATTAATCAGCTGTTAAGAGTGTACTGCAGATGAAGACCCTAGGAGTGAGATATATCAGCATGCTGCTGGTCCAACACTTTGCATTGACCTTCACTTTTATTGTCCAAATGAAATGTGTCTTGTAGCTCAAAGTCATCCTAAACACTCACACTATAAACACACATGAAACATGATAACATTCTTAAACATATAATGAAAATACATTAAACAGAACACAAGCTCATGTAATACCAAATTCCTAAAGTGAATGCATAAAATAAAACCTACATTCAGCCATCATCCTGTAACCTCACACACTCATGGAACATGTAACAGTACACTGACATTAGGATGGGACCTGTAGAACATTCCATTAGTCATTTTGATCTATGATGTTCCTTTCTCCCCTTCTTCTTATCCGTATTTTCCTCTTTTTTGTAAGTAGTCAGGAAATGGACGGTTACCATGGAAACACACTATTAGTTCTGAGGGAAAGTGGAGATGTTTGGCTGGTGTCCGTGTTAAATGTAGTGGCAGCCAGTGTTTAGTTTAGTGAATAAGTGTCATCACCTTATGAGAATCAGCCCGAACAGAAACCATGCAGTCATGAGGTTTGTGAGTGGCACTGGACTAAATGTTTTTTATTGATGTATTATCAGAAACTCCCTCTTGAGGGAACACAAGGATTTTAGCCTTTGCAGACCATTTACATACGCAGACACCTTGTGACGAAGGTAACTTCGTCACTGTGGACTGACGGCTTCGGGCCTTGTAATATTGCACATGTGGTTTAGTTTGAAAGTGTTGCCCCTCCCGTGTTGTCTGTGGCTGGTGATTGTGTTCACCTGGTGCCCTGTGTTGTCTCAACCCCCCCCCCCCCCCACCTGTGTCATATTGGCCTGATTAGTGTGTGTGTATTTAGGCTCTGTTTTCCCTGTCAGTGGACAGGTAGTGTGGGTGAGATCCTTGTGGCTGCTGACTGTGTTCACGAGTAACAGTAAGATTGAGGCTGTGAATCATGGGCCCATGATTTAATAAATGCCCACACTGGGTAATATTTGAACTCTCTGCCTCCTTGCTTGGTCGGGCCGCTCAACGGTCAGCTTCACACACCTTTAGAACACTCTACAGGAGAGCGAACATCACATGTGTTCATCAGGTTCACATGGCATTTCAAATCATCACCATGGGTTCCAGTGGAACATACAGCTTTTGTTTTCTCTGATCTCAAAAAGACATTGGAGAGTCAGTGCATGCTTTGAACAGAAATGTGCAAAATATACAGAGGGGTGTGCAGGATTTGCAGTACACGATTTGTTCCCATGCTGTGCATTAATGTATAGGCAAAGTTTCTATGGGGCGGTAAAGTCAGTGTCAGCGTGTTAGGACCCTGTGTGTGTTGATGAGGCTGGTAGCAGATGGTAAGAACCTGTGGCGAGAGGTTTTGGTCCTGATGGATGGCAGCCTCCTGCCAGAGGGGAGCGGGTAAAACTATGTCTATGATGGACTCGATGGTGGCAGTTAGAGATGTTCACCATCATTTGCTTGGCCAGGTTTAACTTCTTTAGCAGTAAAGAACATCCTCACAATATTATTGGCAAAATCATGCTCTTTTTCTGCTCTTCCGAAGGGCCTTTTTAGCCGACTGTTAAAGCGCATGCCACATAACCTCTAAGTCCTGAGTTGAATTAAGCAATGTCAAATATTAAAGGTAATCACTTCCATCTAAGCATACTTTGTTTGTTTATATATTTTGTATCATCTTTCCTTCAGCCTCTCCGGCAGCACCAACAGTGATCACGCCAGAGGAGCAGCCCAGCAGAAGCACACTTCCTGTGGGCACCCAGAGCCCGGCAAAGCCCCTCCCCCCCAGCCCAGCAGCCGCCACCAGCACCAGCACTGCCAGTGAGGCGCTGACCTCTGCTGCCCCAAAAACTCCTGCACCGAGGGGCAGAGCTCAGTCTGTGCAGGCCAGGACCACTGCTACAGGTGTGTGAGTGAATGTGTGTGTGAGTGTGTGTGTGTGTGTGTGTGTTTGCCATTGGCTTTGACCTCGTCTGTGTCCTCTTCACAGGTCTGAAGGTCCCAACAGTCATTAACCACAATACAGCCAAGGCAGCGGCCGCCAATCAAACAGCTGCAAAGACAGCTCCTGCAGCCAATCAGAGCCTGACAAAGCAAACATCCCAGAATCACCTGCAAAGAAGCGGCTCAGCCAGACTCATTCGACTGAACAGCATTGGTAAGGGTGTGTGTGTGTGTGTGTGTGTGTGTGTGTGTGTGTGTGTGTGTGTGTGTGTGTGTGTGTGTGTGTGTACTTGGGAATGTTTGTGGTAGGATTTGGTGCAGCTATCTGGATTGGTAGTGAGAAACCATCTGAAGACTGTTGGCACCTCTGCATTCTGTCTGTGTCCCTTACACACTCAGTTCCTCCTCACTGGGAGGCCACGAGATCAGTGGAGCCACAAGCAAAGGTGTGCACACACACACACACACACACACACACACACACACACACACACACACACACACACACACACACACACACACACACACACACACACACACACACACACACACACACACACACACACACACACACACACACACACACACACACAGTGTTAACAGAGTGGGCTTCTAAAGCACCTAGTGGCTTTCTTTAGCTCTTCCTGTCAAAGTGAGCATGAGATTGTGTGGAGTTACCTCTGGAGGAAGCATTGTGCAGAGGATAATAATAATAATAATAATAATAAGCTTTATTTATTATACAGCACTTTTCATACAGCACATGCAGCTCAAATTGCTTTACAAAATGGCACACATCACAAGTTAAAAATAAACCACAAGAAATTGCCCTCAGATCAGAACTGTACAGATACATGCAGCATAGCAACACAATATAACATTTAACAGGTTAAGAAACACCAGTGACCTGTGCCCTGTACTACGAAGCAGGATTTGCGGTTAGCGGGGTAACTTCAGGGTTAACTCTGGGTTTTCGGTCCTACGACGCTGGTTCACTTCTTACTGCGGAAGATATCCAACTTATGCTGAAAACATAACCTGATCCGGAGCAGACTAATAATATAACATTAGCGTTAAGAAAGCTTACTTAAAGGTGTGGTAGGTAAGTTTGAGAAACCGGCTCGAGATACACTTTTTATTATATTCCATGGAATGCTCTTAACATCCCGATAGCAATGAATATCTGAAGTGCTTTGACAAAAAATCCATAAAAAAATATCATCTTCATCTGTGGAAGCCGTGGCGCTGTAAAAAGCACGACCAATCATCTGTGCCGGCCCGGCTAAAATAACTGGATGGCCTACCTGCCTGTCAGCCTTCCATCTGTGCACAAACTTATCTCGTGCCCTCATTGGTCATGTGCGCGATCGTGTGTGTAGGAGGAGGGGCTCTGTAAGGAAGTGGCAGATTTTTCAAATTCTAGCGCACTCGAGCTGGGGGGTAGTACTGCGAAGCAGGATTTTCGCTTAGCCAGCTAACTTCAGGGAAAACTCGGGCTTTCCGGTCCCACGACGCTGGTTCTCTTTTTAGCAGGTTAGATCTCCATGGTAACTTATGCTGTGCGGCTAACCTGGTCGGGACCAGGGGGGTATACTACGAAGCAGGATTTTTGCTTAGCCGGCTAACTTCAGGGAAAACTCTGGGTTTCCAGTCCTACGAAGCTGGTTCACTTTTTAGCAGGCTTGATCTCCATGGTAACTTATGCTGAGCGGCTAGCCTGCTCTGGAGCAGGTTAGGTTGCAGGCTAAGAGATCAACTCAGTGAAAGCACTGCCTGCTGACTAGGGGTGTTGAAAATAATCGTTTCTACGATGCATTGCGATGCGGACGTGGACGATTCGGTATCGATGCAGTGACGGAAGATAATCGGTTATAGCGTAGTGTAGTGACCACTATTTAACACTGGTAACACTGGGACATAATTCACGCATGGAACTACGGGTTGGGGGTATTGTTTCCGCACGGACATATGTGTTGTTAACTGTATATATGTTGTGTGCCCTCCTGTCTCTCGCTCTGGTTGTCCCGGGCTGCGACCCGACAACACCTCCTTTATTAAAGTACCCTTCTGCACCTTCGATGCACCGCCTCCGACTCCCATATCTCCTGGCACTATATTGGTGACTCTGACACATCTGGGAAGTTTCCGGGACGAAGCCGAACACGGCAAAAGGAACTCAGGTTCTTTTTCTCGAAATGCCGGGGGATTTTTTTGGAGACGTCCGTGGCTGCCACCGGCACGCGGACTGAGGCTCGGTGCGCGCTCCGCAGAAGGCTGGAGACGTTGCTCGCCGTTCCCGCATCGGGGGGACGATGCACGACCTGCTGGGTCGACCAGCAACCCCATGGCTACCTCATGGGGCTGTTTCTCCGCACGCCCAGCGGCGCTAGCTAACCACGACTAGCAGCTATCCACGTGGGGCTAACGACGGCTAGCAGCTACCGATGGCTGCCAGCTAACGGCCTCAGCTAACGGCTAGCTGCTAACGGCTAGCTGCTAACGGCTATCGAGCTTTTCCTGGTGCCTGAGAGGAGGTTTGACCATGTCTGGTTGGCCTCGTGTGAATCCTCTCGCTATTTCGCCCACCTGTTTTTGACCGTGGACAGTACGGCCCTTTTTGAGCATTTTCTGGTGCCTGAGAGGAGGTTCGACCATGTCTGGTCGGCCTCGTGTGGACACTCTCACCTGTTTCACCACCTCGACGGCGGCTTCAGACGCCACTCACGCTCATCGACGCCTGGGTGGTGCACTCCTGGACCCCGTCTCGCCTCGGCGGTTTCGGACGTCCCCATGCCTTCACCGGCCCGTGGGTGGCGCGCTCCGGGACCCTGCCTGGCCTCTTCCCTCGCCTCGACGGTTTCGGACGTCGCCCATGCGGCCATCGGCCCGTGGGTGGCGCGCTCCGGAGCCTGTCTGGCCTCTTCCTTCGCCTCGGCGGTTTCGGACGTCCCCATGCCTTCATCGGCCCGTGGGTGGCGCGCTCCGGGACCCTGCCTGGCCTCTCCTCTTACCGCGGCTCACGGTTCATCTCGACGGCGGCTCCGGACGGCGCCCCGTCTGGCCTCTCCCCTGTCCACGGCTCCTGCTTCCCGGGGATGCCTCAGCGCCTGCTGAGGACTTCATGCCCGCCGCCGCGGCACGTCTGCCTGCGGCCGGGTGGCTCTCCTGCTTCCCTGGGATACCTCGACGCCTGCCGAGGACTTCGTGCCCGCTGCCGTTGTGCCCTCGCCTGCGGCCGGGCAGCGCTCCTCCCTGCTGGGGACCACCGGGATGTTCGCGCCGTCCCCGCGTCGCAGCGCTGCGGCCCCCTTACGACGCCTACTGCGGCCCCGTTCCGGCCCGTCTTCCACCCCCGGTGAGGATGCTCTCGTTAAAACCCTACCCTCTCCTGCGGCCCCCTTCCGACGCCCGTTCCATGGCCCGGCCCCACCCTCCTCGGCCCCTGTGGTGCTTCCTCCCGGACACGGGGATAGTGTCCATGGTTGAATTCTGGGGGGGCTTGTGTAGTGACCACTATTTAACACTGGTAACACTGGGACATAATTCACGCATGGAACTACGGGTTGGGGGTATTGTTTCCGCACGGACATATGTGTTGTTAACTGTATATATGTTGTGTGCCCTCCTGTCTCTCGCTCTGGTTGTCCCGGGCTGCGACCCGACAACACCTCCTTTATTAAAGTACCCTTCTGCACCTTCGATGCACCAACTCCCATATCTCCTGGCACTATAGTAGTAACGTTGCTTCCTGATTTTCCGGCCGCGGCTTTACTATAACGTTTTTTTTTTTCTGTCACTTTAATATAAAATCGGTCGGTGACGCAGAGATCAGGGAACAGACGTGACAGCGGCACAGCGGCACAGCAACACCAAACACGGAGCAGTCTGCTTTATCCACCAACACAACACCACCAGTCCAGAATCAACAGCAGAAGGACCCGCTCTGAATCACTCCGTGTCGCTGCGGCACAGAGGCACAGCACAGGGATTTATGTTTTTCAAAAATAATCACGTTACAATCATGTCAGGTTTTTGGTGGATTTAATGAAGTCTTGGATTGCAAAGTATGAATGTCCTCTAACAATTTTCAGACGATATATACGTGTGTAAAGTTTGTGAAGGCAGGAGGAAAAAAGCTTCCGCGATCACCGTCTCCTCTCCGTTCCTCCAAACCCCGCCCCCTCCCTGAAAATAATGAGTGACAGGCTGATAGTGACCCGATAGAAACTTTATTATTCACTTAATCACTGAGATATAATTAAGCTAATTTAATCTCATACATTCATGGGATTTATGTAACAGTAAGACAGATCATGTAAGTGTGCACCCACATGCAGTATTTTTGTTTGTAGGCTATATGCTATTGTAAATACTCCTGTTGTCTGCTGTGTTCAGACTCAAGTCCTGTGTGTGTGTGTGTGTGTGTGTGTGTGTGTGTGTGTGTGTGTGTGTGATGCCACACATGTGTCCTTTTTTTAACGGAAGACCGTTACTAGAAGCTGCAGCTAGACTGCAGAAGCATTCTTTTTTTGTTTTTGAGGATGGAACAACTTCACACACAGATATAGGGAGGCTAGACCTATACAATTCATTTATTTTGGTTTATAAATTAATGTCAAGACATTTATGTTATTGATTTCTGAAGCACTTTCTAAATAATAAAAAGAGAGTTCATGTCACGGTTGAGTGAAGGAAGCAGGACCCAAGCGCAGATAACTCTGATAAACCTTTATTTCAAGGCTAAGGGAATGAAGACAGACAAAAACAGAACACTCACCGGTGAATTCCGTCACCAACAAAAGAAGCACCGACACTGAACACAGCACGAGACAAGACTAAATACAGGGAGGGATAATTACAAGACACAGGTGAACACAATCGGCTAACGAGACACAGGTGAGGAGGGAGGAGAAAACACAAGAGCCACAGGTGAACACAATTAGCTAACGAGACACAGGTGAGGAGGGAGGAGAAAACACAGGGACACTAACGACAGGAGGAAAACATGACAGAGAACAGTGAAAACACCCAAACCTAGACAGAACTGTGACAGAACCCCCCCTCAAGGGACGGATTCTAGACGTCCCTACACCCCAAGTCAGGGGGCCGGGCCCGAGGACGAGGGCAGCGGCAGGAAGAGTCAGGGGGCCGGGCTCGAGGACGAGGGCAGCGGCAGGAAGAGTCAGGGGGCCGGGCTCGAGGACGAGGGCAGCGGCAGGAAGAGTCAGGGGGCCGGGCCCGCGGACGAAGACCGCGGCTCACAGAGGGTCGGGATCGAGGGCGAAGACCACGGCAGGAAGAGTCAGGGGGCCGGGCTCGAGGACGAGGGCAGCGGCAGGAAGAGTCAGGGGGCCGGGCCCGCGGACGAAGACCGCGGCTCACAGAGGGTCGGGATCGAGGGCGAAGACCAGACAGCTCCGGAGGCCGGGCAGGACCCGGTGTCGGCCGGACAGGAACCGGAGCCGGCGGGACAGGCTTCGGCAGGATCCCCACGGAAGAGGACCAGGAGTTGGCAGGACCCCCAGCAGGAGAGCGGTTGGCGGGACCTCCGACGAGACAGGACAAAGGGTTGGCAGTACCCCCGGCAGGAGAGTAGACGGCGGGACCTCCAACGGCACAGGACACAGGGTTGGCAGTACCCCCGGCAGGAGAGTAGTCGGCGGGACCTCCAACGGGACAGGACACAGGGTTGGCAGGACCCCCGGCAGGTGAGTAGACGGCGGGACCTCCAACGGCACAGGACACAGGGTTGGCAGTACCCCCGGCAGGAGAGTAGTCGGCGGGACCTCCAACGGGACAGGACACAGGGTTGGCAGGACCCCCGGCAGGAGAGTAGTCGGCGGGGCCTCCAACGGAACAGGACATAGGGTTGGCAGGACCCCCGGTAGGAGAGTAGTCGGCGGGACCTCCAACGGGACAGGACATGGGGTTGGCAGGACCCCCGGCAGGAGAGTAGTCGGCGGGGCCTCCAACGGGACAGGACATGGGGTTGGCAGGACCCCCGGCAGGAGAGTAGTCGGCGGGGCCTCCAACGGGACAGGACATAGGGTTGGCAGGACCCCCGGCAGGAGAGTAGTCGGCGGGGCCTCCAACGGGACATGACACAGGGTTGGCAGGACCCCCGGCAGGAGAGTAGTCGGCGGGGCCTCCAACGAGACCGGACAAAGGGTTGGCAGGACCCCCGGCAGGAGAGTAGTCGGCGGGGCCTCCAACGGGACAAGACATGGGGTTGGCAGGACCCCCGGCAGAGGGCTAGTCTGCGGGACCTCCAACTGGACAAGACATGGGGTTGGCAGGACCACCGACAGAGGGCTAGTCTGCGGGACCTCCAACTGGACAGGACATGGGGTTGGCAGGACCCCCGGCAGAGGGCTAGTCTGCGGGACCTCCAACTGGACAAGACATGGGGTTGGCAGGACCCCCGGCAGAGGGCTAGTCTGCGGGACCTCCAACTGGACAGGACATGGGGTTGGCAGGACCCCCGGCAGAGGGCTAGTCTGCGGGACCTCCAACTGGACAGGACATGGGGTTGGCAGGACCCCCGGCAGAGGGCTAGTCTGCGGGACCTCCAACTGGACAAGACATGGGGTTGGCAGGACCCCCGGCAGAGGGCTAGTCTGCGGGACCTCCAACTGGACAGGACATGGGTTGGCAGGACCCCCGGCAGAAGACTAGTCTGCGGGACCTCCAACTGGACAGGACATGAGGTTGGCAGGCCCCCCAGCGGAACCTCCAACGGTACAGGACATGGGGTTGGCAGGACCCCCGGCAGAAGACTAGTCTGCGGGACCTCCAACTGGACATGAGTAGGGGCTTGAGTGGGGACTCGAGAGAGGGCTTGAGAGGGAACTTGAGAGGAAACTGGAGAGTGGACTCGAGAAGGAACTCGAGAGGTGACTCGAGAGGTAACTCGAGAGGGGACCTGAGAGGGGACTTGAGAGGGAACTCGAGAGGAGACCTGAGGGGAAACTTGAGAGGTGACTCGAGAGGACACTGGAGAGTTGACTTGGGAGGTGACTCGAGAGGACACTGGAGAGTTGACTTGAGAGGGGACTCGAGAAAAGACTCGAGAGGGAACTTGAGATGGGATGAGGGAAGGGACTAGAGAAGTGACTCGAGGTGGGACTGGAGAAGGGACTAGAGAAGGGACTAGGACAGCTGGGGCCAGAGCTAAGGCTGGAACCATGGCTGCTGGGGCCAGAACTGGGGCCGGAATGATGGCTGCTGGGGCCAGAACTGGGGCCGGAATGATGGCTGCTGGGGCCAGAACTGGAGCCGGAATGATGGCTGCTGGGGCCAGAACTGGGGCTGGAACCATGGCTGCTGGGGCCTGTACTGGGGCCGGAACTATGGCTGTGTGGGCCGGTTCTGTAGCCGGAACCATGGCTCTTGGGGCTCGGATTGCTAGCCTGGACTTGCGACTCCTTCTCCTAGAAGCCGCCTGAAGGCTCCGTGGACCTCCAAAAGCCAGCCGAGTTCCAGAAAACGCCTCTTGGACCGGAGCAGGAACTGGGGCGGAAGCACTGGTTGACTCCAGACGGAACACACCGAGACGTTTATAGTCCGCAGGCTGGAAATCACACACCCAGATGAAGTTCAACATCCAGTCAGGTAAGAACTTCACCAAGTCCGGTTTCTCCATAGCCAACCGGTGCGCCTCTACCAGAGCGGCCTCCTTCTGCCGAACACTGGACGCTCCCCTCCACCAATCATAGCAGCCAGCCAAAGCAAAGGAAAAATGCTGTAATTCCACCTCAAATGGGTCATCTGCTGGGTCCATCTCTGGTCGGTGCTTTCTGTCATGGTTGAGTGAAGGAAGCAGGACCCAAGCGCAGATAACTCTGATAAACCTTTATTTCAAGGCTAAGGGAATGAAGACAGACAAAAACAGAACACTCACCGGTGAATTCCGTCACCAACAAAAGAAGCACCGACACTGAACACAGCACGAGACAAGACTAAATACAGGGAGGGATAATTACAAGACACAGGTGAACACAATCGGCTAACGAGACACAGGTGAGGAGGGAGGAGAAAACACAAGAGCCACAGGTGAACACAATTAGCTAACGAGACACAGGTGAGGAGGGAGGAGAAAACACAGGGACACTAATGACAGGAGGAAAACATGACAGAGAACAGTGAAAACACCCAAACCTAGACAGAACTGTGACAGTTCATATGTATTTACTGCATGTATGCATTGATGAAAACTAAGCCATGTGCAGTAATATAGAAAATTGAGGATGCAACGCATTGGTATGAATCATGATGCATCGTGATGCATCGGGATATCGAATTGAATCGAATCGTTGACAGGATAATCGTAATCGAATCGAATCGTGAGACCAGTGAAGATGCACAGCCCTACTGCTGACCATTCAGAGCTCAGTGTGCGGAGTTTAAAGCGATCAAGTCATATTACAGGAGAAAGGAAATACAGAAAAACTGCCGTTGTAGGAAAGACGGCTGGCAAAAATCACCGACTGTGTGAACGTGAACATTAATAGAATATCACCTCCCATCTTCAGAGCAATCTGACTATTATAACATTAGCGTTAAGAAAGCTTACTTAAATATCTGCCACAACATAAGTAACCGGATCAGAGTAACATTAAGTAGGCCTACGCGGCATATCACATCATAATGTATCATATATCTCCTTATCTGAGTTAGCTGAGCCGTAACTGGACGTGCAACACTCACGGCCCGTCCACACTACAGCTTCAAAAAAAGCTTGAAGCTGGGCGTGTCTGAAGCTCGACCAACAACCAATCACATGAATCTCCCTGCCCCTGACACACAAGCAGCGGTTTGATTGGCTAGAGCTCGTACTGGCATATGATTTGATTGGCTGACGCTTCCACCGAAAGCTTCAGAAGCTTCAAAAGTTGAACATTGCTCAACTTTTGCAGCCTGAAATGCCAGGAAAGCTCTGCTCTGCTTCCCACAATGCAGTTCGGCGAAAAGTGACGTCACCCATTCAAAGTGAATGGGCAGAAGCGTTGGAAACCGTTTTTGAAGCTGTCGAAGCTGTAGTGTGGACGGGCCGTCACAGTGTCACATACTGTATGCAGAAGTATTATTTTAAGCAACACATTAAGTTGAGGAAACACTCGAGTCAAATGTAATTAAAGTCAGATCGTGTCGTGGACGGGGCAGTGATATCATAAACCTGTTAATGTACGCATTCAAACAATTCTGTTACCAGCTGTATTCACCTTGCAGCTGCAGCTATGTGGCTTTGATCCTGGATAAAGTGTTTAAGTCATGGATGTTTAAAGTTTAACTTCTTCATATGTCTAATATTATAGTTGACTTTTCATTCAGGAAGTATGACGCTGCGCTGTCAGTAGCTTGTCCATGTTTGTGATTGGTCAAATGTTGCTAACCCCGCCCCTTTCACGTGAACGCGCTCTCAGCTGGAGAGAGAAACCCTGGCTTGATTTACCGAGTCGTAGGACCGCTTAGCGAGATCTCATTTGTTAGGATTAGTTAAGATAACTAAAACATATCCAGGGTCTGTTGAACTGGCTTCTTAGTACAGGGCACAGGTGGTAAAAGGTATGATAATAAAAATAAAATACAATAAAATAAATAATGATTCATCTCGGAAAAATAAGACTCGACTAAGTTAATCGATGCAACAATATGAAGCCCTATAAAATAAAGTTAACATATAGGTACACCAAAAATAAACACATAGTCATAATTCTAATAAAGGTTAAACGATTAACATATTAAAAGACCAACGTAAAAGGAAATGTTGCTATTAAAACTGTTAAATAAATAATATATGGTAAAACCCTTTAAGACCTATAAACTAAATAAAACAATATAAAAGTAGGTACAACATAAACACTAAAAGACCATCTAAAGCTAATCTAAAAGATGTGTCTTTAGCTGTAGTTTAAAAATGTCCACTGAGCTGGCCTCTCTGATATTTCCTGGTGTTCCACAGTTTGGGAGCGTAGTGGATGACAGCGGTCACCGCCATTTTACTTTGGGGGACTTTAGGGATATTTAAAAAGCTGAGGAGGACCTCAGGAACCTGAAACGAGACTCTGTGAGATACATGGGTGCCTATCCATTAAGAGCTTTAAAAAACATGCTAATAGACACTGGCAGCCTATGTAGTGCACTTAAAACAACAGGTTGACCAACTTTCTCTTTTTTGCTTGTTTCCCTGAAAAGAGCGCCGTGTGACTGAAGGCAGGCATCACTAATCATTTGAGATGAGCACATGTTTAGAGTCCCATAAGTAATACCATAGCAGTCACTGATCAGTATAATACAATATGATCTCAGTTCTGTGGATGGACAGATTTGTATGGCTTTGTAATGCCTACTTTGTATTTAAACTGATAACGTTCTCTTTGAATCTTGAGAACATAGCCTGGCAGTCTGAGAGCGAGCTGCTGTTGTGCTGCAGTTTGAGGAGTAAGCAGAGGCTCCTGTTCCCTCACAGCTGTTCAGGGTGGACACTTGAGTGGGACCTTCTCCCTAAAAGAAGTGTGTAAACCGTTTATGGGCACTGACTATCTAGTCTTTTCGAGTCCTCTTGGGTTGACCTGAGGAATATGTTCCCTGACAGTTTACATTTCTCTGCACTGGATCAGTCCCTGAGGGTTACGGTTTAACCCCCGAACAGATCAGAAACACTGGACTGAGCCGTTCAGTTCTCCTATATTCTCCCACTGCTCCTAGTACTAGGATGGGTAAAGGCAGAGACTGAATGTAACTGTGTGTGCGGTGCAGTGCACATGTGTGACCATTAAAAGAGGGTTTGATTCAAGCCCTCCATTTCTACAACTACAACAAATCCCAAGGCGTTGATTCTACGGTGTGCTTTATCTTACATTACATTGCATTTAGCTGACGCTTTTATCCAAAGCGACTTACAATAAGTACATTCGACCAGGAAGACACAACCTTGAAGAAAACAGAATCATATAAGTACATCAGGTTTCATAGAGCCAAACATTTCAAGTGCTACTCAGCTGGCTTTAGGTAAGCCAGTCCTTTATTAGTATATAAGTGCTCTGTTAGCAGTTAGTAATTCTATCGCTCGAGGTGGAGTCGAAAGAGATGAGTTTTCAGTCTTATGGCTGAAGCTCTCCATTCTTTTGAACTGGAGCGATATTTATATTGATTCTAGTTCATTTTGCTTACACTTACTGATATAAGATAAGGGAAGAGCACGTTGTTAAGAAAAAAACACAGAGCAGCATCACACACTTCTACATGTCCATGGCCTTGTGTGTGTGTGTGTGGGCGTTGTTATCTGTGTTGGTTATTCTCACGTCCAGGAGAGAAGCTTTAAAAAAGGAGACTAATTGAGTCTCTGTGAAAGTTCAAATTGGTACTTTAATTAAAAATATGACGCGGTAATGTTACAAACAGGAGAATGATCAGACAGAAAAGCAGCTGTCCTCTGGCTCTCGCTAGCGGAGAAAAGAGACCGAACCCCTCAGGTCCCGCTGTTTATATATCCTCTGCTGGCTCCTCCCTGCGGGCCGGCTCTCCACGTTTTAATGTCCGTTATTACGCATATCAGAGGATACAGACATTGTACTAGTGATGGCAAAATGAAGCTTTGAATGAAGCATCGAACCACTTGGACAATTGTGTCGGAAATAGGTTCATTTCGCGAAGCTTCAGTTACAGCGACCTCTCCTGGCAAAGTGCAAGGCTGCAGTGGGTTTAACGTATCTTTTCCTTGAAAAATATTCGATGCACACACACACACACTAAGACTGAATATCATGTTCTATTTGCAATTAAAGATTGATAATTGTGTGTATTGGGTTATTGAGAAGAGACTAGAGAGTGCTGGATATTTCTTTGGGAGGAGAGTGCCTTTTATCAGTCATTAAAGTATTAAAGTTGAAAAGCAATGATTAAAAGTTCATCCATACCGGGCTTTGAACCAGCTGCGTGGAAGACACACTGCATTCGGGCCACCGTCTCTACCCACTGGGCTATCTATTCCTTAAAATATTGAACTGTTTTTATATTACTGATAATTGTCTTTTTGTTCACAACTTCTCCACATTTGGAAGTGTTTCCCGAGCCAGAACGACCTATCTTTCTTCCTGGCTTGCTCTATAATGATACTACAATTCAAATGCAATACCAACAACAACTCAACAGCAACAACGCAAAATACGACAACAACCCACACATTGCGCATTGTTTAGAGCGGTCATAAAGTGTTGAAGCGCTCAAATTTGAAACCTGTCACCTGTCAGAATCGAGACGAGGCAGTGCATTGAATCGCGTGAATGGACCGCGAACCAGTCAAGTGATTAATTCAGGAAATGAAGCAGTTGCTGCTTCGGACGTCATATGTCACGTGATTTGAAGCAAGCTTCGAAGCACTGCTTCTATGGAATAGGAAGTCCAGGGTTGAAGCTCCGTTCGAAGCTTCAGTGTCAAACTGCCATCACTACATTGCACATTCAATATATATCTAAACACGCCTTTTCTCCTCCTTAACTCTTTCATGACTTTTCATTTAACACATTCTAAACGCTGTAATCAATACTCCAAAAAATACAGGAAATACCTCACGGCAGTTTGGTTTCCGGTCGTTCCTGATGTTGTCACATGCTACCCACATTTGTAAACAATAACGTACTCAAATAAACTATACCTTCATTTAATATTCAACAATAATAATATCTCGACGTCTGTGGTTGTAGTGTTGAAATCAGTAGGTTTTGGTGTGCAACATCATATCGCTGCTAAATTCACCTCTATAGTAAATGGTATATTAGCCTCATGCTAAATGCTAACCGGAGATGAAGGATTTTCAGAATAAAAGCTTAACAACTGGTTGTCCACAAGAACTTCTGGTTTTTCAGTATAAAACAGCATTTAAACTGACGGTATGTTTAAGGTACATTATGCTATAAAAACATTGATTTTAATTTCTAACAGTGTGCGTGTGTGTGCATGTGTGTGTGTGTGTGTGTGTAGCTCCTCCCTCTAGGTGTATTCCTTTCATCAAATCTAACCTTGAAATGATTGATCTCTGACACGTCCCTCTCACAAAGGAGTATGAGAGACCTGAGAAATAAAGATGAGGAGAGGGAGGGACTGGGGGGGGGGGGGGCAACGGAGGGAAGGAGGGGTGAGAGAGAGAAGAAGGGAGGGAGCCACTGAGAAAGATTATTCAAATCCCACCCACTGCCCCTCCCCCTCCTCCCCTGCAGCATCCTTTGCTGTGTGTGTGTGTGTGTGTGTGGCTTCACAGAGCTTTAGAAGCAGCAGTAGAATAGAGGCAGTGTATAGCTGCTTGTCTTTGTCCTACCACGCACTAGTGTGTGTGAGGGAGAGCTATAACACACACACACACACACACACACACACACACACACACACACACACACACACACACACACACACACACACACACACACACACACCACACACACACACACACACACACACACACACACACACACACACACACACACACACACACACACACACACACACACACACACACACACACACCTCCCTGGTGTGCTTCAGTGGGGGGGGGATTGCTGTGTGTTTTGCGAGATGGTCTCTTCATCATCCCTGCAGTGAGGATTGTCTCTCTTCCTCACAGCGTACTGCCTCTCTGGGTTTTGTACCGTCGGATGAGTTAGCCACCTGAGCGACGGTGAAGCACGGAGCTGTTTTTGGCGTCATTTTATCTTTTCTATTATCTTTCCTTCGGTTTTTGGTTTTTGTTGTTTAACATTGGGGACTGTTTCGATTTGAATGGACGTCGGGCAGCAAGCGACTTTACAGACTCCTTTTGAAATTATAACTCCTGTTTTATTTTTTATTTTTCTGATCACCACGATGCAAGGCAGACATTCTTGGAGCAAAAGTCTTTTCTTTTTGATTGGAATTATTTACACATCTCGGCATTAAAGACAAATAATTTATACTTCTGATGAGAGTAAGGACTTCAGTTTGAAGCAACTACAGTAAATTACAAATTATTCTTGTACAGAAATGCTTTGGCAAAATAATATAATAAGGACATCATTTCCTGAAGTGTAGGTGACAACAGTAACCAGCAACACTGGGGATTTTGACCACGTAAAGAACTCTGTGTTTCCTGCACGACTGTTTGAGAGTGGAGCAGAGAAGGCGCTGAAAGTATACATTTCTTACACCAAAAAAACAGTCCAGACTGAAACATCAGTTTAGGGACAGAAGAAGACATGCTATGGTCTCCCAGACTGTCGCTGTCCAACTTCCATGTGAAGCTGACAGCCAAAGGGCTTTTCCGAAACCTACAGCTGCTGTCGGGATGCAGGAAGAACACTGTGGTCTTCCACGCAGGTCTGGATACATCACAGTCCTCCATACCCCCCCATCATCCAGCCATCAATGTTTGATCCATCAACATGTTTCAGGCCCACAGGTTCATCACTCTCATTAACCTCCTAACCTCCTGGGACCTGATTGCTGTGTTTCTTAGAGAAAGTAGTGATTGTCACAGTTCCATTCCAACCTGCCCATTCATCCATATTTGTTCCTATCACTCTTTACCATGTGTTTCAGGGTGCTAGAGAATCAATCTATTCCTAATGCACCGTAGATACACATAGCTGGGTGTGGTTAAAGTGGGATGCTACCACAACCTAGCACAGGAGCTGAGAACATACATCATAATGCTTCCCCTTCATTAGCTACTGATTAGAATTGTTCAAATTATGTCTTTAAGCTTATTTAGTATCATATCTGTTCAAGTTTGGGAAGTGTGTATCTTTTTTCCATATCAATACAATATTTCTGTATCACCCTGTTCCACATTAGTTCATCCCTCTTTAATCCATCCTCCTCCTATTTCACATTGTTTAATGGGTGAGGTTTCCTCTCTTTCTTGTTTCAGATAAATCTTTAGTTATGGGAAGGCTAGCCGGAACCAATGTCCACCACCTCACCCTAATCTGCCTCTGCTCCTCTTTTCCGGCATGGAGTTGGCCATTGCTGCCTCCCTTTCTCCCCCACTGTGGGTGCTTTCAGTAGTGTGTATGCCAGCTACCACAGCCGTCATGGATGTATAGGGTTACAATAGGGTCGTCACTTGTCTTAACACAAGTGTGTGTGTGTGTGTGTGTGTGTGTGTGTGTGTGTGTGTGTGTGTGTGTGTGTGTGTGTGTGTGTGTGTGGAAGCTTTCTGCACGAGTGCTTGAATAGTGGCGTTATGAATAGCTGTAGCTGCTGGCTCCTGTTAGCCATGTTACCCACACTCAGAGGGGCGCTCACCACGTGACTCACACACACACTAACCAACATAGCTGCATTGGGCTTTTATTCATTTAACTGTTATAAGAGGTTAGAGAGGATTGCATTGCTAATAGCTTAAGCCTTAAGCCTGCCAGGCTAACAATAATGCTAGCATTATGTAAGCATCCAGGGAAGTTTCATGCTAAAGGTTTGCGCTGCTCTGCCAAACATCAAAGAGGTGCTTGTGTTTTTTTTTTATTTGAGTGAAGAACATGATCACTGGCAGGCCCAAAAGCTCAACTAACATTGCTCCAGATGGACTTTAACAGCTTCACGTGGGTTGGACATGTATGCCAGAATCTTTAGGCCACAAGCTTTCTCTAAATCATTCATGTATTCTGGTGTGTCTCAGTAATGCCTTCATAATCTGTAAAAAATCATCTTTATCCATAACCCTCTAAATCAGGGGTGGGGAACCTCCGGCCCCCAGGCCGTATACGGCCCGCGAGACAATTTGGTACGGCCCTCGAGGTAATTTATAAATAGAACACACGCAAAAAATTAGAGAAATCTAGACCGCAAAAAAATTAAACAAGCGAGTGCCTGTTTTTCCTGGCCAAGGTCAGGGTCCTTGAACACAACACGAGCCTACGTGTCATCACTTGGTATATGTCTCTTCTGACAGGGGTGCAGTTCTGACGGAGAGCACCAGAACGCGGCTCCGGCACTTCAAAAATTGCAGTACCCATAAGGAGACGTACACATGCCGCAGTTTCTGCGTGTCTGTGTCTTTAGTTGAAAGCCCAGTGGTGATCTGCTCATCTGTCATACTGATCATACAGTCAATAACTTTGTTGTTATTAGCATCTGGTTAGCTAGCTATGCTAACGAATATAAGAAGCTTTTTCTTCAACCAGTGAGGTAAAGGCACATCTTTATATGATCATTATAGTTATAAAAAAACAAGAGAATAAAGTAAACAGGTATAAAATACTATATGACAGTAAATAACAGTTGTTATTAGTAAACAAGAATACAGTTTGAAAGGGGAGTGATTTGTAAAATATCCATAAAGAAAAATAAATCTGCTTACAGTTCTGTTTCATATGGGTGTTGAGAGATGTTTCCATAGATCTCTTCATGTTGCTCTCAAAGTGCACCAGATTGATGCTTTTAACTTCCAGCAAAGCATGCCCCCGGACCCCTCTAGAGGAGGTTAAATCATGTCCACATGGATAGGAAACTAAATACTTTTGCACATGGGCGTAGGAAGCATCCTGAATGTGGGGGGGGACATTTTTAACGGGGGGATCCCCCCCCCCCCCCACGAAAAAGAAATAGATTTCCTGTATTCTGGTTCATTTTAACAGGTGGTTTGATACTTTTATGTGGCTATACTAGCATGAGGAAAATGATGGGTAGATTTTGTAATTTCATCCAGTCGTAAAGAAAGGAAACATATTTGATTATTAATTCAGAGCAGTCTTTGAATTAATAAAAGCAGTTTAAATGCCCATTTTTTGTACATTTATACAACAATAAATGTTTGTGAGTGCATTGAAAGATATTGTTGTGGAGAGTCATTTATATATAAATCGCAAAATACATTTGTGAATCCTTCTGTGAGCATTTATTAATATTGAGACTGATCTGACTCCATACAGATGTTAAGTTCACCTTGGAATGGTATCATTGACTTAGATGTTCAAATAAATGTTGCTCTTCTGTCTATATTGGTCATATGATGCCCCTTGACTGAAATGTTTCCTGTTCAATATCCCCACTGATTTTCTTAACATTCTGGGATCACAATTTACTCTAAACTGTCATTTCCCTTTCATCACTCACCTCAGCACCGGACCTCTCTCCACTGTCCCTGTGTTCTGCCTCTGACTCACTCTCAAGCGCCTAGATGTCAAGAGAGGTGGTGAAGTGATCATTATTGATTGAGCAGTATACTCTTTCACATTGAATCATAACGAGTCATACTGAATGTAAATACAACTGACTCTAAAGTAAGTCCCAGTCTGTGACATTGGACATTTTGAAGACTCAAAGTCCCAAGCAGTAGGTAGAATATTAGCTATCTATGTAATGTGCACAGAAAATAAATAGTTAACTGAATATTCAGGATGGAAATGGCCTATAAGCACTCAGTAAAACATAAACACACACAACAAGCTTCTCAATGATAAGAAGTATACTTAAAACATAATGCACATTATCATTTTGAGAGAGAGTACCGAAGTTAAAGAACTCATAAAATAATCTCTTATCGAACTGAGGCTCCAGTAAAACACACTAACTGCGTCTCTATGGACATCATGGTGTTCACGTGAACACAGAGAGATCGGTTATTCATGTTCCCTGTTTACATGATAAATACTAGTAACCTGGCATTTCGATGCCTTTTCTCATCTAAACTATTCAGTATTTGTATCTCTCTATCATGACATAAAGACGAAACTCCTCTCCAGAAGTGAGACGCTGCCGCCGCCATCACTGTTAACTGATTAACTGCTACCAGCTGATAACTTACTTTCCTCTTCTTTGAAATGTTCTTATGTCCATGTTGTCTGAGGGAGAAAACATATCAAACCAAGAGATCGTCAGCTTTGATTTTCGCTGAATTAACAATGTCCTGAACACTTGGTGTGTGGGTCTTACCTCCGCTAGCGGCATCGCTTCATACAACAGATCTGAGCTGTCCAACTATGACAACACTCCTTGAACATGCGCGCGCTATGGGAGAATCTGCCTTGGTACAAAGCAGCAGTGAAAACATGGTACGGAGTTTCATTGATTTGGGCATTCTCTCATTAAGCAAGTGGAATGGATTTGATAGTGAAGCACTGACACAGCGCTCTACAAAGTGAGGCGAGTGGATAGAACGATGCACGGACTTTCCACATGGTAAAAGTGGGGGGGTCTAAACTAATCATTTGAAAAAGTGGGGGGGGACTTGTCCCACCCTCATATAATGGCTGCGACGCCCATGCTTTTGCACACATCTAGTGTCCATATCTTTCTGTTTTGGTGGTCATGCCACAACCGTGCACGTGCATGCATGCGTGCGCGAGTCATGGTAAGATATCTGGACTAAGAGGTTGCGTTTTCTTTGCACAGCATGAAAGAAAGGCACAATGAATCTGTGATTTTAGTACTTTTAAGCAGAGGTCAATAACTTGTATACGGCCCTCGGAGGATATTGTAAAAATTGAAATGGCCCTTGAGAGGAAAAAGGTTCCCCACCCCTGCTCTAAATGGTCTCCATGTTCGAATAAGCTCATGTTCCTTTTGTTGTTAGAACATGCTCCTCTCTCTCCCTCAGTGAATGTCGGTTCAGATGTTCCACTCTGTGTTGTACGCTGTGCAGCACGTGTTTTGCTGCAGTGTGTTTCTCTCTGAGCTCCACAGACCCACCTGCTGCTGCCTGCCATCGACCTGAAATGTAGGTTAGAGCAGGCTTCAGCCCCCACATGTGCATGTCCACACACACTCACCAAGACACAATGGAGTAGCTGAGTCTGGTCAGTCATGCACACTTTAATCTGATGTGGAGGTTGCTGTTGTTGTTCTAATGTGGTGGCAGGACATTTCTATTGAATATTGTTGCCAGGCTCAGCAGAGATGCTCAGTAGATCTGGACTGCAGCATTCGGTTTGTGATGACGTTGCCATCTTAGGGTAGGAATACCGTGAACTTTGTTCAACACATGACAAAGGAACAAATAAACAAACACCATCAACGTTATCACTCAGTACAGACCAACAAAATGATACCTGATATCCATAGTTTACATATTTGACGACATACTGGGTTCTCGGATAGAGCAATTGCACCCTGGTTATCCTCAAAGATGTTCACAGGAGTACATTAGGCGCTTTCACACCGGAGTACTTTTCCCAGGAACTAGGCCGATAGTTCTTGGGATTTTGCTTTCACACCAAAAGGTTTGTGCAAACCTTTTCACCCCCAGATAGTTCCTGCTAGAGAGTAGGTACTTTCCTGGGGACGAAATGGTTCGTGGGTGTGTCGGCCACACTAACAATTTCGAATTGGCTGGGCGAATTGCAAACAACGCCCCATAAAACAGAAAAGTTGTGTGAAGCCGCCATTTTATTTGCTTGCATTAGCATTATTAGCATTAGCATTAGCCCAGCGCACCAACAGAGAGAGACTAACTTATGGCAACACAAAAGAAAACAATGGAGCGGTGGAGTGATTAGGAGGTGTCGGCGCTTCTGGCATTTACTCGGAAGACACGACCCAGCAGCTTCTACTGAAGCCAGTCCCCAACTCCCGGGCTTACAGTCATTCTGTCACGGTTGAGTGAAGGAAGCAGGACCCAAGCGCAGATAACTTTGATAAACCTTTATTTCAAGGCTAAAATGGAACGAATACAGACAAACACAGAACACTCACCGGTGAAGTCCGTCACCAACAAAAGAAGCACCGACACTGAACACAGCACGAGACAAGACTAAGTACAGGGAGGGATAATTACAAGACACAGGTGAACACAATCGGCAAACGAGACACAGGTGAGGAGGGAGGAGAAAAACACAAGAGCCACAGGTGAACACAATTAGCTAACGAGACACAGGTGAGGAGGGAGGAGAACACACAGGGACACTAACGACAGGAGGAAAACATGACAGAGAACAGTGAAAACACCCAAACCTAGACAGAACTGTGACAGAACCCCCCCCTCAAGGGACGGATTCCAGACGTCCCTAAACCCCAACACAAAAATCCAAAAAAAATCCAGCAGGGTGGGTGGAGGGGGTCCGGAGGAGGGACGTATCCCTAGGCCACCAGGGTGGGTGGAGGGGGTCCGGAGGACGGGACTAAGCTGACGGCCCAGGAGCCCAGTAGGGGACCAGGAAGGGATCTCGGGCGGACGGCCCGGGGGCACGGCAGAAGCCGAGAAGGGGGACTCGGGCGGACGGCCTGGGGGCAAGGCAGAGTCCATGGTGGGGGTCTCGGGCGGACGGCCCGGGGGCAAGGCAGAGTCCATGGTGGGGCGTAGGCCACAGCGGGCGAACTCAGGGGGCCGAGCATGAGGGCGAAGGCAGCGGCAGGAAGAGTCAGGGGGCCGGGCTCGAGGACGAGGGCAGCGGCAGGAAGAGTCAGGGGGCCGGGCTCGAGGACGAGGGCAGCGGCAGGAAGAGTCAGGGGGCCGGGCTCGAGGACGAGGGCAGCGGCAGGAAGAGTCAGGGGGCCGGGCCCGCGGACGAAGACCGCGGCTTACAGAGGGTCGGGATCGAGGGCGAAGACCACGGCAGGAAAAGTCAGGGGGCCGGGCCCGAGGACGAGGGCAGCGGCAGGAAGAGTCAGGAGGCCGGGCCCGCGGACGAAGACCGCGGCTCACAGAGGGTCGGGATCGAGGGCGAAGACCAGACAGCTCCGGAGGCCGGGCAGGACCCGGTGTCGGCCGGACAGGAACCGGAGCCGGCGGGACAGGCTTCGGCAGGATCCCCCACGGAAGAGGACCAGGAGTTGGCAGGACCCCCAGCAGGAGAGCGGTTGGCGGGACCTCCGACGAGACAGGACAAAAGGTTGGCAGTACCCCCGGCAGGAGAGTAGACGGCGGGACCTCCAACGGCACAGGACACAGGGTTGGCAGTACCCCCGGCAGGTGAGTAGACGGCGGGACCTCCAACGGAACAGGACATAGGGTTGGCAGGACCCCCGGCAGGAGAGTAGTCGGCGGGGCCTCCAACGGGACAGGACACAGGGTTGGCAGGACCCCCGGCAGGAGAGTAGTCGGCGGGGCCTCCAACGGGACAGGACACAGGGTTGGCAGGACCCCCGGCAGGAGAGTAGTCGGCGGGGCCTCCAACGGAACAGGACATAGGGTTGGCAGGACCCCCGGCAGGAGAGTAGTCGGCGGGGCCTCCAACGGGACAGGACACAGGGTTGGCAGGACCCCCGGCAGGAGAGTAGTCGGCGGGGCCTCCAACGGGACAGGACACAGGGTTGGCAGGACCCCCGGCAGGAGAGTAGTCGGCGGGGCCTCCAACGGAACAGGACACAGGGTTGGCAGGACCCCCGGCAGGAGAGTAGTCGGCGGGGCCTCCAACGGGACAGGACACAGGGTTGGCAGGACCCCCGGCAGGAGAGTAGTCGGCGGGGCCTCCAACGAGACCGGACAAAGGGTTGGCAGGAACCCCGGCAGGAGAGTAGTCGGCGGGGCCTCCAACGGGACAAGACATGGGGTTGGCAGGACCCCCGGCAGAGGGCTAGTCTGCGGGACCTCCAACTGGACAAGACATGGGGTTGGCAGGACCCCCGGCAGAGGGCTAGTCTGCGGGACCTCCAACTGGACGGGACATGGGGTTGGCAGGACCCCCGGCAGAAGACTAGTCTGCGGGACCTCCAACTGGACAGGACATGAGGTTGGCAGGACCCCCAGCGGAACCTCCAACGGTACAGGACATGGGGTTGGCAGGACCCCCGGCAGAAGACTAGTCTGCGGGACCTCCAACTGGACATGAGTAGGGGCTTGAGTGGGGACTCGAGAGAGGGCTTGAGAGGGAACTTGAGAGGAAACTGGAGAGTGGACTCGAGAAGGAACTCGAGAGGTAACTCGAGAGGGGACCTGAGAGGGGACTTGAGAGGGGACCTGAGAGGGGACTTGAGAGGGAACTCGAGAGGAGACCTGAGGGGAAACTTGAGAGGTGACTCGAGAGGGAACTCGAGAGGGGACTAGAGAGGGGACTTGAGAGGGAACTCGAGAGGAGACCTGAGGGGAAACTTGAGAGGTGACTCGAGAGGACACTGGAGAGTTGACTTGGGAGGTGACTCGAGAGGACACTGGGGAGTTGACTTGAGAGGGGACTCGAGAAAAGACTCGAGAGGGAACTCGAGAGGGGACCTGAGAGGGGACTTGAGAAAAGACTCGAGAGGGAACTTGAGATGGGATGAGGGAAGGGACTAGAGAAGTGACTCGAGGAGGGACTTGAGAAGTGACTAGAGGTGGGACTGGAGAAGGGACTAGAGAAGGGACTAGGACAGCTGGGGCCAGAGCTAAGGCTGGAACCATGGCTGCTGGGGCCAGAACTGGGGCTGGAACCATGGCTGCTGGGGCCTGTACTGGGGCCGGAACTATGGCTGTGTGGGCCGGTTCTGTAGCCGGAACCATGACTCTTGGGGCTCGGATTGCTAGCCTGGACTTGCGACTCCTTCTCCTAGAAGCCGCCTGAAGGCTCCGTGGACCTCCAAAAGCCAGCCGAGTTCCAGAAAACGCCTCTTGGACAGGAGCAGGAACTGGGGCGGAAGCACTGGTTGACTCCAGACGGAACACACCGAGACGTTTATAGTCCGCAGGCTGGAAATCACACGCCCAGATGAAGTTCAACATCCAGTCAGGTAAGAACTTCACCAAGTCCGGTTTCTCCATAGCCAACCGGTGCGCCTCTACCAGAGCGGCCTCCTTCTGCCGAACACTGGACGCTCCCCTCCACCAATCATAGCAGCAAGCCAAAGCAAATGAAAAATGCTGTAATTCCACCTCAAATGGGTCATCTGCTGGGTCCATCTCTGGTCGGTGCTTTCTGTCACGGTTGAGTGAAGGAAGCAGGACCCAAGCGCAGATAACTTTGATAAACCTTTATTTCAAGGCTAAAATGGAACGAATACAGACAAACACAGAACACTCACCGGTGAAGTCCGTCACCAACAAAAGAAGCACCGACACTGAACACAGCACGAGACAAGACTAAGTACAGGGAGGGATAATTACAAGACACAGGTGAACACAATCGGCAAACGAGACACAGGTGAGGAGGGAGGAGAAAAACACAAGAGCCACAGGTGAACACAATTAGCTAACGAGACACAGGTGAGGAGGGAGGAGAACACACAGGGACACTAACGACAGGAGGAAAACATGACAGAGAACAGTGAAAACACCCAAACCTAGACAGAACTGTGACACATTCATACAAAACTTCTCCCGTATTTTTGTTATGAATTTCTTTTGACTCATCCTTATTTCTATGAAGTATGATGGACTGTTTTTTATCATAAAACATTTATTTTTCATTTCCTTTAAGAACTTATATTTTAAATAATTGCCAGCTTGTTTTGTTGAGAAAAGTAAATACTCATCCCAGCTTTGTAAATGCACTTTACTGATTTTTGGTTAGAATAGACCAAACATTTGACTCATTTTGGATTATCGTTTAATAGCAAAAAGAGTTGAATAGTTATGTTGTGTACAGTGTAGGGGTGTAGCGGTATCCGTATTCGTCCCGTACCGTCACGGTTCGGACGTCACGGTTCGGTGCATGCAGTCTGTTATTCAGGGCAGTATCCACTACACTATTTATAATCCAGGGGGCGGCATTGCGCCTAAAAGCTGTTTGCCAGCCGCCCTTAAACAACAAATGAAGAACAAGAAGAAACAACAACAAAACAAACAAAATACAAGAAGAAGGAAAGTTAGTTTTGCGAGTTCAGATAACACACAGGAGCTAGAACCCACCTGCTTCTTTTAAATCAGCTGTGTGGGAACATTTCGGGTTTCCTGTGGACTACAAAAACGATGAAGTGCGCGAGTGGTGGATCGGACGAGGACGGTGTGTCGGCGTTGTTAGACAGCGGTGCAGTATGCTAATGGTAACACACGCCAAACATGCTAAAGCATATCAGAAGGCATCACCCAGATTTGCCAATCACCGGAGCCCGGCAAAAGACAACAGCAGTTCAACAGCTGATCCCCGCTGTTTTCAAGAAGCCAATAGACATGAGAGCCGAGAGACCAAAATAAATAACGGAAGCTTTTGGCATATGTTTTTCAACGACTTTGCGCTCTTGAAACAATTTCTTATTATTTATTTTGTAATATTTTCAAGACATTCTTTTTAGTTTTACAGCTTGATGAAACCTTTTTGTTTGACATCAGCCATTATAGATAATATGGCCATCTGAATGTGTGTGGTACTGTTTGTGGTTTGTTTTTATCTGTGTAATACAGTTACTTATTCAAAATGTCAGAGTTCCTTATTTTTATACTGAAACTTGCACTACTGTTCAAAATAAATAAAAAACAAACCTGGAATTATGCATTTGTGACTTTTCTTTGCTTTTTCTTGTTGTACCGAAACCGTACCGAACCGTGACCCCCAAACCGAGGTACGAACCGAACCGTGACTTCTGTGAACCGTTACACCCCTAGTACAGTGTATTTTTTAAATTGGCAAGTTACTGTGAAATAAATGGAGCCAGTTTAAGCATACTAATGTTGTTAATGTAACAGGCAGCTTTTAAACTGAACTCACTCAGAATTGTAAAAGGTGTTTAGCATAAATAAAAGTTTTCTTTTGTTCTCAAAACTCTTCATAATAATTAAATCAAATTAGTTTCACAAGCAATATAAAGGCAATAGCATAGCTCAGTGTGTGTGATGGGACGACTGTTATTCTCTAATTATTGGCTACAGTTAGAGGAGGAGTCAGCTGACTGTCTCTTTACATACACTCATTCCAACAATCACTGTATCCGCCCTGCGTCCTGCAACGTTTCCACAGCTGTCAGCACTCTGTTCTGTGCAGTCACAAAGGTCATTTTGGATAAAGAACCTGCAGTAATATCAGGGGCCTCATTTATAAACGGTGTGTACGCTCAAAAGATGGCGCACGCCAGTTTCTAAGTTTGCGATTTATAAAAAACAAACTTGACGGGAAAATGTGCGGTCCTCCACGTACACTCTGACCCATCCGTACGTGGTAAGCACAAAACCGGGAGAGACGAGAAACTGCGACACTGTTGGCAGAAGGAAGAATGGAGAGAAATATGTGGAAATAATACCATAAATAAAATGTTACCTCTCATTTATCATATATGAAGAATTCATTCGCAAACATTGATTGAAGCCAATCTTAAAATGATTAAACAAATGCCTGTTTGAGACTCCTCAGTGCACACAAAAGCGTAACTTGGAGAAATAAATATATAGGCTACGGATATGTTATTGAAAACCACCTCGAATATGTTGTGTTAATGTTATATGTATTCTCATAAATGATGCAGTATGCAGGAGAACAGAATTACGTCTAAACTGAGGCTGTTTTGCATTTCTATAGGTTGTATAGATACGAGCATGGTTTTATATCATGTTTAGTGATGGGTATCGAGAACCGATACTAAGTCAGTAGGCCTACCGGTACCTGATTGGACGGTATTGGTATACCGTTAAGCTGCTGGATAAACGGTGCTGCTATCGGTATATGAATTACGCTACTTCCTTAGTTTAAACAATCCTGGCTGGTTGGGAACCCTCATCCCGTGTGACGTATACGGTTTGAGTACCACTCTGATTGGCTACTGTGAATGCCACTCGTCATCTCTCCTAACAGGGCTCTTATTATTGTGAGACTCCCGGGGGAAGACGAAACATCTTGCTAGAAACAGCGTCTAAAGGCTTCTTAACATTTAACAACCTATTAATGATGCATACCCACTTAACGGGAAGACACTCAGCTAACGGACGATATTAACAATTTTACTTACACGGAACAGAAGTCCAACACCAAGAGTGTAAATCAACACTTAGGAAAACGGGCTAACGGCTACTTTAGCACATAACTGGCAAAAGCCATCTTTTCTACGTAATTTTATCTGCACAAACAACATACCACATGAAAGCTGAGATTCCACAGATTCCAACTCATTGAACTAGCAGCCAGGAGAGAGCAAGAAAACAACTTCACTTTACGTAGCCATGATGATAATTGTGTTCAAGGGCATAAAAACGGATAATCCAATGTCTCTGTGTAACTTTAAAATTGTTACTGATAATCCATCATTACAATTATAAATGATAAACACAATAAATGGATTATAATGGTTAGCCCACCGGAGCTTCTCGTTTTAACTGATTAATGGTCATGTTTACATGGATACATGGAACTGCCCCTAACTACCACCCCCTTCCAGAGACACATTGTCAAACACACTCATACCTGCTTGGTATGACATTGAAAAAGTTACATTAAATAATAAAGTACAATAAAATGACCGTTGTTTAATCTTCACATCTTGTAATCATGTCTATAATTTTGAACACCAAATTATTGAAAAGTATCGGAAGAGTATCGAAAAATACCGGTATCGATAAGCGGTGTCGGTATCGATAAAATCCTAACGATACCCATCCCTAATCATGTTTAATCATGTTTTATGCCGTTTGCTAAGACTTGATAAGTCGCTCATAAAACACAGGAGGTATGGAAACTAAGAACACCATTTGGTAGATTTGGCAGCTGATATAACACAACACATTTGTTTTATTTCATTTAAGTGGTGGATAGAGTTGCTGCGGGGGCTTGAGACGCACAGGGTGCAGTGGAGACTCTGCGCACAGCTGATTGACAGCTGGAACACAAACCACAGAATAAAAAAATAAACATGAATTGACTCCACTCCGCAGGGATCCCCCGATTCTCATCATGGGGGGGTCTCCTGTGCCCAGCACAAACACACTGCCACACTGCCTGAGGAAGGTTATGTGTATTTTGTCATTAACTTTTTTCGGACCACTTATTTATTTATTTTGGTGACGATCCGACCTCTATGCTGCTACTCTGGTTCAAACTGCATCCACCAAACAATAGGATTTATCTCCACCTCCCCAAAATAACCAAAATCTGACGGTGTGACATGTTTTAGCTGTTCTGTCGTCATTTCCTGCGATCTTCTTCCTGCAGTCAGTCAGAATGAATATTAATACGGGCTGTTTCTTTGACTATTTATAGGCAAATATGGGCGTTACGTGAAGCCCGCAAAAGCTGCACCGCATTTCGAGTTGATTGTGATTTACGGCCCGTCCACACGGCAGCGTGCGTTGCTTCAACGGAGATGCTTCCCATTCACTTTGAATGGGGTGACGTCAGGCTTTGCCGAACTGCATTGTGGTTCCGTCGCATCGCTTTGCCTCCTTTGCTCGCTTTGCCTCCTTTGCTCGCTTTGCCTCCTTTGCTCGCTTTGCCTCCTTTGCTCGCTTCAAAAGTTGAGAAAAGTTCAACTTTTCAAGCTTTGACGGAAGCGTCAGCCAATCAAATCATATGCCAGTACAAGTGCTTGCTTGTGTGTCTGGGGCGGGAGATTAATGTGATTGGTTGTTGGTCGCGCGCCAGACACGCCCACTGGCAAGCTTCAACGCACTCTGCCGTGTGGACGTACCGCTATAACGGGAAACCGGCGTAGGACGTGCGTGCGTTTTATAAATCGGAAAATGTCTGTGCGTATTTATTTGCTTGTCCTACGTAATAATAATAAATAATAATAATAATAGATTTAATTTGTTAGCGCTTTTACAGGTGCTCAAAGACGCTTTACAGATATAGTGAAAGGAAAAGGAAGGAACAACAAATAAATATATAGTAAACAATCACACATTAAAAGCCAGATTGAAGAGGTGAGTTTTTGTAAGTTTTTTGAAGGTGGTGAGGTCAGTGCAGTCTCTGATGGGTTGGGGGAGTGAGTTCCAGAGGGAGGGGGCAGCGACGGAGAAGGCTCTGTCCCCCCAGGTCCGGTGATTGGTGCGGGTGGGGATGGATAGGAGGTTGGCATCTGATGAGCGGAGGCAGCGGGAAGGGGCGAGGTGGTGCAGCAGGTCTGTGAGGTAGGGGGAAGGGGCGTGGTGGTGCAGCAGGTCTGTGAGGTAGGGGGAAGGGGCGTGGTGGTGCAGCAGGTCTGTGAGGTAGGGGGGGGCCTGATTGTTGAGGGCTTTGTGGGTAATGAGGAGGACTTTGAAGTTGATTCTTTGACGGACGGGGAGCCAGTGGAGGTTCTGGAGGACGGGAGTGATGTGGTCTCGGGAGCGGGTGTGGGTGAGGAGGCGGGCAGCAGAGTTCTGGATATGTTGGAGTTTATTGATTAGGTTGGATGGTATGCCGTAGAGGATGCTATTGCAGTAGTCGAGTCGTGAAGTGATGAATGCATGAATCAGGGTTTCAGCAGCAGAGGAGGAGAGTGATGGGCGGAGACGGGCAATGTTTTAAGCAACGTTCCCACGTGAATCCTACGCAAGGCTTTATAAATGAGGCCCCTGGTCATGAATGCAGAGCATAGTGTGTACAGTGTAAACTGAGCGGGTTGTACAAAGTGAAACAGACACAGAGGAAGTGACCTGACAGAGACGGTTCCTGTCAATAGAGGCTGCCTGATGACTCTTTGCTTCATTTAAGGGAGCCAGCATTTCACAGTCTTTGATTAAACTGTTGCTCACAAGTCAGTGTGAGCCAATGAATCTCTTCACCCTTATCAATCTCATACTGAAGTGGCCAACCCATGTAAATCATTCACGTCTTGTTTCACAGCTCTGGAGACGTATATACAGTAGACCATACACTGAAGATACAGATAGAGAGCCAGTAGGTGGCAGTATGTGTAAGTAGTCAACACTGACGCTCATTGACTCTCCGTTGAAATTTGGCAATGATGACAGTTTCCGCTGAGACTGATTACAGGTGGCTCTTGAGGGATTCAAATATTTTGAAGGAAATTGTAATGTAATTATAAGTATGAATCATGAAAACATAATAATTACAGGTAAAACACTGAGTAGCTGAATAAACATTTATCTGTGAGGATAATTATGAATAATACGTGCATGTGCAAGATTTATGTACACACAGTGAGTGCCTTCACTGCATCACGGAGCCTATGACTGCAACTGCTGCTGCACATGGACTCATTCACAGGCACGTCTGTGGAGTGTGTGAGTGAGGAAAGCCTGTCAGGTTTATTTCATCACACTGAAAACCTCTGAGTACCATTTCCAGGCAGCGCAGAGAGAGAGAGAGAGAGAGAGAGAGAGAGACTCTAATTGCTTTGTCTCTGGTAATGCACTCCTTAATGCACATGCACAAACTGGTCATCATTTCCACGCACTCCCATGATGCATCTGTCTAAGCCTAGAACAGTCAGTAGGGCGTATTCTGAAGTGTGTGTGTGTGTGTGTGGGCAGGGTTTAGATATTGTGCTGGTGGAGACTGGTTGACTGTTTATGTTCTCTCTTTCCTTTGTTATAACTGTGTTCTTCTCTTCAGAGGATGGATGGCTGTTTGTGGTTGTGTGTTGTGTGTGGTGTGTGGTGTGTGGTCTGCTGTGTGTTGTGGCGTGAACTCCCTACATTGTTGATGGGCTGAGAGATATTCTGTGTGTGTGGACCATGTTGAATGTTGTACCTGCCACTCACGCACTAAGAGGACACCATTCTCTTGCAGTGGACAAAAACAAGCCGCGGGAGGCGAGCAGCAGACCCACAAACAGCACCAGTAGCTCCCTGTCAGCAGCTCCATCAGCTCCGTCAGCAGCTCCATCAGCAGCTCCATCAGTGCCATCAGCAGCTCCATCAGCAGCTCCATCAGCAGCTCCATCAGCAGCAGGGAACAGCCAGAGGGAGCAGCTACCTCCACCCGACCTGGTATGTGCTGTCTGATCCAGTTTTCAGCTTTATGATGCACATTCATCATGGGCAGAACACCCTGTCAGAACCTTTACCAAGCAGCATCTTATAAATTATTGATTGATTGAATTAGATGAAAAAATAACACAATACTGCACTGCATTCATCCAATACGTACAAAATATACAGAGGATATGAACACGATATAGCAAGAAGGCTTTTCCTGTGGTGGTTCTCTAGTGTTTGCTGTAGCTTTCAGACTGATTGCTGGTGTTTATACACCGGTTTCTATAGATAAAAAAATTGTATAGTCCCCTTAATAATATTTTACCATATCACTTTTATACATATTGGGCCTCATGCATGAATATTTCCTGTGCAGACCTTTGATTTTATATTGTACATTAGGATTCATTCATTGTCCTTCTTGCCTGCTTTAGGTACCAGAGGTGGTGCATGCACCAGGGACAGCAGTTCTCCCGGGGCCAGCCCCTGAGAGCCACTGCAATGGAGCCTCTGGTCTCGGGTTGAAACCAAAAACTGCGTTGAGGTCCAGAGCAGGATCCCGCCTACAGAATGCACCCCGGCCGGGTGCAGGGGGGGGTTGGGGGGCAGAGCGGACGGTCGCTGCAAAACAGAACCAGAGTAAAGAGCAGGCAGAGAAGAAGAACCAGGCCCTCAGCCAGCTGAGGAGGCTGCTGCTGCAGGGGAACCGGAGGGTGGAGGCTCTGGCTACAGTCATCCAGCATCTCTTCACTGAGGTACTTACTTCATCAAATTACTGTTGAAACACCAGGAGCAAACGATGGGCCGATGTGGCACTGGCCTCGATCTTTAATGAACTAAATAAACAGCCTATTTGGCGATTTGTTAAGCTAACCTATCTGTTAATATTAAATCATGAAATGTGTTTGAATGTTAGACTTTATGCATATTATGATATTAGATAGACCTTTTCCCTTCAGGATTTTTTGAGCAGGTTTAGGTCACTGCGGGGTCACAGTAGGCAGATGGGAACACTGTGACATCCATCTTTATCTTTAGGTGGTGCCTCTGTTGTTTGATTGTAGACATGTGTAATGGCAATTTGACCTGTTCCAATGTCCTCTTCTTTTATTGCCATTACTTCACAGGAGGTTTAGAGCAGTGGCGGCACCAGAGATTTTCTCTAGGGGGTGCTGTGGGGTAGCTTGACGTTTCATAGAGGGTGCTCAAACATTAAGGGCTTCCCATTAATGCACCAGCGCTACAGTTGCATTTTTTACTGCAACACTCCCCACACACACACACACACACACACACACACACACACACACACACACACACACACACACACACACACACACACACACACACACACACACACACACACACACACACACACACACACACACACACACACACACACACACACACACACACACACACACACACACACACACACACACACACACACACACACACACACACACACACACACACAGTGTACCCGTGACTGTTACAATGAAGGCTCGGTAATCAGCTCACGGCATATAGGTGTAAGCAGGGGTACAGTGCTATTTTTACAAGTGGGGAGTGGACCTCACGTCCTCTAGTGGGAAGATTTTTTTTTTAAATATTGAAGTTAAAAGCATCAATCTTTTACAAATCTGGTGCACTTTGAGAGCCAAAATGAAGAGATCTATGGATATACAGTATCTCTCAACATACATATGAAACAGAACTGTAAACAGATTTTCTATTTCTTTATAGATATTTTACAAATCACTCCCCTTTTAAAACAAACCGTCTGAGACCCACTGAGATAACTAGACTAAAGTTAACTATCTAAACACTGAGAGTCCTTTACTTCACCTGAGCTGAGGTTATCTGAGACTCTCAGTCTGACAGGAGAGAGGTCTCCCTCCACCTTGTTGTTGAAAAAGCTACTTATATCCGTTAGCTTGGCTAGCTAGCACCAGATGCTAACCACAACGATCTTCGGTAGATACCCACCGGTGCGCGAGCTCTCTCTCTCGCGCTCGCTTGCGCACGCACACAAAATGGCTTGTGCCACACACACACAGAGCAGAGCTTGAATGAAACACAGAGACCCAGAAGTAAGCTACTTGTACTCACGAGGCCTATTATGTGCAGAATCCCTCTCGCTTTCAGGTGATTTTGATTGAGTGTCCACACGTGGATGTTTAAGGACTAAAAAACGATCCATTTGTCACTTTGCTGTTAGCAAACCATTTGGGGCTCCAGCTAACAGGAAGTCACTCAAGTGTCACAAAGTAATTTAGCCTATGGGTAGGTCAAAAATCGAATGGGTGCTGGCCATTGGCCTAATCATATCACCTGTGTTGGCTTTATGTTTTTGGTCAAACATTTATTTGTTTCACATTTGCATTAATGTAATCAATATTTTTTCTGATTTAATTTAATAAAAATAATAATAATTCTCGAAAAAAAAACATATTTCTTGGGGGTGCTTTGGCAATCCTGGCTCCCCCCTGGCGCTGCCCCTGGTTTAGAGTGATCCAGACGCAGACACAAACAGATGATTTCTGGTCTTTTGCTGCAGTTTAGAATGATGTTTATTTTTGCTTTACATACCAAGGTTTAATTATACTGTGTCAAAGAATCGTTGTGCTCTTCCTCCTGTGTCCTCCTCCTTTCCTGTCACCTGTGACCCCTTTTATAAAATAGTATTGCACTATACCAGGGGTCGGCAACCCCTGGCACGCGTGCCAGCATTGGCACGCGGCACCGTAACCAGTGGCACACTAGGAATAAGTGTGCAAAAATATTTAAATTGTATTTTCGGATCCTGAACGAGGCCGCCGCCAGAGCGCGTCTCCCCGTTACCCGCAGAAGGAAGCCATGCACACAACGCAGCCCCGCTCTCTTTAACTCCAGGTGACTTTCTGCCGCTTTCCTCCGTGGTGCAGATCGTTTCACCACAAAGGAAAGCACTTCACTAATTGCAGTAGCCTACCCATAAGGACCTGTACAAATGCCGCAGTTTTTGCGTGGCTGTGTATTTAGTTGAAAGCCCAGTGGCGATCTGCTCATCTCTCATTGAAATAATATGCTACAAAGGGGCGGACTGGCCACCTGTGTGTTGAACTTTCCTGTCGGCTCCCAGACCGTAGTCGAGGAGGGCAGAAGCAACAAGCTTCAGGTTCAATAACCCACTTTAGCTTAAATGACTGGAGAGAGGCGAGCTCTTCTTGGGAGGCCGTTGCATTTATTTAGCTGTTCTTCTGTTTCACAAAATACATCACAGACCTCTGTTTTTCTGCTGCCTCATTTCACTTCCAGAAACATACACAGTTCTCTCACTGTTGCTCTACCATCCACAAACACCTATGCACAAGCCACACCCCTCTCTCTCTCTCTTAAAGGGACAGCGATCTCATCTCACTCTGCGTGACCCTAATATCATAACGTGTTCTGGAGAATCACAGAACGGACAATCGTCCTTATTATTATGCCGTTTAAACCAATTATTTAAATGTGTTTGTTAAATTCGACATCATGTAAGTTGCGCTGACAGGTCCACACACTGCTTCCCCGCAGAGAGGCTCCCCCGCCCTCCTGCTGATAGTTGACGAGCGTCAAGCTCCTCACCCCCCCCCCCCCCCCCCCCACTTGATAATTCTCGATCGTTGGCACGCTGATAACAATTTTTTTTTTAAATGGCACTTCATATGAAAAAGGTTGCCGACCCCTGCACTATACATATAAATAAAGTAAACTGAGACCCCAACAACACCCATAACATGGCTCCTACAGCATGTATTGACTAAAGCAGATATGGTTATGAGCAGGCTAAGAATCAGTTAAATATGCATACCAGAGGACAGTTCAGCAGAATGGATGATGGGTATGTGACTGCACATTTATATTCGCCTATATTGTTCATCTCCTTTTTTCCTTGGCAAATCCTTTAACCTGTTAAGCCTGAGAGCCCCCGCTACCGGGGGCTGCAGGGTTTTTTTCCACAAAACTGTGTCTCAGGGCTTCTTAACATTTAAAAACCTATGAATGTGTCATACTCACTTAACGGGAAGAAATTCAGCTAAAGCACAAGTCTCACAAGAAGCATCTAAATGAGCCCTGCGCGAAAAAAATACTAACACACTTAGCACCGGTGGCAAGCCTCTCTAAGGGCCTAAGATATTCTAAAAAATAATATTTGAAAACATTAAAAAAAAAAACATTTATTTTTAGGATATATATATATTTATATGTTTTGTTATATTTTTCATTAGTTTTACCAAAATAACATTTCCAAAGAAATAAATCCTTCCAATCTGCCTGTTCAGTTTCTGTTTGAATGTGAAGGGTTAAATGAAAGAAGCTTGTCTCTGAGAGTTATGTGAGGACAGGAGCTGATTGGTTGTCCAGCTGTAAATTCACAGAGGGCCCGCTATAGTAACTGAAGGAGAGAGTGATGTCAAGTGACAGTACAATTGACCATCAGAGGGCCAAGGTATAAAAGTCACGGCTCGCCACTGCTTAGCACAGAACTCTAGGTATAAATACCCTTATTACTTATCGTAACTGCACAAACAAGATATCGATTAGCAAGCTGAGATTCCACAGATGCTACAGGTATTAGTATCAAGAACTCGCGACAGGGGAAGCATACAATGACACGGATCACAACACGGAGCTTTACGGAGCATTCACGGGACATCGTCTTACCTTAGCTGTTATTCTGTTCAAAAGTCGTGTTCAATGGCATTAAAACGATAAAAACGCTGCTGAAGGTTAATCCATAGGTTAATCCAATGTGTCTGTGTCACTTTGAAATGATTTCTGAGAATCATCATTCAATTTTTATGTCAATAACGGAGTTTTCATATGAGCTGCTAATGATAGCCACCAGAACGCCACCAATGATGTTTAGATGGATTTGAGGAACTTCCCCTCACTTCTATTGGCTCTAACGGTTAAAAAGAGGTGTCAATCGTCAAAATCGAACGAGGGGTTCCAGAGATATGGAAAATGCACCCGAATGACCCCAGAAGTGGGGTTTCTTTTCTAAATCTCTCTAAAAAAGGTCAAATTTCACTTGTTTAGCATCAATCTTGATACAGGGTACTTATTATATGTTATAGTTTGGATTCCTAAAGCTTTTAGTCTACCATCCCATCATTCAAGGGTGGTTTTCACTATACTATAAGTAATGTTTTGTTATATTTCACTCCGCCCTCTACTGGACTCTATGGGTACTACTCTCTATCATGCTGTGCGTGCTTTCACCTACTGAGTTTACGTAAACGTAGCCGGCCAATCGGGGCGAGCCTACCTGAATGCGTGCGCAGCCCCACAGTATATAAAGGCGGCTACACCCGCCGCCCACTATCCTTTTTTCTCTTCAGACGAGCTGACAACCGAAGAGTTAAACGAACGAAGATTAGAAGATTAGAAGAAACGAAAAATTGACTCACCATTACTGGAAGCTCGGCCATGCCCCATCTGCCCTGGTTTAATCGCGGGCGCCGATCTCCACCACCTCTGCGTGTTTCGGGGACCAGGATATGGCCGAGGCGGTGCCATTCACGTTCGCCATTCCAGCGGGGCGGATGGCCGTTGTCGGGCACTTCCGGGTCCGGTCCATGGAGGTCCACCACCCGGTGATGACCATGGCGGCGGAGCGCAGATGCTCCCAGCGGGCAGCAGGCTGGGCAGGGAGCTGAAAAGAGCTCTGCCACGCTACCGCGTGACAGGGCGACTGCAAATAAACACGGGTGTGTTGGGCATCTCGCTCATTGCTGGAGATGCCCCCACCTCACCAGATCAGAGGGATTATTTGTAGTTTGATCGTGGCCGCCGCCGTTGTCTGCCGTGTGATATCCCGGTGAGGGATCACGCCGCACTTTCCAAAAGGACCGTGTTGATCTCCCGGACCGGGAGAGTAGTAGTAACAATGCCCCTTTCGTCACATTAGTATGCATAAAAAGTGCCAAGTGGACACGCCCCAAATTATGCAAATGAGTTAAGTCCTGCCTCCCATTGGTCGATATCCTTTGATCTGAGCTAAGTCCCGCCTCCCATTGTATGCATTCATTAATTTCCACTCACCAAGTCACCTTTCAAAAAAGAAAAATGGCCGAGAGACGCCTAGATATGGGTTTAATCAGCGAGACGCCTGTGACAACTTACCGCCATCAGTCCGGAGCGCCAGTCAAGAAACGAATGCAGCATCTGTGCCTGGTTCAGACGCCTCCAGCCGAAGAACTTCATGAAGAATGGACTTTGAAAAGTGGCGATGTTTGGGGTTATGTATTCAACTATATGGCGAATTAACTGCATTTCTACAATCTGAAGAATGGAGAAACGTATGGACCCCGTAGTGTTAAAGCGACACTGACCTCAACAGATTGGGCTGTGTTAACTCTGGTGTCTTCCAGAGATCTCCACGCAACCACTGTATCGGAAGAAGTAGTGCATCAAGAAACCATAGTGGAACCAGCGGTGTACAAGATATTTGCAAAGAAAAGCAAAGAAACGCAGACAGCATGCGAGATCAAAGAAGAGTTTTCACCGCTGCCCCTCAATGTGAAGGAAGAAGAAGAAGGAGATATCCCCCTGCCGCCAGAAGTGAGAAGAGTCCTGACAAGCACCGTATGGGAAACTAAAAGCGGACCATCGGGGCGGTGGTATTACCGTGCAAGCCGTTTGGTGACGCTGGGGAAGGACCCCTCTGATGATTTTGTTTTGGAGTATTTCAACTCTACATGCGGGGTTTTTCAGACATCCTTGCGGGTGCCTCTGACTGTTTGGCTGAAAATGATTGATGGAAAAGCTACAAAGCTTAAAGAACTTTTTAAACAGAGTCAGACATCGATGGACATTATACTGGTGAAAAAGACTCTCACTTTTGCAGAGGACTCCGTATCCCACTCAACATAACAAGTCACACCCTCCTCACCAGATCATTTAAAACTAAGGACCCCTCAAAGAAAAGCGTTGTGTTTTCTAACTATGTTAAAGGTCTTACGAAAATGTGTTATCTCTGTATCAAGATGATGTGTTTAAAAATGAATCTTGTGAAAAATACCAACGGTGTGAGAGACGTCATAAAGACACTCATTTTAACCACAGTGTTTGTTCTCTACAAATGTTTAAAGATTGTTACAAAATGTAAAAAATTAATTCAGGTGACTCTGTCTTTATTAGGAAAACAAAAATATAATACAAATGGTTTAGGAGGTAAAATGTAACCATCTTGGACTTAATATTCTAACAAAATACTATCTGAATACATTTTCTTTTAAACTCACTTTTTGAAATTATTTATTTATTATTTCAGGGGAACAATCCAGTTTCTGTTAACATCAATGCTTTTTTCTCTTTTCTTGTGTTACTAAGATACTTTTAGACCCACTTTGGCGTATGCAACACTTAACAACTGGTAGAATATGAAGTACTTTGTAAGGATTTTGTTTTTCTTTAAGGGGTGCAAAACTTTAGAACTGGGTAAAATATTCATTAATTTGTAATGAATTGAGTTTTCTTTCTTTTGATTTTCAACATACTATTTGTACACAATTACTTTTTTTCCATATTTCTGACAAAACTATACTTTTTGACTTTTTCCGTAAAATCTTGACAAAACTATTACTTATTCTTAAATTTGACCTATTGCTGCTTGGTTGGAAATGATAGATGAAAAAGCTACAACACTTAAAGAACTTTTTTTAAAAACTCAATTCTATAAATGACTCCCCCCATTCAAAGCAATAAGTCCCACCCTCCAATCGGCAAATCATCTAAAACGAAAGACCCCAACAAGACGACCGTTGTAAACTAGCCATGGATCTGAGAAAAACCAAGACTCCCCCCGCGAGTTGCAGCCAGGAACAGACTCCTGGACTACCATCATCACCACCATTCTGGACACCCGAATCCTGCAATACTACTGCTGCTGATTTTGCTCCTTGGGCCAAGACGTCTCTGTTTGTGGACACAGTGAAATCGGTGTTGGTTGATATTGTGGAGAGGGTGATACATCGGTACAGAGAAGAAATCTGCAACGGGTGCCGAATCAGTCACCCCGGCCAGAGGCAACACGATTTTCTGAATGACATGTCCGATTTTTACTTCAGAAACAATTACAACGCGTTAATGAAAAGACTCTGGCTCACCGACTTCATTACTGAGATAAACCAGACTCTTACTGATAAAGACATTTTCACGGATGATTGGAGGATCCAAGGCGCTTCGGAGGCTTTTCTTCACAATCTCAAAAATTGCAGACGCCTCAAGGAGAAACTTGAAAAGATCCATGCCGAGTTGGATGGAGAAGAAGAAGACTATTAACCAGCAGTTGACTGAAGCCAGGGATTTGTTCGATACATTGACTTTTCTCTTTTAAAGTAAAATAAAAATGGGAAACTACTATGCAAAACGCTCTGTATATATTGATCACAATGTAGTCAATACCCTTTTAATAAGTGTGGTGATGAGGACGATTGAAAACAGAATGAGTAGTGACCCCTGTGTAAAAAGAACGTCTGAAGTTTGTAAACTGGAAGACATTATGGATATTGTTCGTTCTGGCAGTACTATTCCGGGTCATCGGGAAACGATTATAAACTAAACATTTAAAGTGGTCCTGGAATCTTCATTTTCCGAAACATTCTGTAACATTTCCGCAGAAATGAAACAAACATCAAAAGTGTATCATGTGCTCTCATTGTATGCTCTGTTTGTAGATGTAATGCATCTTTGTGTCGAAAACAGCATACACATGAATATTTTGACTGAAGTGAAAAAACTCCACCATGATATTTCCAGTAATATGGGGAAGGGTTAGCTGCTGCTGCTGATGTAGCAGCTAATAAGGGTAAGCGCAAATGAGAGAAGACCCAAAAATATGCATATAATTATCTGAAGTTTGGTTTTACCTTTAAGGAGACAGATGGCATTGAATTTCCAATGTGTGTCATTTGCGCTACTGTTCTTTCAAATTAATCTATGAAGCCATCAAAGCTGCAGTGTCACTTGGAGACAACACAAAGCCACTTAAAAGACAAACTTGTTGAATACTTCCAAGCTAGCCTCAAATCCCTCCAAGGTCAACAGATATTGATCAGAAAATCAGCCAAAAATGCTCTTATCAAATTGCTCTTCGGATTGCCCAGAAACAGCCATACACACTTGCAGAGGATTTAATATTGCCTTCAGCAACCGATATGTGTAAAACAATGTATGGGAATGATATTGACATTAACAAACTGAAAACCATTCCAGTGTCGGACACAACCATAGCTCGCCGTATAGACGAGATGGCATCTGATGTGAGGGTGCAACTGATAGAGAAGCTGAGGTTGGCAGATGCATTTGCATTACAATTAGACGAGTCAACAGATGTGTCTAAGGACGCCCAGCTTCTGGCGTTTGTGCGCTTTGTCGATGATAAGGAAATGCGTCTCCGCAAGTGATTTGGACACACTGCATGCTACACAGGTAGTCACTTGTTGCCAAAGATATGAGCGCTGAATTGGCAGATGTCATGGACTCTGTAGTGAAAGTAGTCAATCTAGTCAAGAAGAGCGCATTGCAAACGCGTCTCTTCTCTAATCTCTGTGCTGCTGAGGGAGAGGAGCACACTGCGCTACTGAACCATTCCGAGGTTCGATGGCTTTCACGTGGAACAGTGTTGTCACGTGTGTTGGAATTGCGCAAGTCTATTCGGGAGTTTTTACTTCTCCAAAAGCGCACAGAGCTGGCTGCACTTTTCAGTGACAATGTTTGGGTCACCAAACTTGCCTATCTTGCTGATGTTTTCGCTGAGCTGAACAAACTGAACAGTTCAATGCAAGGCCCCAATACATATGCCATTCATCTGTATGACAAAATGGAAGGCTTTCTAAAAAAAATCAAAAGATGGAGGGAGCGCATCGGGGAGGAAATATTTTCCATATTTCCATCAGTGGATGAGCTGGGAGATTCTGCTGGTCTCTCGCCCCCCGTAACACGCACAATTCTTGCGCATTTTGAGGCGCTCGAGGGACAATTTGGACACTACTTTTCTGAGGCTGACTCCTGGCGCAGGGACAAGACATGGATACTGTTTCCATTAACAGACAACGCAGCAGACGGCACACGCCTGACAGTGACAGAGGAGGATCAGCTAATCGAACTATCAACGGACAGTACGTTCAGACACATATGACACAAAACCACTCACCCAGTTCTGGATCTCTTGCCAGAAAGACTTTCCGCAATTGGCAGGAAAAGCTATGATGAGCCTTTTGCCCTTTGCAACAACCTATCTTTGAGAAAGTGGATTTTCCTCACTCACTTACTTGAAAAACAAATACAGGTCAAGGCTGCAGCCTGAGGCTGATATGACCCTCTGCCTCACAACCTCCATCCGTCCAAGGTTAGATAAGCTGTGTGCTACTCATCAGGGTCAGACATCTCACTAATGTGGGAGTACGTGTGCCATCCACAGATGGTTTGAGGATTCACTGTCCCTTCTACATGTATGTTTAAAGTTCAAATCTGTGAATTATTTTAATAGCTCAGTGTTGTATGCAAGATGTATGTTTTTAAATGGCAGTGGCATGGTCACCCTGTACCTTGCACTTGTTTGAAGTTAAAACTTTAATCTGTGAATTATTTTAATAGCTCAGTGTTGTATGCAAGATGTATGTTTATAAATGGCAGTGGCATGGCCACCCTGTACCTTGCACATGTTTAAAATAAAAACATGAATATATTAACCTGTGTATTATTTGAATAGCTTAGTATTGAATGTACAATAACAGAGTAGTTATGTTTATACACGGCACTAGGCCCCGTTTAATATAAAACACAGTTGTATGCCATACATATAGTAGGGGGGGTCCCTGCTCCAGCTCTCCATCAGTTTGGGGGTCCCTGGCCTGAAAAACGTTGAAGACCCCTGGCTTAGATACTAAACTTAAATAATCTGTGGAGTCTCAGCTTTAATCGGATATATTGTATGTGCAGTTTCGATAAGTAATAAGGGTATCTTTATTTTGAATTCTGTGCTAAAGTGCGTTAGCATTTTTTAAAAAAATGAATAAAATCGCACGTCCCTGCCGTGTGAATATCGCGCATGCGCATATCGCGGTTATCGCCATGACACGGTATATCGTTCAGCCCTAAGGTGGACCAGCCCTGGGCTATTCCTCAGATCTGGGGGGCGCTGTCTCAGGAAGCAGGTGCAATAGGGGCGTTACCCTCTCTGGGCCAACCTCTCCAGGCTTGGCTCCTGAGAGGGACAGGCTGAGACAGGTGGGGCTGTCTGACAACGTTATTCAGACTATCCAAGCAGCAGGAGCAGAATCCACCACAGCCTGTTACAGGCCGAAGTGGGCGGGATTCCGGCGATGGTGTGAAGGAAGGAGTCTAGAGACTCTGTCATGCGCGCTGGGCTCTATTCTTACCTACTTACAGATACTGGTGGACAGGGGGCTGGCTCATTCCACAATTAAGGTGTATGCAGCAGCCATTTTGTCTTGCCATGAGGGATTTGGAGGCAGGTCAGCCTTCAGTCGGCCGCTTATGGCGCGGTTTTTGCAGGGCGTCAGGAGGCAGCGCCCAGTAGCGCACGCCTCCTCCCCGCAATGGGACCTGGCGTTGGTGCTCGAGGCTCTGGTCACAGAACCATTTGAGCCTCTGGAGCTCTCCTCCCTGAAAGCACTGTCATGGAAGACAGCATTGCTACTTGCCTTGACTTCGGCCAAGAGAGTGTCCGAGCTGACCGCTCTGTTGGTGCACCCAAGTTGCTTTTTGATCCGGGGTGACCGTAGCAGGGCGAGACTCAGACCGAACCCCTCCTTTACTCCTAAGGAGTTTGTTCAGGTCAAGGGCTATTCAGTTAGGTGGCTTTAATCTTCCACCCCATATTGAGGCCAGGGAGGCTAAATTGCACCTCCTCTGCCCAGTGCGTGCGCTAGCATGTTATGTAGAGCGCACGGCTGCCATGAGACGCACTGAACAGCTGTTTGTAATAATAATAATAATAATGGATTCAATTTATAAAGCACTTCATATCTGATCTCAGATCCCAAAGTGCTTTGGGGATGGTGTGGCTGGAAAAGCTCTCTCCAAGAGGCACCTGACAGGATGGCTATGCGGGTGCATTACACATGCCTATGGATGGGCGGGGAGAGCCCTCCCCACTGGGGTCCGTGCACATTCTACACGGGCTGTGTCAAACAGCCTTATTCAGCAGCGTGAGTGTAGAAGATACAGTGGGGCAAAAAAGTATTTAGTCAGCCACCGATTGTGCAAGTTCTCCCACTTAAAAAGATGAGAGAGGCCTGTCATTTTCATCCTAGGTACACTTCAACTATGAGAGACAGAATGGGGGGAAAGAATTCAGGAAATCACATTGTAGGATTTTTAATGAATTAATTGGTAAATTCCTCGGTAAAATAAGTATTTGGTCACCTACAAACAAACAAGATTTATGGCTCTCACAGACCTGTAACTTCTTCTTTAAGAGCCTCCTCTGTCCTCCACTTGTTAACTGTATTAATGGCACCTGTTTGAACTCGTTATCAGTATAAAAGACACCTGTCCACAACCTCAAACAGTCACACTCCAAACTCCACTATGGCCAAGACCAAAGAGCTGTCAAAGGACACCAGAATCAAAATTGTAGACCTGCACCAGGCTGGGAAGACTGCATCTGCAATAGGTAAGCAGCTTGGTGTGAAGAAATCAACTGTGGGAGCAATTATTAGAAAATGGAAGACATTCAAGATCACTGATAATCTCCCTCGATCTGGGGCTCCACGCAAGATCTCACCCCGTGGGGTCAAAATGATCACAAGAACGGTGAGCAAAAATCCCAGAACCACACGGGGGGACCTAGTCCATGACCTGCAGAGAGCTGGGACCAAAGTAACAAAGGCTACCATCAGTAACACACTACGCCGCCAGGGACTCCAATCCTGCAGTGCCAGACGTGTCCCCCTGCTTAAGCCAGTACATGTCCAGGCCCGTCTGAAGTTTGCTAGAGAGCATTTAGATGATCCAGAAGAGGATTGGGAGAATGTCATATGGTCAGATGAAACCAAAATAGAACTTTTTGGTAAAAACTCAACTAGACGTGTTTGGAGGAGAAAGAATGCTGAGTTGCATCCAAAGAACACCATACCTACTGTGAAACATGGGGGTGGAAACATCATGCTTTGGGGCTGTTTTTCTGCAAAGGGACCAGGACGACTGATCCGTGTAAAGGAAAGAATGAATGGGGCCATGTATCGTGAGATTTTGCGTGACAACCTCCTTCCATCAGCAAGGGCATTGAAGATGAAACGCGGCTGGGTCTTTCAGCATGACAATGATCCCAAACACACCGCCCGGGCAACGAAGGAGTGGCTTCGTAAGAAGCATTTCAAGGTCCTGGAGTGGCCTAGCCAGTCTCCAGATCTCAACCCCATAGAAAATCTTTGGAGGGAGTTGAAAGTCCGTGTTGCCCAGCAACAGCCCCAAAACATCACTGCTCTAGAGGAGATCTGCATGGAGGAATGGGCCAAAATACCAGCAACAGTGTGTAAAAACCTTGTGAAGGCTTACAGAAAACGTTTGACCTCTGTCATTGCCAACAAAGGGTATATAACAAAGTATTGAGATGAACTGTTATTGACCAAATACTTATTTTCCACCATCATTTGCATATAAATTCTTTAAAAATGTGATTTTCTGGATTTTTTTTCCTCAATTTGTCTCTCATAGTTGAGGTATACCTAGGATGAAAATTACAGGCCTTTCTCATCCTTATAAGTGGGAGAACTTGCACAATTGGTGGCTGACTAAATACTTTTTTTCCCCACTGTATATGCACGGCGGCGTCTTGGTCTTCGCCAGGCTCCTTCTCATCGTCTGTGCTTGTCGAGGCAACGACCCCCCCCCCCCCCTGGACATAAAGCACTTGTGTTTCCCATGCTCCTGAAGGACTCGGGAGACTTGGTGCGCAATCAGCCCCATACAGGGCTGGAGGCAGGCTGGGAGAGCCTTCCTCACTATTGTCCATGCCCACTCTACACGGAGCGTGTGTGAGTGTGGGGGACGTGGTGCACTTATGTTTCCCCATGCTCCTGAGGGACCTGGGGAACATGGTGCGCGGTAGGCTCCAGATGGAGTCTCCGCACAGATCTTTTCCATGCACAATCTACACGAAGTAAGCGTGTGTGAGTGTGCCTTATCCAAATTGCGGCCCCGACTTCTCTACGGTTACAACCGGATGGGAGGAAGTGGGGATGCAATGGATGTTAGCCAAAAGCCGGTCAGGGACGGTGTGGTGGGTCAATGTTGTTGGATGACAGGGCGTGTATACATCGGGGCTCCGCCCACTGTATCCATAGAGTCCAGTAGAGGCCTGTGTGAAATATAACAGGGGGTTACGTATTGTAACCCTAGTTATATAAGCACAGGCGGAATGTCATTTTCGAGCCTGAAACCTGAAAAACAGGCTCAGGGCTTAACAGGTTAATTTAACCTCCAATGTAGTAAGAAGTTTCAAAGATCCAGCATCTACAATTTGTTTCCTGCCAATACTCCAACAAGGATTTCCTTCACACGGCTGAAAGTATGTTCTGATATTAAAGGAAGCTTGAAGAAGTACTGTTGTGGTTATCCAAAGGATATACTGGTGACAATCAGAGCTAACATGTTGATGTCGTCAAGACAACAGTATTGTACCTCCTGTGAGTAAGAGAACCCCCCCACCAATGCTAATACTGTTTCTGGTAAATAAGGTGGATCTCCAGCATCACTTGGTGGGGAATGGTCCCTTTCTCCCGCTGTGGCTGCACAGCCCTTCAAATGTGGATGTGTTTGTAAGTATGGTCTAGTGCAGCTTCAAGGGGAAAACAAGGTGAAACTATCCGTTACCTGCACACCATCCTTCCCCTTTGGCAAATTAGAAAAATAACCCACAGCCTACAATTAGAGCATCACTCAGTAGTTGGTGCTGGGATGGAGGAGCAGTGCAGCAATGTCTGTTTGTAGTGTGAAGCGTTGAGACAGCAGAGAGTGTATCACTGAGCTCTCATTAACAGGAGCCTATGCGTTGAGTGTTTCTGAACACATCTTGGTGTGAATTCACTGCTTACAATTCCATAAGCATAACATATCTCCATTTGGGTGAAATCATACACAGCGTAAGTGAAGTCAGTTCATACAGTGGGTTGAGTCGAAGGCATTTGATTGGTCCATTGATCAGACACCAGGATGTGTGTGTCACACAGGCGGACATGGATGCCCCGTCAATATTTGCTGTCAGATTACTGGGACTAGTGATTTCATGTTTGCAGGGCAATATAGTGTGTGAATATAAATGAATGCATACAGACACACATTACTAGAAGTCTTTTTAGTCCAGCCACAATAACTATCATCAAGCAGGCACACCTTATCCAGTGTGCAGAACCCTTCATTAGACCTGCTTCTTGTGTGTGTTTAAATGTGTGTACATCATTGAAATCAGCACTTTGAATATATCTGCTGTTTCTTCCTTCTCTTCTCTTGGACTGGGTGTGTTGTATGAGGTAGAGGGGGCAGAGGAGCAGACAGCATTATCCTTCAGTCAGTGAGCCCTCAGGGGATTCTACTAACACACACCCACACTTACTGGAGTTCAGCTTTGCCCAATCCACCCAAGCTGCTGTACGTTGAGTAGATTTCACAAGTGACCATGTATTGTCCCACCATTATGTACAACAAGCATGTGGCTGCTTCTCACATCACATTCTTCTCAACAAGTTTAGACTAAATACTAATAACGAGATGCTATTCATGTTTGCACACACACACACACACACACACACACACACACACACACACACACACACACACACACACACACACACACACACACACACACACACACACACACACACACACACCACACACACACACACACACACACCATGTATACATCACTTCAGGGGACATTACATTGACTTACATGCATTTCCTGGAGACTTATCCTAACCTTAACCATAACCAACACATGCCTAACCCTAACCCTTACCCTTAACTTTACCCTTACCCTAACCCTAATCCTAAACCTAACCAAGTCTTCACCCTAAAATTAATGATTCCCCTCATGGGGACCTCCATTTTGTCCCCATAAGGGAGGTGAGTCCCCACACGTGACTGTGTAAACAGATTTAGGTCCCCACAAGTATAGTAATGCTAGGCCACACACACACACACACACACACACATTGTTGATTGTTAAGTGTTACATAACTCTCCCTTTCGAACCTGATTAATATGTGTGTGTATCAGGATCAATTCTCCTCTTCATATTTCCCTGCAGCGTAGTGTGAGTGGGCTGAGAGAGCAGTGAGAGTTTTCAGAGCTCCAGCTCCTGGTCATTGATTGGGTGGATGTCCTGAGGAAAGTGGAGGTGAAGGGGGAGTGATGAATGGAAGAGAGGGAGGAGGGGAGGAATGCAGCTCTTTCATATGCGTGTGTGAGATAATATATGTGTTTTTATCTGAAGCATGAATACCAAGGCTATCTAATCAGTCTCATACACTTAAAGTGACTGGTGAGTATACACGGCACACTCAGTAAGACCTACACCTGGGGGGCCTGTGGGGGGGGCGCTGTTTGGTTGGGTGGTGTAATCCATTTAGTAAAAAACGCTTTGAAACCAAACCAAATGTACTGAAACTGAGGTTAAAATGACCAATCCTCCTAAAGTGCCAGCAGCCGTTTGTTGGTGTACTGCTCTGATTATAAGAATATATTTAGGGTTAGTTAGTTGATGTCTATAACCTCCAACAGAAGGACGTTTTTTTTAGTGTAACTTAAAACAGAACAATAGACACAGTTAAAGTTGAGTTTAGAGAGGAACCAGTTGTTTGTGTAAATGACTCGGAACGAGAGAAAGGGAGATAAGAATAAAGATAAGGAAAGAAGGTGGTGCAGAATAACTCACATTGCTCCATTCCATCATACAGTAACCAGCCAGGAGGGAGGTGCAGGTGGAAGGAGGAGACAGGGCAGGGTGGGGAACAGGTAGAGAGGGGGAGGAGTGGAAGGGAGAGATAGTCCCATGGAGTAGGCGGGCAGAGAGAGAGTGTGTGTGTGTGTGTGTGTGTGTGTGTGAGTTTTGTAGTTAATGTTGCCGGCTGCTGTAGAGGGAGGGTATCAGTGACCGAGAGAGAGTAAGGACTGAAGAATTTGGTGTGTGTGTGTTTTTGTTTCTTCGCTCAACGAAATATGGGCTCCACGACCAGCAAAGCCCACCACAAGCCCAGAGAGGCCCCCCCTCACCGCCGCAAGAAGAAACGCAAGGTGTGTTTGGGTGTTTGTACGTGTGTGTGTCTGTTTACATGTGTTTCTTCTCTCTTCTTCTGTTGCTCCTCCCATCTGATCAGCTCTCAGCAGAAGTCTGGGTTTAGGAAGTTGCCTTTTGTCGCCTCAAACTTGGATCATATCTTCTCCGTTAGTACTCCAGTAATCTCTCTTCTGTGTTTCACTGACAGAAACATGTGCTCATTATTACAAGCTGTCTCTACCCTTTGGCCTCCCACCCTGTCAGCTCTTCCCTTTTACTGACCCCTCTCACAACAGATGCATTTTATGGGTGAGTGTGTGTGTGCGTGTGTGTGTGTGTGTGTGTTGTGTGTGTGTGTGGTGTGTGTGTGTGTGTGTGTGTGTGTGTGTGTGTGTGTGTGTGTGTGTGAGTTGGGCTGGTGTAAGCAGCTGTATAGTGTGAGTGAGTGTGTGTGTGTGTGTGTGTGTGTGTGTGTGTGTGTGTGTGTGGTGTGTGTGTGTGTGTGTGTGTGTGTGTGTGAGTGTGACTGTGTGTGTGTGACTGTGTGGGTGTGTGTGAGTGTGACTCTGTGTGTGAGTGTGACTCTGTGTGTGAGTGAGTGTGTGTCCGTGTGAGTGTGTGTGTGTGTGTGTGTGTGTGTGTTGTGTGCAACACGTTCTCACTCCCATCCCGTCACATATTGACGGACGGTCAGGGCCCCTCCCCGTCACTACGGGCAGGGCGTCCCATAGACCTTCATTGCGGACAGCGGACCCCTTGACCGTCAGGCTTCTACGGGCAGGGCGTCCCATAGACCTTCATTGCGGACAGCGGACCCCTTGACCATCAGGCTTCTACGGGCAGGGCTTCCCATAGACCTTCATAGACCACGTGATCAACAACAATGGCCGACCTTCGTGTTATTCTCTGTGGAAAATGCCTATTTTAAGGTTCATTTGGCCATTAAAATGCGTTTTGATGTCATTTTATGCGAGTAATATGAGTTGTTATTTCTGATTATTTGTGCAGTACATGTACATGATGTTTAGTTTGCTAGTTATGACGAAGAGTACTTCATGAATGTGTGCACATTCATGGTTGCTAACCTTTTTTTGGTGGAAATGTGTTTTTTCACAGCAAAGTCACCCTCTGTACGTGGGCTTATTGGGAGAATCTAAAGGCAAGAACATTCCAAATATTCATTTAGGTCTTTATTTTAGACCTTTAGTGTTGCCGTCTGTGAGGAAAATAAATGGGGCTCAGAGCCTCAGGATCCTGAAATCTGTATTTTTTAAATCTTTTTTTCATTCTAATTTGTTATTCTTTTCAAAATAACACACTGTTATTTACTCACCAATAACACACAATTATCCTTGCTTTTATTTATTGGTTTAATTCCATAATCTCTGGCTTTTTTGGCGTCCGTCAGGAACTGAATTTCAAAATAAAGATAACCGGAAACAGACGTAGGCATTTTGAGCGATTACCCAAGATCCTCAGCTATGGTTTAAGCTCGCTGATTGGATGTTTTAGCCGCAATGCATGCTGGGATTTGGTGTTTATATTATATGAAATCCGGAAAACATTTTAAAAGAATAAAATAATACTTAATTCCGAGTGCTCTTGCTGTTCTCTTTGAAAGTCATCACATAACGGCATTGTAATACACGGTTCGGCTGCATTACATATTACAGATCTGCCATAGTTCTTTATTTTTAGAGCCCTGATGAGAAGACCTTTGGAAAAACTGAAGAAATGCCGCCGAAACTGAATACTTGACGTGGATCATAAATATATCAACAATTAAACAACATCTTCAATTTCTCTTCACACAATACGTCTCCTTGCAGTATCAACACTAATTCGGCTGACTTTTACATTTGATCTAATTCATAGATAGGTTATATTTACACCATAACGGTGCACAGCTGATATAAAAGGACTTGTAGTTTTTAAAGATATTACTGATTTGAATTGAATTGAATTTTTAATGTAAGAATGTAAATACTGAGTCTGAAATAGTATAGCAATATGCTGTAAAATTATGTGAAAGCATGAATAAAACTACACATCTTCAGATGTTGTACATACATAAGTGTCCTACACTAATAATACAAAGTTATTATGGCCGTGTACCTTGTGTGCTCCGCCTAGTGGTTAAAGCACGTTATTGAATTATTGTTTTTATGTGTTATATTTGATTAAAAAAATATTAAGAGTACATACTTTCATAGGGGGAAAGTAGAAAGTCTGTGATAGAAATATATAATATAAAAAATCAAGACAATACTGTAAGTGATCTCTACAATAAAGCAGTTTAGTGCAGGGTGTACAAAGATATTAATAGGAGGAGGTGCAAAACAGAAAAACGAATTAACCTTTATTTAAACATTAAATAACCTCTCTGAAGAACCAGCACCTTACCGTGGTAGAGAGGTTTGTGTGCCCTGATGAACCTGGGGGCTGTGTTGTCTGGAACCTTGTGTTCCTGGTAGGGTCTCCCATGGCAAATTGGTCTCAGGCAAGGGGCCAGACTAAGATTGGTTCAAAAGACCTCATGAAAGACGACACAAGGAGTGAGGATACCCGGCCCGGAGGAAGCCCGGGGTCCCTTTCTGGAGCCAGGCCCAGAAGGAGGACTCGTCGGCGAGCGTCTGGTGGCCGGGCTTGCCACGGAGCCCGGCCGGGCCCAGCCCGAAAAGGCAACGTGGGCAACACCTCCGCTTCTCCATCCCGCGGGCCCACCACCTATGGGAAACAACGATGGGGTCGGGTGCGCTGCCAGAAGGGTGGCAGTGAAAGCGGGAGGGTCTCGACGGACCAGACCCGGGCGACAGAAGCTGGCTTTGGGGACGTGGAACGTCACCTCTCTGGGGGGGAAGGAGTCGGAGCTTGTGCGGGAGGTGGAGCGGTACCAGTTGGATCTGGTTGGGCTCACCTCTACGCACAGCGTCGGCTCTGGAACCTTACTTCTGGATAGGGGTTGGACTCTATTCTTCTCCGGAGTTGCTCAAGGTGTGAGGCGCCGGGCGGGTGTGGGGATACTCACAAGTCCCCGGTTGGGTGCTTCGTTGTTGGAGTCTACCCCAGTGGACGAGAGGGTTGCCTCCCTACGCCTGCGGGTTATGGGGGGGAAAACTCTGACTGTTGTGTGTGCTTATGCACCCAACAGCAGTTCAGAGTATACGGCCTTCTTGGAGACCCTGGAAAGAGTCCTGTATGGGGCTCCTGAAGGGGACTCTTTAATCTTGCTGGGAGACTTCAACGCACATGTGGGCAATGATGGAGACACTTGGAGGGGAGTGATTGGGAGGAACGGCCCCCCTGATCTGAACCGGAGTGGTGGTTTGTTACTGGACTTCTGTGCTAGTCATGGATTGGCCATAACAAACACCATGTTCGAACATAGGGATGCTCATAAGTGTACGTGGTACCAGAGCACCCTAGGCAGAAGGTCCATGATCGATTTCGTTATCGTATCATCGGACCTGAGGCCGTATGTTTTTGGACACTCGGGTAAAGAGAGGGGCGGAGTTGTCAACTGATCACCATCTGGTGGTGAGTTGGGTCGAGTGGCAGGGGAAGCCTCTGGATAGACCTGGTAAGCCCAAACGTGTAGTTCGGGTGAACTGGGAACGTCTGGAGGAGGCCCAGGTTCAGGAGGCCTTCAACTCACACCTCCGGCAGAGCTTTTCGGGCATTCCTGTGGAGGTTGGGGACATTGAACCAGAGTGGTCGGTGTTCAAAGCCTCTATTGCCGAAGCCGCGGCGGGGAGCTGTGGTCTCAAGGTCCTAGGTGCCTCAAGGGGCGGTAACCCTCAAACCTCCTGGTGGACACCGGTGGTCAGGGAAGCCGTCCGACTGAAGAAGGAGGCCTTCAGGGATTTGTTATCCCGGGGGGACTCCCGAAGCAGTTGCAAGGTACCGACAGGCCCGAAGTGCAGCAGCCTCAGCCGTGGCCGAGGCAAAGCAGCGGGTGTGGGAGAAGTTCGGAGAGGACATGGAAAAGGACTTTCGGGCGGCACCAAAGTTGTTCTGGAAAACTGTCCGACACCTCAGGAGGGGGAAGCAGGGAACCATCCAAGCTGTGTACAGTAAGGATGGGACGTTGTTGACCTCAACTGATGGAGTGTTAGGGCGTTGGAAGGAGCACTTTGAGGAACTCCTGAACCCGACAACTCCGTCCTCTATGTTAGAGACAGAGCTGGAGTATGACGGGGGATCGACACCAATCTCCCGGGGGGAGGTCACTGAGGTTGTTAAACAACTCCACAGTGGCAAAGCCCCGGGGGTGGATGAGATCCGCCCAGAAATGCTGAAGGCTCTGGGTGTTGAGGGACTGTCTTGGTTGACACGTCTCATCAACATTGCGTGGAAGTCGGAAACGGTACCGAAGGAGTGGCAGACCGGGGTGGTGGTTCCCCTTTTTAAAAAGGGGGACCAGAGGGTGTGTGCCAATTACAGAGGCATCACACTACTCAGCCTCCCCGCGAAAGTTTACTCTAAGGTACTCGAAAGGAGGGTCAGGCCGATTGTCGAACCTCAGATTGAGGAGGAACAATGCGGATTCCGTCCTGGTCGTGGAACGACGGATCAGCTTTTTACTCTCGCAAGGATCCTGGAGGGGGCTTGGGAGTACGCTTATCCGGTCTACATGTGTTTTGTGGACTTGGAGAAGGCGTATGACCGGGTTCCCAGGGAGTTACTGTGGGAGGTGCTGCGGGAGTATGGGGTGAGGGGGTCTCTACTCAGGGCCATCCAATCTCTGTACTCCCAAAGCGAGAGCTGTGTCCGGGTCCTCGGCAGTAAGTCGGACCCATTTCCGGTGAGGGTTGTCCTCCGCCAGGGCTGCGCTTTGTCACCAATCCTGTTTGTAATATACATGGATCGGATTTCGAGGCGTAGTCATGGGGGGGGGGGGGGTCTGCGGTTCGGTGGGCTAAGGATTGCACCACTGCTTTTTGCAGATGATGTGGTTCTGATGGCTTCATCGGTCTGCGACCTTCAGCACTCACTGGATCGGTTCGCAACCGAGTGTGAAGCGGCTGGGATGAGGATCAGCACCTCCAAATCTGAGGCCATGGTTCTCAGCAGGAAACCGATGGACTGTCCACTCCAAGTAGGGAATGAGTCCTTACCCCAAGTGAAGGAGTTCAAGTATCTCGGGGTTTTGTTCTCGAGTGAGGGAACAATGGAGCGTGAGATGGGCCGGAGAATCGGAGCAGCGGGAGCGGTACTGCAGTCGCTTTACCGCACCGTTGTGACGAAAAGGGAGCTGAGCCAGAAGGCAAAGCTCTCTGTCTACCGGGCCATTTTCGTTCCTACCCTCACCTATGGTCATGAAGGATGGGTCATGACCGAAAGAACGAGATCGCGGATACAAGCGGCCGAGATGGGTTTTCTCCGCAGGGTGGCTGGTGTCTCCCTTAGGGATAAGGTGAGAAGTTCGGTCATCCGGGAGGGACTCGGAGTTGAGCCGCTCCTCCTTCGCGTCGAAAGGAGCCAGTTGAGGTGGTTCGGGCACCTAGTTAGGATGCCACCTGGGCGCCTCCCTAGGGAGGTGTTCCAGGCACGTCCAGCTGGGAAGAGACCAAGGGGTAGACCTAGGACCAGGTGGAGGGATTATATCTCTTCGCTGGCCTGGGAGCGCCTTGGGATCCCCCAGTCAGAGCTGGTTGATGTCGCCAGGGAAAAGGAAGTTTGGGGCTCTCTGCTGGAACTGCTACCCCCGCGACCCGACCACGGATAAGCGGAAGAAGATGGATGGATGGATAAACATTAAATAATACTTTAGATTAAGGTCTTCTTTTAAATAAGAAAAAAACTTTGGGAGTATCTATCTACAGATAAATATTAAGCCTGACAAAGTACTTAACGTCTAATATATTGCTTTCCTGCAATGTTAACTATGTTGAAGCACTTATTTTAACTGATATTATACACGTTAATTATACTCTTATGTAGATAGTATAAGAAATGTGCAGAATTTGACAGTTTAATGGTGGAGGTACACACACATATTGATAGATGTCTTGTAATGCGCTGTTGAGGAACCTGTGACCCAAAATGTTCATTCATTGCATACACCGTAGTTGTGTATATGATATGTCAATAAACCTTTGAACATCTTGAAATCTTGAAAGGGATGTGCAAAATAGCCATAATATACAGTCTTTAATGAACTATTAGTAGAGAATAACGAGTAATGAATATACTTTATTACTCGTTTCCATTCATGTCAATTGCAGATAAATGTTTACTCTTCTCAAGCACCAACTATCAAATATCTCTCCTGATTGTTGGCACTTGACAATCACCTTCCCTGAATTTGACTCAGGTGTAACTAAAGTCTGATTTAAGGGTTGTTTATATTTCACATCATTAATCAGAATCTGCAAAGTAACTAAAATAAATGTAGTGGAGTAAAAATACCAGGTTAACCTGTGAAATGTAGTGGAGTAGAATTACAAAGTAACAATGAGCTGTCATGTGGGTATATATTAATGCTGCACATTATGGACAGTGATTTTCACCCATTTAGTAATTATATGTTTTACATTTGATAACACCAATGTGTTTAATACTGGCAACTTCTAATTGTGGGAAAAACGAAAACGTATGGGAAAAAAAGATTTTAAAAATACAGATTTCAGGATCCTGAGGCTCTGAGCCCCATTTATTTTCCTCACAGACGGCAACACTAAAGGTCTAAAATAAAGACCTAAATGAATATTTGGAATGTTCTTGCCTTTAGATTCTCCCAATAAGTCCAAGTACAGAGGGTGACTTTGCTGTGAAAAAACACATTTCCACCAAAAAAAGGTTAGCAACCATGAATGTGTACACATTCATGAAGTAATCTTCGTCATAACTAGCAAACTAAACATCATTTACATGTACTGCACAAATAATCAGAAATAACAACTCATATTACTCGCATAAAATGACATCAAAACGCATTTTAATGGCCAAATGAACCTTAAAATAGGCATTTTCCACCGAGAATAACACGAAGGTCGGCCATTGTTGTTGATCATGTGGTCTATGAAGGTCTATGGGACGCCCTGCCCATTTCTATGGCGGACCCCTTGACCGTCAGGCTTCTGCCTGTCCGCAATGAAGGTCTATGGGACGCCCTGCCCGTAGAAGCCTGACTTCCAAGGGGTACCCTGTACGTAATAGAGTGACGGGGAGGGGCCCTGTCAATATGTGACAGGATGAGAGTGAGAACGTGTTGGTGTGTGACTGTGTGTGTGTGTGACTGTGTGTGTGTGTGACTGTGTGTGTGTGAGTATGAGTTGGGCTGGTGTAAGCAGCTGTATAGTGTGTGTTAGGGATTAAATGAGCAAGGCAAGGCAAGTTTATTTATATAGCACTTTTCAACACAAGGCAATTCAAAGTGCTTTACAAAAAATGAAAGACATTAAGAAAATGGCATTTAAAATCATTAAAAAGAAAAGCGAATAAAATAAACATTAAAAGAAAAAATACATGGATAAAAGTTACAGTGCAGTCTAAGATGTGAATAGTTCTATTAAAAGCAGCGACAAAAAGAAAAGTCTTCAGCCTGGATTTAAAAGTAGTCAGAGTTGCAGCGGAACTGCAGGTTTCTGGGAGTTTGTTCCAGATATTTGGAGCATAATAACTGAATGCTGCTTCTCCATGTTTAGTTCTGACTCTGGGGACAGAAAGCTGACCAGTCCCTGAAGACCTGAGAGATCTGGATGGTTCATCATTTAGCAGTAGATCTGAAATGTATTTTGGGCCTAAAGCATTCAGTGCTTTATAAACAAGCAGCAGTATTTTGAAATCTATTCTTTGACACACAGGAAGCCAGTGTAAAGACTTCAGAACAGGAGTGATGTGATCCACTTTCTAGAGAATAGAGAATAATTTATCTTGATGTCTGTATGAGTATGGAAATATGAATGTAAAAATGTTTGTTTGTTTTTGGTTGATTCTGAATTTGCTTTTGAATGTTAAGCTTTAACTTCAAGGGGAAGCAGTCTTTTTGACTTCCTACAGATGTTGTGAGCATCACTACATCGGGTGTTAGTAGCTTGATTATTTTACAACCAAATGGGATTATGATACCCTGCTTCCATAAACTTGCTCTAATATTTCTCGTACCCCTAGCTCTTTTCTCTGTCTTTATAAACTCCTGCCTCTCCGACCCCAGCTGACCTTTACTAAAGTGTCCTGTCGTCAACGCTGAAGCTTCACTGTCCTGTGATCAGTGCAATTTGAAACCTAGAATGACAAACGTCTTTGAAATAATTCAATGTCGACTATGTGGTCTACGGCTGTGTACACCAGTTTGATGTTTTGTCCAAAAACCATAGTGAGAATACTGAACCTTTGGAAGTATACAGAAATCATCAAACAATGATCGCTGCGATGAGTGAACTGACTGAGACTCACTGTGCACAGTCCCGCTGCTAGTGATCGCAGTGTACACACTGCTCTATATCTAACAGGAGGAGTAGAGAATCACCTTAGATACAGCCTTGAGTCTCTTCTTCTTCTCATGTGTGCAGCGCGAGGAGGCCTTAAAGCAGAAGAAGAGCTTGTCCCTGGAACTGGCAACCCTCCGAGATGAGCTGGGTAAGAGAAGGATCCACACACACACACACACACACACACACACACACACACGCTCTATCACACTATCAATCTCTCTCCTTCCCTCTCTTTTAAGCATTTGCATATGACACAAACGCACAAAGCTTCTCATAGACAGGCAACTGCTATTGAGAAGCTGCTGTTTCACTCTAAGCCAAAGCTCAGTCACTGCTCCGTGCACCTGTGTGTAGAGGCTTTTATCTGCAAATGAAGACTAGTACGAAAAACACAACACCAATAACAGATTAGAAAACGGGCAGCATGTAACAGTCTCATGTCATCTGACAGTTTATATGGCAATGCAATCTGATGTGTTGCTTTGCAGCACAGAAAGGAATAGCTCTATGGCACAAAACAAATAAAGAGTTGTACTTCAGACACCTGACTGCACCCAATCAAGCTTTTAAAGGAGATTACTAACCTGCGAAGAGTATTTTAGATCTAACATTTAGACGTTTTACATTTCCTGTATGTTATTTATGTGGATAAGTGAAGCATCTTAACTCTACCAGAACCACTTAAAGTGTAGCATTGAACATAATAGAAGCAGATGAGTAAGACTTTAATTACAGGAGAGGATCCATCCAAATATTGCTGAGGAGCTTTCATGTAATGAGTTTCCATGTCATGTGTGTTTGAGGCGTGTTACTCAGACGTTCTGCAGCATTTGGCAGTCTGCCATCTCTTAACTGTCAAATGTCGCATTCACACCGCAGTACTTTTCCCACTTTAGTCCCAAGTTCCGAAATGTTGCGTTCACACCAAAAAGAGCCGGAACTAAAATAAGTTCATGAGAACCTTTCCACCCCCTTTTCCATCCCTGCTAGAGAGCAGGGACTTGTTTCGTCGGAGACATTTTTTCCTATTTCTGATTGGCTGAGCGGAATGCAAACCACGCCCCGTAAAACTCCAAAAAAGTTTTGTCTCACATTAGCATTATTAGCATTAGCATTAGCCCAGCACAGAAACGCAGAGAGACTAACTTATGGCAACACAAAAGAAAACATGGGAGCGGTGGAGATGAGGAGGTGTCGGCGTTCTGGCGAATTACTTCCCCAACTCCGGGCGGCAGTATACGCCTTGAAGTTGTTTGCGGCCTGTCAGTAAACCCAAAGCAGGAGAAGACGAAGTGACGTCACCGGCTTCATTTGCCTAATCCTTCCTCAGGGACTTATTCCGGTGTGAACACGATCTGTACATTTCTGATGAACCTTTGTGGGAAAAGTACTGCGGTGTGAAAGCGCCTAAATAGTCTCTGCGTTCCTGCGCTGGGCTAATGCTAATAATGCTAATGCGAGGATAACAAAATGGTGGCTTCACAAAAGTTTTTGGCCTATTGAGACAATGGCCCTTTCTCATTTCATCAAATCCCCCTCCTCGACTCCTTGACTCCTCGGTCCTCCGGTTGTGACCCGAAAATGAATTGTAGCGCGCCATGTTGAAGGACATCTAATTTCTCTAAATGGTGATGGATATATTTAGTCTCTGATAGTGTTAAGTTATTATGAGAGTGCTCTGTTTAATTCTGAAATTGTATATATTTATATAAATATATACATATATATATATATGTGTGTGTGTGTCCGCATCTGTAGCCTGTTATTGTCTCATTATACCGCACTGTGAATGAATCAAAGTAAATATATAAGTGGTCATGAACACATCTGTCCATCAGACAGAGGGCTGCTGTGCCTCCTGTCATCATTAATGGACCTCTCTTTAAAATGGCCGCTCAGAGGAGTTCTCATTTCTCTAACCGCCTGCTGCTTCCCCTCCTCTCTCCTCGGTTCCCCTCCTCGGCTCCTCCGCTCGCATCTCCTGTGGGCGGGACTAAGTATCGAGGATAGGAGTCGAGGAGGGGAGTGGAGGAGGGGAGTTAGAGAAATGAGAAAGGACCAATGAATGAACCAGTTCAACCTTGATGGTTACAACAATGTGTTAACAAGCAGAGTAGGCAGTCTACATGTTGAATCCTTCACTTTAATATTCTCCAAAACTTCATGTAGACTGTCGCAATTCAGACCTCATCTTCACATGTGTGCTAAGGTTGATGTCAGTAATCAATAACCAAATATAAGTATCACAATATAAAAGTAATGCACAGTGATTACTTTGTTTTTAATTTTGGATACCCTCAATATAAAAGAAAAGTCAGTGTATTATGTAAGACAACACAAGAATGTTAACTTAGAAAAGAAAGTTGAATCTGAAATGTATCATCTTCTCAGAGATTGTATTTATAGGAAAACCCGCCTATAATGAAGCATATTCAGGCAGCAGCACCAACAATGAAACACATGAGCACATACTACAGTTTAAAAAAGCAGAAACAATTTAATTTATTACCTACAGTTAAGCTCACACACACTGTTTTATGAACATACGGGATAACTGAAAACATATGGACCATTCCGTGAGGGAATACAGTTTTCTTATTTGTTTTCTGATTATGTAATCCATTACTACCAAAGCCTGCTTTCAAGGCACATTAACATGTCAAATAATCTGACAGAGAGAGTGTTGTATATGTTCTCCCATAGCTGACAGTGCATCATGTCCATCACAACTCTGTCTGTTAGTTTTACGAGATCAGACACACACCACTGTTTTAAACTACATATTGACACCTAGACACACACACACTACACACACAAAAACACACAGATTGATGTACACAATGTGTGTTCACATGCACTGTATTACAACATGATGGCATGCGTTTCTTCACACACACACACACACACACACACACACACACACACACACACACACACACACACACACACACACACACACACACACACACATACACACACACACACACACACACACACACACACACACACACCTCTCCCTTTCCACTTTCCCTCCGTCCTTCACTCCAACAGCAGTGCATATACTTTTCTCTTTTACTGCGTGTTTGACCTTTGGCTCATCTCTTTACACACAGAGCTGAGGAATGCGAGCAATGTTTAGAACCCTGCTTTCTCTACACACACACACACACACCGCGTCACACACACCAGTCAGACTGAACAGGAAGGACCTGTTTCTGTCTCATTGGGTAATGTTAGGGGGATTTAATGGTTTTCTTGTGAAGTTGTACAAAGTAGTGTCGCCGTAGCATTACTGCTGTAACTGTTCAGGTTCCATCAGCCTGCCTGCGCTGTCTGCTACACACACACTCATCGCACTTATACTCAGATGCCATTTTGTCCAACAAACAGAATAGATGCAGACCTGTTTGAGAGGTTTATGCTCAGGAAGAGTCACAGATTTCTGGAGAACCGGTTAGAGTGTCTTCTTCTTGGGTCAGTGTTTGCATATGAAGGATCCTTTCTTCAAACCCAACCTGTCAAATGTTTAAGTGTTATGTAGATTATTCAAAACAAAAGTCTTGTGTCTGCAGCCAACACTATATTTACACTGAGATAAAGCTGTTTGGCTTCCTTTAAAAACCAATCTGATGCATTTTTATGACCAAGTTGTGTTTTTCTTTAATTCATTATCTTTCCTTCCATTCACTCTGTCTCATGAGAGAAGGGACCCCCGTCTGCCCCCACAGCCCACAAAAATGACATCCAGGTAGAAATGTTCATACTGAGAAATGAGAAAAGGGTTCTCTTTGGAAACACACACACACACACACCATGTATACATCACTTCAGGGGACATTACATTGACTTACATGCATTTCCTGGAGACTTATCCTAACCTTAACCATAACCAACGCATGCCTAACACTAACCCTTAACCTTACCCTTACCCTAATCCTAACCCTAACCAAGTTTTCACCCTAAAATGTGACTGTGTAAACAGATTTAGGTCCCCACAAGTATAGTAATGCTAGGCCACACACACACACACACACACACACACACACACACACACACACACACACACACACACACACACACACACACACACACACACACACACCTCTCAGCTGTCGATGGCTTTGTGTCTCCATCACCATGATGACAGGCACTTTCATAGAGCTCTATTCAGATGGGGGGAGCAACTGTCCCGGCTGCAGCCAGCTGTTCCCGTACAGTTCTAGAAGGTTTATTATTGTCATTGTCAGTATTATTGCAGGCACACAGGTGATGGCATTCTCATGTCTTCTGTCTGTCTGCTTCAGATGAGATGACAATCCCATGCAGTGACAGATGTTGGGTTGTCCAGGTGCTACATTACTTATCTTGATTCAAATATTTCATATTAGCAAAACACTTGGATCATAATGGCGTGTGATGAAAGATAGAGAGAGAGGGAAGCGTGCATGTGCTTGTGAGAGTTAAAATGATTCATGAGAAGAATGAGACCTGTGCATACTTCTGAGCTGACTGCAGATGTTCCAGGGCTGGATCTCATGTCTGCTGCAAGTAATGCAGTAATTAAACTGGAATGTTGTTGTCAGGGATTGCTGAGTCACACACACACACACACACACACACACACACACACACACACACACACACACAACACACACACACACACACACACACACACACACACACACACACACACACACACACACACCACACACACACACACACACACACACACACACACACACACACACACAAAATGTGTTATGTATTACCTGTTGGGACGCTGCCTGTCTTATCTCAGAAGACCGGCCTAACATAATGTGATATCATGTTTGTACTAGTGTATGTTATGGAAATGACACACTAATTAAATTGTAACTCAATGAGGGCTAACACATCTGCCCTTCCTTCCCCTCATCTGCCCTTCCTTCCCCTCATCTGCCCTCCAAATGATTTGTGAACTTGTGTTGTGTAATATTAAGCTGATTCCCCACAGTCTCTCTTCCTCTCCTTCTTCTGGTTTCTGACACCTCTCATACCGACTAATTGGATGAAGTGGCCTTCCATTTAATAAATGTAATTAAACATTGTAAAACAGAACATACATTTAGAAGTTGTAGGTTATTGTTGAGTTGTTTATAAAACATTATGCTCCTCACTACCTTTAGTCACTTAGTTGTGTTTTCTATGCTGTTCAAAAGAATTTCAAAACTCAGTGAGAATTTGCCCTTTGTGTACCTCTACATTCTTAACCGAAGAATGTTTTACAGCAAACTTCACATCCATATTGCTAATGTCTTTTTGCATTATAATGATTATGATTGTGGTTGTTATTATTAGTATTATTATTGTCCAGTTATATTTAAGGGTCCTTATTGAAATCTTGCTTGCCTCCTTCAGTGGTGTCGGTGCAGTGCTGCGAGCGGCTGCAGCAGGGGAGGGAGGCTCTGGAGGAGGCTCTGCAGCGCCTGCAGGAGCAGCACCAGGAGGAGCTGGTGCAGCTGGAGGACAGGTGAGCACTATATAGATATATATAACTATAACTCTGTTAGCGTTTGCTCTCTAACTATTCCTCTGTGGCAGACTGAGGAGCTTCTACCAAACTGAGTGGGACAAAGTCCACCAGACGTACCAGGAGGAGGCAGACAGATGCCGCACGCTGATGGAACAGCAGGTCAGAGCGCACACACACGCACGCACACGCAGAGAGCTCTGACTGTAGTCAAAAGGTCTGCTGGATGTTTGAATGAAACTCTGGCGCGGCTCTACTCGAGTCAACACGACTCGCTCTTTTAGGGTTTCCACTTTGCATCCCTGCTACTCTTTTTAGTTCCAGCTCAAATGGGGTAGTGAGATTAGCTGATGCTAAGAAGAACTTTAAAACACTGCAGATCATCCCACCCTCCTCATACTCTCTGATTCGGTGGCGTGACTTTTAGACCTAGGCCCTCTGACACCCCCCCCCCCCCCCCTTCAGCGGAATATCAAAACAACGGCCGGGGTGCAAAACGCATCAGCAACCCTCTACCACACAGAACAACACCTGTAAATAACCCAATTTGTGTTCTTTGAAATTGAAAAGGATTTCGTATTGTGTAGGGGTGTAACGGTTCACAGAAGTCACGGTTCGGTTCATACCTCGGTTTGGGGGTCACGGTTCGGTACGGTTTCGGTATAACAAGGAAAAGCAAAGAAAAGTGCATAATTTCTTTTGCTGTTATTTATTTTTAACAGTAGTGCAAGTTTTGATATGAAAATAAGGAACTCTAACATTTGGAATCATTAACTGCATTACACAGTGAAAAACAAACCACAAACAGTAACACTCAGATGGCCATATCATAATGGCTGATGTCAAACTAAAAGGTTAAATAAGCTGTACAACTAAAAAGAATGTCTTGAAAATGTTAAAATAAATAATAAGAAAGTATTTCAATCACAATCAATAAAAGGCAATACAGAACTGTATAACATCTCCTGATGTCACAATATAAAATAAATACAATGATAAATATAAAAATAAAATAAAATCTGTACCTTTAGGAGCAATGTCTAACATGTGTAATTAACTTGTGAGTGTGTGAGGCCATTACGCCTAAATAAAAGGTACTCAAGCTTTACTTTATTTTCAAGTTTGTCTTCAAAAAGATGAGTTTGTCTACGTTGTCAGCAGTGAGGGCAGATCTGTTGGCGGTAACTATGTCACCTGCCGTCGAGAAAACCCTCTCGCTGGGGACTGAGACTGACTCGGATGTGATTGAGCATGTTTGACGTGTTACCACTAGCATACCGTACCGCTGTCGAACAACGCCGACACACCGTCCTCGTCCGATCCACAACTCGCACCCCATCATTGTTGTAGTCCACAGGGAACCCGAAATGTTCCCACACAGCTGATTTAAAAGAAGCAGGTGGGTCTTCTAGCTCCTGTGTGTTGTGTGAACTCGCCATAGCTAACTTTTCTTCTTCATGTATTGTGTTCGTTTTGTTGTGTTTTGTTCTTGTTCTTCATTTGTTATTTACGGGCGGCTGGCTTTTAGGCGCAATGCCGCCCCCTGGATTATATATAGTGTAATACTGCCCTGAGGGACAGAGTTTTTTCCCACTCGTAAAAAAAAAGGCGTATTCGCCGTGTGACTGCATGTGCCGAACCGTGACGTCCGAACCGTGAAGTCCGAACCGTGACGGTACGGGACGAATACGGATACCGTTACACCCCTACTTAAGTGTAATTTGGCTTGGCTTCCTGTTTTGTATGGACATGCTTTTATTTTGAAGGCGAGTTTACGCTGTTGACAGGAAGTTGTTGTTGTTGCTATGGAAACAAGAACAGTTTCACAGCGGGTGGAACTTGTCATAAAGTCCGCGATAATAAAGCCCACCCATTTAGAGAGAAGATATGATTGGTCAATTGTACTGTCATTTGACATTACTCTCTCGTTCAGTTACTTGCTGGACCTCTGTGAGTTCACCAGCTCCTGTCTTCACCTCGCAGCAACGAGCTTCTTTCATTTAACCCTTCACATTCTAACAGAAACTGAACAGGCAGATTAGAAGGATTTATTTCTTTAGAAATGTTATTTTAAATACAATTAAATCAAGTTATTTTGGTAAAACTAATATAAAATATAACTAAAAACAATTTTTTTAAATATTATTTTTGTAGAACATCTTAGGCCAAGAGGGCCCTGACGGCTCGCCACTGCTCTGATTGGTTACCGGGAGAGATGTGACTCACAATGTGAAGATTTAGCAGCTGCTCATAAAAACAACCTGTGCCAGAGATTTATGAGCATCACCATGGTTACATATCTGATAAAGCTGATTGCAGTTAGCTGTAAACATACTGCAGCATGAGCAGTGTGAGGCTCACGTTACTTCATGCATACACTTTTTTAACAATGTAAAAACATGCTCTAACGTTGTGTTCACTGAAAATCCCATATAGTTCCCACTTACAAGCAGGGGCGGCACCAGTGCTACAGTTACATTTTCTACTGCAACACTCCCCGCACCCACACACACACACACACACACACACACACACACACACACACACACACACACACACACACACACACACACACACACACACACACACACCACACACACACACACACACACACACACACACACACACACACACACACACACACACACACACACACACACACACACACACACACAGTGCACCCTGGACTGTTACAATGAAGGCTCGATAATCAGCTCACGGCATATAGGTGTAAGCAGGGGTAAAGTGCTATTTTTACAAGTGGGGAGTGGACCTCACGTCCTCTAGGAGGGTGCTCACCTCCTCTAGTGGGGTCCGGGGGCATGCTCCCCCGGGAAGATTTTTTTAAAATATTTAAGTTAAAAGCATCAATCTGGTGCACTTTGAGAGCCAACATTAAGAGATATATGGATACATCTCTCATCACCCATATGAAACAGAACTGTAAACATATTTTCTATTTCTTCATAGACATTTTCCAAATTACTCCCCTTTTAAAACAAACCGTTTGAGAACCACTGAGATAACTAGACTAAAGTTAACTATCTAAACACTGAGAGTCCTTTACTTCACCTGAGGTTCTCCCTCCACCTTGTTGTTGAAAAAGCTCCTTATACCCGTTAGCTTAGCTAGCACCAGATGCTAACCACAACGATCTCCGGTAGATACCCACCGGTGAGCTCTCTCTCTCTCTCGGCTCGCTCGCTCGTGCACACAAAACGGCTCGGGCCACCACACACACACAGATTAGAGCTTGAATGAAACACAGAGACCCAGAAGTAAGCTACTTGTACTCACGAGGCCTATTATGTGCAGAATCCCTCTCGCTTTCAGCTGGTTTTGATTGAGTGTCCACACGTGGACGTTTAAGGACTAAAAAACGATACTCTTTTCACTTTGCTGTTAGCAAATCATTTGGCGCTCTTGCTAACAGGAAGTCACTCAAGTGTCACAAAGTAATTTAGCCTATGGGTAGGTCAAAAATCGAATGGGTGCTGGCCATTGACCTAATCATATCACCTTTTTTGGCTTTATGATTTTGGTCAAACATTTGTTTGTTTCACATTTGCATTGATATAATCAATAATCTTTCTAATGTAATAAAAATAATAATAATAATTTTCGAAAAAAAAAAAAACATATTTCTTGGGGGTGCTGAGGGGGTGCTCTGGCAATCCTGGGGGGTGCTTCAGCACCCCTAGCTCCCCCCTGGCGCCGCCCCTGCCCATAGGCTAAATTACTTTGCGACACTTGATTGACTTCTTGTTAGCTAGAGCGCCAAATTATTTGCTAACAGCAAAGTGTGTTTCATTCAAGCTCTGCTCTGTGTGTGTGTGGCACGAGCCATTTTGTGTGCATGCGCGAGCCGGTGGGTATCTACTGGAGATCGTTGTGGTTAGCATTTGGTGCTAGCTAGCCAAGCTAACGGGTATAAGGAGCTTTTTCAACAACAAGGTGGAGGGAGACCTCTCTCCTGTCAGACGGAGAGTCTCAGATAACCTCAGCTCAGGTGAAGTAAAGGACTCTCAGTGTTTAGATAGTTAACTTTAGTCTAGTTATCTCAGTGGGTCTCAAACGGTTTGTTTTAAAAGGGGAGTGATTTGTAAAATATCTATAAAGAAATAGAAAATCTGTTTACATTTCTGTTTCATATGGGTGTTGTTGAGAGATGTATCCATAGATCTCTTAATGTTGCTCTCAAAGTGCACCAGATTGATGCTTTTAACTTCAATATTTAAAAAAAATCTTCCCGGGGAAGCATGCCCTCAGACCTCAGGTGAGGCCCCTCCTAGAGGAGGTGAGGTCCACCCCCCACTTGTAAAAATAGCACTTTACCTATATGCCGTGAGCTGATTATCGAGCCTTCATTGTAACAGTCGCGAGTGCACTGTGTGTGCGTGTGGGGAGTGTTGCAGTAGAAAATTCAACTGTAGCGCTGGTGCATTAATGGGAAACCCTTAATGTTTGAGCACCCTCTATGAAACGTCAAGCTACCCCACAGCACCCCCTAGAGAAAATCTCTGGCGCCGCCACTGCTTACAAGTGTAAACTGTTCTTATGCTCGATGTGTTACTGCTCACACACACACTCAGGGTTTTGTGTAATCTCAGTTTTGATTCAACAGTCTGCAACTGTGACAGGAGATGCAACATCTCTTAATTTTATTCTGCATCCTTCAGGTGGAGGAGCTGAGGAGCCGACATGAAGCAGAGAGGAAGGACAAGGCGGAGAGTCACAGCCAGAAGATGGAGTCTCTCAGACGGCAGCATGAGACCTCCACACAAGGTGTGTGCAGAATACACAGCACATTTTAAATATTCTATTACAAACAGGTAAACCCATTAAAATATTTAAATCTGGCGGAAAAGGGATGCTTCATAACTTAGCCTGCATTCATGAGAATGAACTTGGTGCGCCAAGTTGTTATCATGGTCAGCCCTGATGTGTGTTCACTGATGTGTGTGTGGGATGTTTCAGAGCTGAAGAGGATCCAGCACACAGAACTGGAGAACCTGAACAAATCCCTGAAGGACACTGAAACATCTCTCTCTGTAAGACATGTCAATATTAACACATAAGTTACTAAGGAAGGTATAAACGGCAATGTCTTAATGAAACAAACTCCACTGACATCTAATCTGTTGAGTAAGTAAAAAAAAGTGTTCAAATAAGTCAGCATTTTAAACTTTTTTAAATTCTGTACCTAAAGCAACAGTTCAGCTAAGAACAATGAAACTGCAACACATTCTCACTCCCAACTCGTCACATGTTGACGATCGGCCAGGGCCCCTTCACGTCACCTTAGGCGCATTCACACCGCAGTACTTTTCCCACAAAGGTTCATGAGAACTTAGTTCATGAGAACTCTTTAGTTCGCATGAACTAAGTACAGATCGCGTTCACACCGGAAAAAGTCCCTGGGGGAGGATTAGTCAAATGAAGCCGCTGACGTCACTTCTTCTTCTTCTGCTTTGGGTTTACTGGCAGGCCGCAAACCACTTCACGGCGTATACTGCCGCCCAAAGTCCCCGGCCGGAAAGTCCCCGGAGTTGGGGACTGGCTTCAGTAGAAGCTGCTGGGACTCCCAGCAGCTTCTACTGAAGCCTTCGGAGTAAATCGCCAGAACGCCGACACCTCCTCATCTCCACCGCTACCATGTTTTATTTTGTGTTGCCATAAGTTAGTCTCTCTGCGTTTCTGCGCTGGGCTAATGCTAATGCTAATAATGCGGCTTCACAAAAATGGCGGCTTCACAAAACTTTTTGGGAGTTTTACGGGGCGTGGTTTGCAATCCGCCCAGCCAATCAGAAATATAGCTCTTTTCTCACAAAAGAGCCGCTCGAAAGTCCCTGCTCTCTAGCAGGGACTTTCGAGGGGGTAAAAAGGTTCTCATGAACTAATTTTAGTACCGGCTCTTTTTGGTGTGAACGCGATAAAAGAGTTCTCATGAACTAAGTTCGCATGAACCTTTGTGGGAAAAGTACCGCAGTGTGAATGCGCCTAAAGTTATGCACTGGCTACCCCTCGAGCGTCAGTTTTCAACGGGCAGGGCGTCCCATAGCAACCTGGTCTCACCAGACTACGTGAAATGAACACGACTCCTTAACACCGCATTACGTGGTGGGGACACGGAATCTGCTAAATGATGTGTCGGCACCACGGAAACAACCCCAATGTAAAGTGAATGAGGATCCTTTTTCGTGGTGGACACACACATTTCTGCAACGTCCCGCAGTGAGCTTAATGTTGTTTTCTACTCTATAAAACGTTTTTTAAATCTACTTTATTATGGATTTTATTCCCTACCTTTATTCAAGAGCGTGTTCTTTCAATTTGAGAGCATCATTTATTGATTTCACGTTCAGATTTTCGTCAACATGTGACGAGTTGGGAGTGAGAATGTGTTGGAAACTGTTATAACACACTGCTTCTGGTGAATTATTTGTTAAATAACACAGTGAGACTAACCAGTGTGTGCGTGCACTGAGTGTAGGTGACAGCATGGCCCCAGTTTGCTAAGAAAGTCTCCTCTTTACTCAACAATATTTTTTTTGCAATTTGTTTTAAGACACATTTCATAAATTGCCCATATTCCTCTGTAAGAGTGCTGATGATACAGTATATCAAAGACAATCATGTCTCATAACTGTGTGTGAGTGCTATCTTCCATATGCAGTTGTAGTGTTAGCAAAAACAAAGCAATGTTATGATGAACACAGATGACTGCAGGCCAGTTGGGTTGAACACATGTCACATCATGGAGCAAACCTGGAGTCTTTGGCAGTAAAGTGATTCAGTCCTCTGCTCCTCAGGTCACAGCAGAGAAACATCAGGAGTTTACCTGCTGGTGCTTCTGAATCTGAAATGTCTGTCTTACTAAATGAAACCAAAGCTCAGCGTTCACTAAAAGATTCTTCTGTCTCTGTTTCCAGGAGAAGATCTCTGAGCTGTGTGCAGAGAAGGAGGCTCTGAGTGAGAAGCTGAGAGCAGAGGAGGAGCGCAGGAAGCAGACCCTCACAGACAAGAACCTGGTAAACATTGTTACTCCTGTCATTAGAGCGGTGCGGGAATGAGTCATAAAAACGGAAATGAGTCAGCATTTTACCACTCTTGGTTACATTGTCTCAAAGACAATGGTTTTCTGAAAGTGTTTTTGGTTTGTTATCCTGACATAAGGTCAGGGCTACATAATCTGCAGAGATTTTAACCTTTTGTTCTCCGACATAAAATAGGTCAGGAAATACCCCACTGGTGAATGTCTGAAGTTTGTTTGTAGACATACAAACAAACAAATGACTGAATGAGAATACTTAAAGGTGGGGTATGTAAGTTTCAGAAACCGGCTCGAGATACACTTTTTGTTATATTCCATGGAATGCTCTTAACATCCCGATAGCAATGAATATCTGAAGTGCTTTGACAAAAAATCCATAACATGTCATCTGTGGAAGCTGTAGTACTGTAACAAGTACAACCAATCCGGCTAAACGGATTGGATTGGCGCCCTGTACAAATGTGCCATCATTGGGCGTGCATTGCAGCAGTACTTCAATGACTCGCCAGCAACAGGCGGCCACTTTCACCAGTCTGCTGACGTCATGTGCGCGTTCATGTGTGTTGGAGGAGGTGCTCTGTAAGGAAGTCTGAAGGAAGGGGCAGATTCTTTTCGGCTGTGTACTTTCAAATGTTAGTGCACTCGAGCCGGTTTCTGAAACTTACCTACCCCACCTTTAATGTCATCACACTGAACATAAGTTACCTTTAGCTTAGCCGGGGTGACATTAAGTCACGTGACCTGTTGTAGTTCCTTTGTAGCTTAACGTTAGCTTTTAACTTCTGGTGATTGCATTTGTGCTTAGCCTTTTGTTTGTAAAAATATGGAAATCATCCTTGTTTTTAAAAAAACGTTTAAGTATCCTAAACGTTTTTATCACAGATCTTATTTTTTGCAATATTTTTAAAAATCCTATGGAAAAATCCCATTGCTTTTTGTGGAGGGAGCCAATAGGCTTGTTTGAGACGCGTTGCGGCTCGCCTCGAAAGTAGACGAGAATAGCCGATCGCAGCCGGGGGAGGTCTCAAAAAGCTCGCCTGAAGTCGGACAGCTCGGAGTCGTCTTCTTCATCTTCTCTCAGTTTTTTAGCGGATTGCAAACAACTTTAAGGTGCATACCGCCACCTCCGGAGTCGGCTTGACTCGGTTTGCATTTATAAAGAATGCACACATGTGTTTAATTGTTAATGTCAGATATAAGTAAATACATTTGTTCCTGCTCAAGATTAGATTCAACTTTATTGTTATTGCACATATTACAGGTACTGAGACAACGAAATGCAGTTTAGCTTCTAACCAGGTGCAACACGCAGTAAAGTGAAAAGTAATGTACACAAATACAGAATAAAATATAGAATGAATTGAATGATGAATAAACAGTAAGGGGTATGAATACACTAGATATACACAGCAGCCTGTGAGCAGTATGAACAGTGTGTATGAATATGCTAAGATATATAAAGCAGGGTTGCCAACTCTCACGCATCTGGCGTGTGACACACGCTTTCACTGTCAATCTCACGCTCTCACGCTGCCCAAACTATTCTCACGCCAAAAACAAGAATACCGAAGACTAGAAACGGTTTTGAAAACTTTTGTCACGTAGTGATCGTCTTCTCAATAGAACATCTTTGATCATGTCTTCTGGCCAGTCAGAATCAAGATAACGGCGTGGTGTTGTTCCAGGGAGAATACTTTTGCTGTAGTACATCTCTATGCATCGATACAACATTACGTGTTGATAGAAATCAACACGTAATGAAATAAGACCCCACGGTTTGATGATTGATAGGTGTGTGGGCTGTCTTTCATTTTGACACACAGAACAATGGGGGCTATCCACCCTTATCCACAATGTAAAGTCATTCACAGCCTCTTCCCTCTTCTCTCTGTGAGGAGCAGCAGGTTCAGCTTTCAGAACAAAGTAACAACAAACTAAAATGGCATTCATTTTTTTAATATGTCGTGTAGTAATAGATTTATTTATTTTTCTTCTCAAGAGAGTACCAGAATGTGTATTTTATGTTAGTAGCCTATTTCAAAACAAACAAAACAAAAATCTCCAGGGGGAAAATCCCCCAGACCCCCCTGCAGGGGTTGGGCTTTCAGCATATCAACTCTTTCACCTATGGGGAAGTTGCAGGATTGGCTCCAGGTCGCCCTTTTTATTTACTACAAGACAAATGTGCCTTTTTATTTCATACAGTTCAATTTGGATTGAGACAGGGAGATAATCTAAACCTCACGCGTGGCGTTTCACTGTCAAGGGGAGCGTGTATGTAATTACATTGCAAATACTGACTTCACCCCACCACTGTATGGGTTAGCCCTACCATAGATTACCCAACAAAAATACTCTCTGGCCACTGCCGACCCGTATTGCGCATGCGCAGATCTGAGATCCAGTAGAAATGATAAAAAAGTAAAAGTCTGCTGCTTATTGTTCTACTAGGCCAAAATACAGTCAAAGAGTATATGAGTGTGAGAGTGTGTTAATTAATATATGTGGCAGTTTGGAGTAAGTCTGTAGATTTGTTTGTCTGTGTGTTTCATGTATAGGCCTCTCACGATAATTTATTTTGTTGGATACATTTTCCCGGAAATTATTGCGATAAAGGATAATATTGTCGGCACCGTTGTATGACCATTTTAGACCACTGACATAATGATAATATATAATAATAATTATTCAAGTACATCCTTTCAAATGGCTAGTCACATCCTCATGTAAATGGCAATTTATCGAGTTCATTTTTATTTATCGTACGATACGTCAATTAATTGCTTATCGCGACAGGCACACAATAAAACAGTGGAAACAAACATGTGTTTGACTTTCATTAGTGAATGAAACTTTGTGCCCTTTATAGTCTGTGTCCAATATTGTGTATTTGTATATATTGTATATCATATATATATATATATATGCTAATGTCCCGCTGCTGACACGATAGCAGTCATTTCGTGCGCATATGTAGTTAAACCCATGATATCAAAATCTCACTCCAGCCAGGTACCCAAAGTTGGCAACCCTGATATAAAGTACGAAAACGGTAAGCAGTGCAAGTATAGTATAACATATATAGATATTAATTTCATGATGATAAACATTGTGGAACAATGATGGAAAATGGGAATGGATGTGGCGACGTAATACTGACACAAAACAACAACAAACTTTTGCCGAGCCAATTGGAGAGTTCCATCAGCAGCACGGGGTAAAAACCACCAATGAGCGCTCAGCTCGAGATACCAGCGAGTCGTTTCCCATCAAGCATTTCGCTTCTGCAGCCCGTGGAGAGAAACTGCGCCGCGCCTCGCTCTTAAGGCTGCGGGCGTCTTTGTCCCGCGAGATTTCAACGTCTCATGTAGGCGAGCCTCCAGAGCAAGTCGGACAAAATAACTAACCATCATGCAACGCACTAGCAAGACGTTGAGCGCAACTGCGCAGGTCTCGCTTGTCTCAAACAAGCCTAATGTGATGCTCACTGCTTACCAAGACATGTCATCACTGCACCGCTCTGAAGCTTCCTGATATAGAGATAGTGGAGGGGGATAGAGACAGTTTGTTCTGCTCAACAACGCCCCCTACTGGTTAGGAAGGGTTACACATTCTGGGCTTCATGCAATGACCCGATCTCTAACCATTTGTGCCATATTATTGTCTCATTGTCTCTGCTGCTCTTCCCCCACAAAGGCATTGAAGCTTCACACTTCTCTAACGTGTTTTAATCTCGCAGAAGAACTCCCACACCGTGTACCTGGAGCAGGAGCTGGACAGTCTTAAGGTTGTACTGGAGCTCAAGAACAACCAGCTGCACCAGAAGGAGAAGAAGCTCATGGACATGGACAAACTGGTGGGCAATCACTCTTCCTTTATCACATATTATCACATGCTTCAAACAAAGCCTGGAAAACCAGTCATAACACATCAAATGTACCTATTTGGTTCAGCTGAGAATGAACTATGAAGCTGTCCCTCAGGGCTCCAACAACATCTCCACCTGACAGCCTGTATTATGTTCTTATCCTTCTAGCTGTCATTTCTTTACGCTTTATTAGCATAGTCTGCAAATGTAATGTACCATATAATGACATTAACTTCACATTACGAGTAAATGATGGACATAAAGTGAAACACCTGTAAGAGTCAATGGCTGTGAATACTCCCAGCAACTCATCGCTAACTTTGAATCATACATTTTGGTAGTTTAACTTCAATCTAGATTTGTCATAAGGCAAATCAGACTAACCCACAAAGAATCATATAAGTGGTTGGTCTGACCCCTCTCTGTCTGTCCAGCCTGAACTGCCCATTTCCTGAAAAAGAATGACTAGAAAAAAGTGGGAACTCTGCGTCATTTTAGAGTGCCGGTTAGACTGTGATCCAGATCCTGTTTCAGAGGCATTTCATTCTCCCTGATTACTTTCACTTGTTGTATGTTGTTTTAGGGGGAAAAGGTCATATATTGACAGTGTCTAGAAGAAAGTATGGATAAACAACCTCACATAAAACTAATGCTAACTAACTAATGTGTGTGTGTGTGTGTGTGTGTGTGTGTGTGTGTGTGTGTGTGTGTGTGTGTGTGTGTGTGTGTGTGTGTGTGTGTGTGTGTGTGTGTGTGTGTGTGTGTGTGTGTGTGTGTGTGTGTGTGTGTGTGTGTGTGTGTGTGTGTGTGTGTGTGTGTGTGTGTGTGTGTGTGTGTGTGTGTGTGTGTGTGTGTGTGTGTGTGTGTGTGTGTGTGTGTGTGAGACAGTTGGAGACGAATGTGAAACTGCAGGAGTGTCTAAATAAGGTCCAACAGGAGAACGAGGACTACCGGGCCAGGATGGACAAACACGCTGCTCTCTCAAGGTACGTACAAAGTGTGTGTGCGCGCGCGCGTGTATGTGTGTCCTACTGCCTTGTTTGTCTTCAGTTGTCCAGGCTAGCCATGAATCTGTCCAGCCCTACACAGTGTTCTAATGGTAAACCCCGGAAGTAGCGACTAAAAGCAGGTTTAAACTCAGTATACTTTTCACTGACACACATTGTTACAGATCTATATGGTTTAAAGCAGTGGTTCTCAACTGGTCAGGCCTCGGGACCCACTTTTTAGTTGGTCAATACATCGCGACCCAACATTTTGAAGCACTCAAATCTATTCAACAAAAAAATCGTGCTGTAATATATACACTTTTCAGCATACAATATTAATAAAAGTGAAATACAGTGCATATCCCTTATCTTCCTTCACAGAACTAAAGTATGCTTTTAAAAAAGGTTTAATGAGATGATGGAATCAAAGCTGAACTATATAAAAAGGCACGCATGCTGAAACCCAACCCCACCAGGGGGGTCTGGGGGGATTCTGCATAAACTATGCATTCTGGTACACTCTGAGAAGAAAATAAATAAATCTATTACTACCTGACATATTAATAATATTTTATGCCATTGTTTGTTTTTCACTTTGTTCTGACATCTTGCTGCGAGAAGAATAAAGAGGAGATAGTCTGTGTGACTTACTTTAAATTGTGGGTAAGGGTAGATAGCTCCCATTGTTTTGTGACCTGTCAGTCATCAGACCGGGGGTCATATTTCATTATGTGTTCATTTCTATCTGAAGTTGTAACCATGGATGTATAAAGAAGAGTTCTACCCAAGCGGCAAACTGTGGGGTAGAGCCGTGAAGCCAATACGGAGGTGCCACACACTGCAGTTCATATATTGGCCGATAGGCGATGGCTGCAGAAAGGAGCAATTTCCATAGACCCCCATGTTAAAATGCCCAACTTTACAGCAGAAAAAAACATGTTTCTACCCCTGGCTCCATACATTTTTATTATCGATATAGTTAGATTCCACCTTCATGATTATGGATCTGTGAGTGAATTGTTTTTTATTTATATTTGGTCTTAAAGTTTGTGCACACATTAGGGCGTGGTCACGTTGATTGACAGATACATGCCTCACTGTCAGCTAACAGCAACTTGTCCACTCTGCTAGGCTACAACCATAGAGGCTACAACGTTAGTTAGCTGTGTTCGTGGTGATCGTGCCTGTTAGGGAATATTGTTACAAATACCAGATAATTAAAATGTCGTGCTGTGCGCTTGAATGTACTAACAGAACTTCCAAGAAGTCTACTTTCAGCTTTTTTCGGTGAGTAAAATGATAATATTATACATGTTAACCCCGTTAGCAGGTGTTTGTGTGCTTGTTAGCTTAGCTTGTTATGTAGCTTATTAGTCAGCTAAGGACGTAACCCTTTATACATACAGTGGGGCAAAAAAGTATTTAGTCAGCCACCAATTGTGCAAGTTCTCCCACTTAAAAAGATGAGAGAGGCCTGTAATTTTCATCCTAGGTATACCTCAACTATGAGAGACAGAATGAGAAAAAAAATCCAGAAAATCACATTGTCTGATTTTTAAAGAATTGATTTGCAAATTATGGTGGAAAATAACTATTTGGTCAAAAACAAAAGTTCATCTCAATACTTTTTTATATACCCTTTGTTGGCAACGACAGAGGTCAAATGTTTTCTGTAAGTGTTCACAAGGTTTTCACACACTGTTGCTGGTATTTTGGCCCATTCCTCCATGAAGATCTCCTCTAGAGCAGTGATGTTTTGGGGCTGTCGCTGGGCAACACGGACTTTCAACTCCCTCCAAAGATTTTCTATGGGGTTGAGATCTGGAGACTGGTTAGGCCACTCCAGGACCTTGAAATGCTTCTTACGAAGCAACTCCTTCGTTGCCCGGGCGGTGTGTTTGGGATCATTGTCATGCTGAAAGACCCAGCTACGTTTCATCTTCAATGCCCTTGCTGATGGAAGGAGGTTGTCACTCAAAATCTCACGATACATGGCCCCATTCATTCTTTCCTTTACACGGATCAGTCGTCCTGGTCCCTTTGCAGAAAAACAGCCCCAAAGCATGATGTCTCCACCCCCATGTTTCACAGTAGGTATGGTGTTCTTTGGATGCAACTCAGCATTCTTTCTCCTCCAAACACGTCTAGTTGAGTTTTTACCAAAAGGTTCTATTTTGGTTTCATCTGACCATATGACATTCTCCCAATCCTCTTCTGGATCATCTAAATGCTCTCTAGCAAACTTCAGACGGGCCTGGACATGTACTGGCTTAAGCAGGGGGACACGTCTGGCACTGCAGGATTGGAGTCCCTGGCGGCGTAGTGTGTTACTGATGGTAGCCTTTGTTACTTTGGTCCCAGCTCTCTGCAGGTCATTGACTAGGTCCCCCCGTGTGGTTCTGGAATCTTTGCTCACCGTTCTTGTGATCATTTTGACCCCACGGGGTGAGATCTTGCGTGGAGCCCCAGATCGAGGGAGATTATCAGTGGTCTTGTATGTCTTCCATTTTCTAATAATTGCTCCCACAGTTGATTTCTTCACACCAAGCTGCTTACCTATTGCAGATGCAGTCTTCCCAGCCTGGTGCAGGTCTACAATTTTGTTTCTGGTGTCCTTTGACAGCTCTTTGGTCTTGGCCATAGTGGAGTTTGGAGTGTGACTGTTTGAGGTTGTGGACAGGTGTCTTTTATACTGATAATGAGTTCAAACAGGTGCCATTAATACAGTTAACAAGTGGAGGACAGAGGAGGCTCTTAAAGAAGAAGTTACAGGTCTGTGAGAGCCAGAAATCTTGTTTGTTTGTAGGTGACCAAATACTTATTTTACCGAGGAATTTACCAATTCATTCATTAAAAATCCTACAATGTGATTTCCTGGATTCTTTCCCCCTATTCTGTCTCTCATAGTTGAAGTGTAGCTAGGATGAAAATTACAGGCCTCTCTCATCTTTTTAAGTGGGAGAACTTGCACAATCGGTGGCTGACTAAATACTTTTTTGCCCCACTGTATATACAGTTTAGTTTATGATTCAGCCTTGGGTAAGACTTTTATACTATATGGCTATGACGCCCATAATGCTAAACGGGAGCAAATGTGAAAAGGGGACCCAATTATCCCAGTGGGGCCGCCGGAGTCCACGCCGCCGAAGCTAACGGGGCTGCAGGGGGCCAGCTCGCTAGCGCGTCCCGGCCATAGGTCTCGGCGGCCGTAGCTAGCCCCCTGGGTCTCCGTTAGCTTCAGCCAGCGGCGGAGTCCGGCGTTATAACTGGAGATCAAGGAATGCATTGAAACGCGGACTTGGTTCGCCTGTAGCCCGCTGTAGTATTAGCTAAATAAATGATGTTGAGCAAGGTTTATTAAGCTGAACACCGCCACAATTATTCTGCCATGTATCGGTACTTATTTTATTTTATTAACGTGTGAATGACAAGCATTAAGAATAATACCAAATAGCTAATTATCTTGCAGATTGTCTCGTTTGATTATGAATGTAACGTTTATATAGTGGAACTATAAATACTGTAAGCTGGGTTGTTAGCATAGACTGTGTTGTTAGCATAGGTTGTTAGCTTAATACTGAGAGCATGTTAGCTTAGCTTCTTAGCCTGAGCTAGGTCTGGAACGTCACGCTCGTTGGCAGCAGGTCCCGCCCTGTCCCGCCTCAGCTCCGTCACTGTCGAGCCGTTAGTAGCCGACTTCGCCTACTTAGGGCTTCACGGCAACTCTACGTCACGGACCCTACGTCCATTTATATATACAGTCTATGGTTCTACCGCAAAGTTATTCTCCGTGGGGACTTCCGGCAACAATCTTGATTCTGATTGGCCAGAAGACTCGAAAAAACATCAGCAAAGATATTTTATTGCGAAGATGATCACTACGTGACAGAAGTTTTCAAAACCGTTTATGGTCTCCGGTACTTCCAGTCCAACGCCGACTGCATGCACAGCGTTAGAAAATCGGGCCTTCAAAATAAAAGTTTGACTTTTTCCCCAACTCACACAGTGGGTCGCGACCCACCAGTTGAGAACCACTGGTTTAAAGAATGGCTTATCTGTGAGACTCAGCTGGCTGTGGACCTTTAAGCCCTGTACAGTGCTTTCTCTGGTTTGATGTCACATCTGAACTTTCTCTCTATAACGTTGTGTTTCAAGCTTAACAATATCTCATGCCAACATCAGCCACATAAAGGTAGTGTCTTATTGTGAGGCCATGCATTTCAATAGCTTAACCCTGAGAATAAACTTAAATAAATACATAATGTGAGCAGATGCTTGTGACCAGCAGGCAGCTCTAGCGGCCGTGGCTCAGTCTGTAGGGACTTGGTATTGAAACCGAAGGGTCGCCGGTTCACGTCCAGATCGGACCAATAAAATACAAATATGGAGTGAGCTGGTAGCTGGAGAGGTGCCAGTTCACCTCCAAGGCCACTGCCAAGCTGCCCTTGAGCAAGGCACCTGGCAGCCTCTCTGCTCTGCCAACTCTCCTATCTGCATGTGGTTGTGTGTGTGTGCATGTGGTACAGTATGTGTGTAAAATAAATGTATTTGTAATAAAGTATTTCTTCTTCTTCTTAAAATTCAAGAAAAATGGGGCCAAGAGACTGGTGCAAGGGACAAAAACAGAATGTAAAATGAAATACTCTACGGTAGAATCAAATGAAATACTTTATATTGTAATAATATAAAACTAAATATGATCTATATGCTTCGTACTTCAGTTGTTGTTTGAGACTTTGCCCTTGGACAGTTCCCAGTTCACCTGGGTAAAGCAGTTTGTACAGATAATAGAATCAGCTCTCTGTCCCCCCCTGCAGGCAGCTCTCCAGCGAACAGGCCAAACTCCAGCAGACGCTGCAGAAGGAGTCCAAGGTCAACAAGCGTCTGTCCATGGAGAACGAGGAGCTGCTCTGGAAGCTGCACAATGGAGACCTGCTGGCCAGCCCCCGCCGCCTCTCCCCCACCTCACCCTTCGGCTCACCTCGGAACTCTGCCTCCTTCCCCACAGCTGCACCCTTATCGCCCAGCTAACCCCGACAACAAGCCTCCTGCTCCACCAGCCTGGACAAGACAGAGCTGTTCCAAACACAGGGAAGGACTTCAATCACAGCAATGTTGTTGGATATTAATGATAAACTTGTACATTTGGAACAAATTGCATAAAAGACGCTTGTTCTGAAAGCGTGGAGACATTGCAGTGGCACCGATGCACTTATGTCTGACAGTGGAATGGCCATGCTCTCTACCAAATGCCTAGTTCTCCAACAAGCCTTTCTTCTTTTTCTGAAGAAAACATACAACAGGCACACCTCAGGGTCTGTACATGGCGCCTCACTCTTGTTATGACTATCCTTCCATGTTTTTTCTGATATGTTGTACAATTTAGGATCCTTTTATCTTGTTATTTTATACCGCTCTTTCTAGAGAGGCGCGTGAGAAGAAACCTTGGACTTGAGCCTCTTGAGGTTTGTGGGAACAGACTCAGAGTGGTTTGGGTGTTTGGTGGGGGACTAGCATGGATTGTTTTGCCTATTCTCCTTCTTTTAAAGAGGACCTTTTTCCCAAAGAGCAAAACTCAATCCCTCATCTGCTTTGGAGCTCTGGAAGAAGTGAACAACGTATCGTCCTTCTGTTGATCTGAGGAACTGACCTTTAGATCTGTTCCTCTGTGTAAGCTCCTCACAACCTCTACCTGAAACCACTTTGTGGAATGTAACCACCCTTGGATGTTAGATCTGAGCTGTCAGTTCAGAGACTTAACACATCATCCCAGAGCCAAATATACAGAAGTGTTAGGAACTCAGATGTTCCTAAAATGCCTCAGTTCACCATGTTGTTTTATTTTGGACATGAAATAAATACAAAAGGAAATGAGATAAAAGCACCATTGTTTTATTTGGATATTGAAATAATTGCAGAATTGACATGCAAGTCAAACATTAGATGAAAGACTTTAAAGAGATTACATAGAATGATGTTTGATGTGTGGGATTTCAGGAAGCAGTTGGGCTGCAGTAGGAGACCTCCTCTCTTGCTTTCAGTGTTGAAGTCGGCCATGATGATCTTCAATGATGTCGCCCTTTGCTTAGCTGCTGGTCTGTCGTCCTGGTAACGGGGTAATGACCTGTGGCAGAGGCTCGAGGTCAGCGGCTCGTACCATCATGACCACAGATTTGATAGAGTACCACCAGCCGTGCCACGTGTACCAAACCACCCCGTCATCAGCCATGGCTTGGTCCGGCCCTCTGTAGTAGTGACCGTTCAGGTTTCCTGAGTCACACCTGCAGCGAGGAGAGACAGTAGAAGACCTGCAGTACCTTCTGTATAACCTGTGTGTGTAAATTGCCATTTTGACCTTTGCCCCCTTGTTGTTCCTCTCTTTGTGTGTGTGGTTCTACTGAGTGACGGACCTACCTGCTGAACCACCAGCCGGACCTGCTGTGTCTGATGCAACTGGTGTGGTTCTCCGTGTCTCCAGTATTAATCTGGTCATAGGTGCTGAACTTGATCCCGTTTGACCCAGGGAGTTCTTCTGTAAGAAATGGACCAGTCCGTTTCTTCCCGGCAGAGGGGGGACTGTGGACATGAGCCAGGGTGTCCCCAGCGTTCCCAGTGTACCCTCCCACATGTAACTGGTACTGGTCCTTTGAGTGAACACAGGAGACAAAACACTTCAGGAAAGCCCTTTCATAGGAGTGTAGGAGCCAAAATGCTTATTTTGCAACAGCTTATTATTTCTGTTATTGTAAATATTTGTTTAAACGGCACACAGGTAGTATTGGTCACTTCCGGCAGTTATCACATGGGTGTGGTGTCAGGTGTTCAGTGCACCTGTTGTGCTTGTGTGGGTGACAGAGAGGGTGAGACCGTATGGTCCTGCTAAGATGATTATTTATGTTTTTTGCTTTATTAAATGATCAACCACAACTTCAGCACGGAACCTTCTTGCAGCGCGTCAGAGTATAAGCCACGTTTTAGCATCATTTATCGGGAGTTTTGCCATTACAATGAGGAACCAACTTTTAATAGAGAAATACAAAACATTTAATTTATCAAAAGAAAAGACTGCAAGAAATGTTGGCACATGAGACTGTGGATTGCAGAGCTGAGGAGGCTTAGATGGTTTGAAATGACTTCAGAATAGGCTAGTAAAAGGCTTTATATTGATAAAGACAAGAGTGAAGAAAGAAACCAAGTAGCAATACGGGCTAAAAGTTTGAAAGGGAAGAAAGAAGAGAAGGAAAAGTGGTGAAAGGAGAGAAGGAGAGATGCAGAGCAGCTGGCCTGAAGCCGGACGGCCTTGCTGTGTTTTCCATAGCAGAGATCATCAAACACAAACAACACACTTAGTCTAAATAATAGCGCTGTGTTATGGGAAATAAAGGGAAGGCGAGGAGAGAGACAGAAAGAGACGCAGAGAGAAGGTTTCAATACGCTTACAGCACAAACAGATGTGCAAATATATGATTGACTTATTCGATCCAGTATGAAGACTTCTATTGTTCAATTCAACAAAAGAGAATCAAATGATCTCTTTTCTGCTCATTTCAAATCTGGACTCCTGTTAAAGGATTTCGTTTTTGTTGCAATGACTTTTTCTTTTATTATACTTTTTTATACTCATTATATTACTACCTTTTCGTCATCAACTTTGAAGTTCTTGTACTCTGCATAGCGCTGGTTACCCTCAAAGTCCTGCATGTCGATCCGCAGGTCGTGGTTTCCTAGAAGACACAGAGTTACACAGGTAGCCATCACACACACACACACACACACACACACACACACACACACACACACACACACACACACACACACACACACACACACACACACACACACACACACACACACACACACACACACACACACACACAAACCTGTGGAGGTGAGATTGTGTAGAGCTGCATTCCCCAGCCAGAATTCTCCATCAGGGGAGTAGAGGTCACCAAACCCATGCTTGTACTCCACCCACGCTCTGCTCACACAGGGCAAACACTGCTCATACAATTACCTGCAATCCCAAATCATTTGACACATGCAGAATAGAACTCCTATTTTTGTGTGTGTAAAAAAGGACATACACACACAGACACACCTGTCAAAGCTCTCCTCGCCGTCTCTCCTCCTCTGGAAGACGGTCCACCCTCCCCCGTTGTTCATGTCGCAGTAGACGCTGAGTGAGGAGGGGGAGCCATGTGGACGGATCACATACAGCCCGCTGGCCATGTTACCCTCTGCAAACACCTCGGAGCAGTCTGAACACACACATACACACCAGGTGAACTATTCAAACTGTATATTTGAGATACATTAAAAGCAAACAGAAACAATGTTTGTGAGAATCTCTGCGGCGTGACGTTTTTTCCTGTGGAGCAGCTGCAGGGCCATGACTACACAATGCTAACTGCTGATTGGTAAGCAGCACATTTATTATGAATGAATACATGACACTTGTATGCAGAGGAACTCCACGCAAGACCTGACAGTCTTCTGTTTACAAACCAGCAAGGGAACAGTGTTCTTTGATTCTCAAAGTGAATTGGGGCGGTGGTGGCGAAGTCGATAGGGACATGGCTTGGTAACTGGAAGGTCACCAGTTCAAGCCCCCGAAAGACCAAGTGCTACCGAGGTGTCCCTGATCAAGGCAGCGTTCCCTACACTGCTCTCCAGGCACCGTTCAAAATGGCAGCACACTGCTCCTAACACTAGGATGGGTCAAATGCAGAGAAACAATTTCCCCAAGGGGATTAATAAAGTATATCAAAATAAAAAATAAAAAAGTCAATAAACCTTCTCTCAAGGGTTTCCGATATAAGAAACCCCTTTTAACAATACAACTGGTCATTTCATCCACTGATTATAAAATGATACTAATTAGCATGGCTTTAACACGAGCTAAAGACTCAGGCTGGACATATGGTATTGAGGGTTGATACCTAGAATGTGACTAACTTGCTGTGTAGGTAAAGAAGCAGTTAGGTTGTCACGTTGTAGGAAAGTGAAGGCAGATACAGTTTATTCAAAGTATGTGTATGCATGGAAATCTCTCCCCACCTTTAAATAGGTTCTCCGGGCCCAGTTGGGAGCTGGGTATGAGCTCCAGCTGCCCGGCCTGGCTGTTGTGGAGTGCCTGGATGTAGCCATGCTGGTCGCTGATCAGGGTCTTCAGACCTTGGATTTGTGCTTCCAGATGAACCACCTTCTTTTCACACGGCACCGGGGCCTGGACAGAGCCAGAAGGACACCATTAGTCACCGCTACACATGGGCTAATATGGATGGTAGGATGCAAACAGTCAGAACCAACAACTCGCTCATACTTACTTATTTCTGGATGCAAACAGCATGTGAAAAGATGAAATGCATAATGTTTAATTTACTGTTGAGTTTGTATGCAACCTTCAACAATCCAATTGAATGGCTCAGGAAAGAGAAGTGGGTCTACTTGACAGTTTTACTGATGAACAAAGAGCTGAGTTGTTGCTGACACTCAAAGAGTCATAGTCAGAACTGCACTGTAATAGAGGCATGTTCTATTTGATCAGGAACCACACTCAAACATGTTTAAGTACAATACGCAGCCTGCCTAACTATCAAGATCAAATGTCACAGAACCAAACACAAGGAATGGTAAACAGTGAAGATACACAGTCCTTCCATGACTGTTTGGTTTTCAGGTATTGATTTCAATTTGAAAAATGACAATAAATACAACTAAAATAACAATAACATGTTTTTAATATGAGCAGGTGAGCATAGGACCTGCTTCACCAAAGCAGGAGGAGCAGTGTGCAGTCATTCCAATCACCTATTTTGTGTTAATAAATAAATATCCTAAAGGCTGCACATGTAAAAGAAAAACTATATGCGTGGAATGATTAGAAGAGTATCTTGTGAGATAAAGTGGAAGTGAGCTTGTGTTTCTTACCGCCAAAGAAGCAGCCACGTGAAGAAGAAAGGCCACTGATGTCCTGAGCATCCCCATGATCAGTGATCTCTCTCACACTCTGCTCTCTCTGGTGCTCTCTGCTCCCGCCCTCCTCTCTGTTTGACTTGAGATGATAGACCACACTGTAGATTAGCCTCCATCTAGTGGTTGGAGTACGTAGTGTCTCTCTCTCTGTTTGACTTGAGATGATAGACCACACTGTAGATTAGCCTCCATCTAGTGGTTGGAGTAGGTAGTGTCTCCGGCTGATAGACTGAAGCTACAACAAACAGCCCAAGTGTCTTCAGTCATTTCACTGTTTCACTTATTCAACATTAGCGACGGAGATGTTACAGTCATGGACGCATGTGGACATTTTACATTTAATTTATTATCCTGTGTAACACAAACACCTATTTAACAAAAGAGCAATTATCTTTTTGTACAACACATTTCAAGAATGATTAAATCAATACTCACATGAATAAATCCTAAAATAAATAAACACACACACATTATTTGTTTTACAATGAATGCACTGGATACATTAACAATAACAAATATATTGGTTAACGCCATAAACTTTGCAAATGTTGCATTAGTTTTTATGTCTATATTTCTTAAAATATCTGATGAGAAACACTTCCTAAAATAAAGACAACATTTATTCAAAAGGGCGAAAAATCACTCACAAATATGTACATGAATAAAACCTAAACAAATTACATGCGTAAATTATACTTCAATTATTAAAATAAACAAATTAATTCAAACATCTATTTCAATAAAACAATCACTAAATCAATCTTCAATGAATTAGTGAATTTAAATATTCAAGTATGTATTTCAGCAAGTCATTTGTATTCCTCCTACATGTCGTGTGTGTCACGTGCTATAAAAACAGAGGCAAAGGAAGAGGGGTAGGATAGCCAAACGGATTTAACCCTGATCTCAAACCAACCACTCGGATAGATATGCTTCTGAGGACTTGTTCCCAGTATGGCATTGATTTTAATATTAAGTATAACGCCAAGAAGAGAAGCATCATGATTGTGCGAAGTAAAGAGGATAAGAAGGCTGTATTTCCTAATTGTATTCTCAGTAGCAACATTCTACTTGTGTGCAGTGAGATGAAGTTCCTTGGTCATTATATTTCTGATGATCTCACAGATGACAAAGACATCAATAGACAACGCTGCAAACTGTATGCCCAGGCAAACATGATTTGGAGACATTGGCGCAATAGCCTATACAGACAGTGAGCATGTGTGGCTAGCTGTGATTGGACTGATTTTATGTTTTTATCTGTTTAGCTTTTTATCTTATTTATTGATGTGTGTTTTGTCTTTTTGTAAGTGATATGGACCTTGAGTCTGGTATAAAGATTGAAAAATATCAGTCAGCTAGCTGCATTTTAGGTAAGGGCAACATAAACCAGTCAAATCGTGTATTTTAAAATGGCATTTCTGGCCCGTCCACACAGCGGCGTGCGTTGAAAGCTTCACCATTCACTTTGAATGGGGTGACGTCACTTTTCGCCGAACTGCATTGTGGGAAGCGAAGCGGAGCTTTTCTGGCGTGGCTCGCTGCAAAAGTTGAGCAATGTTCAACTTTTGACGCCTCGGTAGAAGCGTCAGCCAATCGAATCATATGCCAGTACAAGCTCTAGCCAATCAATAACCAGAAAAGCATTACATGGACCTTTAAAGATATTCACAACCTACCTAGCAGTGAAATAATAAATTAGCTCCACCTTTACCAGCTGCTGCTGCAATAAAGGGATGAACACATGAGTACATCGGTTTGAATATGGCGCTGGGTTGAATAATATAACTTATAATTTTTTTTAAATGGCCTAGTGTGTTGAATGAGTATTTTGGTACTTTAAGTATATTTTGATTCTAATACCTCAGTACTTTTACTAAAGTAATATTTTGAATGTAGGTATTTTACCCATAAAACATTATCTACAATAATATAATACACCTAATACAACTTTTAAAGATCAGATTATTGGTTTGACATACTGTAGGTCAGCTATTCTTCACATTGTTATCGCAGCCATACACAGGAACCAGCAGGGTTTGAACCTGCGGTGGCAGGGTGTATTTCAGGACCTCATGGTTATTACACAGGTGCATCTCAATACATTAGAATATCCTAAAAAAGTTTGTTGATTTCAGTAATTCAATTTCAAAGGTGAAACTCATATATTATAGATTCATTACACACAAAGTGAATTATTTTCAGCATTTATTTGTTTTAATCTTAAGGATTACGGTTTACAGCTAATGAAAACCCAAAATTCAGTTTCTCCGAACACTTTAATATTACACCAATACAAAAACAGATTTTTAATACAGAAATGTCGGCCTTCAGCTCATCTGCTTTGTTGGGTCTCGTGTCTCTCATCTTCCTCTTGACAATACCCCATATACCCCTTGCAGCGCTTTTCCCGTTCTAGCTCTGTGCTAGAGCTTTTCTGGTTCAGAACCGGTTCTTCGGTTCAGCTCCCGCTCTGTTCACACCGCCCAGAGCCTGGTGCTGCCGCTGCTGCGTCATGACGTCACCATTTACTTCGCTGATTTCCTCCCCAACAGCGCTAACTACAACAACAATGGGGGACTGCGTCGGGTCGATGATCGTGTTGCTTTTAATCACACGAAGCCAGATTAAATTAAATAACTACTTCTCCAACCTTATACTTTTCTCTAGAGTGCCGTGGTTCATTGTTTATTAATGTGTTACAGCGGCATTTACCGACCGCTGCAGTGCTGCTCGTCCACCGGAGTTTATTCTCCCGTTATCTCCGGGTTAGCTCACATGGCAGCGGCCGCTCTAAAGTATTCACTGTCTGACTGTCACACAAGCAGCTGACACATATCCCCAATTCCCCATAAGTGAATGTGTGTCAGTCTGAATTGACGCTGTTTGGCATCACAACGCTGATATGAAAGTTTCTCTGAAATAAAATGGGTGATGTTAGCATAGCAACCGAAGCTAAACTGACTATCTTGACTACTTGTTGTTGCTATCCTATTGTGCCATAAGCAATTTTCTAAAGGCACATTTTACCGGCGTATTTTTCATTATGATTCTACTTGTGATAGTCGGACATGACAACCTGTGCAGCCCATGTATTGATTCCATCCGATAGCTGCTATAATGCAAAACGTCTGCCTGCTCTCCACAATGATCAATAACAGTGAACGGATGGTGAAAGTAAGGCGCAAATAAACAGAATCACAAGAAGCCTGGTTAGTGTTGCCTGACTTATAAAGTGTGTGGTTGCGTTCTAGTCACTTTGCTCAGCGCTACTGCTTGTTACAACTTTTATTTGCCGTACTCGCCTTTAACTGTTCGCTCAGGTTAATCTCGCCCCCCTCCGACGTAAGCGTGACGTATGCGTATGCGGTGCTTGCTTTCTAGAAATGTTTTGGTGCTTGAAACGAACCGGATTCCAGAGCTTAGAGGCGGCTCCGCTGCGGTGTGAACAGGAAAAAAACGGTGCTTTTCAAGCTCCAGCTCCGAACCGGCCCTGGAACCGCGTTGGTGTGAAAGGGTATAGATTCTCTATAGGGTTCAGGTCAGGGGAGTTTGCTGGCCAATCAAGCACAGTAATTCCATGGTCACTAAACCAGGCATTGGTATTTTTGGCAGTGTGGGCAGGGGCCAAGTCCTGCTGGAAAATGAAATCGGCATCTCAATAAATCTGTATAAAAACGAATACATCTTTGCTGCTAAATCGAGGGCAACGCCAACGTCGATGATGGGCCTAATACATTCAAATGTTGACTTAATTTACAATTGGAATGGCTATAGATTCCTCCATAGAATGTGACATGTACTGTCTAAAATATATATGACAAGGCATATTAATAAAGTGTCAGAAAGAGTTGTGTTGCTTCTGACTGAGGAGACTTGTTCATGGTACAGTGTTTTAATACATGCTTTACCCTAAATTCCTAGTACACATAATCCAGCATGACATGATGGTGTGATAGCATTTTCCGGAGAGTGTTTTCATCTGGGCCCAGCCTCCACCAACTCCTCAGCCAGCCGAAACATTTGGCTGCCAAGTAGAGCATTCCAGCACTGAGGAGAATCTTGACAAAGCTGACGCCACCACCTTCTTTTTTCTTCTTGACTGAATCAACATCTAGAAATAGAAATTCACATAACGTCAAGCAGCATTCCTTTATATATATATATATATTTATATATATATATATATAATATTGATAAATGTTTAGTATATATATAATATATATATATATTTCCTATATGAAAACATGGGCAAAGTAAAACAATAACATGCACATATACAACTACAATAATAGACTTAATGTCCCCTGGTTTTAATATTCAATTGTATTGAGACCTTGCTCACATGTAGATAATCCCCGATGCTCTGCTCTCGCTGTGGATCCACTGTAGTTCTGCATTATGTTGAACATTTGCTGGGCTGAAGGTTCTGGGTAGTAAATCTCTTCTATATCATTTGCTTGAACCACCTGTATATCTCCCCAGTAGCCTGTCCGGGAGAGAAAGGTGGTGAGGTCTGCCTGTGGGCTCTGCAGGTCTTGAATCAGTTCAGGGTGGATTTCAAAAGTCCTGTCAATGCTGAACCTCCCAAAGGCAGCTCTGTCATGCTCCGTGACATACACTCTCTCTACCACCCTGGTTCGCAACTGGTAACTGACGATAATGCGATCTAGATTGATATCACCAATGTTACCTTCCAAAACATAATTTTTCCTCACATATGTGGGGAGGTTGGCAGACCCTGGGTACGTATCTGTGTTCAGGTTGCCAACTTCAAAGTACAAAACCTAGAGAGAGACAGAGATAGAGGGAAACAGAATTAACATCTGCATTTAAATCAGATGGCTGGTAGAATAAAGGCAGGCTAGTGGACTGTTGCATCGAGTATAGATGGATGTATGGCTTGAAGAGAATAATTACTCAAGAGTTGTGGTACATGAACAAGCATTTAGATAAAAAAAGAATCCAAATAAAGGGTTGCTCTAACTCTTTAGTATTGTACTTCAAGAATTGTGTGAGAGAAACAAATCTATAGAGCAGATTTTGTGATGGGAAAACACCAGCCGCAACTGTAAATGTGTAGTTCCTGCTACAGTATCAGTCAGCAGGAACAGTAGATGCCAGGATGATAGACGCAGATTTACAAGCTGTTATGATCATTCCAGAGATGGAGGAGGGGTGAATTGTTGCAACCCATAAATGCTTAGGCTCCCTGGTGCCAACAACAACAACATTGCTGCTAAGCCCACAATTGCAGATGGTGAGATAGAAGCAGGGCCGGCCCTGACCAATTTGCTGCCCTAGGCAAGATTTTAGCTGGCGTACTGTCATATAGTCTTTTATACCTGTTTTTCACCTATTCTCTTATTTTTTTATAACTATAATGATCATATAAAGGTGTGCTCTGATAACCTCACTGAGCTGAGGTTATCAGAGCCTCTCAGTCTTTCAGGAGAGAGCTCTCTAAAGCTCTCCCCCCCGCGGCCGCTTACACAGTCAATTCCAATGTTAATAAAAGCACACAGAAGCTGTATACGTTTTTTGGGAGTTTGATTTATTTTTAAATTAACACAAATACAAAATTAAAACCTATAATTGCACACTAAAACCATTATTTCAAAAAAAGAACAATTTCACATAAACCTCTGGTTTTTACTGGGGCTGGGGCGGTTCAACTTGATTTTGGGGGGGGGCGGGTGCGCCATAGTTTATGGGCGCTGTACACAATTATGGTGTAGTTCTGTTAGTATAAGATAATAAGATGTACTTTGTTGATCCAAAATCGGGAAATTGTGTTATGAAATTTAAAAAATGTTTGACACCAGCTGAAAATGTGTTCACCTGAATCTCCTGTTGACGTTCATGTGGGGTATAAGGCCTTGTTGGAGACAGAAGTAAATCTGGACAAGGTCTTAGTTGGTTGCGGAGGATTGTCCTAACTGGGCCGTTACAACCTTCAAGTCGGATCTTGTATGCAGGGATATCTGGAGAAAGACTGGATATGACAACAAATGGCTCTCGTACCCACCTGGGGGCCAGTGGAAGTTTCTCACCAACACCCTTTCTCAAGGCAGTAGTGGTAGAATCATCCTCTTTTTGTTATACCTCTGCTGGTCTCGGGTCTGTCTGAGCCTGGAGGACTTTGAGACGGTTTCATATGCTCGCAACAGAGTTATGTTATGTGCCTGGAACCATCCTTCCTGTTGATTGTCCTTTGGTGGCAAGGGGAGTTCCATAAACATATCCACGGGAAGTCGTGTGGGCTTGTTTGCTTGGACCAGCTTTTGGGTATGGCTAAATGTCCTGGAGTTGATTAGTGGGTGGAACTGGCATTAGGCCTACTAAGCGAAGGGTGAGATGGTGCTGATGGTGCTAATCAGCAGGGCTGGCTTGCTGGGGCCTGGCAGGGCATAGTTAGTGCAGGGGCCTGGAACGGCGTAGTTAGTGCAGGGGCCTGGCAGGGCATAGTTAGTGCAGGGGCCTGAAACGGCGTAGTTATTGGAGGGGCCTGGCAGGGCATAGTTAGTGCAGGGGCCTGAAACGGCGTAGTTAGTGCAGGGGCCTGGCAGGGCATAGTTAGTGCAGGGGCCTGAAACGGCGTAGTTAGTGCAGGGGCCTGGCACGGCGTAGTTAGTGCTGAGCGCTGGCAGGGCGGGGCTAGTGCCGGGGCACGGAAGGACGGGGTTAGTGCAGGGGCCCTGAAGGGCGGGGCTAGTGCCGGGGTCCGGAAGGGCGGGGTTAGTGCAGGGGCCTGGCAGGGCGTAGTTAGTCCTGGGACCTGGCAGCGCGTAGTTAGTGCAGGGGCCCGGAAGGTCAGGGTTAGTGCAGGGGTCTGGGAGGGCGGGGTCCTGAAAGGGACGATCTGAGACATAAGATGGTGCAAATTCTGAAGGTTTCTCATTTCCCCTCCTCGACTCCTCGGTCCTCCGGTAGCGACCCTGAAATGGATTTCAACGCGCCATGTTGAAGGACATCTCATTTCTCTAAATGCACGTTGAGGACCGAGCACCGAGCATCGAGGAGGCTCTCTGGAGGAGCTCTAACTGAGGAGACACTGATGGGTCCTGGATCCTCCGCTGATGTATTTCCGGCAACAGAGATGTTTAAAAGAGTCGTGAAGCACGGCCGGACTTATCTCAACCAATGACAGCTCTGTATGCATCCCCTGGATATTATTTTATTAACTGTTTTAATCGCGACGCGAACAGCTGTGAGGTCCGTGCAGAAAGCAGAGCAGTGTGTAAAATATATATCGCTCATTATAACAGGCCTACATTACTCTCTTTATTTGCTTTAGTTTAGTAGATATCTACAAACAAAGAGTCGATATTTTTCTAAAACCATTTAGTACAGTGTGTAGGTGTGTGTGTGGTACAGTGTGTAGGTGCGTGTTGTACAGTGTGTAGGTGTGTGTGTGGTACAGTGTGTAGGTGTGCGTGTTGTACAGTGTGTAGGTGTGTGTGGTACAGTGTGTAGGTGTGTGTGTGGTACAGTGTGTAGGTGCGTGTTGTACAGTGTGTAGGTGTGTGTGTGGTACAGTGTGTAGGTGCGTGTTGTACAGTGTGTAGGTGTGTGTGTGGTACAGTGTGTAGGTGTGCGTGTTGTACAGTGTGTAGGTGTGTGTGGTACAGTGTGTAGGTGTGTGTGTGGTACAGTGTGTAGGTGCGTGTTGTACAGTGTGTAGGTGTGTGTGTGGTACAGTGTGTAGGTGTGCGTGTTGTACAGTGTGTAGGTGTGTGTGGTACAGTGTGTAGGTGTGTGTGTGGTACAGTGTGTAGGTGTGCGTGTTGTACAGTGTGTAGGTGTGTGTGGTACAGTGTGTAGGTGTGTGTGTGGTACAGTGTGTAGGTGTGTGTGTGGTACAGTGAGTAGGTGTGTGTGTGTTACAGTATGTAGGTGTGTGTGTGTTACAGTATGTAGGTGTGTGTTGTACAGTGTGTAGGTGTGCGTGTTGTACAGTGTGTAGGTGTGTGTGGTACAGTGTGTAGGTGTGTGTGTGGTACAGTGAGTAGGTGTGTGTGTGGTACAGTGTGTAGGTGTGTGTGTGTTACAGTATGTAGGTGTGTGTGGTACAGTGTGTAGGTGCGTGTTGTACAGTGTGTAGGTGTGTGTGGTACAGTGTGTAGGTGTGTGTGTGGTACAGTGTGTAGGTGTGTGTGTGGTACAGTGAGTAGGTGTGTGTGTGTTACAGTATGTAGGTGTGTGTGTGTTACAGTATGTAGGTGTGTGTGGTACAGTGTGTAGGTGCGTGTTGTACAGTGTGTAGGTGTGTGTGGTACAGTGTGTAGGTGTGTGTGTGGTACAGTGTGTAGGTGTGTGTGTGGTACAGTGAGTAGGTGTGTGTGTGTTACAGTATGTAGGTGTGTGTGTGTTACAGTATGTAGGTGTGTGTGGTACAGTGTGTAGGTGTGTGTGTGGTACAGTGTGTAGGTGTGTGTGTGGTACAGTGAGTAGGTGTGTGTGTGTTACAGTATGTAGGTGTGTGTGTGTTACAGTATGTAGGTGTGTGTTGTACAGTGTGTAGGTGTGCGTGTTGTACAGTGTGTAGGTGTGTGTGGTACAGTGTGTAGGTGTGTGTGTGGTACAGTGAGTAGGTGTGTGTGTGGTACAGTGTGTAGGTGTGTGTGTGTTACAGTATGTAGGTGTGTGTGGTACAGTGTGTAGGTGCGTGTTGTACAGTGTGTAGGTGTGTGTGGTACAGTGTGTAGGTGTGTGTGTGGTACAGTGTGTAGGTGTGTGTGTGGTACAGTGAGTAGGTGTGTGTGTGTGTTACAGTATGTAGGTGTGTGTGTGTTACAGTATGTAGGTGTGTGTGGTACAGTGTGTAGGTGCGTGTTGTACAGTGTGTAGGTGTGTGTGGTACAGTGTGTAGGTGTGTGTGTGGTACAGTGTGTAGGTGTGTGTGGTACAGTGAGTAGGTGTGTGTGTGTTACAGTATGTAGGTGTGTGTGTGTTACAGTATGTAGGTGTGTGTGGTACAGTGTGTAGGTGTGTGTGTGGTACAGTGTGTAGGTGTGTGTGTGGTACAGTGAGTAGGTGTGTGTGTGTTACAGTATGTAGGTGTGTGTGTGTTACAGTATGTAGGTGTGTGTGGTACAGTGTGTAGGTGTGCGTGTTGTACAGTGTGTAGGTGTGTGTGGTACAGTGTGTAGGTGTGTGTGTGGTACAGTGAGTAGGTGTGTGTGTGGTACAGTGAGTAGGTGTGTGTGTGGTACAGTGTGTAGGTGCGTGTGTGGTACAGTATGTAGGTGTGTGTGTGTTACAGTATGTAGGTGTGTGTGGTACAGTGTGTAGGTGTGTGTGTGGTACAGTGAGTAGGTGTGTGTGTGTTACAGTATGTAGGTGTGTGTGTGTTACAGTATGTAGGTGTGTGTGGTACAGTGTGTAGGTGTGTGTGTGGTACAGTGTGTAGGTTGTGTAGTTGTGGTACAGTGTGTAGGTGTGTGTGTGGTACAGTGAGTAGGTGTGTGTGTGTTGGTACAGTGTGTAGGTGTGTGTGTGGTACAGTGAGTAGGTGTGTGTGTGGTACAGTGAGTAGGTGTGTGTGTGGTACAGTGTGTAGGTGTGTGTGTGGTACAGTGAGTAGGTGTGTGTGTGGTACAGTGAGTAGGTGTGTGTGTGGTACAGTGTGTAGGTGTGTGTGTGGTACAGTGAGTATGTGTGTGTGTGGTACAGTGAGTAGGTGTGTGTGTGGTACAGTGTGTAGGTGTGCGTGTTGTACAGTGTGTAGGTGTGTGTGTGGTACAGTGTGTAGGTGTGCGTGTTGTACAGTGTGTAGGTGTGTGTGTGGTACAGTGTGTAGGTGTGCGTGTTGTACAGTGTGTAGGTGTGTGTGTGGTACAGTGTGTAGGTGTGCGTGTTGTACAGTGTGTAGGTGTGTGTGTGGTACAGTGTGTAGGTGTGTGTGGTACAGTGTGTAGGTGTGTGTGGTACAGTGTGTAGGTGTGCGTGTTGTACAGTGTGTAGGTGTGTGTGTGGTACAGTGTGTAGGTGTGTGTGTTGTACAGTGTGTAGATGCGGCGGACAGACGGGTCTCAGTTGGTGTTCTCTGCTTACTTTTAATACTTGTAAATACAACTTTTGGCCCGTAATTTCAATTCCCCATTTCAGCGACCAGAGATATTTATATAAATATATTTGTGTGTGTGTGTCCGCATCTGTAGCCTGTTATTGTCTCATTATACCGCACTGTGAATGAATCAACTCCCCTCCTCGACTCCCCTCCTCGACTCCTATCCTCGATACTTAGTCCCGCCCACAGGAGATGCGAGCGGAGGACCCGAGGAGGGGAACCGAGGAGAGAGGAGGGGAAGCAGCAGGCGGTTAGAGAAATGAGAACTCCTCTCCTCTGAGCGGTCATTTTAAAGAGACATCCATTAATGATGACAGGAGGCACAGCAGCCCTCTGTCTGATGGACAGATGTGTTCATGACCACTTACAGTGGGGCAAAAAAGTATTTAGTCAGCCACCGATTGTGCAAGTTCTCCCACTTAAAAAGATGAGAGAGGCCTGTAATTTTCATCCTAGGTACACTTCAACTATGAGAGACAGAATGGGGGGAAAGAATCCAGGAAATCACATTGTAGGATTTTTAATGAATGAATTGGTAAATTCCTCGGTAAAATAAGTATTTGGTCACCTACAAACAAACAAGATTTCTGGCTCTCACAGACCTGTAACTTCTTCTTTAAGAGCCTCCTCTGTCCTCCACTCGTTAACTGTATTAATGGCACCTGTTTGAACTCGTTATCAGTATAAAAGACACCTGTCCACAACCTCAAACAGTCACACTCCAAACTCCACTATGGCCAAGACCAAAGAGCTGTCAAAGGACACCAGAAACTAAATTGTAGACCTGCACCAGGCTGGGAAGACTGCATCTGCAATAGGTAAGCAGCTTGGTGTGAAGAAATCAACTGTGGGAGCAATTATTAGAAAATGTAAGACATACAAGACCACTGATAATCTCCCTCGATCTGGGGCTCCACGCAAGATCTCACCCCGTGGGGTCAAAATGATCACAAGAACGGTGAGCAAAAATCCCAGAACCACACGGGGGGACCTAGTCAATGACCTGCAGAGAGCTGGGACCAAAGTAACAAAGGCTACCATCAGTAACACACTACGCCGCCAGGGACTCAAATCCTGCAGTGCCAGACGTGTCCCCCTGCTTAAGCCAGTACATGTCCAGGCCCGTCTGAAGTTTGCTAGAGAGCATTTAGATGATCCAGAAGAGGATTGGGAGAATGTCATATGGTCAGATGAAACCAAAATAGAACTTTTTGGTAAAAACTCAACTAGACGTGTTTGGAGGAGAAAGAATGCTGAGTTGCATCCAAAGAACACCATACCTACTGTGAAACATGGGGGTGGAAACATCATGCTTTGGGGCTGTTTTTCTGCAAAGGGACCAGGACGACTGATCCGTGTAAAGGAAAGAATGTATGGGGCAATGTATCGTGAGATTTTGAGTGACAACCTCCTTCCATCAGCAAGGGCATTGAAGATGAAACGTGGCTGGGTCTTTCAGCATGACAATGATCCCAAACACACCACCCGGGCAACGAAGGAGTGGCTTCGTAAGAAGCATTTCAAGGTCCTGGAGTGGCCTAGCCAGTCTCCAGATCTCAACCCCATAGAAAATCTTTGGAGGGAGTTGAAAGTCTGTGTTGCCCAGCAACAGCCCCAAAACATCACTGCTCTAGAGGAGATCTGCATGGAGGAATGGGCCAAAATACCAGCAACAGTGTGTGAAAACCTTGTGAACACTTACAGAAAACGTTTGACCTCCGTCATTGCCAACAAAGGGTATATAACAAAGTATTGAGATGAACTTTTGTTATTGACCAAATACTTATTTTCCACCATCATTTGCAAATAAATTCTTTAAAATTCAGACAATGTGATGTTCTGGATTTTTTTTCTCATTCTGTCTCTCATAGTTGAGGTATACCTAGGATGAAAATTACAGGCCTCTCTCATCTTTTTAAGTGGGAGAACTTGCACAATTGGTGGCTGACTAAATACTTTTTTGCCCCACTGTAAGTGGTCATGAACACATCTGTCCATCAGACAGAGGCTGCTGTGCCTCCTGTCATCATTAATGGATGTCTCTTTAAAATGACCGCTCAGAGGAGAGGAGTTCTCATTTCTCTAACCGCCTGCTGCTTCCCCTCCTCTCTCCTCGGTTCCCCTCCTCGGGTCCTCCGCTCGCATCTCCTGTGGGCGGGACTAAGTATCGAGTATAGGAGTCGAGGAGGGGAGTTGAGGAAGGGACATTTAAGAATTGAGAAGCCTCTTCTGTGTTTTCTTTCCTTCCCTCCCCAGCTGTGCCTTGTCTTCTTGATTGTTCTTGTATGTATTTAAGTTCTGGTTTTCTGCCAGTGTTAAGGTAATTCTCAGTTTAAGCCTTTGTCCATGCTGCACTTGGGTCCTACCTGCCATGCTCAATCCTGACACAAACTTAATTAACGAAAGAATGATCAATTTAAATGAATTTGCCTCCTCCAGAAGCACAGAACACATTATATGCCAGTTTTCACAAAAACTATACAAGTTTGAGAAAACTTGTTGATGTGCCTTTAGGACAAACAAAAAACAACTACATCACTCACCTGTCTCTTACTCTTGCACTTTCTGTTCAGGACAGGCAGAAGTTCCTCCATATTGCCAAACAGGTGGAAGCCGTAGATACCTCTCTCTGGTTGACATTCTGACACCAGCTGTAGTAACACACTCTGGTCACTTTAGGTACATAAAGTCTACACATTCATTTAATTAGAAATGAACAATATTACTGCTGTAACATTAGCCATATATTCTCTTAAACTAAATTGTAGCCTTGCTGGGGACTAGTACTGTATGAGCAGAGTGGAATATACTACAGGCAGTGACAATCAATATTATTATTTCTGAAATGGTTAAACAATATGTTTACTACAGCTAAATTGCTCATTACAGATTAAAAACGCATATAACAAGAGAACAATAGGAAGAATTAACATACTACAAGGTTAATCAGAGCCAACATGTCTGAATCAGGTTTATTACAAGAAGGTTTTGAATTTGCTATGAAGTATAATGGTGCATAAAAATGGCTTACAGTTTAACATTTTATCTAATCTATTCTTACCTTCATGATGAGCACAAAGTTAATAACTTCACAGGTCACACAGCGGTTGGCAAACCAGAACAGGAGCTGAAGGCCATGTCGTGGAAAAGGACGGCCAAACTCTGAGATCCTCAGCTGCTCCAGAGAGCAGAGCTGACGCTGAACCATAGTGGATCGAACACACACACACACACACACACACACACACACACACACACACACACACACACACACACACACACACACACACACACAACACACACACACACACACACACACACCACACACACACACACACACCACACACACACACACACACACACACACACACACACACACACACACACACACACACACACACACACACACACACACCACACACACACACACACACACACACACACACACACACACACACACACACACCACACACACACACACATTATTTATTTATTCATTTAGTTATTTATTTTAATATTTATAACATAACATAGGATTTCATAAAGTATTTTTAAAATAGTTTATACATTATTCGAATATAGGAATAGTAGATAGGATTACTTAAAATATAGTACCTTATATTTCATCTTTTTTCCCTTTAGACCCTTGCGGTTTATTCTTAAAAACCCTTAACCTTACACACACCCCATTTTCCCTCTGCTGGTCTATGGCCTTGTAGAGTGTAACGGGGTACAGAGTCACTTAGATAAGCGGGGGAGTGCATCTGACGAAGAGATAGGTTGTTGTGCTCCATATCTCTGTTTCTTATCCTATATCTAATAGAACTGCTCGGGTCTTGATAGATTGAGTGGGGAAGTCCATGAGATCTTTCTAGAGGGTTATCAAGAATAACTTTTATCCAATGACCTTTCCCCTCTCTGTCTGTGTATTCTCTTGTTCCGATTAACCCAGCCAAATCTTTTTTCTTGTTTTGTATCTATATCTACGCCGGGATCCGGAGTCGAGGCTGACCCTCTTGCTGTAGTCCTGTGTCTTGGATCCTCTATCCTGAGTTCTGGATTAAGTCGTGGACTTCGGGTCGTGGCTGAACCTGTCTCTGCGGTCCTGCCTTGGGTCTCGTCATGCTGCCTCCCTGATGGCTTCCTCAGGATTGTAGCTGACATCCTCGTGGATTCATCTTCTTATTACAGACACATGCATTTCCTAACATTCATACTCATATGCTGTAAAATGTATAATCTCTTCGATTTACACACGGCATCTATTACACGTCTGTCCGTCCTGGGAGAGGGATCCCTCCTCTGTTGCTCTCCCTGAGGTTTCTCCCATGTTCCCTTTAAACTGTGGGTTTTTCTCTGGATGTTTTTCCTTGTACGATGTGAGGGTCTAAGGACAGAGGGTCTAAGGACAGAGGGTCTGAGGACAGAGGGTCTAAGGATAGAGGGTGTCGTTTTTCTCATACTGATATTCTGAACAATCTGTGCTGTTGTATTTGCTGTAAGGTGTCTCTACTGTAGGCTATTTTTATTATATGTACAGCACTTTGGCTCGACCAAAAATCGTTTATAAATGTGCTATATAAATAAAACTTGATTTGATATAAATATTTAAATATAAAAAGTACCAAAAGTAGTCATCTCAGAATAATATACAGTATATGATATGTTTTATATTGATTGATCATGAAAGTGTTCTCAAAGCTGGTGAAGGTGCAGCTAGTTTGAATGACTTTGTAGACTGCAGGGCAGCTTGTGAATTTACTCCAGGTGGAACTAAAGTCTGATTTAACACTTGATTATATTTATGCTGTGCAACAGCATTCCACTATAGTTCTTCAAATCTTTATTCTTCCTCTTATTTCAACCAATATTTTGCCATTGAATAACTTCAGCATACTTTCAGCTACAGAAACCATTCAAATATCAAAATGTTCAGCCTTTTCAGCACATGATGGGAAACTTTCAACTTTTTCAAAATATTTTATACTTTTTGAAATATTCAAGTTTTTAAACTCTTTTTTTAACATGTAACTCAATGGGAGGAACCTTCAAATCCTCTTTTACCTACACCTTGCGCCAAATGCTACTCCTTCCACATACTTTCAGCTAGAAACTTTATTCCAACTTTAAAGGGATCACAAGACCTTCAGCTATAAACCTTGTTCTTCAGATGTATCATATATTTTACACTTTTTGAGATATTTAACTTAGTTTGGAGCTTGGTAAAGAGGCTTTCTTCAGATTTTAACATTAGTGTGTATTGCGCAGCTCGTTGCAACACGTTCTCACTCCCAACCCGTCACATGTTGACGGACGGCAGGGGTAGACATTAAGGGTAAAAAGCCACTGGCCCTCCGGGCCGGTGGAATTGTATTGTCACTGGCCCCACCATTGTAACCACTGGCCCGGAACATTCGTCCAAAAAAAAAAATATCGACAAATAATGAAGAAAATTAACACATTTGTTGCAATAGTAATTTATACATTACTACTTGTACTACAACATTTGAACAATCAGTTCTTCCTCATTTGTTCATATTTGGTTAATTAAAATAATGCTATTGTGGTCATTGTTAAAAAATGTCTGCTATTATTATGAGTATTATTATTTGTATAATGCACTTTCTGCCTTCCTGTCATTAGAAGTTAGACATGTAATGGCTATAGATTAGATCCTTCATTATCCTAAACTGCTGGGACATTTCCCTCTAGCCAATACCTTTATATGTTCTACTCTTCACTTACTTGTCAGCATAGGTCGGCATTAATGTACAGAGCCGACAGAAGACCTTGTTTATATTGGCATCATATTGAGAGGTGCAGTGACGTGTCCTAAAACCAGGAAGTAAGCTGCTGGTTCCCTCGACAAAAAGTAATGGGATTTCTCCACAGGGTTTTGGAAGATAGCTCGAAATAAGGTCTGTGGAAAACAAACCTGTTTGATAAATGCACGTTTTGTTCAGCTGGATAATATCCACATGTCTACCCTACTTTTATAATTTTCGAATCATAAATCTAATCGATAGATTATAAAAGGGTTTTAGGACGCGTCACTGCACCACTAGAAGCCAACTCCATCGATCAAGCTGAAACTTTCTCTCCCTCTTCTTCTCATGCTCCCTGTCACTCTCCTTTAACTCCTCCGGTGACTTTCTTTTATTTGAAGATTGTTTTTTGCTCGGCGCTTGGCCGGTTACGCTGGTATTAAAAACATGTTGGCAATGGTTAGGTGGCGCGATAGTCTGTAGTGAAGGAGCGCGCTCACGGGAGCCTGCTCGCGATGCGCTCCGCAGCAAACAGCTGTTTGCTTTTCACCCAACAACGACAAGCGACTCACGAAACGCTATGTTGTAGCATTAATAAACGAAACAATTTAACAAAATTGCTTGTCAAAATACCAATACCACAGGAAACATTTTTTTTTAAACAATATTTTTAGTGGCCCGAGCGGGCAAGTGGAAAGTACGTTATGCTGGCCCGGGGTGTCTAAATAGTGCTTCCGGGCCAGCGGGCCAATTATAATGTCGAGCCCTGGACGGTCAGGGACCCTCCCCGTCACTTTATTACGTACAGTGTACCCCTTGCGCGTCAGTTTTCAACAGGCAGGGCGTCCCATTGACTTGCATAGAGCTCCCTGAACATTGGTAATAGACCATGGAAGTATAATAAGAACTGGATACAGCGTGGGAGGCGGGGCCTCATTCATTCCTATGAGAGCTGCTCATTGGCGCATGATGATAAAATGGCCCAACTTTTGAGAGAGTGAAACGTCACAGATTACCCGGCATGCCTGAGAAGTACCCGTATCTGCGCTCATAGCGCATGCACAACTTTAACCACAATGCTCGTTCACATCAAGCACGTCAATTTGCGTACACGTAACGGCACCGCGCGTTCATGACAGCATGGTAATGATTTGTTATTATGATGGATTTGATATTAACCAGGTGGCAGTTAGCAGCTAGCGGCTAGCTAGTAATTATGCTAATTTACACATCACTCGTTATGTACTTTATATTACGCTGTAACAGGATCTAGTGATATCCAAGCAACAGAGCTTCATTTAGCATGAAAGAATTATTGCAATGTATATATATATATTAGGGGTGTAACGGTATACCGAACCGAAGGGCCCGTACCGAATAATTTCAGTACGGGCCCTTCGGTTCGGTACACATGTGTACCGAAGTGTACCGAACGAATATAATGTTAAACGTAAAAAATTGAGAACGTGAACAACTTCTTGGAAGTAATCTCAGGTGCTGCGTCGCAGCATTCAGAGTAATTTGCTCACATTGTGTTCAACGTGTCATAGAGCGAGCAAGTCATTTCATTGGACGAGAGGCATACTATGAGAGCTGGTCACAGGGATGCGTTCAAATGTAGTCAGTAATTTGAGGAACTGTCGAAATGGCGAACGCAGATAAAGTTGAGCTCGAAAATTCTCCAGCATCATTGAAGTCTCCGGTTTGGGAACATTTTGGTTTCGCAGTTACGAACAAGGATGACGGACAAAGACAGGTGGACCGAACCAAAGCTGTTTGTCGGCATTGTTCAACTACAATTGGTTACACGGCTGGCAATACATCAAACTTGCACACTCATTTGAAAAGGCATCACCCGAACGTGAATATCACCGGTACCAAAAGACTGAAGTGCAAACCCAACTCCCACGAGCATGTAAGCCTCCACCACTCGCAAAAAGTTCAGACCGAGCCAAAGCTATTACAAACGCCAAATATCCTTATGTTGCCATGTTAGCAAAGCGCTACCTGGCTGTATCTGCTGCTACGTCTGTCCCTAGAGAGGGTTGTTCTCCACAGCAGGAGACATTGTTAGTGCCAGCAGATCTGCCCTGTCGGCAAGCAATGTGGACAAGTTCATCTTTCTTTAAACAAACATGAAAATACAATGACAAGCAAGTCATAATGTCAAACTGGCTGCTTAGGTACTAGTACAGTACAGTTCATCGAAAAGCTGCACCTTAATGTTTATTTTATTATATTTTGTATTTATTTGAGTGAATATTCATAGTTTAATAATAATTAAAAACCCAAAACTAATAGTTTATGTTTTGTGAGTACAGTAAAGTTCAAATACAGATTATTTCAGTTCATCGAAATGCTGCACCTTAATGTTTATTTTATTATATTTTGTATTTATTTGAGTGAATACATTATTCACAGTTTAATAATATTTTAAAATAAATATGGTATGTTTTGTGATAATTTTTTCTGCTGTAAACGAAAACGTACCGAACCGAACCGTGACCTAAAAACCGAGGTACGTACCGAACCGAAATGTTTGTGAACCGTTACACCCCTAATATATATATATAATATATATAATATATATATATATATATATTTATATATATACAGTGCAATAAGCTTCTTAGTGCAATAAGAAGCTACAGGGACCTTAATCTAACGTCGGTAATATTAACTTTATTTAATACAACATTTACTGTACAAGATTTAATCATACAGCCCATGTAGTATAATATTTTACAAATGATGAATTACAGCAAACATGTGCAATATATCCATTATTACAGCTCCGTGGGCTGGCAGTAAGGCGATATGGTCCGTTGTTATTGTGCATCCATGGGTAAAGAGAAACTCATGTAGTACTGAACACGTGGGTTAGATGCGCGTTCATAATGCAGAGGGAAATAACTCTCAGAATAACGTTATTAGCACATTTTTACAACTTGAGGAACGAATGTTTTTAATAAGGGCTATACAAGTGTTCATACTGGGTAGTTTATTTAGTTTAAAAAAAATTATCCAACGATTTACAGACCACTCTTTCCCCATGTAAGCCAATGGGAAAAAGTGTTTCCGGGCCTGGCAACCAAACGGAAGTGTAGTACCGCCGTTTGGCCAGCACGAATATTTTCATCTGAGTCCGGCACACTTCCTGGGGGCTTGTAATAGACACGTTGGGATCGCGGCGAAATGGCGGCGAAATGCTCTCCGCAGATCCATTCTCACAGCGTTTATCAACCTTTTTCACACTCAATATCAAGCCACACTGATTGTTTTTACTTCTTTATTTTAATTGAATAAAATAGGACTTTTGTTGCCGTCAGTTATGGGGAGAGTAGGGCCTCAGAATACTGAAATCTGTATTGTTTCATCGTTTTTTCCTTCTAATTTTGTATTCTTTTCTAAACCACACACTGTTATTTACTCAACAATAACACATAATTATCCTTGTGTTTATTTATTTATTTGTTTGATTAATAAACACAAGTTGGAGTCCGTCAGGACCGAGGGTCGGAGCAGCTCATTTGCTTTAGAGAATTTTACACCCGGTTCGAGGGTTACCGCCCCTTGAGGCACCTAGGACCTTGAGACCACAGCTCCCCGCCGCGGCTACGGCAATAGAGGCTTTGAACACCGACCACTCTGGTTCAATGTCCCCAACCTCCACAGGAATGCCCGAAAAGCTCTGCCGGAGGTGTGAGTTGAAGGCCTCCTGAACTTGGGCCTCCTCCAGACGTTCCCAGTTCACCCGAACTACACGTTTGGGCTTACCAGGTCTATCCAGAGGCTTCCCCTGCCACTCGACCCAACTCACCACCAGATGGTGATCAGTTGACAACTCCGCCCCTCTCTTTACCCGAGTGTCCAAAACATACGGCCTCAGGTCCGATGATACGATAACGAAATCGATCATGGACCTTCTGCCTAGGGTGCTCTGGTACCACGTACACTTATGAGCATCCTTATGTTCGAACATGGTGTTTGTTATGGCCAATCCATGACTAGCACAGAAGTCCAGTAACAAACCACCACTCCGGTTCAGATCAGGGGGGCCGTTCCTCCCAATCATGCCCCTCCAAGTGTCTCCATCATTGCCCACATGTGCGTTGAAGTCTCCCAGCAAGATTAAAGAGTCCCCTTCAGGAGCCCCATACAGGACTCTTTCCAGGGTCTCCAAGAAGGCCGTATACTCTGAACTGCTGTTGGGTGCATAAGCACACACAACAGTCAGAGTTTTCCCCCCCATAACCCGCAGGCGTAGGGAGGCGACCCTCTCGTCCACTGGGGTAAACTCCAACAACGAAGCACCCAACCGGGGACTTGTGAGTATCCCCACACCCGCCCGGTGCCTCACACCTTGAGCAACTCCGGAGAAGAATAGAGTCCAACCCCTATCCAGAAGTAAGGTTCCAGAGCCGACGCTGTGCGTAGAGGCGAGCCCAACCAGATCCAACTGGTAACGCTCCACCTCCCGCACAAGCTCCGGCTCCTTCCCCCCCAGAGAGGTGACGTTCCACGTCCCCAAAGCCAGCTTCTGTCGCCTCCGTCGAGACCCTCCGCTTTCACTGCCACCCTTCTGGCAGCGCACCCGACCCCATCGCTGTTTCCCGTAGGTGGTGGGCCCGCGGGACGGAGAAGCGGAGGTGTTGCCCACGTTGCCTTTTCGGGCTGGGCCCGGCCGGTCTCCGTGGCAAGCCTGGCCGCCAGACACTCGCCGACGAGTCCTCCTTCTCGGCCTGGCTCCAGAAGGGGACCCCGGGCTTCCTCCGGGCCGGGTATCCTCACTTCTTGTTTTTTCTTTCATGAGGTCTTTGTAAATCATTTAGTATAATCACACAAATTCTGTGTTTTATATTTAATAATTCTGTGTTCTTTATTTATTGAACGTTCAATACCTGACAAGGTCGGAGATGAAAAACTTGGGTCGCAGGTTCCTCAACAGTGCATTACAAGACATCTATCAATATGTGTGTATACATCCACCATTAAACTGTCGTATTCTGCACATTTCTTATACTATCTACATACATCTTATAAGAGTATAATACATATGTATACTATCAGTTAAAATAAGTGCTTAAACATACAGTAGTTAACATTGCAGGAAAGCAATATATTAGTACTTTGTGAGGTTTAATATTTATACCCCCAAAGCTTTTTTTTTATTCAAAATAAGACCTTAACCTAAAGTATTCTTTAATGTTTAAATAAAGCCTTATTAGTTTGTCTGTCTGTGTCTCCTATTAATATCTAATAATAAAAATAATACATTTCAATAACGTGCTTTAACCACCAGGTGTCCCTTTATATCAGCTGTGCACCGTTATGGTGTACATATACCAATATACCGATTGGATCAAATATAAAAGTCAGCCGAATTAGTATTGATACTGCAAGGAGACTTATATTGTGAAGAGAAATTGAAGATTTTGTTTAATTGCTGATATATTTATGATCCAAGTCACATATTCAGTTTCGGCGGCAGTTATTCCTGTTTGTCTAGAAGTCTTCTCATCAGGGCTCTATAAATAGCAAACTACAGGAGATATGTAATATTTAATGCAGCCGAACCGTGTATTACAATGCCGTTATGTGATGACCTCCAAAGAGAAAAGCAAGCAAACTCGGAATAAAGTATTATTTTATTTTTAAAAAATGTTTTCGGATTTCACACCAACAGGATGTCCGCTAAACTAAAATGTCCGTGCGGAACAATACCCATAGATCCGTGGGTGAATAATGTCAATCACCACATTACACACATCCCTTCACATTTACATTTTAATTAAGCAATCATACACGAGATAGAATTTACATTCTATAACACATAGGTTTGAGCAAGCTCTCTGATTGGTCAATAGGCGTGTTTGATTCCACGATCAAACAACGGTCAAATAGAACGTGCCTAATCACAAAGTATCCAGGGGCCTACACACGCCACTAGCCTACCGGAACTACTTCCATGAGCCTACATAGTGTGGTTTCCATAGCGACGTTTAGCGACACACAGCCGTTACACGGTTATACATTATCTCTCGTTGGAAATCGGTAGCTACAAAATGTCAGAAGCACCTGCATACAGTGGCTGGCGGAGGCAGGGTTGGAGGCCAGAGAAATTATGTCCGTTAGCGGACATAAAAACGAGTCATCGCTTCGCAGCTACTGGGCTCCATCTCTAGACAACAGAAAGATGTGGAGCAACGCGCTTTTTGCCGGTCCGGGACACGCCATGAAACGGCCACTGGAGGAAAGCTCTTCCTATAACGTAGTCCTACCCGTGAACACCACAGCAGCACCTGCAAAAAAGTCTGGCATGGAGTTCATGGAGAGCTGTTTCAAGAATTGCACTTTTAATGGCAGCATGAACATCCACCTTCATTCTGAACCCAAAATGTTTCAGCACCATGGAGCCTGATTTGATTTGTTCCGCTAATCCCACACAGTGATTACTCAGATATTTAAATAGCCTAATTCAATAAATTGTTTTCAATAAATTGTTTCCAATAAATTGGTTAATAATATATTATTTACTATAATTATATCAATAACTGTAAGCGGGGTAGCAGGAGTGTTCGATCGGCTATCGTTACCGTGGGAACTACTTTCAGGAACTACTTTCTGACGGAGATTAACTCAAGCAAAAAGCGTAGGTTTGGGAGCAAATTAGCACACATTATGACATTATTTTACGATATTGTTGATTACAATGATAGTTTGTGTTATAGAATCGCAATCATACACTTGAGGCCGTTCTTGAACGTCATTATTGGTACGACAGTACTGCGGCAGGACCGAGGCGCTTGCGCCGAGGTCCGTACGCTCAAGAACGGCCTCTCGTGTATGATTGCTTAATTAAAGTATTTCGTGAGGCCTTCTAAAATGTTTTTAAATATAATTAGGGTTGAAGTAGTGTGTAAAGTGTTGCCTGGCAACGCAATCGCACAACAGCACGTCCATTAATTCCACAACCACACACATGGATTAACATCGATTTAATACATTAATGTAGCCTTTGTTTCTGCTAAAAGAGGTGTCGACCAGCTGGGGCAACAAGAAAATCGGCGAAATCGAGTGTGACTATTAAAAAATAAATCATTATTATATTAATATTGACAATAACAACCGACCGTCGGGGAGCGTTTTCATGGCGTCTATTATCAACGCTGTGGGAGGTCTATGAAGGTCTATGGGACGCCCTGCCCGTTGACAACTGACGCGCAAGGGGTACGTAATAGAGTGACGGGGAGGGGGCCTGACCGACCGTCAACATGTGACGGGTTGGGAGTGAGAACGTGTTGCTCGTTATGTCTAGAGTGCTTTGATCTCAAAACAGAGTGGAGGACTGCTTGAAATTCGGCCAATTTTTTTTTTAAACTTGCCATAATTCCCAAACCCTACACTCCTTGGACATCATATTTCACAAAAAATGTAGGAAAACCTCTCCTACATTGAAAAATTAAAAAGAATTAAGAAAAAATATTAAACAAAATGCCTTACAAAAACTTGACAAAAACTCCACCTAGCTCCCAATAGACTACCATGTTAAAACATTTCGGATCTTTCTTCAGACTAGAGAGAAGTAAACTTTAAACAAACTGCTCCCATCTCCACATTTTACACACAAAAAAAACAAAAAACATATATCAGTTCATTGGGGTTCCCTGATGCTCACTTTCTGGTCATGTTTTTATAGGAGCCATAGTTTTTGAACAGGTGGCAAAATTGTCAGATATAATCCTCAATGCATTCTTAATGGGCCTCAGTGCTGCAGTTGGTTACCATGTTGTTGCTGGGCAGATTGGGACCACACACCTGAGTGACATCATCTAATCAGAGCAGACTCGCCCACAGACAGACTGGTATACACACACTGGAGGTTTGTATTATTTTTTTTTCAACAAAAGTTAGAAATGCAAGAGCATTGCAAGAGCAAGAACAATTGAAAGGCTCTCCTTTGTCCCGTCCTGGGAGAGGGATCCCTCCTCTGTTGCTCTCCCTGAGGTTTCTCCCATTTTTACCCTTTAAACTGTGGGTTTTCTCCAGAAGTTTTTCCTTGTACGATGTGAGGATCTAAGGATAGAGGGTGTCGTTTTTCTCACACTGATAATCTGAACAATCTGTGCTGTTGTATTTGCTATAAAGTGTCTCTACTGTAGGCTATTTTTTATTATATGTACAGCAATTTGGCTCGACCAAAAATCGTTTATAAATGTGCTATATAAATAAAACTTGATTTGATTTCACTGCACATGTCCATGGAAACCTTTGATCTCTCGACTCACGTACACAGGTGTTTAATAACGTATTCACCATGGTAACCTTTGATCTCTGGGCTTCCAGTGGTTCTCAAACTTTTTCTGTCAGGCCCCCCCTTTGGAGAAAAAAAAAAGTCGGGCCCCCCCAACACAAATAGTCAGGCTCAGTGGCGGCGCCAGAGATTTCTTTTGGGGGTGCTGTGGGGTAGCTTGACATTTCATAGAGGGTGCACAAACATTTAGGGTTTCCCATTAATGTACCGGGCGCTACAGTGGAATTTTCTACTGCAACAATCCCCACGCATATACACAGTGTACCCGGGACTGTTACAATGAAGGCTCGATAATCAGCTCACGGCATATAGGTGTAAGCAGGGGTAAAGTGCTATTTTTACAGGTGGTGTGTGGACCTCACATAGGGGGGTCCGGGGGCAAGCTCCCCCGGGAAGATTTATTTTTAAATATTGAAGTTAAAAGCATCAATCTGGTGCACTTTGAGAGCAAAATGAAGAGATCTATGGATACCTCTCTCAACACCCATATGAAACAGAACTGTAAACAGATTTACTTTTTCTTTATGGATATTTTACAAATCACCCTTTTAAACTTAAAACTTTTTTTACTGTCATATAGTATTTCATACCTGTTTTTCATTTATTCTCTTATTTTTGTATAACTATAATGTTCATATAAACGTGTGCCTCGGAAATAATTGTTTACATTAATGGTGACCAAAACGTTTGAGACCCACTGAGATAACACTGACAGAGTCCTTTAGCTCACTGAGTCTCTCAGTCTGACAGGAGAGGACTCTCCTCCACTTTGTTGTTGAAAAAACTCCTTATATCCGATAGCGTAGCTCGTTGGCACCAGAAGCTAACAACAACGATCTCCGGTACCGGTGCGCTCTCTCTCGCTCGTGCACACAAAATGGCTCGTTTCACACATACACACACAGTCGAGCTTTAATGAAACACAGAGACCCAGACGTAATAGTACTGGACTGCATCATATTATTTTCGAATCAATAATTTTTCAAATTATGATTTTTTTTTTTTTTTAATTATAATTATTTTATAACCATTTTTCCTCCTGGTCTCTCGCCCCCCCCCCCCCCCCCTGGCATGCCTCTGCGCTCCCCAGGGAGGGGCGCGCCCCCCACTTTGAGAACCACTGGCTTACACACACAGGTGTTTGTAAACATTCATTCACTACTACTTACATTTAATATCTAACTCCTTCAGCCTACTTTCAGCTACAGAAACCATTCAACTATTAAATTATTCAGCTATTTCAGGACATTGAGGCTATACATGTTGTTGTTTATACCTTTTTTAAACCTTTTCTTTTAAATATTAAGCTTCTTCACTATTTTTCCTCCTCTTCCAGTTTACCATTTCACTTTCGAGTTTTCAACAAAGACATTGCAATGCCTTTGAGCTGTAACAATTTGATTCAAATAATTTCTGCATTTCTCTGCTAAGTTCAGCAACACACTTAATTGTTTTTTGTAGCTAAAAGCAGCTACAGAGACCATTCAACTAATAACATATTCAGCTTTTTCAGCTAAATTCAGCAACAATTGTACACAGTTTACAGCATTCACACGCATTTTCTGCAGGAAATGCATTTTTTCATTAATCCAAATCTGTAAAGTAACTAACGGTATGTAGTGGAGTAAAAGTACATAATTTACCTCTGAACTATTATTATATTTGTGTCACTGCATCCTGGTAAAATACAAATATAATGTATAATGTCTGTGTCTTTGACATTAGCGCTGCTAGCCACCTGTGCCCTGTACTACGAAGCCAGTTCAACATATCCTGGATATGTTTGAGTAACAAACAAACTAACAACAACAAACTAATAAACGAGATCTCGCTAAGCGGTCCTACGACGCTGGTAAATCAAGCCAGGGTTTCTCTCTCCAGCTGAGAGCGCATTCACGTGAACGGGGCGGGGTTAGCTACATTTGACCAATCACAAACAGGGACAAGTGTACTGACAGCGCAGCGTCATACTTCATTAATGAAAAGTAAACTAATATTAGACAAATATGAGCTTTAAACATCCATGACTTAAACATATAATCCAGGATACAAGCCACAGAGTTGCACCTGCAAGGAGAATACAGAACAACTGGTTAAAAAATAACTAGGCCTACCGAGTGTTTGAAAGCGTATAGTTGTATGATATCACTGCCTCATCTAAGACACGAGTGGATCTGACATTAATTACATTTGACTCGAGTGTTTCGTCAACATAATGTGTTGCTTAAAATAATACTTCTGCATACAGTATGTGACACTGTGAGTGTTGCACGGCCAGATACGGCTGGAGAAGCTGACTCAGATAAGGAAATATATATGACATGATATTATATGATCGATGATCTGCTTGATGATAAGTGCGACACGTCGGCGTCTTCTCTGCATACGGCAGTTTAAACTGTATTTCCTTTATCCTGTAATATGACTTGAGAGATTTAAACTCCGCACACTGAGTTGATCTCTTTTCTATAGACGCCGGAGCCGGGCAGCATCAGGTAAAACAGTTATTTAGCCTTCCCAAACCTGAGTCTCACGCGCCGCCTATGAGTACAAGTATCTTAACAATGTACTTAAAGGTGGGGTAGGTAATTCACTTCAGAAACACTTTTGTTACATTCCATGGAATGCTCTTAACATCCCGATGAATGAATACATTAAATGCTTTGACAATAAATACATAAAAAAAATTCATCTGTGGAAGCCGTGGCCCGGCTAAAATAACTGGACGGCCTACCTGTAGCCTGTCAGCCTTCCATCTCGTGCCCTCATTGGTCATGTGCGCGTTCCTGTGTGTTGGAGGAGGGGCTCTGTTAGGAAGTCTGAAGGAAGGGGCAGATCTTATTCGGCTGTGTACTTTCAAATTCTAGCGCACTCGAGCTGGTTTCTCCATTGGTACCTACCTACCTTTAAGTAAACTTGAGTACATGTACTCAGTGACTTCCCACCTCTGGCATGGATCTGTTCAGCGATTCTGCTGTTGTCTGTGATCGGTGTTACTGGTAGTCTGTTTCCCAGCTCTTCTTCCTGTTTACCAACAGCGGTGTATTTACATGAAGAAGCGTCGGCAGCGGCTTGGCCCTGCCCCTCTCTGTGCCCAGATGCGTGCTCGTTCACGTTGTTCCGCAAGGCACGTTCAAGTGGACGTCCTGGCTGCGTCACTTGCGCGCCGCCACGCTCCCTTCCGATGCACTTCTTTTCCCGAAAGCCTAAAGATAGATGTTTCGTTTTCAGGTGAGTGTTGTACCCTAAATCCCGTGAGTCCTATTCCTGAGGGCAATGGCATATGTTACACTGAGCTCTGTTAGTCAGTACAGACTACAGTGTGATGTCTATGCTGCATGGTGTCTATTGTTTATGCGACTGCTGAATCCAATGCGGCTGGCGGCCTGTGAGTCAGCCCGCTTGCCTGGTGAAATGAGCCAGGGGTGAGCTGCATCCAACGGGCAGTGTGTTATCAATACATCTCACTCGTGAAAGGGCAATGTTTAAAAGTGTTCAGCTGTGTCTTCAAATTAACATGCGGGTTAGTTTTAAAGCAGCAGTTTCACATCGACGTGGGTCTTGCGTGATATAACGTCAGCATTAGCATTGTTGCTAACTGCTACTCCTGCTCCCTCCTGGTTGTCTGAAAGAAGTCCCGAGTTCTCTTTATTCATATTGTTGGGGGAGATACTAACAGTTATACTTAACGCTATCTAAATATTATTATCTCGATGTAATGCTTTTCTCACTGAGTATTCCTCCTCGCACTCTACACTCTATAACTCTACGTTACGAGTGCAGTTGGACTAGTCTGAAGTCAAACTGGATTCTTTAGCCACCTCATTCCTCACTTTTTTCATTAATTTCCCACATTTCGACCTCTGCTGTGCATCTCTGTGCAATACTATTTGTCATGTTACCATGACAAGCCAAAACAATAGTTAAACTTGCATAAATGATTGGCTTAGTGAAAGTATTGTCCTAGGCTCATGGTCAACAGTTGGAACTCACATTGATCATCACACTTATTCACATGGTGTATGCGGTCTGATAACCACTATGCTAGTGTGTTGATGCACTGATAGTTTATTTATAGTGTCGTGGACAGTCCCCATCGATGAACTGTCACAAAAACAGTAAATGGTGCAGCTTTAGCCGACATGGCTAATTTCCAGCAGTTGTCCCCGGCCAGATGGTAATAGACACCCTTAAAATTACAATGTAGCCCATTTTCTTTTAGCTTTCTGCACAATTTAAGAAACACAGTGGGAAGCTGATAAAGGAAAAATAAAATACACAGTATTAATACCTTGTGTAGTAATGCGGTATGGGTATAACCCATCATTTTTCTGAACCGATCTTAAACCTCCAGGAATATTCAGTTGTCCAGTCACTCAAACGATCATGTCTTGGGGTCAACTGATGACCTGAGCACTGTTCTATACAAATAACTAAATGAGAGACTCCTTATATTCCAGTAATCAGTGACCCCTCTTCTGTGTCTCTTATCTCTCAGACCACCATCAATATTATTATAACATAATGCAGCTCAGCATTTATATAACATTTATAAATAGTTGTGCCTTAATACTTAGTATATACATTGTTGACCCTCTCTAAAAGGCCCACATATATAGTATAGAATATGTGTTATATGTATGAACATACAATAGAATTTTCCTTTTTTTGAATTACAAGAATGTTTGTCAATTATAGTATTTAGAAAGAAAGACAATCTGAATGGAAGGGATCCACATGTCCAGGGCCCTTGTTTTGTTATTGCAAACATTCCATAATGTTCTTGCAATCTTAGAATGATCCCTTATCAAGGTCCCGACCTCTCAGTCCGCTTCATGACATATTTTACAATCTTATTCTTGTCATTTATTCTCCTCCTCTTGTTTTATTTTTTTGCTAACCATTCCTATTTTTCTTCCCTATCTTTTCTGTGATCTCCATGACTCCCTTCCTCCCCGAACCTTCCACTCTGTCTCTTGGCCCATCGTCTGGTTTCCACGCAGTCCCTGGATGAAGACTGTACGTTGGAGGAGGAAGATGACGGCGGGATGATAGAAGAGGAAGATGAAATCAATCAGTTTAACGATGACACCTTCGGAGCAGGGGCCATCGGTGAGTTATGTGTACAATGTATTGGAGAGTAGTTAGCCGATTACAAACCTACATTCTGAACATAACCTGGTCCAAACCAGGTTGAGTCTGCAGCATAGGTTGTCCTGGCGACCTAGGATAAAAGAGATCCACCTCTGTATCAGGGAGAACTCTGGCTTTATGCTCAAACTATCTACGCCAGGGGTCGGCAACCCCTGGCACGCGTGCCAGCATTGGCACGCGGCACCGTAACCAGTGGCACGCTAGGAATAAGTGGAATAAGTGTGCAAAAAATATTTAAATTGTATTTTGGGATCCTGAACGAGGCCGCCGCCAGAGAGCGTCTCCCCGTTACCCGCAGAAGGAAGCCATGCACACAACGCAGCTCCGCTCTCTTTAACTCCAGGTGACTTTCTGCCGCTTTCCCCCGTGGTGCTGATCGTTTCACCACAGAGAGGAAAGCACTTCACTAACTGCAGTTCCCATAAGGAGCTGTACAAATGCCGCAGTTTCTGCGTGGCTGTGTATTTAGTTGAAAGCCCAGTGGCGATCTGATCATCTCTCATTGAAATAATATGCTACAAAGGGGCGGACTGGCCAACTGTGTGTTGAACTTTCCTGTCGGCTCCCAGACCGTAGTCGAGGAGGGCAGACCTCTGTTTTTCTGCTTCCTCGTTTCACTTCCAGAAACATACACACGTTCCCTCACTGTCGCTCTACCATCCACAAACACGTATGCACAAGCCACACCTCTCTCTCTCTCTCTCTTAAAGGGACAGCGATCTCATCTCACTCTGCGTGACCTTAATATCATAACATGTGTGTTCTGGAGAATCACAGAACGGACAATCGTCCTTATTATTATGCCGTTTAAACCAATTATTTAAATGTGTTTGTTAAATTCGACATCATGTAAGTTGCACTGACAGGTCCACACACTGCTTCCCCGCAGAGAGGCTCCCCCGCCCTCCTGCTGATAGTTGACAAGCGTCAAGCTCCTCACCCCCCCCCCCCCCCCCCCACTTGATAATTCTCGATCGTTGGCACGCTGATAACAATTTTTTTTGAAAATGGCACTTCATATGAAAAAGGTTGCCGACCCCTGATCTACGCTAACCCACTAATCTGGTTCTCAGTTCCCCCTTCCTGTCACAACCTGACAGTGAAGACATTATACTGTGTCTGTAGGTGCTCATGATTGTTGTTGGTCACCATCTTTCAACACTAAAGCAGTGATCATCAACTAGCGGCCCGCGGGCCACATCCGGCCCGCACGACGGGGGTGACTGTGGCGTTGGCGGAGTGGTTACTGCGTTCAGCCCCCACTTTTTTTTATATACAACGTCTCGTGAGTAAGGTGCAGTACCGGAGTCCAACGGAGAGGCAGCAGCTGCGGGTCAGTAGACTGCGTACTGCGTAGCCTTCCCTGCCCTGAAGAACAAGAAGTGATCCTTCGTTGTGAAGAGTCTGCTTTATGCGCTCAACAGAGAGGCGGCAGCTGCGGGACAGTACCCTAGAAAGTGATCCTTCGTTAGCGTGAAGAGTCCTGCTCCACAGTACCTGAGCGCGCTCCACAGTACCTGAGCGCGCTCCACAGTACCTGAGCGCGCTCCACAGTACCTGAGCGCGCTCCACAGTACCTGAGCGGGCTCCACAGTACCTGAGCGGGCTCCACTAGCATAATGAATAATAATGAAAATTAACACATTTGTTGCAATAGTAATTTATACACAAACTACATTACTACTTGTACTACAACATTTGAATCATCAGTTCTTCCTCATTTCCCTCAATTGTTCATATTTGGTTTATTAAAATAATGATATTGTGGTCATTGTTAAAAAAATTCTGCTATTATTATGAGTATTATTATTTGTATAATGCGCTTTCTGCCTTCCTGTCATTAGGAGTTAGACATGTAATGGCTATGTAATAGATTAGAACCTTCATTCTCCTAAACTGCTGGGACATTTCACTAAAGCCAATACCTTTATATTTTCTACTCTTCTCTTAGCCTGCTCGCGCTGCGCTCCGCAGCAAACAGCTGTTTGCTTTTCACCCAACAATGACAACCGACTCACGGAACGCTATGTTGTAGCGTTAATAAACGAAACAATTTAACAACATTGCTAGTCAAAATAGCATTTATTTTTTTAAAGCAATAAGTGGCCCGAGTGGGCAAGTGGAAAGTACGTTATGCTGGCCCGGGGTGTCTAGATAGTGCTTCTGGGCCAGCGGGCCATTTATAATGTCAAGCCCTGATATGGCTCCTCTCTTCCAGATGACGACTGGCAGGAGGAACACAAACGCCTCGCTGGGCTAGGAGCAGGGCTGGGGGGAGGAGGGGGAATGGGAGGAAAATCAGATTTGGGAGGAGCCTTTGATTCATCCTCCTCCCATCTCCATTCCTCTGCGGGCCAACTCCCCCTTCCACCTTCCCTTAAATTCTCCTTATCTTCCTCTGGACTGCCTCCACCAGGTCAGTGCCGTAGTTATGGAAATGCCGCTAGTCGTGTTCCTCTCTATGCTAGATTTTAGTATTGCTTACTGGAGATTTGCAGGTTTTGTGAATGCCTAATATCTTCAATCTTCTTTTTTTTGTAAAGTTCTGAATTTCTTGTGACAGGTCAAGTGTTTTTGGAAACTGAAAAATAATTGCTAATCTTCAAGCTTTTTTTCTTGACGTATTGTTAAATATAACATGAAGAGCAAAAGAAAGACACACATAGTTAGAAAATCCTAAGTAAAACTGTTGTTTCAGATGTGGAGGATCGAGCAGGGGAAGGGGGCTTGGCTGAGTCCCTAGCCAGACTCATCCTGGAGGCTGATCCAGCCATCACTGGTGTAGGAGCAGCTGCTCCTCCCCCCAGCTCTTCAGGATCCAGCCTATCCGCTTTGCAGGGCCTGGAACAACCAATGGTCCTGCCCCAGCCCTCCTCCATTCCACATCTCAATCAACTACACCATCACCCCCAGCACCAGCTGCCTCCTGGGCCCTCCTCAGGTTAGAACCAATGTATTGGTTACATCAGCTATCACTCAGACAGCCAATGGTCAATTACTAGCATAACTATAATATATATATATATATATTAATGCTGTCAAAATTATCGCGTTAATGGCGGCAATTTTTTGAATTAATTGCGTTAAAATATTTAACGCATTTAACGCATGTGCAGAATGGCCCGCCCCATACATCCCACCAGTGGCAGCACCATGGTATGGCTGGGGTAGGCTACACCCATACCAAGAAATGGCTTAGCCCTACCATGAAAAACGATGTTAAAGTAAGCTAAATAAAGTCCGCCAACTCGCGCCGAGAATTGCTCAGACAGCAGTTAGTCAGATTGATTTCAGTAGCCACTTGTCTGGAAATACCGAAGACCAGAAACAGTTTTGAAAACTTTTGTCACGTAGTGATCGTCTTCTCAATAGAACATCTTTGATAATGTCTTCTGGCCAATCAGAATCAAGATAAAGGCGTGGTGTTGTTGCAGGAAGTCCCGACGGAGAATACTTTTGCTGTAGTACAGGGGTGCACATAACTGGTAGGTTATGTGCGTAATCTGAAATGCGTACCGTCACTTGTGTCACAAAGCGCATTTGCGTACCGACGTACTTGTGAAGCTTTTCCAGAAGGCGGTTAGATCACCGGACGACAGTCGGTCTCCGTGTGCACAGACAGGCTGCTGTTAACGTCGGTCTGTACAACGGAATTGTGCCAAAACTACTGGAGGGAGACTCTCCCCCCCCCCCCCCCCCCCCTTCACTGGAGAACTGCGCTAAAACAGCTGATCACAACGTTCACGCTCCCCCCCTCGTTGATAGAAATCAACACAAAATGAAATAAGACCCCACGGTTTGATGATTGATAGGTGTGTGGGCTGTCTTTCATTTTGACACACAGAACAATGTTATAATAAACGTACATACTGTATATTGAATGGATATATCCGCCTTCTTTCATTTATCTTTCCATTCCCACAACAATATACATAAAGAAATGGCATATGTTGGACATAGTTTGAATGGTGATTAATCATGATTAATTAATTTTGAAGCTGTGATTAATCTGATTACATGTTTTAATCGTTTGACAGCCCTAATATATATATATATATTTTATTTCTTTTTATTTTATAAATTAGAATGCTTATCTATCCCCACAAAAACAAAGCATTTGTTAGATTGATTTATATTCTGGGCTATTTTGCCCTTATCTATAGAAAGGCTTAAAGGTAATCTATTATGCAAAATGCAATTTTGTATTTCTTTTATACATAAATGTGGTGTGTAAGGAGAATAAAACGTCAGAAAATAAAACCCTCTCTCTTTTCCTCCGTACCCACATCTCTAAAAACGGGGGTACAATACAGCTGATCTAGATTTGCTGCGGTCATGACGACATTACTAAAATGTGGGCTGGCTTTACGTTGAACTCCTGGCAACGTCCCGCCCAACTTATAGTCCTCTATCAGAAGCGTTGCTGTATCAGTAACAATGCGCAACGTGTTTACAAGTAATATGGTCTGTGTTTACATTAGCAAGCATAGCTAGCACTCAGAGCTAACGCTGTGCTGGACAGAATATGTGTAAAGAAGCAGGAAATAAAAGGTACTGTCCTTGTAGTAAACCCGTGAGAGAGAATGCGTTTGAGCTCCATTCTTTTTCAGAAATAAGTGCTTGATGTGGTTTGGAACATGATATGGCGCAGTCCATGTAAACATTTATAAAAAAACACATACTTTTAAAAGACTTTAAATTGTCAAAACTCAAGAAATTGTGTTTTTCAAGGATGGTACGAATTTGTCTTTCTGTCAAACACCTTGATAGCTCTCTTGTTTAGCTGAGTTTCTGCTGGTGGACAGCCTTCTCTTCACAGAGCTCACTGCTTGTATGCAGACGGACGCTCCAAAGGGGCGTGGTCAGCAGCAGCTCAGTTACATTTAAAGGGCCAGACCCAGAATCAGCACTTTAGTAACAGGGCTGAAATAGAGGGGGATCTGTTTGGTCATGTGCACGGAAATGCTGTTCAACCATTGGTCAGACATTAAGGGGGTAAAAACGCAAATCCCGGCAATTTCTACCGGAGCCTCCGCCATGGAGCATCGGCACTTTCAGCAGGTTATTCTCATGCTGCTGTTAATCTGGAGATCAACAGACACTAGCGGCCCGCGCATATGATTATATAATCAGACAACGTCCGTTAAAAAACATTATAACATAATGAGACGTTCTGCAGTAAGGAGGGGCGTTTCACAGACGACAGGTGTTCTTACTTTTATGTAGCTGACGGAGAATTTTTACTTTACACGACACTGTTCAACACTTAATTCTGCTTCACTCTTTAACTAGACAACCGCGGATGTCTTGAAAGACTCTTTCGCTGAAGATTTTTGAAGATATCCGAGTTCTTGTGACACGTAAATACTACGCTTCCTATGTTTTGGTGCGGACTGTGTTCACACCAGCAATGAACCGCTCCAGAGTTCGCAAGCAAGCGTTCCGAGACCACCTATTTTTAGAGGACCAGAGTCCGGTCGTTTAGTTCACTTAAGAGGTCTCGGTCTGTGTTCACACCGACCCAAATGAACCGCACCAAGCGGCTAAACGCACCAGGGTTCGATTCAACCGGACTATACAAGGCAGGTGTGAACACACCCTTAGACTACTTTTTGACAATGTGGTTTACCCATGGATGTATAATAAGAACTGGATACAGCGTGCGAGGCGGGGCCTCGGTCCTTCCTATGAGAGTTGCTCATTGGCGCATGAAGACAAAATGGCCCAACTTTTGAGAGAGCGAAACGTCACGAAAGTATTCATATAATCATATACAGTGGGGCAAAAAAGTATTTAGTCAGCCACCGTGCAAGTTCTCCCACTTAAAAAGATGAGAGAGGCCTGTAATTTTCATCCTAGGTACAATTCAACTATGAGAGACAGAATGGGGGGAAAGAATCCAGGAAATCACATTGTAGGATTTTTAATGAATTAATTGGTAAATTCCTGGGTAAAATAAGTATTTGGTCACCTACAAACAAACAAGATTTCTGGCTCTCACAGACCTGTAACTTCTTCTTTAAGAGCCTCCTCTGTCCTCCACTTGTTAACTGTGTTAATGGCACCCGTTTGAACTCGTTATCAGTATAAAAGACTCCACTATGGCCAAGACCAAAGAGCTGTCAAAGGACACCAGAAACAAAATTGTAGACCTGCACCAGGCTGGGAAGACTGAATCTGCAATAGGTAAGCAGCTTGGTGTGAAGAACTCAATTGTGGGAGCAATTATTAGAATATTGAAGACATACAATACCACTGATAATCTCCCTCGATCTGGGGCTCCACGCAAGATCTCACCCCGTGGGGTCAAAATGATCACAAGAACGGTGAGCAAAAATCCCAGAACCACACGGGGGGAACTAGTCAATGACCTGCAGAGAGCTGGGACCAAAGTAACAAAGGCTACCATCAGTAACACACTACGCCGCCAGGGACTCAAATCCTGCAGTGCCAGACGTGTCCCCCTGCTTAAGCTAGTACATGTCCAGGCCCGTCTGAAGTTTGCTAGAGAGCATTTAGATGATCCAGAAGAGGATTGGGAGAATGTCATATGGTCAGATGAAACCAAAATAGAACTTTTTGGTAAAAACTCAACTAGACGTGTTTGGAGGAGAAAGAATGCTGAGATGCATCCAAAGAACACCATACCTACTGTGAAACATGGGGGTGGAAACATCATGCTTTGGGGCTGTTTTTCTGCAAAGTGACCAGGACGACTGATCCGTGTAAAGGAAAGAATGAATGGGGCCATGTATCGTGAGATGTTGAGTGACAACCTCCTTCCATCAGCAAGGGCATTGAAGATGAAACGTGGCTGGGTCTTTCAGCATGACAATGATCCCAAACACACCGCCCGGGCAACGAAGGAATGGCTTCGTAAGAAGCATTTCAAGGTCCTGGAGTGGCCTAGCCAGTCTCCAGATCTCAACCCCATAGAAAATCTTTGGAGGGAGTTGAAAGTCCATAGGCGCATTCACACCGCAGTACTTTTCCCACAAAGGTTCATGCGAACTTAGTTCATGCGAACTCTTTAGTTCGCATGAACTAAGTACAGATCGCGTTCACACCGGAAAAAGTCCCTGGGGGAGGATTAGGCAAATTAAGCCGCTGACGTCACTTCTTCTTCTTCTGCTTTGGGTTTACTGGCAGGCTACAAACAACTTCACGGCGGATACTGCCGCCCAAAGTCCCCGGCCGGAAGTCCCCGGAGTTGGGGACTGGCTTCAGTAGAAGCTGCTGGGACTCCCAGCAGCTTCTACTGAAGCCTTCCGAGTAAATCGCCAGAACGCCGACACCTCCTCTTCTCCACCGCTCCCATGTTTTATTTTGTGTTGCCATAAGTTAGTCTCTCTGCGTTTCTGCGCTGGGCTAATGCTAATGCTAATAATGCTAATGCGAGGATAATAAAATGGCGGCTTCACAAAACTTTTTGGAAGTTTTACGGGGCGTGGTTTGCAATCCGCCCAGCCAATCAGAAATATAGCTCTTTTCTCACAAAAGAGCCGCTCGAAAGTCCCTGCTCTCTAGCAGGGACTTTCGAGGGGGTAAAAAGGTTCACATTAACTAATTTTAGTACCGGCTCTTTTTGGTGTGAACGCGATAAAAGAGTTCTCATGAACTAAGTTCGCATGAACCTTTGTGGGAAAAGTACCGCAGTGTGAATGCGCCTCATGTTGCCCAGCGACAGCCCCAAAACATCACTGCTCTAGAGGAGATCTTCATGGAGGAATGGGCCAAAATACCAGCAACAGTGTGTGAAAACCTTGTGAAGACTTACAGAAAACGTTTGACCTCTGTCATTGCCAACAAAGGGTATATAACAAAGTATTGAGATACACTTTTGTTATTGACCAAATACTTATTTTCCACCATAATTTGCAAATAAATTCTTTAAAAATCAGACAATGTGATTTTTCTGGATTATTTTTTTTCTCATTTTGTCTCTCATAGTTGAGGTATACCTAGGATGAAAATTACAGGCCTCTCTCATCTTTTTAAGTGGGAGAACTTGCATAATTGGTGGCTGACTAAATACTTTTTTGCCCCACTGTAGTCCGTTGTTATTGTGCATCCATGGGTAAAGGTAAAACTCATGTAGTACTGAACACGTAACATGAACGCGCCGGGTGGTGCGGTCCCGTGGGTTAGATCCGCATTCATAATGGCAAGGAAAATAACTCTCAGAATAATGTTATTAGCACATTTTACAACTTGTGGAACGAAAGTTTTTAATAAGGGCTATACAAGTGTTCATACTGGGTAGTTTATTTAATTAAAAAAAAATTATCCAAAGATTTACAGACGTCTCTTTCCCAAAGTTAGTCAATGGGAAAAAAACTTTCCGGGCCCAGCGACTGATACAGAAGTGTAGTACCGCCGTTTGGCCACAACGAATATTTCCCTCCGAGTCCGGCGCACTTCCTGGGGGCTTGGGTTTACCCTCTGTGTATTATTTCTATTAAAATCTGCTGTGCTCTTCTCCAGGCCTGCCCCCTGGCCTTCCCCCCTCCTCCATGCTCAGCTACCAACAGCAGCAGCACTTGCTGCGTAGAGGAACTGCTCCTATGGCCCAGGTTTGGGGTTTTAATTATTTGTGGAATTAGGATTTAAATCAATTCCTGGATTTGATTTCATGTTGTTAAATATATTTGTATAACTTGTTTGTTGCAGTAACAATTATGTAATCTTTGTTGTTATAAAATAAAAAATTTCTCCACTGTTAATTCAAATTTCTGTCATTCTCTCTAGATGAACTCTCACAGTATCTGGGAGAACAGTATGGGTTTTGGTCCTGTCAGTATAACCCTTGGAATGGTTACACACATGGAGGTAAGGGTCACCGGCTTTTTTCTTCTTTTAAACGTTCTTTTCCACTGTCTGGAATGATCCATCACAACACAACATATTTCTCCAATCTGTTTCCAGTATGCTCAGCACGTAAAGGACTTAACCAAGGTGGTGATTTTGGACAGGTAATCGGTGTTAACTAATATGTTATTCCCCCTCTTCTTCCTCTTCAGGATAGTCCACTAATGTCTATAATCAATGAGGTAGGCCTTCCTACACGTCCTCCTCAGGGTAGGAGCGATGAAGGACGGGATTTGTCAGAGAGGGTCCCACCTCCACGCTCTTCTTCCCCTGTGATAGGCTCCCCTCCTGTGAGGGCAGTGCCTATTGGCACCCCGCCAAAACAGCCAATGAGCCATGCCCTGAATCATCAGGTGAATAACAGAAGTGTTTCCTTACAGATATCCTTCAACCATTCCCTCTTTCCACAATTTCCAACGTTACAATGACATAAGAAATGCTATTTGGCTTTGGTAGGATCCAAATGTTTTTTTTTTAATACACTTAATAGAGCATCTAACCTAGTGTTTCTTGTATACTACCACTAGAGGAACTAAAGCCAATTAATCATGTAGGCTGAACAGCTTTTGGGATGTTACTTTCCTCTAGTTGGCTTTGTCTCTTTTAACCCTGCGCTGTGTGTATGTGTTTGTAGATCCACCATCCCACGGCGGTTCATGTGAGAGCCCCGATCCAGCACAGATACCCTCCTCCTTTCCCTGAGCGCCTGTCACCCAACACCCTCCTCAATATAGCTGTAAGTGTTCCTCTACCCGCCCCCCCCCTCTGATTTCCCCGGTTTGTTTGCACATTAGTCCAAACAACATCACAGGGCTGCTTTTAAGTTTGATGTCGCATCAAAAGTGAAGTGAACACATGAATGGTTCCATGAGTATATACAGTGGGGCAAAAAAGTATTTAGTCAGCCACCAATTGTGCAAGTTCTCCCACTTGAAAAGATGAGAGTCCTGTCATTTTCATCCTAGGTACACTTCAACTATGAGAGACAGAATGGGGGGAAAGAATCCAGAAAATCACATTGTAGGATTTTTAAAGAATTTATTTGCAAATTATGGTGGAAAATAAGTATTTGGTCAATAACAAAAGTTAATCTCAATACTTTGTTATATACCCTTTGTTGGCAATGACAGAGGTCACTGCAGGATTTGAGTCCCTGGCGGCGTAGTGTGTTACTGATGGTAGCCTTTGTTACTTTGGTCCCAGCTCTCTGCAGGTCATTGACTAGGTCCCCCCGTGTGGTTCTGGGATTTTTGCTCACCGTTCTTGTGATCATTTTGACCCCACGGGGTGAGATCTTGCGTGGAGCCCCAGATGGAGGGAGATTATCAGTGGTCTTGTATGTCTTCCATTTTCTAATAATTGCTCCCACAGTTGATTTCTTCACACCAAGCTGCTTACCTATTGCAGATGCAGTCTTCCCGGCCTGGTGCAGGTCTACAATTTTGTTTCTGGTGTCCTTTGACAGCTCTTTGGTCTTGGCCATAGTGGAGTTTGTAGTGTGACTGTTTGAGGTTGTGGACAGGTGTCTTTTATACTGATAACGAGTTCAAACAGGTGCCATTAATACAGTTAACGAGTGGAGGACAGAGGAGGCTCTTAAAGAAGAAGTTACAGGTCTGTGAGAGCCAGAAATCTTGTTTGTTTGTAGGTGACCAAATACTTGTTTTACCGAGGAATTTACCAATTCATTCATTAAAAATCCTACAATGTGATTTCCTGGATTCTTTCCCCCCATTCTGTCTCTCATAGTTGAAGTGTAGCTAGGATGAAAATTACAGGCCTCTCTCATCTTTTTAAGTGGGAGAACTTGCACAATTGGTGGCTGACTAAATACTTTTTTGCCCCACTGTACATGAGCAGCTTGAACATTCAGTCTGAAGTCCAACCTCCATTTTCAGTTTTCATGTCTATGAAAATATATTTTTGCTGTTTTTGTCCAGAACTCCCCACTGTGCCACGGTCCGTTCCCCCCTGGAGTGGGTCCTGTTCTGTCTCAGATTCAACGGGCCCAGCTGCTCAACTCTCAGGTTGGTGCCATAAGGCGCGTTCACATAGCAGTACTTTTCCCACTTTAGTTCCTGAGAACTCTTTAGTTCTCAGGAACTAAGTACAGATCGCGTTCACACCGGAATAAGTCCCTGGGGGAGGATTAGGCAAATGAAGCCACTGACGTCACTTCTTCTTCTGCTTTGGATTTACGGGCAGGCCGCAAACCACTTCACGGTGTATACTGCCGCCCGGAGTCCCCGGAGTTGGGGAAGGCTTCAGTAGAAGCCTTCCGAGTAAATCACCAGAACGCCGACGCCTCCTCATCTCCACCGCTTCCATGTTTTCTTTTGTGTTGTCATAAGTTAGTCTCTCTGTGTTTTTGCGCTGGGCTAATGCTAATAATGCTAATGCGAGGATAATAAAATGGCGGCTTCACAAAACTTTTTGGGAGTTTTACGGGGCGTGGTTTGCAATCCGCCCAGCCAATCAGAAATGGGAACCTTTTTCTCCCACGAAAGTCCCTGCTCTCTAGCAGGGACGGAAAAGGGGGTGGAAAGGTTCTCATGAACTAATTTTAGTTCCGGCTCTTTTTGGTGTGAACGCAACATTTCGGAACTAAAGTGGGAAAGGTACTGCGGTGTGAACGCGCCTATAGACACAGTCAATTATCCCAATAGATCATCTAAAAAAACAGTCAAGTAACTGAGATGCATTTTGTTGGAAACAAGAACAATTGAATTGAAGACTATGCACAGATGAATTGCCATACCTCAGATCGAGCATTAAAATTAAGAAGTACATTACGTTTTTACTACAATACTAGTGACATTTAGAGAAAATCCAAATGTTTGAGTCCTAGCTGTACTGATTATTCAGAACTACTTAATGAGATAAAAATATATCTTCTGCCCAGCTTTGCACAAAGACTATAAACAGAAGACAAGAAGGAAATTACAAAGTAGCTAGCTTGGTAGTTTATTTAGACACCTGTTACGGCGGCGTGCGTTGAAGCTTCAAGCAGCTTCCCATTCACTTTGAATGGGGTGACGTCGCGCTTTGCCAAACTGCATTGTGGTTCTGTCGCTTTGCTTTGCTTCCGTTGCTTGCTTCAAAAGTTGAGAAAAGTTCAACTTTTCAAGCTTTCACGGAAGCGTCAGCCAATCAAATCATATGACAGTACAAGCTCTAGCCAATCAAACCGTGCTTGTGGGTCCAGGGCTGGAGATTCATGTGATTGATTGTTGGTTGAGCTTCAGACACACCCCTGTAATTGTTCAATGGTAGACTGCTACATCACATTATTAATGGTCACATTACTTTGTCTGTCTCACCTCAGATGGCTGGTTTTCCTCGTGGCGGTCCAGCGCCTCCCTTGTTACCAGGCGGGGGTTTCAGGCCGTTCTTCGGGGGGCCACCTCCTCCACTTGGTCACAGAATGGGCCCGCCGCCCCCCCATTGCCCCCCAAACCACACCCCACCCATCCGGCACAACACCACCCACCTCCACCCACAGCACCGCCGCATGCTCACGCAGCGCATGCAGAACCGGGGAGTGTAAGTGAGAGTGTATGAGTGTACACATGAACAATAGGAGTACTGCTGTCCAACAAGGAAAGACATGTCGTGTGTGTGTTTCCCTCCCTGTAGGGACCGTGGCAGGACGGGAGGGGACCGGCGCAGCAGGGACCCCTACAGTAACCTTATGAGTCAGAAAGAGAAGGAATGGGTTACAAAGATCCAGATGATGCAGCTGCAAAGTACTGACCCTTACCTGGATGACTACTACTATCAGGTGAGTTGCCTATTCAGTTGTTACCCTGTTTGCTGCAATCATGCAGGGGCTGAAAAATCTACATTTTGTACAGGTTTCACTGGGGACGCAGTTCTATAAACAAACAACCTGAAAACGTTTTAGCACAAGACAGTTTATAGATGATTGAGCACTATATCAATAATGAAAACTAAAAGAAAGCATGTGAAAGCTGACGTCAATTTCAGTGTGTTGAATATTTTCTTTTGGAAAGCAAAGGTAGCATGAATATATTGAATAAAGGAAAAGGATGAAGCATGCAAAATAAGAGTAAAGCAATGAAAGTGAGTCTTGTTGTCAAAACTGTGTGTGTGTGTGTGTGTGTGTGTGTGTGTGTGTGTGTGTGTGTGTGTGTGTGTGTGTGTGTGTGTGTGTGTGTGTGTGTGTGTGTGTGTGTGTGTGTGTGGTGTGTGTGTGTGTGTGTGTGTGTGTGTGTGTGTGTGTGTGTGTGTGTGTGTGTGTGTGTGTGTGTGTGTGTGTGTGTGTGTGTGTGTGTGTGTGTTTGTGTGTGTGTGTGTGTGTGTGTGTGTGTGTAGAACCTACTATGAAAAAGATGGAGAAGCGACAGGAAAGAGAGAGAGACAGCAGCAAGAAGGAGCACACCACCAAACTGATCACTCCGCAGGTCGCCAAGGTGGAACACACCTACAGACCAGGTAAATGATGAGAAAACACACAGAGGGATCACGTGCAGCCGCAGGCTCACTGCACATAATCCCACTTAATACATGGCTACTTACCAGAGGTGGCAGTAAGTCCTACATGTGCAAGTCATGAGCAAGTCTCAAGTCTTAACCCACTATTCTCAAGCAAGTCCCGAGTCACTGTGCTGAGAGTCAAGAGGCGCATTCACACCGCAGTACTTTTCCCACAAAGGTTCATGAGAACTTAGTTCATGAGAACTCTTTAGTTCGCATGAACTAAGTACAGATCGCGTTCACACCGGAAAAAGGATTAGGCAAATGAAGCCGCTGACGTCACTTCTTCTTCTTCTGCTTTGGGTTTACTGGCAGGCTACAAACAACTTCACGGCGGATACTGCCGCCCACAGTCCCCGGCCGGAAGTCCCCGGAGTTGTAAGAGGACTTCAGTAGAAGCTGCTGGGACTCCCAGCAGCTTCTACTGAAGCCTTCCGAGTAAATCGCCAGAACGCAGACACCTCCTCATCTCCACCGCTCCCATGTTTTGTTTTGTGTTGCCATAAGTTCGTCTCTCTGCGTTTCTGTGCTGGGCTAATGCTAATGCTAATGCGAGGATAATAAAATGGCGGCTTCACAAAACTTTTGGGAAGTTTTACGGGGCGTGGTTTGCAATCCGCCCAGCCAATCAGAAATATAGCTCTTTTCTCACAAAAGAGCCGCTCGAAAGTCCCTGCTCTCTAGCAGGGGCTTTCGAGGGGGTAAAAAGGTTCTCATGAACTAATTTTAGTACCGGCTCTTTTTGGTGTGAACGCGATAAAAGAGTTCTCATGAACTAAGTTCGCATGAACCTTTGTGGGAAAAGTACCGCAGTGTGAATGCGCCTAAGCAAGTCAAGTCATTGCTCAGGTCAAGCAAGTCAGAAGTCAAGTCATATGAAATTCTGATGAATAACCCCAGTTTCTGCATGTAAATCAGTTAAAATATTGTGGTTATGAAAAGTCTTGTTTTATTTTCAACATAAACAGCAATGGAGAGTGGGGCGCTGAAATGATACCCCAATAAATTCTAAAAAGGCTCTAAAGTGAAAACAGGAGTACAACACAAATATGTTACATCAACATGTTAAGCCTCCTGCCCTGGCTCCTCTTCAGCAGGATCACAGCATTCCTCCATGGTCTGTCTAAAGCAGGGGTTCCCAACCTTTATAGTGCCAAGGACCGGCAGATACATACAAAAAAAATCGCGGACCGGTTGTCAATTTGAACTGATTTTAATATTTACTCGCCACCAGCAGGTAGCAACAGAGGCTAATTGTATGTAACAGCCTGAACAAATACTAGAACAATATGCATCCAAAACATATTAACAGCGTTTAAAAAAGAACCTGTCATTTTTTGGGGGGGGGGGGGGGTGTCACTGGCATTTGTTTACAGAAGATATTATGATCGTGGCGTTTGTTCCGGTGCACGTCCGACAGCATTTAGCACTACATCGAGATTAAGATTAAACTAGTTTATTTTGGGAACACCCGCATATAGGCTACCTATGGAGTTGGCCAGATGTGTGTAAATTACTGTTCATGGTCATTTGAAAACAAATGCCGGTGTCGGACAAACACTGAGCTGAGCACGCACACGCACACACATCATGCGCCTTGGTGACTGGACATCTCCTTCATAAAACTAATAAAAGGGGGAGTAATCGGGCAGTTCGATGTGTGTAGAGGTGTGTGTGGTTAACACGTAGCAGCCTGCAGTCACTCTTAAGCTGGTCTGAAGAAGGTAAACACAGCGAAGGCGGTGCGTAAAAAGGCACCGCTCTCGGCACGCTGGTGCTGCACTTCTCAGAGGCGGAGTTACACGTCCCGCTGCCTCCTGATGCTGCAGCCATTTCATGAAGTGAAGGAGGTTTTCCTTCTATAAAACAGCTGCGGGCAGCAGATACTGTGAGAGTCCCGGACATGAATTCATAGATCAAGGCAGACTGGTTTACCCTCCTGTTTTGCCAATCCGGTGCTTAAAGAAATATCTCTACACCCCTGGCCGACATGTCCTTAAAATGAAGTCCGAGTTTGAAATATATCTCAAATAATGTCTGCACTGCCATTTCCCCACATCAACATAACAGTCTACAATGAAACGGTCGTCTCCTGCTCCTCTTCCTACTTGGCGCACCGGTAACTTTCTCGTGCGCAGGAGAGGCTGAGACCAGGCTGAGCCACCGAATCCCTTGGAACATCATAAAAGCCATTTTCAACGGTTTTCTGGTGAAAGATGAACTTGGCTACTGGATGAAATAGGTGCGAAAATTAAACACTATTTGAAAAAAATATTATGATACAATATTTTTATATATTTATAATTCTGCAAATATTACGATGAACTCACAGCTATTTCGCGCCCCGGTACCGGTCCGCGGACCGGGGGTTGGGAACCCATATGACACTGTCTCATTGTGTTCCTAACTGTGTCTGTGCACAAAGAAATATTGCATCAAAGCCAATACAACGGAATAGTGTATGTACCAGGGTGCATGATATGTGTGTGTTTGTGTGCAGACAATGCGACATTAAGATTAAACACATTTCTTTCATTTGGGAACACCCTCATACACATATGGAGTTGGCCAGATGTGTAGAAAGTACTGTTCATGGTAATTTCAAAACAAATGCCGTTGTTGGACACACACAACCACAGCGAACACACACACAGAGCAGAGCACAAACACACACACACATCATGCGCCTTAGTGACCGGACATCTCCTTCATAAAACGAGTAATAGGGGGATTAATCGGGCAGTTTGATATGTGTGTGTGTAGAGGTGTATGTGGTTAAAACTAAGCAGCCAGCGGTCGCTCTTTAGCTGTTCTAATGAAAGTACACAGTGAAGGCGCTGGCGGAGTTACACGTCCCGGAGTTAGAGGCGGAGTTACACGTCCCGCTGCCTCCTGGTGCTGTAGCGATTTCATGAAGTGAATGAGAGTCCGAGTTCGAAATAAATCTAAAAAAATGTATGCACTGCCATTTCCCAACATAAACATTACGGTCTGCAATGAAACGGTTGTCTCCTGTGTGCTCCTCTTCCTACTTGGCGCTCCGGTAACTTTCTCTTCCGAACGAGATACAGTGTCTTCTTTTTTCATTGCCCTTTAGGGGCTCCCTACAATACAAAAACAAATGCAAATATTTAATTTTAAAAAGTAAAGTCCTTTCGAGTCATCTGTCTCAAGTCAAGTCTCAAGTCATGAATACCAAGTCAAAGTCAAGTCAAGTCTTTTATCAATGTTAGTCAAGCAAGTCTCAAGTCCAAAAATATGCGACTTGAGTCAAGTCATGTGACTCGAGTCCCCCTCCTCTGGTACTTACTGAATACACAATGATTTGACTAACAATATTCATTTAAAAATCATTACATTGCTTTTGCTAAGTCAAATGAGACCATTCTACTGCGTACCATCGGCTTAAATGACTGGACTTCTTTCTGCGCATTGATATGACTGCACATCAGGGTGGGATTTTCACGGCGGCCACGACGGCCATGGCCGTCGTAGCCCCTCGGTCTGGCCGTTATGCCCCACAAATAATTGTACGTCCTACGGCCACCATGGCCTTTGGGCCCCTCGCACTGTTAAAAGTTGCTTTAAAAGCGTCGGAACAGGTTTCTGAACTGCATTATGCTGCATTCACAACGGACTCGATGCGAATACTCGCATTGCTCTAACCGCTGGAGTTTCACCGCGGCTGTCAGCTGTGTTTACTCCAGGTTTACTCCTGTCATTCAAACGGGACGCGCTGGAGAGGGGGCGGGGTGTATCTCCATGTAAATACTGTGGTGGAAACCAACTACGACCAAATTAACCTATTTTATCGTGATTTAATTGTAATACACGTTTCAGCATTCGAAAAACCTTTTTGAAATGTGTGTTTTGATGATCGATCAGGCTAAACTAACGTTGTAGCTGCTCCGTCCACACTCACAACAACGTCCTAAAGACAGAATTAAAGCAGCGACTGTATTCGTCATGACAGAGACAGTCTGTGGTTTGTACATCTTTAACTTTTGTCCAGTTTCTGAACAGATAGGAGGAGCTGTGAGGAGTTGATTAAAGACACACACACACACACACACACACACACACACACACACACACACACACACACACACACACACTTTTGCATTTCAAAGTATTGCTTGTTCATACAGTTGGATGTTGGAGCTTCACTGTGCACTGCTGAATGATGTATGTGCAGAGTTTGACCCTTGAAGGCTGTTTCTTCTGAAATGGAATATATTCGTTACATATTAATAGAATTTTAGATTTTTAGATTTGTGAATGGGAGTAGTAGTAGATGGACCAAACACCAAACACTAATTATTCAAAGTAAAGTATTTCATTTTATATACGTTAATACTAAGGAGGCATAGGCCTATATGATGATGATACGATTATTGATATTAAAAAAGTGATTTGTTTTTTGTCATTAGAAAGTGAAGTTATTTATTTGTAAGCTCCAAATCCAAATCTTTCCCTCAATGGCCTTTGTGCCCTGGCATGTGGCCTTTCCACCCTGAAAAAATGTGTGACACCAAAGGCCAAATGGCCTTGCCCCTAAAATGACGAAAATCCAAGCCTGCTGCACATGGTTCCTTGATTAGAGCATCCTTAGCTGCGGTCTGCTATTCGGAAAAAGAGGAGACCTCTGAATGTCCAAATTGACCAATCAGAATTGAGTATTCAACTAAGCAATGTAATAGGCCAGAATATGATCTCCCCTCTATAGTACGTGATGTATAGATCATCATCAGAATACTGGACAATATTGACATGTGTGCCTCTGCAGTTCAGTTTGCAGGCTCTCTGGGTAAGCTGACGGTCTCCAGCGTCAACAACCCTCGCAAGATGATCGATGCCGTGGTGACGAGTCGCACCGATGACGAGGTCTGTTAGCATGTTCCTGTTTTAGTCTACAAAACTACTAAACAACTACTCTTTAGTAAGAAGGATAAGACGAAGCAAAGAGGTTATATTGAAGGTTAGCGGTATGAGGCATGGTGTAGAAGAGATTCAGTGTTTATAGCTGAATACCTCCTGAAGCTGCTTCACATTAACAGCACTGTGAGGCAGCTGCAGGAGCGGCTGGTCTGGCATTGGTCGGATGGACAGAAAGCCTTATTGGCCTTATGATTGGTCAATGGTAAATATGTTTGTGTAAAAGTATTAGAGGCCCCATTATCTGGGGGGCTGAAGGCTCTCCTGCTCTTTCTGGTTTGAATAGTTCTGTACCTTATTCAGTGCTGATTGTCTCTGTAGTATCCTCTCTGGTCAGGTTTGAAGTCTTATGGTTGGTGTCTGTCTGCCCCCAGGAGAAAAGAGAGAAGCAGGTTTGGAATAAGAGGCGACAGATCCTCTACACTGTTGAGAAGGTAAGACGAGGACAGATGTAGCACATGTTCATCAACAGCAAACCCATCTGAATCCTCAATACACATGTTTCACTCTTTTCTCTCCAACTACCTCTGTCCTCCAGATGTACAGTTTGCTGCTGGATGTTCAAGACTTTGAGAAGCGTTTTGTCCAGGCGCCGGAGGAGGACAGGGAGGCTCTGCTGGAGCAGCACAAGAGCCGAACCCTGCAGCTGTGCAACACTCTGCGGGAGAAGGAGTGGGACGACAGGTAGACTAACCTTGTTCTTATTCTTCTTGCTACACAGCAGTGTGTGAGAGCCTATCTTTCCTCACTCATTCTTTTTCTCCTCCTCTTGATTAGAGTGAGTGATGAGCAGTGTGTAATGATCATGTCAGTGAGGAAGGGCAAGCGCCTCATCTCCAGGCTCCTCCCCTTCCTACCTTCACCCCAGGCTGCCGCCGTTGTCATGGCGATTTCCCGCAACCTTCCTGCCTTGGCCAAGAAGGATAAGCAGGACCAGGTAACGCCTCAGGACCCATTTTTATCCAGAAACCCAAAGTGAATTACTCTCTTACGATTCATCCTACGATGTAGTAAGATGTCACACGAGTGGATTCTGAAACATGTCAGAAGTTGCTTTTCTACAGAATTGCAGGGTTTCTAATTTCGTCCATCAGACAGAAGAACATGTGTTTTGCAGGCATTGAACTCACTATTCAATAAAAACGACTATTCTGCAAATTGTTTTCTTGTAAAAAAAAATTCGAGAGTAAAAATAAAAACTGTTTTTTTAGAGAAGTTTACACAGCAATATAAAAAATAACTTCCTAACACTAGCTCTAGGAAACGTATACAAAATAAATAATACATAACTAAAACTATTCATCCTAAGATTTTTTTAAATATTATAATAAAATGTTGTTATAATTCTGACAGTTTTCCTGCAAAAAAACAATGAATAGGACGATATCAACGAAAATAATAACATTTCAAGCTTTTGATGGTTTATTGTGAATGGGTGCTATGCTGACAGCTGCACAGTCACAGTTTGGCTGGGCAGCACTTTGTGTTGCTCGAATAATAAATGTTGACTAAAAATGAAAGGTTCTGACATGTTCTGCTGACCCAGCTGTAGTGGTCAGTAATTAACATTAAGGATGTTAAGGATGTTCCAGGCTTTGATGTGTCCTCATCAAGAGAGTAGATGAAGGAAAATAAGTTGTGCCATACTATGAAATGCTTGGAGCTTCATCCTTGGTCCCCGCTCTTCTTCAGGTGCTGTGCTGGTTGGTGGAGCCGGTTGCCGCAGTGATCCAGTCTCTGTGCAGCTCCGCCCTCACTGACCTGCTCCAGGAGCTGCAGGGCAGCGAGGGCCAGCTGGCCTCAGTACTGCACAACAAGGTACACCCTGTGTTCAATACACCCTAATGACACCTGAGGCCTGTACGACGAAGCCGGATGTTCTCTTACGGAGCGTCCACACAGCAGCGTGCGTTGACACTTGGTGGTGGGCGTGTCTGAAGCTTGGGGATTTTTTGCGAGCATCGTGACCAACAACCAATCACATGAATCTCCCGCCCCCGACATACAAAGCAATAGCAATGTTAAAACGAAGTAAACTGGATATAAAATCCCCAAACAGGCGAAAACCTACCAGTTTCACCTCCTGTCTCTGCCACCTCCCTCCATGCCTCCTGTCCCTGCTACCTCCCTCCATGCCTCCTGTCTCTGCCACCTCCCTCCATGCCTCGCTCCTCCGGTTTGTATCCCGGTAGATGAACAGAGACTGATCATTCAGCACCGGGTGATTCACTACCGCTATCATGAATTTTCCCTCCATTTTTTTGAATATGAGGAAATGACCTGCGTTGTCTCTCCCAGCATACACGTGGTTTGATTGGCTAGCGCTTGTACTGGCAGATTTGCATAAACGGGATTTCATTGGCTGACGCTTCTGCCGAGGCGCCAAAAGTTGAACATTGCTCAACTTTTGAAGCGAGCAACGCCAGCAACGCCAGCAACTCGGGCTGTGCAATTTAATCGATCCTGCGATATATATCGATATTTAGTTTTCCGAGAAAGTATCGATATTTCAGCAGCGGGTATTGATACATTAAGTCTGATAACTGTGTTCGTTATTCTCGCGTCCAGGAGAGAAGCTTTAAAAAGGAGACTAATTGAGTCTGAGAAGGTTCAAATGTATACTTTAATTAATAAAAAGCGCGGTAATGTTACAAGCAGAAGATGGTTCAGTCAGAAAAACAGCTGTGTTCTGGCTCTCGTGAGCGAAGGGAAGAGAGGAGCTCCACCTTTCCAGCTGTTAAATATCCTCTGCTGGCTCATCCCTGTGGGCCGGTTGGCGCTGCTGGGGGCCGGCCCTCCACGTCTCCAATGTTCGTTGTTGCGCATTACAGAGGATTCAGACATTGTACATTAAATATATAACTAAACACGCCTTTTCTCCTCCTTATCTCTTTCATGACTTTTCATTTAATACATTTTAAACGCTGTAATCAATACTCCAAAAATACCTGACGGCGGGTATCATTTCCGGTAGTTCCGGATGTTGTCTCATGCTACCCACGTCTGTAAACAAACGTATTCAAATAAACTGTACCTTCATTTAATATTCAGCAATAATAATATCTCGATGTCTATAGTTGTAGTGTTGAAATCAGTAGGTTTCGGTGTTTCATATCGCTACTAAATTCACCTCTATAGTAAATGGTATATTAGCCACATGCTAAATGCTAACCGGAGATAAAGGATTTTCAGAATAAAAGCTTAACTGGTTGTGCACAAGAACTTCTGTTTTTTCAGTATAAAACAGCATTTAAACTGACGGTATGTTTAAGGTACTTTATGCCATCAAAACATTGATTTTAATTTCTAACATGTCCCATTCAAATCCCCCGTGTTCCGCCACCTGCTGCACCTTTTAATTCTCCATTGTCCATTGTGATACTGCACTTTATGTACTTACGTTTCAAAGGCTTGTAAGCTACAGTTTGCACTGTTTCAATAAATGAAACTAATTTTCTCACCACATCTTTTGATTCATTTTGTCCAGCATTTGCAAGCTGTAGACTCTCTGTCAGAGCCATATATTCTATAATTGATGCTTTCAGTTTTCAGTTGAATTAATTCAATCCAAGTCAATGGAACACTCACAAGATGTCACCAAAATCACACTGTCCCTTTTAAAATCTTTCAGAAAATGATATAAGTGTATCGAATTATATCGAATCGTATCGTTGGCTGAATATTGTGATATATATCGTATCGTGAGCTGAATATCGTGTATCGTATCGTGAGGTTAGTGTATCGCTACAGCCCTACCAGCAACGCTCCACGTCGCTTCCCAAAATGCAGTTCGGCTAAAAGTGACGTCACCCCATTCAAAGTGAATGGGCAGAAGCGTTGTAAGCTTCAACGCACGCCGCTGTGTGGACGGGCCGTTAGCCGGCTAACTTCAGGGAAAACTCTGGGTTTCCGGTCCTACGACGCTGGTTCTCTTTTTAGCAGGCTAGATCTCCATGGTAACTGATGCTGAGCGGCTAACCTGGTCCGGAGCAGGTTAGGTTCCAGGATGAGAGATCAAGTCAGTGAAAGCACCGCCTGCTGACCAATCAGAGCTCAGTGTGCGGAGTTTAAAGCGATCAAGTCATATTACAGGAGAAAGGAAAGACAGAAAAGCTGCCGTTGCAGGAAAGACGGCTGGCAAAAATCACCGACTGTGTGAACGTGAACATTAATAGAATATCACCTCCATCATTATAACATTAGTGTTAAGAAAGCTTACTTAAATATCTGCAACAAGTTAACATAAGTAACCGGATCAGAGTAACATTAAGTACAGTCCGAGGCACTGTGAGTGCAGACGTCGATGTGTCCCATTATCATTCATATCACATCATAATATATCATATATCTCCTTATCTGAGTCAGCTGAGCCGTATCTGGCCGTGCAACACTTACAGTGTCACATACTGTATGCAGAAGTATTATTTCAAGCAACTAGGGGTGTAACGGTTCACAAACATGTCGGTTCGGTACGTACCTCGGTTTTTAGGTCACGGTTCGGTTTTCGGTACAGCAGAAAAAATTATCACAAAACATAAAATATATATATATTTTTTATTATTATTAAACTGAATAATGTATTCACTCAAATAAATATAATAAACATTAAGGTGCAGCATTTCGATGAACTGAAATAATCTGTATTTGAACTGAACTGTAGCACCTAAGCAGCCACTTTGACATTATGACTTGCTTGTCATTGTATTTTCATGTTTGTTTAAAGAAAGATGAACTTGTCCACATTGCTTGCCGACAGGGCAGATCTACTGGCACTAACAATGTCTCCTGCTGTGGAGAACACCCTCTCTAGGGACAAAGGTAGCAGATACAGCCAGGTAGCGCTTTGCTAACATGGCAACATAAGGATATTCGGCATTTGCAATAGCTTTGGCTCGGTCTGAACTTTTTGCGAGTGGTGGAGGCTTACATGCTAGCGGGAGTTGGGTTTGCACTTCAGTCTTTTTCTTTTGGTACCGGTGATATTCACGTTCGGGTGATGCCTTTTCAAGAGTGTGCAAGTCTGATGTATTGCCAGCCGCGTAACCAATTGTAGTTGAACAATGCCGACAAACAGCTTTGGTTCGGTCCACCTGTCTTTGTCCGTCATCCTTGTACGTAACTGCGAAACCAAAATGTTCCCAAACTGGAGACTTCAATGATGCTGGAGGATTTTCAAGCTCAACTTTATCTGCGTTCGCCATTTCGACAGTTCCTCAAATTACTGACTACATTTGAACGCATCCCTGTGCCCAGCTCTCAGGGGCCCCGTCTCAGGTCGACTATTTTAATTTCCTCGCTCCTCGGTCTCACCGGAAGTTGATTTGTCTGCGCCATCTTGAGTAGCGTCCTTTATATATACAGTCTATGGTACCGTCCCATGGCTCTTATTTCTGCCGGAGGATCGAGGAGCGAGGAGCGATAACCGAGGAACCACCAGACCATCCTCCGATGAAATCCTCAGACACTCGCCCCGCCCCCTTACTGTGTATCGCTCACTGATTGGACGATGCAGTGCATGCACTGATCTGATGCTTCTTGACATGAGAGCAGTTTCCCAGCGGAGTGAAGAAAACACATGAACCTCACGGGAGTCACTCCTCAGTTTATACCGTGTTTTGTTTCAATTCATGTTTCATTTAATTACAAATATGTGATATATCTGAACAACAAAGTGGTCAAAAATCATTTTATTCATTTTTTGGAAACATTTTCATGATCGCTTTTTTCGTTTTACATTTTCATTTATTGTCATTTCCATTCAGTCAGTCATTAAGTGCTATTAAAATGTTAATGTGCTGCATATCCAAACAAACAAAGTGTGCAAATGAATGTTAATCTAACTGGGTTTTGATAGATAACATATCTCTTTTTCTTCTCAATTATTTTATTTCTATTGTGCACTCTAATCAATATTAATCAAACTATTGTTCGTTTATACATTTTAAGAATGGCGTTTATCTTTTTTAAGAATGAGTTCTTATTTCATTTAATGTATTTGGGTCTACAACAGATGATACAAATGTGTGTGTCAGTAAATGTGTACTAACAGAGGCGGGGGTGTTTGTGAAAATAACGGGGACAGAGCTGCTGTCAGACGATCAGCTGTGCAGCGTTATCAAACGGAGTCGCCTCACGTGACGCTCCGGAGGAAAGGACGTCCCATTGCTCTTAAAACTCATTTGTAATGTAATGAAAGTCAGATGGTGTCTTAGACGGGCAGTGATTTCATAAACCTGTTAATGTACGCATTCAAGCACTTTTTCTGTTACCAGCTGTGTTCACCTTGCAGGTGCAGCTATGTGGCTTTTATCCTGGATCAAGTGTTTAAGTCATGGATGTTTAAATGACTAGTATTAAAGTTCACTTTTCATTCAGGAAGTATGAAGCTGCGCTGTCAGTAGCTTCTCCATGTTTGTGATTGGTTGAATGCTCCAAATACCACCCCTTTCATGTGAACGCGCACCTAACTAGATAGGACACGGCTGGTTTGAGCGATCCACTTGATAACCAGCGTCGTAGGACCGCTTAGCGAGAGCGCGTATGTTTTGGATTAGGCCAACCGGCTAACTCAAACATATCCAGGTTAGGTTGAACCAGCTTCGTAGTACAGGCCTCAGGTCTTTTTGAATTTTCTCAAATGCTTTAATAGAAACAGAAATATCACATTGACATGAGTATTCATAATAATTGAAGTACAAGTACCGCTTCTGTTTTAAGTGCTTTCAGTGCCCACAAAAGTAGCATTCAACTAAAGCCAGAGGCAAAAGGGAAATATAACAATTTAAACATTTCAGCTGCACGCACAGATCTAAATAATAAATAAACAAACAATGAAGTATGTTTCTGCATGAATGACTTTTGATATTCCGCTGTTTGCAGGAAGGGTCCTGATGATCCTTTTTAAAGGCATTTTTTAAATCTGAAAATAAGACATTTATTTGTATAAAAATGTCTTTAAAAAAAATATTTGTTATGACCTTGCAATTTCAAATCTCAAATGAATGAATGACATGTACCCGTCACATACACAACTCTGTTTGTTTGGGTTCAGTTTGGTGTGACGCTGCTCTATCTGATCCTGAGTGAAGGAGAGAGGATGCAAAGCGCTGACTCCAACTGTCAGCTCATGGACGACAATCGATGGTAAGATGTGGTGTCAATGATGTAACCCTTTTTCTCCAGCGTGTCTCTGTTCCCCGTTTCCCTTATCCTCGTCTTTTCTTCACACTCACACAAAGTATGTGTCTCTTTTGTTGCTGCTTGCCATTGATCCAGGACTGAGTTGGTGTTCTCAGTGACGAGGGAGTTGCTCAGCGTCCCCCCCTCATCTCTGTCCCCTCCCCTCTTCACCCCTCCCAACCTGCTCTCCCTCTTCTCGCGCTACGTGGACCGACAGAGGCTGGAGCTGCTACAGGACAAGCTACAGTGAGTTACAGTGTCACCTGGGGGGCTTTAGTTGGGCAAGCACAAATAAGATGAGCGGAAAGAGCGTGTTTTGGATCTTTTATGTACAGACAGATCGTGACAGAGTAAACGGGTAGATGAATTAGGAGCTACTAAAATACATTTCCTTTAATTGTTGCTTTAATAACACGAGGTGAACCAGTAGCGTAGGCAGAAATGTACTTTAGGGTGGGCCTGTAAAAAATAGGGTGAGCCAGATTTTTCTTCTGCGCATCAGAAGCTAACAACAATCCCCGCCGGTACAGGTGGCAGATTACTTTTGGAATACTTTCTTTTTCCATAACAGATGGGTATGTTTTGGTAAACAGGAGACATGTATTTTACTGTTTTAATGGCTTATCAAGAACACAAACACAACATCTTGGTGTCATTCTGGACAGCTCTCTCATCTGCACCCCACATCAAAAACATCACTGCATTCTTTGTACTATTACATTACACTTGTTAGACGCTTTTATCCAAAGCGACTTACATACTGAATACTGTGGGCAATCCCCACAGGAGCAATTTGAGGTGAAGTGTCTTGCCCAGGGACACAACGACATGCTGACTGCAGCGGGGTTTGAACCTGTGACCCACTGATCCCAACACCAAGGCTCTATCCACTGCGCCACACGCCACACTACTGTCTTAAAACCTTTCCTTAGAATATGTTATGAATTGTAAGGTGTCCTTGGGTGCTTTGAAAGGCGCCCCTAAATAGAATGAATTATTATTATTATTATTTATTATTATTATTATTATTATCTGAAACGATGTAATAACTTTTAAAACTGTTTCCAGTCACTTGCCCCATGCATTCAGCAGCAGCAGGCCATTCACTTTGATTTTATCCCGTTATAAATGTCATCATTTCGACAATAAAGAAATGCTACATCAACGTTATCTTGCACATTTTATCTAACCATCTCCGTTTCTAACTTTCAATATATTTTAAAAGAGATCTCTCTCTCTCTCATCTGCGTGCGGGGGCGGGGCCTCACAGACACGCTGCATCTCTCTCTCTCACAGACACGCTGCATCTCTCTCTCTCACAGACACGCTGCACCTCTCTCTCTCTCACAGACACGCTGCACCTCTCTCTCGCTCACAGACACGCTGCATCTCTCTCTCGCTCACAGACACGCTGCATCTCTCTCTCTCACAGACACGCTGCATCTCTCTCTCGCTCACAGACACGCTGCATCTCTCTCTCTCACAGACACGCTGCACCTCTCTCTCGCTCACAGACACGCTGCATCTCTCTCTCTCACAGACACGCTGCATCTCTCTCTCTCACAGACACGCTGCATCTCTCTCTCTCACAGACACGCTGCATCTCTCTCTCTCACAGACACGCTGCATCTCTCTCTCTCTCACAGACACGCTGCATCTCTCTCTCTCACAGACACGCTGCATCTCTCTCTCTCACAGACACGCTGCACCTCTCTCTCTCTCACAGACACGCTGCATCTCTCTCTCACTCACAGACACGCTGCATCTCTCTCTCTCACAGACACGCTGCATCTCTCTCTCTCACAGACACGCTGCACCTCTCTCTCTCTCACAGACACGCTGCATCTCTCTCTCTCACAGACACGCTGCACCTCTCTCTCGCTCACAGACACGCTGCATCTCTCTCTCTCACAGACACGCTGCATCTCTCTCTCTCACAGACACGCTGCATCTCTCTCTCTCACAGACACGCTGCATCTCTCTCTCTCACAGACACGCTGCATCTCTCTCTCTCACAGACACGCTGCACCTCTCTCTCTCTCACAGACACGCTGCACCTCTCTCTCTCTCACAGACACGCTGCACCTCTCTCTCTCTCACAGACACGCTGCACCTCTCTCTCTCTCACAGACACGCTGCACCTCTCTCTCTCTCACAGACACGCTGCATCTCTCTCTCTCTCACAGACACGCTGCACCTCTCTCTCTCTCACAGACACGCTGCACCTCTCTCTCTCTCACAGACACGCTGCACCTCTCTCTCTCTCACACACACGCTGCACCTCTCTCTCTCTCACAGACACGCTGCCACCTCTCTCTCTCAACGGCATCTCTCTCGCTCACAGACACGCTGCATCTCTCTCTCGCTCACAGACACGCTGCATCTCTCTCTCTCACAGACACGCTGCATCTCTCTCTCTCACAGACACGCTGCACCTCTCTCTCTCACAGACACGCTGCACCTCTCTCTCTCTCACAGACACGCTGCACCTCTCTCTCTCTCACAGACACGCTGCACCTCTCTCTCTCTCACAGACACGCTGCACCTCTCTCTCTCTCACAGACACGCTGCACCTCTCTCTCTCTCACAGACACGCTGCACCTCTCTCTCTCTCACAGACACGCTGCACCTCTCTCTCTCTCACAGACACGCTGCACCTCTCTCTCGCTCACAGACACGCTGCATCTCTCTCTCGCTCACAGACACGCTGCATCTCTCTCTCTCACAGACACGCTGCATCTCTCTCTCTCACAGACACGCTGCATCTCTCTCTCTCACAGACACGCTGCACCTCTCTCTCTCTCACAGACACGCTGCACCTCTCTCTCGCTCACAGACACGCTGCATCTCTCTCTCGCTCACAGACACGCTGCATCTCTCTCTCTCACAGACACGCTGCACCTCTCTCTCGCTCACAGACACGCTGCATCTCTCTCTCTCACAGACACGCTGCATCTCTCTCTCGCTCACAGACACGCTGCAGCGCTGTGCAGTGTGCACACAGTTCTGCCGGTAATGAATATTACATTTTGTGAGGAAACTTTTCCACCAATAATTCTAATAAGTAATCCAAAATGTATTCACTTCAGGTTTACGAAAGTAACTGTAATCAGATTACTAGTTTTTCAAATGTAACGCCAGCTGAATACACTTGATTTTTGTATTCTGATTACGTAACGCCGTTACATGTATTCCGTTACAACCCACCCCTGTGTATATCTCTCCGGACTGTCCACCAGCAGATGAAAAACACCCACCTCTCCTCATCTTCCAAGGGACGAGGGAACCGACTTTCGTTAACATTGTTTTTCTTCTGACAGCCCAGGAGAGGTGGGGAGAGGGAGGCGGGGCTATTTAATCTATATCAGAAAATGATGCTCGATGAGGGCAGTGGGGGCTCTTCTTGGAGTCTGGCTTTAAAAAAACAAAACAAAGTTCATTACTGAACTTTGAGCCATCATTTATTTTGCAGGCAGCTCTCTGCCTCTCTCACGTTATTATGGCGCGCGCCGGAACCAACAATCAGTTTTTACCGTAAATGAGTTTGGTTCAGAGGATAAAGCACATACAACATTAATTAAACTCGATATTTGTTCACTTGAATTTCACTTTGAATTCTTGGATTTTCTCAATGGGTGAATACATTTTTTTATAATAATAATTAAATAATACAATTTTAAAATAAAAAAAATGTTTGACATCGAAGCTTTCTCAGGGTGGGCCAATGAGTAAACTGGGTGGGCCTGGGCCCACCCTGGCCCCATTGTGGCTACGCCACTGAGGTGAACACGTCTGTTCATCAAACTAATGGTTTGTTCTTTGCCTTTCTCAGGATCACTTCTTTGTCCAGGTAGAAGTTTACGACAGCAACACAGCCCCCCGATGCAGACCTTTCTTTCTCTCTCTGTGTGTGTGTGTGTGTGTGTGTGTGTGTGTGTGTGTGTGTGTGTGTGTGTGTGTGTGTGTGTGTGTGTGTGTGTGTGTGTGTGTGTGTGTGTGTGTGTGTGTGTGTGTGTGTGTGTGTGTGTGTGTGTGTGTGTGTGTGTGTGTGTGTGTGTGTGTGTGTGTGTGTGTGTGTGTGTGTGTGTGTGTGTGTGTGTGTGTGTGTGTGTGTGTGTGTGTGTGTGTGTGTGTGTGTGTGTGTGTGTGTGTGTGTGTGAATCCATGGTGGATTGTATTTTAATGCAGCAGAGTCTCTAGTCACTTTTTTTTGTGTGTTTAGTCTCTGGTGTGTAAGTAAATGCGTGTGTGAGAGAGTGTGAGTGACAGTGACACAGCGCATGACAGACGGGAGAGTATGGCGACGATAATGACATCTGCATTTTTAAATATCTTGTTTACGATTATGCCTGTGATGAACCTTCAAATTAAAAAGTATTTCTATTTCTCGTGTTTCGGATCAATCTTATACTGCTGTATGCATCAGGGAAGTCTTTGTTCACTCTTCAAACCCTTTAATGATGGAAATGAAAAGTCTTTCAGAATGACTTTATAAGCCTGTTGCAGCCCATTATCCATTGGACACCAATTACGCACATACTCTCCTTTTTTCTCTACATCCGTCTTACAAGCGTTTTCACCACAATATATCACACAGATTGATAAACTGGGATTCACTAGTAGGATGTGTGTACTTTCCAATATCCACAAAGTTATTTCAGCCAAAAAGGGTGTGTATACAACACGGTCAAAAGGAATTGTGCATCACAGATCATTGACACTGAAATACCCTGTTGTACCATCGTATGTTCATAATAACAAAAACATACAATTGGCTGCATCAAATCAAGATTTATTTATAGAGCACATTTAAAAGCGATTTGTGGTCGAGCCAAAGTGCTGTACATGTAATAAAAACACTTTACTACAATCACAATAAAATACTTTAATTTACAACGGAAATATAAAAAACAAAAACACAGGCAATAGTCAGGTGTCATACTCCGCTCTGACTAGAAGGCCAGAGAGAAGTCTTTAGTGTCTGGGCCGACCTCACATGGGAGACTATTCCAGAACCTAGGGCCAGCTGCTGCGAAGCCACAGAATGTTATTCGCATTCAGCTAATCTTATAATCCATTTTCAGTAAATAGTCATTGATATTGCTTATAGTTGTCTGATTCTGACAGAAAACAGAAATTACAAAGCTTTCTAAGTGTTGGCACCAAGAGGCTCTGTAACTCTGACAAGAAAATACCTACAGAACATGTTTCCAAATGAAGTCCATGACAATACCATGTATTAAATGAGTAAGATGATTTGCTTCACATTCTCCATATAAGTAGGCAATGCTAGGTTCATAACAGCTCATTCCATTGAAGTGAATCAATGGCATAAAATAATACATCAACATTCTTAAACACAACCTCCACATAAGGTTAGAGTTCTATTGAAACTAATATAAGGTCTGTCTTCTCCATGAGGAACCACAAGGTGGCGCTGTTCCAGCTTCATGTCCGGCCTGGTGGCCTGCAGGCACAGCAGAAATACCTTTTTACATTTGGAGGGAAATGAATGGTTTTAGTGTACTTTATAACAGTCACAGTGTTGAATCACATCTAACACAACCTGGCAATGTGTCCCAGGAGGAAGGGCAAGGAATGAATGTGTGGAACAGCCTGACAGAGCTAGAGGAACATTTATACATCCATTAATCCACTCTGGTTTCTACTGGATCAACAGGTCAGAGATGTGTTTAATAAGGTCGTGTAGGGCTTAATATTTGATGTTAAATGATGTAATCCTTTATTACAAGTTTGTATTGCATCAGCCTGAGGCAATACGCCTACTGTAGATTATATTTTAAATGAGCAGTTTACAGCAGACACTGTTAGCAAGTTGCTGGTGAGCATACAAGTGCATTTACACATTGCAAGATGTTTTGTTTGAGGATTTGGTTAAGCTCAAACCAGAACTAAAAGGAGGGTCTAAATTGGACCTATATTTTTAATGTTTAATATTATGGAAACACACTGTATAGAAGTACAGGGGTAAAATGAGCCAATGTGTTAAATGATGTCTTATTGAGTGTAGTCTCAGAGGAAGGACAGGTCCACAAAGAACACTGGATTGGCTAAATGGGGCAGAAACACCCATTTTCTAGTATAAATAAGAAATGAAGATTGTTTTTCAGAGACTGATGCAAGGTGTGGTTTTACCAATGTAGTGTGCGTGTAAGAATGTGTTGGTTTCAAAATGGCTTTTCAAAAAGCAAACAACGATTATAGGCATGTATCAGCTTCTCCGGCTGACTCCGCCTGCCACACGACCAAAAAGCTGAATTCTGGATGAGACAATTTATACACTAGTTACTTACGAATTGACAAAGATAGATTACATTTATTGTACAGTTATTGTGCGGCGGCCATTGGGTAGTTCAGTGTTTCACCCACTGTTCTGTGAACCAATGCAAAGTCTGCAGCACAGCTCATCGGCACACAGAGAGAGGTACCACTCAAGGTACAGAAAGGTTATATCGAAATGCAATAGAAATACACGAAAACAAGTTATTAAATTTCTTCTACATGGGAAACTTGCCAGTTTACGTTCTTGATAAACAACATTTACCATTGTAGGACCCACAAAGGTTGGCTGTTAGGAGGTGGAGGAGGCAGGTGGTAGGTAAGAAGCTAAAACGTAAACAACGTTTCCACAGAGACCATCTCAAAATGAAAATCTACCAAAAGGGAAGGGCCAACCTCACAGCTTTTGTCTGTCCTACAGAATAACCAATCACCATCAGTTATTTCCACCTTGTTCACTAAGACTTGTTATTGCCTCACCTGTGCAGACCACTTCAATCACAGTGGAAGAGAACCAGAGCTGCACAGACCCACAGTCAGTCCATCAGTGCAGACTCTGATCCATCACAGTCAGAGAAGAATCTGGACACAGGTATGTTGTGGAGAAGATCAATCTGTTTGGTTGAAGCAGCAGAACCACAGCCCAGCTGTCGACACACCAGAGCAGCATGCTTCAGGTCCCAGACCCTGGACCCTGTGCTCAGCAGCCTCCACTCCTCCTGGAACACCATCAGTCTGCCGGCACAGGCCTCACTGTCGTCCTCTCTGAGCACTCCATCATCCAGCATGACATCGTAGTCCACTACATGGGATGAGATCATGGTCATTTATACAAGTTGATAGTATAGCATATCCAAGAAATAATTATTTTTATATTTATGTATTTTATCATTTATGTTAAAATACTGAAAATTACACAACCAAATTCTCCCACCTTGAAGAATGAGAGAGAGGCTCTGGCCCTCAGCGGTGAAGTTCTGATGGAAAACATAGTTGTGATGAACACAGCTGTAGTTCCCTTGGTGGGCGGGCTCTGCAGCAGCAAACCTGAAGAAGGCAGAGTGATTGACAGCTGGCAGGGTGTAGCTGGTTGGGTTAGAGCCAGTGAGCATGAGGCTGAAGGAACCTCCGGGGTACTGTGGCTCCACGGAGCAGTTGAGAGAGAAGCTGTGGCCCTTGAAGAGCAACACATCCCGCTCCTGGTCGTCTTAGTAACCCCTCGTAGAAATAACAGGCCTGTTGGGAGGAAGCAGGATGTCTGCAGGCAAAGACAAAAACTGGAGATATGACAACAACAAAAAATAATGATGAAAAGTCAACAGCCATTCAAAGTAATTTTGGTAAGAACAGTGTATCAGATACACGATGTTGTTTATACTGTACTGTTGTAGTTTTTACAGTGCTTCAAGTGCCTAAGCCAGGTCCTTGGCAGGAAAAACATGTTAGTCAATGATTTTATCACTGAGCACAATCTCGTTTTTATGTTTTTTAACTGAAACTTGAATAGACCAAAATAACAGCACAGCTGTTCTTGTCGAATCAACTCCTCCCAACTTTAGTTTTATGAGTCAGGAAAGAATGCATAAGAAAGGGGGTGGAGTTGCTATTCTGTTCAATGATTCCCTTCAATGCAGGAAGGCATCTTATGGGAACTTTGCTTCTTTTGAATATGTGGCCCTTCAGCTGAAATGCTCCTCTCGAGCTCTGTTCCTAAATATCTATAGACCACCCAAATACTGTGCAAGCTTTTTTGATGACTTTACTGAACTGCTTTAAAAACGCCGCTCAAGGTTAATCCAATGTCTTTGTGTCACGTAGACATTTTTACTGATAATCCATCATCATATTTATGGCAATATACTGGCTATAAAGTTTTGCAGTCCAGGCTTGTACTTTCAGAATTGCAGTTTTATTGCTTATATATTATCAGAACATTTCAAAGGGGACACAGCCCCATTGGATATTAACCTATGGATTAACTACATCATCGTTTTTTTATCGTTTTAATGCCATTGAAGACCAGTTTAGACCAGACAAAGAGGAAGGTAAGCCATTAGCCTAGCGCATGTTAGTACCTAGCGCCACTTGTTTTGATGTACGTTTTTGTTGATAACCTCGCGAGTTTGTATCTTTCAGTGTTGAGGTGGGCACCGTTAGATTCTGTGTCTTTACGATCATAAACAATGTGTTGGATGTGCAGCTAGGATAAGTAATAAGGGAGCTAGGAGTGATTTTCGGTGCAGTAATAGGTTAGCATTTTTTGCTCGGGGCTAATTCAGAGGCTCTCTGTTAGCATTGTGTGTTTTTTTTGAAAAAATAAATGAAAAATATCAGTTAAATGGGTTTTTTCCCGTTATATGAATATAAAATATTTATAGTTTATTAAATATTAATGTTCCTTAGACGTTGTTTCCTGCAAATGACGCGATTTCGGGTCCGTGATGCCAAAGAGGATAACAGAGTATGTTTTATTTTTATTTTTTTCACAACAGTTGTATTTGGATGGAATGAATACCTATAGTGATAATTCAAAATAATAAAATGATTTTTACAGTGAAAAAGTTCAAATGGAACTGATGGTTCCCAAATTACCCAGAGGTGAGTCCGCCTGGACTTTATTTTTCTAAACCTCTGTAAAAAGATCAAATTTAACTTGTTTTGCATCAATCTTGATACAGGGTACTTATTATATGCTATAGTTTGGATTCCTAAAGCTTTTAGTCTACTAACCCATCATTCAAGGGTGGTTTTCACTATAAGTAATGGGGGTTTTTTAGGCGGACATTAGAATTTACATGTTTTTACTATGTTCCATCTGAATTTACTTTAAAATAAAAACATCTATATTGATTCTGACACTTCTACATCCAACTCACAGATGTAACCTTGCTTTGAGAGAAAAGATTATTAATTTATCCCTTTTAGAAGTGAAGATATAGTCTTTGTTGTGTTAGTGGCATTTTCGAGCCTGAAACCTGAAAAACAGGCTCAGGGCTTAAGAGGTAGGACTGGAAAAACGATGTCTCTTTAGGTAAATACACATCTGAGTTGACAAATATGACATGTGGGGTTCCTTGTCCATGCTTTTATCTTCAGTAGACTCGACTATGTTGTTGACAGATCTGCTGGTTTGATGGAAAGGATGTTTGTCTCAATAATGTCTTATCAGACATGTAAAACCAGCATCTTAGTTTTTGACACCTTGCAAGCAAAGCATAAAAGTTTCTAAGAAGGCGTTACAACGGTTGAGGACAACAATGAGTCAGGATGCAGGCGGACTACGCCATAGCCGCGGGAAGTAGGGGTGCTGGGGGTGCTGCAGCAACCCCAGCAACTTGCCAACCCCTGTTGGCAAGTGGTGTACATTTGAAAAACCGAGTGACCACCTAAATAAAAATGATTAAACTGCATAAAATAGTTATTATTTTACTTAAAATAAAATTAGCTGTATACAGTAGCATATAATAGTCATAGTATATATTTGTATCAGTCAGGTGGCTTGGATTTATTTTCCAAATAAATAAAATCCGAGTCATCTAGGTCGTGGGAGAGTGACTTAATTGACGCGACTCACACACTGCAGAGTGACAACTTTCTAGAATGGCACAAAAAAGGATTTTGGAATTTTTTCTCCAACAAACAACGCAATAAAAAGAGTGGACCATCAGCTACTCCTCAGCCCACCACCTCTACAACTAGAGTAATATGACACAGAAGAGACTGACACATCTGACTTTGATGCATGTCCACAGTAACATGTTGGACAATGTGGATGTATCTGCTCTAATGAGGGTCTTCATTAGTGCAACCCCAGGCTACATTTGGAGTTTTGTGAATCCCCAACACAAGGTAAGACGATTTTTCCTTTAATGCTGCTGCCGCTGTGCAGTGTTTTGCCTTGTCAATCAGTTAAAATTGAATTCATAGTTTTATTAATATTGTAAATAATATTTTCTGACTATTTGTAATGTTATGTAGGTTTGTAAGACCCATAGTTAGCATGTGGGCATGGCTGATGTTATGAGATTTTAAGACCAGTACAGGACATTCACTAAGAAACTACTTTTATTGTGAAAACACAGTCAGCTGATCGAATGCAGCTATTTCCACATCTACACTCCATCAGCTGATTATTTCTATTTGCCTCGCTTTATGAGCTTCACATCACCTGTGCCTTGTACCGCAGAGTTTGCAACGTCACAAATAAATGGGGACAATCTTCAGTCAGATGTGAATGTGTAATCTAACATTTTCAGTAAGAATAATGGACAAAAGGAGTGCAGATACAAATACAATTTATTGAAATGTGAACCAAAACTTAATCAAACATGTTTTAAATAAAAAGCACATATGGACAGAAGGTAAACCTATTAAATGTATAAGTAAACACATTTAGTCAAATAAAGTGACAGACTAGGCCTGTGCAGTTGGCAGTGGCGGACCTGGGGGGTGGCTGGGAGTGGCCACGGCCACCCCTAGCTCAATCCTGGCCACCCTATTGGCAACCCCAAACACCCTCACCACGGGGGCCCAAACTATTTTAGAACATTAAGAAAAAAATGTTTAGTAACCTTTCATCATTCATCAAGAATTAACATTCCCGCCTCGGCCGCCACTGCGTCAGGCCGTTGTGTCCTTGGGCAAGACACTTTACCCGCATTTGCTCCTGTGGGAATGTCCGCAGTAATGACTCTTACATGTCTAATATGTGTAATGTGTACTTGTAAAGCGCTTTGAGCACCTGTAAAAGCGCTCTAATAAAAAAAATGTAATGCATTATTATTATTATTATTATTAATAGGACGTTATATTGATAATGTACTCACTAAACTTACAATTCATTTAACTTATTTTCTTCCAAAAGTTAATTATCCAAAGCCTCTGTACACCCCCTTCTATTTACATGTAATGGTTTGGTCCTGCCTCCAAACGCGGTGCAGCACCGCAGGCACTTTCTAGCAGAGAGTGAGAGCATGTTAGGAGCAGGGATGCTAGTACTTACGTGTGAACGATGTCTCAACGACTTACAAAGTCAGGCTTTCAAAAGAGAAAAGAAAGGAGAGAAAGACAAGAGAGGGACTAAAGGTCGACAGTATTTCACCCAGTTTTTCAAAGAAGAGGTGGGTGTGGTCTATGAGTGGTGGAAAATTGTCTGTTAGCTACGCGTAGTCCATTGTAAATAATAATAATCTTTTAGCTGACATTTAGTAAATGCAGGTACATTTTTAGCAGCTATTCATACTAAATCAGTTGTCCCTCCCCTCGGTGCCAGGACCAACAGATCCATCTCTAGACTTAGCAGCCCTGTCCCCCCATAAGTGTTATATTTTCACAGCTCAGTGTCAGTAAATATTGTGCAGTTAGTATTGGACTACAAGATAGATGCAAGCCTGTACATATAGAGTTATTTCAAGCATAAATGAGTGGGTTGGGTTCTGGAGGTGTGGTTACAGCAATTGCTTGGTTGGCGTGGCCTGGGCCTGGTGGTGGGGCCCAATGTGATATATTTCCATGGGGCCTAAAATCCCTGGCGTGTATGGCCAGAGGTCAGGACCTATAACACATTTACTACCCAATAGCATTGTGTGGCTGAACAAAAGGACCTTTTGACTATGTAAACAGAAACTGCCCTCCTTGCTGTCACTGAGGAACTGCACACCGCAGCCTCCCTCTCCTCTGTCATCATCCTTCTGGACCTGTCTGCTGCATTCGACACAGTGAATCATCAGATCCTCCTTCGCACTCTCCAAGAACTTGGAGTTTCAGGTTCTGCACTTTCCCTCATCACCTCATACCTCAAAGGCCGTACCTACAGGGTCACTTGGAGAGGGTCGGAGTCCGACCCTTGTCAATTAACTACAGGGGTCCCTCAGGGCTCTGTTCTTGGTCCCCTCCTCTTCTCCTTGTACACAAACTCGCTCGGATCTGTCATTAGCCCGCATGGTTTTTCATACCACTGCTACGCTGACGACACCCAATTAATTCTGTCCTTTCCCCGCTCAGAGACCCAGGTCGTCACACACATCTCTGCTTGTCTAGCTGACATCTCTCAGTGGATGTCTGCTCATCACCTCAAGCTCAACCTTGACAAGACTGAACTGCTTTTCCTTCCGGGAAAAGATTGTCCCACTCTTGACCTGACAATCAACATCGGCACCTCTGTTGTTTCCCCGACTCAGACTGCAAGGAATCTGGGTGTGATCCTAGATAACAACCTGTCCTTCACTGCAAACATAGCTGCTACAACCCGCTGCTGCAGATACACGCTTTACAACATCAGGAAGATACGTCCCCAGCTGACCCAGAAAGCGACACAGGTTCTGGTCCAGGCTCTCGTCATCTCACGCCTAGACTACTGCAACTCCCTCCTGGCTGGTCTACCTGCATGTGCCATCCGACCTCTACAGCTCATCCAGAATGCAGCGACTCGTCTGGTCTTCAACCTTCCTAAATTCTCCCACACCACGCCGCTCCTCCGCTCCCTCCGCTCCCTCCACTGGCTTCCGGTAACTGCTAGAATCCACTTCAAGACAATGGTACTTGCGTACCATGCTGCGAATGGATCTGGCCCTTCCTACATCCAGGACATGGTTAAACCGTACACCCCAGCACGTGCACTCCGCTCTGCATCAACCAAACGGCTCGCTACACCCTCGCTGCGAAGGGGACCCAAGTTCCCATCCGCAAAAACACGTGGGTTTGCTATCCTGGCTCCAAAATGGTGGAATGAGCTCCCCATTGACATCAGGACAGCAGATAGCTTACACACCTTCCGGCGCAGATTGAAAACTCATCTCTTTCGACTCCACTTCGAGCAATAGAACTATTAACAAAGCACTTATATACTAATAAAGGACTGGCTTACCTAAAGCCAGTTGAGTAGCACTTGAAATGTGTTTGCTCTATGAAACCTGATGTACTTATATGATTCTGTTTTTCTTCAAGTTTGTATTTTGTTGGTCGAACGCACTTATTGTAAGTCGCTTTGGATAAAAGCGTCAGCTAAATGCAATGTAAATGTAGTCTTTTAAAAAAACAAAACATTTACGGACTTTTTTAGGATAGCTTCAAGTAATGTTGTAAAATTACAACCGGGGGCCTTACAGGGTTAAGGGCTATTGTTTATTGTTATTTACTTTAAGATGTTTAGTCTTAACCAATCATTTAATTTAAAAACTCTTGTTTAAATGATGTGTGTGTGTCTGTATTCCTGATGATACACTGAGAGAATGAGCTCATAGTGCTGCTGATCACCATAAGCTAAACAGTCTATTGCATTACATTTGTATAATGTAAGCGTTGATACTTTGCCTGCGGGAATACGAAAAAAAGAGTTAGATATACTGAATATTATTTGATCTATTCCACCACTTAATCCCAAATAATGTAGAGGTGTGTTGTAGGTGCCTTAAATAACCCCTTATTTTATAGTGAGATGTATTTTTATGTTCATATAATAGTGATTTCAATGCCACCCCAAAATGATCACTGGTTCCATCCTGGCCACCCCACTGAAAATGTCCTGGCTCCGCCACTGGCAGTTGGTATCAGCTATGCCCAGCATGGGCTCCTCCATCAGGCCTGGTCCTCCTCGCTGAGGAAAGACCCTCAGTCCTCTCCAAACCAACAGACAGGACGTCCATCACACGGAGGTTTCTCCCTGAAGTCTCTGCAGCTCTCTGGACACCTGGCTGTCTTAATCCGTCCACATTAAATATGAGAGGGAAAAAATGAAAATAATAAATGCTTTGGACAATAAGAAATATAAAGTTGACTGTTGAGTTGCTCAGTTTTTTTAGATTGTCAATACTATTACTGTATAACTAATATCTCAGGTTAAGAGGCACATTCAAATAAAGATTGGCCTATAAATACATGTTGTCTTTTGAATTGTTTGTCTAAGTCAAGGATCTAGAACTGGTACTTAGTTTTAATGATACAGTCTGGTTATTATGCTGTTTGGAGGAGGCCTCACAGGTAAGAGTACTAACTAGCTACCATCCCATGTACCTTAGCTTGACTTAAATGTATTAAACGTGTAATTAAGTGATATCAAAATATAAATAACTAATGTCATGCAAACATATTAATATTTGCTTGATTCCAGTGTTGAATTTAACACAATTGCATACAAACGTTAAGGGATTTTAAGATTCTGAAATATTATGCTAAAAACTCAATAACTTAGATTATTATTTATAGTTTTGCTGAATAGTTTCATGTCCGCTTACATTAGAAACGTAAAATGCGACGGCAGTGTGCAGATGGGGAGCATGTTAGCTTAACTTGGTAGCTTCAGCTAGCTCTGGAACTTCCAGCTCGGTGGCAGCAGGTCCCGCCTCGGCTCCGCCTCTTTGCCCTTATTTGGAGGAGGCTGGAACAGGCGGGAGTTGAACTCTGACGTCACTGTTGAGCCGTTAGTGGCCGACTCCGCCTACTAAGGGCTTCTCGGCAACTCTGCAGAATCCTACGGGTGACGTCACGGACCCTACGTCCATTTATATATACAGTCTATGGTCCACATCTGTGAAGTAACTAAAGGTATTAAATACATGTAGTAGAGTAGAAGTACACCATGTACCTCTGAACTGTAGTGGAGTAAAAGTACAAAGTAGCAAAAATGGAAATACTCAAGTAAAGTACAAGTACCTCATAATTGTACTTAAGTACAGTACTGGAGTAAATTCACTGAGTTACTTAACGCCACTGATTTGAGCACTGTGAAAGGTGCCGTGTAAATGCCCTGTATTGTCACTTAGGAAGTCATCAATAACAAAGAGGATGGACAAAAAGACAGACACA